>CM050926.1:3074419-4274419 GCA_027742785.1 Vigna reflexopilosa | reverse complement strand
TGATCATTCATAAATAAAACATCTGTTGGGAAATATGTGATCATGTGAACTGAATTGAATTGAAAGCATGCATACATCTTGATTAGATTCCACTGAAAATATGAAATTGAAAGAAAAATGAATTTTGGGATTGTTGAACTATTTGTTGAAAAAGTGGAAAGCCAAGTTTTGTTTTGTTTGCTTGAGGACAAGCAAAGTTCTAAGTTTGGGGTTGTGGTTCCCTCCTCTTGGAGCTCTACTGATCTTGGCCGACTTCGTGCTTCCGGTGATGGTTCCCTCTCTTCTCTCTGTGCAAGTCAATGAATATGCCCTCTCGAAGATGTGCTCTCCAGAAAATGGATGATTGCCACCTCGTTTCTACTAATTGACGCTGCATCTGTAATGGGCTGGAGCCCATTCGATTAAAAAAAATGAAAAAAACAAACAAAAACAATAACCTTCTTCTCCTTGCAGCCCCTTGTTTTCCCTTTCCACACCCTTTTTTCCTTATTTAAGCACCACCACACACCTTTTTACTTATTATTTTGATTTAACTTTTAGTTTATTTTATGTTTACTTTTTATTTTATTTAGTTATCTATCTATTTATTTTATTTTATTTACTTTTAAATAAATATTAAAAATAATAAAAATATGTTTTAAAAGGTTAAAGCACACGTGCGACCATTCGCGTCAGCCTTGTGTTGAAAACCTTTTTCTTCTTCTATTTTAAAAATACAAAAAAAAATTATTTTAAAAGGTTTAAGCACATGTACGACCATTCGCGCCAGCCTTGTGTTGAAAACCTTTTTTCTTCTTCTATGTCAAAAAAAATTATTATTATTTTAAAAGGTTTAAGCACGCATGCGACCATTCGCGTCAGCCTTGTGTTAAAAACCTTTTTCTTCTGCTTTCAAAAAATTAACGAAAAAACATAAAATATCATGTTTTCAAACAATCATCCAAACATAAGCTAGAACTACGTAACCCTGATTTCTCAATATGATTGAGAATACCTAGGAGCAAGGTCAATCCTTGTCGGGCACAAAAATACAAAAAAAAATTGTTTTCTTTAAAGTTTTATTTTTTGAGGGGAAATTAAACATTTTGAAAACCACATCACATTCGCGTATTTAATTAAAGGTACTACCTTCGGGCAGGCGTCGTAGGGTGCTAATACCTTCCCTACACGTAACCGACTCCCGAACCCAGAATCTGGTTTTCGCGGACTTTGCCTTATCACTTCATGGTTTTTCTGTAGTTTTCCAGAATAAACTATGGTGGCGACTCCAAATCTCTTTTTCAAAACCCGTCATCCGTTTCTTTGGATCGTCGTCCCATCGCGATTTCCGGTTGCGACAGATGGCGACTCCGCTGGGGACATGTAGAGAGTCGAGCCATTTAATTATATGCGCGAATTCAATGTGGTTTTTTTATGTTTTTCTTCCCTTTTTCTTTATCTATATTTGATGTTTGAAATAATTACATGTGAATTGTCTTGATATGGAACCCTAGGGTAGAAAACATGTTTATATCTGCCTGGGAATCTTCTAGTTGTTTTGCAGGTGAGGGTTTGGGTGCATTGCATTCTTCCTTCGCACACACACATATTATGCATCTATTGAGTGGGGCCCTATACCCGGGTCTAAGTGCAACATAGAATTAGAGGGGTTGTGTAGCGGTGCCACTTGGGACATACTTCCTGTTTGGCTATCGTGAGAACCCCAACTAGAGTCTGTTCTCTTCATTTGTATTTTCACACCTAGTTGATTATTCGACTGTTGTGGAGATATTGTGGAGGGGGCCATAGCTCTAGTGACCATCGATCTTTAGGCTCAGGGAACCATCCTTGTGAGATTGCATATACTCAACCTTGAATCTTAAGCGTTGAACCTTCATTAGGGCACAAAGGGAGATGTGTGCAATTCTATAATCCTCATTTTTTTTCTTTTTCTTTCTTAATAAAATAAACATCTTGTACATATCTCTTTACCATTTTTATACATTTTGTTTCTTTCTTTTTCTCATTCATTTTTATGGTCCTGTCATTGGTTCTAGCCAGGAAATTATAAACTTGTGACTAAGCCTTCGAGATAAGATGGAAATTAACATGAAATTTGAAGTCAAGGGGGGTTCAAGTCCAAACATTTTAAAGGAAAGGATAGCCATTGAAGCAGAGGAAGTTAATATGGATAGTTTGAGAGAATTGGTGAAGAAAATGAACACGACCCAAAAGAGTGCATTCAAGAAGGAGTATGGGAACTTGTTGGGCCTGTTAGAGGTGGAGGTCTAAACATCGGCGATTACTACTTTAGCCCAGTACTATGATCCACCACTGAGATGCTTCATTTTTCGGGATTTCCAATTGGTGCCAACAGTGGAAGAATTCGAGCAAATCTTAGGTATACCTCTTGAGGGAAAAACTCCATACAACTACCTTGGGCAGTATATCCCTGTTTTGCAGCTAGCAAGAATCATGAAAGTACACCGTATGCAGTTGGAAAGCGAGTTCACAGTCAAGGGTAAGGTGAGGGGCCTTCCTCATAGATACCTAGAGCAGTACTTGCATCGTTTGGTTGAAGTGGAAAAGTGGGAAACATTTCTGGATGTATTGGCTCTTATCCTCTATGGTGTCATGCTTTTTCCTAACATCGAGAACTTCGTCGACCATGCCGCAATGAACGCATTCGTGGGATACAAAGAATGCTCTGAGAATCCAGTCATCGCTGTCCTAGCTGAAGTTTATGGGAGTCTTAATCAATGTTATGAGCTAAAGGGAGGAAAGATGGAATGTTGTCTACCAGTGTTGTATGTATGGTTCGTCTCTCGAGTGAAGGAGAACACATTGAATGCCACATGTCCCGTGGATGAGCTACTGCAATGTAAACCAAATATGAAAGGCGAAAATGAATGGGCGCAGCTCTATGCAAGTTTAAATGTGGACCAAATCAAATGGAATGTCCTTTGGCAGCAAAGATCGCAAATCATATATTATTGCGGGAGGTACCCTAATGTGCCCCTCATGGGTATCAGGTGTTGCATTAACTACAATCCTGTGTTAGCACAAAGGCAATTCGGGTATCCTATGAGAGGATCACCTACACCTGCATCTCTTGCCATATTGCAAATCTATTATAAGGAAGGAACCTTTGCTGAAATGCTTCACCAAATTAGGGATGCTTGGGGCAACGTTGTTCGTGCGGAAAGGGACCCAAGACCATGGACTGTTGATGAGGGAATTCCTTACAACTTTTGGATTGCAGAAAGGGTTAGGACGGTGAAGTTTCCTTTTAAGTTAGTTTCTCCTAGCCTGGATTGTGATGAGTATCTTCATAAGGTTGAAGATGAGGAGGTGCAACTGTTGAAGGCCAAATTAGAGCGGATGAAACTAGAAAATATCAAGTTGACCAGTAATCTTCAGAATCTACAACGCGATTATGCGAATCTTAAACAAGATAGTGTGGAAAACGATGAAGCATATGAAGAGTTGTTAATAAGACAAATGCAAAAGTTAGCAGCAGCCAAGATTGAGCTAACCTTGAAAGATCGGGAGTATGGCATAATTGAGATATCAGAGCGTGTTATGAAGCAGATGTGTGATGAATTCAAGAGGGACAAGGAAACAACACTTGAGGACCTGCGCAAAATGCATATAAGATTGGACGACGCCGAACAACAGGCGAAAGCAGCAGTGGCGAAGCTGAAGAAGGAACGTTGGCATCGGGCTGAATCAAACAAGAAACATCAGGTATTGATGAATCAGATGAAGGAGTATATTGTTGAACAAGGGCGGGTTACAGAGAACTGGAGGAGAAGTTTCTCACAACTAGCTTCCCTTGCTAATGAAGCCATTAAAGATGTCCCTAAGTTATTAGCTGATGCTGAGTCCGCAATGCCGATCTTTAACCCTCCTAAGAAGGTCGAAAATTTCCTCAATTACTGCAAGAAGCTGATGATAGAAATGAAGGATGTGATGGCTAAGGCTCGTGATAATTGATCAGGATTTTACAGACTTCCTATGTGGTGAACTTAAATGTTGTGGACGTCTCATGAATTGTCCTATTGACTTTGTTTCATATTAATTTTCAGATTATACATTTGGCAATGTTTTCACATATTTATTATAATTCCTGACTATAGTAGTTGCGTTGCTTTGTCTTTCCGTTTCTCCCTTTCGTTTTTATTTTCTTCTTCTTAATTTATTTCATCTAATGAAATTCAGTTTAAAAATAACAATACGACTAAGTTTCCAAGACACCCTAAAGGACACGAACCAGTGAAAACCATGGATAACCAAGAAGAAGTTCAAGAGGGGATGAAAGCTGATATCCAGCAGTTGAAGGGACAAATGAGCCAAATCCTAGAGACTCTGAATTCCTTACAAGGCCCTAGAGATTCGTGCACACCACGACTACAACAAAGAGTATCAGATGCATAAACTTTCCCTCCTTATGGTCTTCCCCCGAATTACACTCCACCCTCGGGAGCGGATTTGGGACACGTTGAAACTCAAAAGGACGAAGATAATGTAGTTGAAATGGAAGACAAACTTGGGGCAGACACAACCATAATTCATGAGGAGACAACCCAGTTAGGTGTTGCGGGTGTGATAATGACAAAACAACCCGAGACGAAGTCTTCACCTCATGTCGTTTCACCAATGGGACTTAAGGACGACAGGAATGAACTAGAAATGCTGGAGAAGAGGTTGAGAGCTATAGAGGGCGAAGGAAATTCTGAATTTGGAGATGCTAGAAAGCTATGTTTAGTTCCTGATGTGGTGATACCTCCAAAGTTCAAGTTGCCAGAATTTGAGAAATATCGAGGAAACACTTGCCCAAGGAGCCACATAACCATGTACTGCAGAAAAATGGCGGCCCATGCTCATGATGAAAAACTTTTGATTCACTTCTTCCAGGAAAGTTTAATTGGCGTAGCTCTAAGGTGGTACCTGCGTTTAGAGGCAACTCACATCTACACATGGAAAGATCTGGTTGACGCGTTCCTAAGGCAGTATGAATATAATGAAGATCTAACACCCGACAGAGTACAACTGCAGAACATGGTGAAGAAAGAGTCTGAATCATTCAGAGAATATGCCCAAAGGTGGAGAGAAATTTCTGCTCAAGTAGAACCTCCTCTGAGTGACAAGGAGATAACTACCATATTTCTAAATACTCTACAACCACCATTTTATGAACACATGATAAGCAGTGTCTCCTCGAGTTTTGCTGATATAGTGGTAATTGAAGAGAGGGTCGAGGGCGGCATGAGAAATGGAAAAATTGCATTAGGTCCAAATCTGGTAGCGAGTTTGAATGAGTATGGTCCTGGGCGTGAGAAAAATAGAGAACCGAGGGCTAATTCGCATTTTACTGCCTATGCCCAGATGTTGCCTTCCTATGGGTCCAATCAAGCCGTTGAGTAGAGAAATTACACTCGAAATGAGAAGGTCGACAATTTCACTCCTATCCCCATGACCTATACGGAGCTTCTGCCAGGTCTACTCCGCAATAACCTCATAGAGCTCTGTCCCACCAGACCTATACGACCTCCTTATCCAAAGAAGTACAACATAAATGCCAGGTGTGATTATCATGAAGGAGTGTGTGGGCATTCAACAGAGGCATGCAAGGCTCTAAAGCATAAAGTGCAATCTTTGATCGATTCAGGATGCTTAAAGTTTGAAGAAAGTCAATCCAGCACCGAGGCAAGGCGTGAGTTCGCCTCTACAAAGGCCAGGGACAAATGAAGAGGACCCTAGGTCTATATAGGAAAGCATGAGTTATTGTAAAAAGTTAAACTGATGTTGCTTTGCTCATGTTTTGAATTGTCTTGCTGTAAGGGCTATGCTCATTGATATTGTGCTTTCATCTACGACTTTTAATGTGAACTTTCATTGCGAGGAATCTCCAAAGTTTACTGGAAATCATATCCTAATAGGGTGTCATGGAGAAAACGAAAGCCCCAAATAACCAAAAAGAAAAACAAATAAAATTAAGGCAATCTTGAGTCGCTTGTCTTTCTTGCAAATTTTCAAACTCCTATTTTTTCGAAAATAGCAAAAAATAGCAAAAAAATAAAGGAAAAGAAAAATGATGGATAATCAAAAGGGAAATTGGGATGTCAAATTTTTCTGAGGTCAAATGTTTAATCAAAAGTAACAATTTGACGTTTTCTCCTAAGGCGTTTAGGTGCATGTTGCTTGAAAATCTTCACCCTTCACTTTTCCAAAATAAAGGATTTTCCCCAACAAACATTGTCACTGCTCTCGGTAACAAAGTAAACCTGTACACTGGGGCAAATTGGCTTGATCAAAGGTTTTCTTGCTTGCGCTAGTGGGGTGATCCCTGAATCCATTGGGACAAAAAAAAACAACAAAAAAAAATCAATCAAAAAAAAAAAGAGAAAAAATGACTTATGTTGAGTCATCTAGTCGCAGAGTTAATCTTTTGAAAATAAAGCAATCAGAGTTCAAAATGATGTGTGGCCTTTTTGTCTTTACCTAAAAACAAAGAATATATCCATTGTCACCACATTTGAGCCAAAAATAATTTCTTTTTCAAAATTATCCCCAAGCAAGGGTTATCATCAGGTATGAGTCAACTCATGATGCAAATAAAGAGAACTCAATGATCAAACGAAGAGAATTCATTAGGAAGAGTGAACAAAAAAAAAACAAACAAAAAGAACAAAAAATCACAAAGTGATGTTGAGCATAAAAAAAAATGAATGAAAAAATGAAGTTCGAGAAAAAGCAAAGTGTTCCCAAGTCAAAAGTTGATACAATGCCTAGATGATAACCCTTGTTTCAAAAAAATAACCAACAAACATTCATTTGGGCCTTTATATCTTTTCTTTCAATACCCTTTAGCCCCTAGCCACGTTACAAGCCTAATAAAGCCCACACAGATTGAATAATGATTGCTTAAATTTTCATAAAGCTTAATTTTGCGATAAGATGCTTTCAATGGGCCGGAAAAAAATTTCAAAAAAAAAAGAGAGAAAGAAAAAAGGTAATGTCTCAGGAAGAGGGGATCTCCTTGTCAATAAGCCAGAAACATGCAAAAGAAAATCAAACTAGTTGGGGCCATCCTTTTAGCCTATCCTTTTCATGCCCACCACTTCTGCCAAATAAAACCCTATGCAAAAAAAAACTGGGGCAGCTTGGTGAATCTCACCATGCTTCGTCGCCCTGAAATTCATCAACCCATAATTTCAAGACTAGGGTAGCTTTACGGATCTCCCTTGAATTTTCACCCTAATTTTCATGGATCCAAACCCCAGCTCATTTTCCCAAACACCAAACTGGGGCAAAATATTTTTTTGGTATATCGCGTTTTGTCTAGACCTTCACATATCACATCTCCTTTAAGTATAACAGTGCCCACGTGGCTGTACTAGTCTCCCAAAAAAAAATTTAAATTGCTCTCGTTCTCTTCAAAACCATCCTCCTGCCAATAAATTCAAGCACGTGTACATTGATGCGCGAAAGAGAAAGTCAAACATATAATCATATCTGACATTAGACCTCGGATGTGTGACATTCCATAGTTTTTACAAAACATTGAAAATAAAGACCAGTTTGATGGCTGCAAGTAAGACGACTGACTCAAGCAAAGAAATGCCAAACAAAACAAATGTTTTTCAGCAATCCATCAAAAAGAAAATCTTTCGGATCGACACCCTCTTCATTCATATGAATGGTTGTCGAATCCTTCTTCAAAAAAAAATAAAAAAAGAATATCATCAAGATTTTAACCCTTTGTAATGAAGGCTTTCAACGCCTTGATATCTTTTAAAAAATCAAATTTCTATCAAAATTACAAAAACATTTCACAAGATTACAAGTTTCAAGAATTTCAAAATTTGAAAGCCCAGTTTCGCCTGGCCCCTAAGCCCAGTTTCCACACTGGCCCATAGGCCCAATTTCCACACTGGCCCATAAGCCCAATTTCGCCTGGCCCCTAAGCCCAGTTTCGCCTAGCCCATAAGCCTAGTTTCGCCTGGCCCCTAAGCCCAGTTTCCACACTGGCCCATAGGCCCAATTTCCACACTGGCCCATAAGCCCAATTTCACCTGGCCCCTAAGCCCAGTTTCGCCTAGCCCATAAGCCTAGTTTCGCCTGGCCCCTAAGCCCAGTTTCCACACTGGCCCATAAGCCTAGTTTCCACACTGGCCCATAAGCCCTAGTTTCCACACTGGCCCATAAGCCCTAGTTTCCACACTGGCCCATAAGCCCAGTTTCCACACTGGCCCATAAGCCCAGTTTCGCATGGCCCATAAGCCCAGTTTCGCCTGGCCCATAAGCCCAGTTTCACCTGGCCCATAAGCCCAGTTTCCACACTGGCCCGTAAACCCAGTTTCTACACTGGCCCATAAGCTCAGTTTCTACACTTGCCCCCAAAGCCCAGTTTCCACACTAGCCCATAAGCGCAGTTTCGCCTGGCCCATAAGGCCAGTTTCGCCTGGCCCATAAGCCCAGTTTCCACACTGGCCCATAAGCCCAGTTTCGCCTGGCCCACCAAGCCCAGCTTTACCTGGCCCATAAGCCCAGTTTCACCTGGCCCCTAAGCCCAGTTTCCACACTAGCCCATAAGCCCAGGTTCGCCTGGCCCATAAGCCCAGTTTCACCTGGCCCATAAGCCCAGTTTCACCTCGCCCATAAGCCCAGTTTCCACATTGGCCCGTAAGCCCAGTTTCTACATTGGCCCCCAAAGCCCAGTTTCCACACTGGCCCATAAGCCCAATTTCACCTGGCTCATAAGCCCAGTTTCGCCTGGCCCACAAGCCCAGTTTCACCTGGCCCATAAGCCCAATTTCGCCTGGCCCACCAAGCCCAGCTTTACTTGGCCCATAAGCCCAGTTTCCACACTGGCCTAGAAGCCCACTTTCGCCTGGCCCATAAGCCCAGTTTCGCCTGGCCCATAAGCCCAGTTTCTACACTGGCCCCCATCCCCAGTTTCCATACTGGCCCCCAAGCCCAGTTCGAGTTTTTCTTCTTTCTCTTTTTCCTTTGAAATCCAGACGAAATTAGTGTTTCTATCTTTACTTAGCTTTTACTCAGACAATATGAAAATATCAAATTTTCATATTATCTAGTAATATCTAAGTAAAGAGGGGCAGCTGTCAACACCCAATTTCGTCTGGGTCACTAAATACTATACGCATTTTCTTATTTATCTTATTTTATTTCTTTTTATTATTCTATTTTATTATTTTTTATCTTACGTTTCCTCTCATTAGTTTCATTTCTAACTTTGTTTTTAATTTTTATTTGTAGCTTTGTTTTAGCATAATTAAAAAAAATTAATTAAAAAAATTTTAATTAATGAAAGAAAAAGGTTTAAAACATTTTGTTTTTTTTTATTTTATTTTCTTTTCTTTGTTTTCCTTTTAAGTGTTGATTATCATAATTAAACGTAGTTAAAATTGATTAAGCATAATTAATTTAGTTTAGAAAAAAAGAAGAAAAAAAAAAGAGGTTAGGAAGTTTGTTTGTCGTTTGTGAAAAAAGGGAAACGATTTTTCTGAAAAAAAGGGGCGCGGATGGGTTTTGGCAGAGGAGTCCGGATTGTCGGATGGCATTGGACAGAGAAAAACAAAACGGTAAAAGGAATCGTGGGTGAGGGAATCAGAGGGCAATCATCCATTTTCTGGAGAGCACATCTTCGAGAGGGCATATTCATTGACTTGCACAGAGAGAAGAGAAGGAACCATCACTGGAAGCACGAAGCCGGCCAAGATCAGTAGAGCTCCAAGAGGAGGGAACCTCTCTTCACCGGATCACAAGGCAACGAAGACTTGGTTTCCGCAAAGGTATCATCAGGAGCTGAAGTGTTGATTCTTAGACATCTCACCGCCGGCATCAATCACGTTCTTCTCGTTGCAGCAACCCCTAGAGACGCTGAGCAGTAACACACAAGCTCCTAGAGGTAAGCTGAACCTTCCCCTACTTGCTCTAACAAATAGCTTACTGTATGGCGTGAGGCATTTTATGTTTGCTGTTGCATTGTGTGTTTCCCATTGCTCTGTTTAAGAGTGTTATTGTGTATGAATTTTCATCCTTCTTCCCTTTCAATCACCATCATCACCAGCTACTATAACCAAATATCATCATCACCGTTTTTCATTCCCTCACTCTATCTCATGTTTCCCAAGTCAATCCACCCCTTACTGGAACCTCCGTCCCAACTCACGCATCCCGCCTTCATCCTCAACCTGCACAGCACAAAATCACAAAAATAAAAAACAATCACCAAGAACCAAGACTCAATCTCCTACCGTTTCATACTCTCTGCCTAGCAAGAGGCGTACGCTCTTCATCTAAACCCAGCATCATCTTTCACCTGCATCAATCAAAACATAGAGAAATTAACTCACAAATCCCATGCCAATTCGTTCAAAGTTGGTCCTCTAAACCAACCCCAACCCCGAGTTAATCTCGGCGTCACCTTTTACCTGTTCTCTTCATTTTTCTTCGGCGGCTTTGTACCTTTACGGCTCACCACAATGGCCACCAATTCACTCGTGGGGACGTCACACTCCATGCGGTCTCTCACTCTCCAAACACAGGCCTTCAACTCCGGAGATTTTCTCTGATTTCCAGCTTTGGGAGAAAGAACATTTCTTTCAACTTGCACCCGCATCGAATTCGCCTTCAAATTTCTTGTGCTGCTAAAGCGGAGGCAATGGACAAGGTTTGCGAAGTAGTAAAAGCAACTGGTCGTGGCTGTAGGTGAAACTGTAACTGCAGCTTCAACGCCTCAAAAACTCGGGGCTGATTCCATTGACACGGTGGAGATCGTGATGGCACTCAAGGAAGGATTCAGTATTTCCATTGAGGAAGAGAGGCTCTAGGTCTCTCGAGTTTTTTGTGAGTGAAGAAAGGAGGAGAGGAAGGGGCTCGGTGGTGCGATAACGTCGGCGTCGCTGTTGTTGTCGGAGAGGAGTGACGGCGCATGCGGAGGCGAATCCTCAACCCTAGGCTAGTGCGAGAGGGAGAAAGGGGGAAAACACCGTTGGCCGGCGATAGCCGACGGTGACTCTTCGGACGGGTTGGAAGGGCCGTTGCGGTGGCTTTGGCGACCGACGGTGAGTCTTTGGGTCGCGACTGGTGGCAGTCGGTTGCATCGAAGGCAGCCTTGGAAGGAGTCACGGAGGGCGTTTCCTTCCGAAGACGAGTTTGGAGATGGAGCCTGACGCTGTGGCTGGCTGTGGTTCCGGTAAAACCTGTTGTCTCCGTCGAAGTCGAGACTTGTGAAAGGCGGTGGCATGGTGGCGGCGAGCCTCTGTGGGAGAGGCAAGAGACCCTAGGTCTTTGTTGAAAGTGAAGTACAAATGATGGGAATGAGGGGAAGCAATGTTGAACCCCTAAAGAATTCCTGAGTCTGGGTAGGGTGCTTGGGCCGCTGGGCCAAACCCAAGAAAATCTTCTTTTGTGCCCCCCGTTTCTACTAATTGGCGTTGCATCTGTAATGGGCTGGAGCCCATTCGATTAAAAAAAATGAAAAAAACAAACAAAAACAATAACCTTCTTCTCCTTGCAACCCCTTGTTGTCCCTTTCCACACCCTTTTTCCTTATTTAAGCACCACCACACACCTTTTTACTTATTATTTTGATTTAACTTTTAGTTTATTTTATGTTTACTTTTTATTTTATTTAGTTATCTATCTATTTATTTTATTTTATTTACTTTTAAATAAATATTAAAAATAATAAAAATATGTTTTAAAAGGTTAAAGCACACGTGCGACCATTCGCGTCAGCCTTGTGTTGAAAATCTTTTTCTTCTTCTATTTTAAAAATACAAAAAAAATTATTTTAAAAGGCTTAAGCACACGTGCGACCATTCGCGCCAGCCTTGTGTTGAAAACCTTTTTCTTCTTCTATTTTAAAAATACAAAAAAAATTTATTTTAAAAGGCTTAAGCACACGTGCGACCATTCGCGCCAGCCTTGTGTTGAAAACCTTTTTCTTCTTCTATTTTAAAAATACAAAAAAAATTTATTTTAAAAGGTTTAAGCACATGTGCGACCATTCGCGCCAGCCTTGTGTTGAAAACCTTTTTTCTTCTTCTATTTCAAAAAAAAATATTATTATTTTAAAAGGTTTAAGCACACGTGCGACTATCCGTGTCAGCCTTGTGTTGAAAACCTGTTTCTTATTTTTTTAAAATTAACAAAAAAATTATTATTATTTTAAAAGGTTTAAGCACGCGTGCGACCATTCGCGTCAGCCTTGTGTTAAAAACCTTTTTCTTCTTCTTTCAAAAAATTAACGAAAAAACATAAAACATCATGTTTTCAAACAATCATCCAAACATAAGCTAGAACTACGTAACCCTGATTTCTCAATATGACTGAGAATACGTAGGAGCAAGGTCAATCCTTGTCGGGCACAAAAATACAAAAAAAAATTGTTTTCTTTAAAGTTTTATTTTTTGAGGGGAAATTAAACATTTTGAAAACCACATCACATTCGCGTATTTAATTAAATGTACTGCCTTCGGGCAGGTGTCGTAGGGTGCTAATACTTTCCCTACACGTAACCGACTCCCGAACCCAGAATCTAGTTTTCGCGGACTTTGCCTTATCACTTCATGGTTTTTCCGTAGTTTTCCAGAATAAACTATGGTGGCGACTCCAAATCTCTTTTTCAAAACCCATCATCCGTTTCTTTGGATCGTCGTCCCGTCGCGATTTCCGGTTGCGACAGACAAGCAAAGTTCTAAGTTTGGGGTTGTGATAACAGTCTAAAAACCGTTATTTTCATGCTTAAATTGATATCAAAATGCACCCTTTATGGCTTAGAATGCGATTAGAATCAAGTAAAACACTTAGGTTGAGTCATTTGAGAGTCAAAAGCTGTTTTTAGAGATATTATGCTTGTTTTGCATTGTTTTGCAGGGTTTTGATGAGAATTAAGGATGGAATTGAAGAAGGAAGGTCTTAGACTCTAGGAAGAAGAAGAAAAATGAAGAAAAGAAGAGTCTATGCACCGCTCAGCGTCAAAATGCACCGTTGAGCGCCTTAATTCGAGGGAAAGCACTGTTTGGCGCCCAGGAGATGAAGCTGAGCGTCCAGGGCGATTAGAGATTTATGTTACTTTTTTGTGCTACATATAGCCCCAGTTCTATGAGATTTATTTTTTTCGCAAAAGAGGACATCCAGAGCTATTTTACACTTCTTGGATAAGATTTCTTGGATGCTTAGGCTCCATTTTATCCAATTTAGGGTTTTCTTTTCCATTCTTTCATTGTATTTCATCTAGTTTCACCATGTCCATGGTGAACTAAACCCTTTGTTGTTGGGGAACAATGTAATCTTTTGAAGCTCTCTTATATTGAAATTCTTGTTTTATCCATATGCTTGCATATGCTTTTATTATCAATTATTGGGTTTCTTATCTATGCTCTATGCTATTACCATTTAACTCATTCGATAAATAGATGTTTTCCTTTGTCGATACGGGGACGTACGGGGAAGTCATGAACTGATAGGGAATTCCTTGATTAAGCAATACCACCTAGGGATAGGGGGGTAGGACGATAAGTTGTATTTTGCTTCTGATAGTAATCCAGTAACTAGAAGTAGGCTCTTCTCGCCGAGGGATCGGGTTTAGGGTAGACTAATAAAGTTTGCATGACAATTGGATAATAAAGCGAATTTAATAAGAAGAGTAGATATAAGAGAGTGGATAAGATGAAATTGTAAACCCCAACAACTCCATTCATCCATACCTTTTTCTTGCCAATTGAATCACTTGCATTTACATGTTTACTTTTAGTTCTTTGATTTCAACCACAAGTTAATTTTCTTTCAAGTCTTATAAGATTAATTTACACGAAAGATAAGGCATAAGAGTCCTTTTGGAGAACGATATTGGGTTTTACCAATTATATTACTTGATAATGATCTGGTACACTTGCCAGGGTCTTAACAATTATATTACGCATTCATTGTCTGATCAATATCTGCACAAGAAGGTGTTCTGTCATTGATCGTGAAGGCTTGGCATCCTGTGAAGACTGTTGGAATTGATTGTGCGGCTTGGCATCCGTGAAGACTGCTGGTTGTTGACCTGTTGATTGCAGGTGATAGTGCCCTTTGAGGATTGTTCAAAGTGGTGTTGGCAGATTGTAGAAGAGGGGATTCTTGCTGCAAGTCTTGGTGGTTTATTGCCTATATTTTGGTCTTGGGTTAGAGAGGAGATTTATAATTTTGACGTGGAGGTCTTCTATAGATTCCTTATTGTAAAAACCGCAACCATTATAGTGCATTTGCTTCCTGGGTTGGAAGGACACTGGATGTAGGCATTGTTGGACGAACCGGTATAAAAACCTGTGTTTGCATTTCTCTTTCCCTTATCTTTTACATTATAGTCGACTTTATTCTTTACGCTGTCAACTACGTATTTTCTGCTGCATACATATTCTGATTGCTTTCATTTCAAGAAAGTTTAAAAAGCTTTAAGACTTTGATTTCAAGATTGCGAAAAGAACTTCTTTTTGAAACAACACCAATTCACCGCCCTCTTTGTGAAGAAAGAAGCCAACCTGTTTTCCAACAACAATCACAACATCCTCTTGCATATGTTCACATAGCTTGTGAACCACCACCTGTATATTAGCATATTGCACATACTCAACATCATAAATAACAAGCATCATCAAGTTGGCAACCTATGCTTTCAAGTTGGCAACCTATCCTGCTCCTGCCAACATAGCTGTGGTGAAGGAATTCTATACAAATGCCAAGTCATTGGAAAGTCACTTTACGGAGTACATGAGCTATGTAAGGGGTAAGGTTATCAAGTATGACCCTGAGACTATAAACAGGTTCTTGAACACTGAATGGGAAGGTGAACAGTGCCAGTACGAGTTGAACATTCAAGAAGGCACTAATTTTGATGACATAGAGAGAAAACTTTGTGTTCCTGGAGGGCATTTTTACAAGAACCCTAGTGGAGTTGCAATTCACATCAAGCGGTTTAATTTGACACCCTTGGCACAATACTGAATGGCATTTACGCATGCCAATGTGACCTCATGCTCACATATTTCTGACATTAATGTCAAGAGAGCCATGTGTATCTACTGTGTGTTGAACGGTATGAACATCACCATTGGCCAGGTGATAGCCGATGAGATTAAAAGATGTGCAGTGACCACGAGTTTCAAAGCACCATTTGGGCATCTATCCTTGATCACACAGTTATGCCATGCAACTGGGGTGGATACATCTACTCCACCTTTTGAGCGCCCCAGTTAGGCCATTGATGAGGCCTATTATAGACAGTTCTGTGGAGGAGTAGAGGCAGCTCAACCAGTACCATGGAGGCGTGCCAGGAGGAGATCTCCACCACCACACGTCTAGGGAGATGCACCAGCTTATGATGCTGAGCCGTTTCAGATGAGAGACATGTATAAGTCTCTAATGGAGTCTAGACTGGAGGCACTTCACAGGGAGCAGATGGCTACTGCAGAGATGATTGTGGGCTTATATGATTCACCTCCTGCTCATAGGTGGACGATGGATGAGTTCAACAACATAGTGGCTTGTCCGGAACATGCACAGGGGAGTAGATCTAGAGCAGCTCAAGCTCTAGCCATGGAGGAGGACAACGAGGACGATGATGATGATGACTTTGAGGATGGTGAGGATGGAGAGGAGGACTCAGATGATAGCATGGGATAAGAATTTTATAAAGCATCTACTGATGGATGCTATCTGCAGTAGAACAGGGTTTTTCTTATCTTTTGTTTTTGTTTAGTAGTATAGGTTTTGCTTCTGTTGAGTAGTATAGGGTAATGTACTTGGTCTGAAACTTTTATGATTTGATGGTTTCACTGTAGATTGCATGAGATGAGTTGCTTGATGATGCTTGTTATTGAATGATGATTGAGATTGCCATATGTTGATATACAGATGGAGTGTTCACTAGCTATGTGAATAAATGCGTGATGACTTTGTGATTGTGATTATGATGTTAACCAGGGTATTTGTCTAAGATGGTTGGAATAGTTATTGATCTTATGAGTGAGGTTTTGAGCTCCAGAGTTCTTATAGATATATTTGCTATCTACTTGAAAGCATGAATGGTATTGCCTGAGAGTCTATGATTGATTAAGTTGCATGCATGTGTCATATGATTGAGGTCATTCTTGAATAAGCCCTTTCTTAGCCAAAGAAAAATTTTGTCCCACATGAAAAAGAACATTATATGTTCTTCCCTTTTTGAACCTAAACCTTAAACAGGATGTGAAAACCTTGCTTTGAAAATCTTTACCTTGAGTTAGGTTGAGAATTATTGTGTGGTATTGATAAAGGTTCAAGTTTGGGGTTGTTGGGAAAGTTGAAAAAGAAAGAGCTAGGCATTGAGCTAATGTGTTAAATAAAAAGCATGAAAAAGATAGAAAAGATAACATGAAAAGAAAAGCTTAATGCAAAAAGAAAAGGGAAAATTGGGAATGAGTAAGGTTGGTAAAAAGAGAGTTTGTGCTTGAACTACGAATATGTGAATGACTCTCTTAACTCAAGAATTTTATGATCTATCAAAACCATTTTTTCTTGTTAGCCCAACCTCATTATAAGCCTTGAAAAGTCCTTGTGAGGACATGTGTATGTGATGATGTTTGATTGTGGCAAATAAATGGAAAATAAATGGCAATTATTCATGCATTGATGTGAACAGAAGCTTAAGGCAATTGACTTTCCTATTCCTATCTCTAGGTAATATTCATCATCAAGAGAAAATCTTCATGTTTAGACCTAACTATACGTCTCCATATAAAAAGAATCAAAGATGATGCGTTTCAATAACGTCTTAAACAAAGCATTAGTAAGAACAGAAGAAAAACTCAAACTATTGATAAACACAAGTATATGAATAAAATAAGAGTTTCAAATAATTACATCATTCCCCAACAACAAAAGGCTTAGTTCACCATTATCATTGTGAAACTAGATGAATTGAATGGAAGCAACATAAAAGATAACCTTATATTTGTAATATTGGAGCTCTCGCATCCAAGATCCGCCTGCAAGGTGTGAAAACCGTGTTTTTGCGTCCTTTCTGCCAAAAGATACATGCTCTGGTTCATCCACTTCTATTTAAAGCACAGAAAAATAACTGAAAATAAGCCTAGGCCCATAAGTACACCGCCCGGCGGTGGGTAACACCGCCCGGCGGTAGGCACGGCACCTAATCCACCCCTCAGTGTTGCTGCTTAAGCGTTCTCTTCAAATTCCTCTGACGAGTCTACTGCCCAGCGATGGGTTGGCAAGTGTACCAAATCGTATCAAGTAATAAAAATCGGTAATTCCAATATCGTTCTTCCCAAAGGACTCTTAAGGCCTTATCTTTCGTGTAAACAAATTTTTTAATACTTGAGTAAAAGAGAATTAGTTTAAATGGTTTGAATGCAAAACAAAAATAAACATGCAAATGCAAGAATTCAATTGGCTAAAAGAAACTATGAATGAATGAGATTGTTGGGGTTTACAATTTCATCTTATCCACCCTCATATATCTACTCTTCTTATTTACTTTGCTTATTTATCATATTGCCATGCAAACTTTCTTGGTCTACCCTTAACCCAATCCCTTGGTGAAAAGAGCCTATTACTAATTACCTGCTTGCTATCCCTAGCCTCCCCTAGTAATTAATAATGCATGATAAGCGGAAGCAAAATATAATTGATCGTCCTACCCCTATCCCTAGGCGGTATTAACATAATCAAGGAATTCTCCCCAGTTCATGACATTACTATACGTCCCCGTATCAATAAAGACACACAACATCTACCGAATGAGTTAAACGGTAAAAGCATTAAATGCAGGTAAAGAACCCAACAATTGATAAATCAAGCATATGTAAGAATATAAAGTAAACAAGAATTTGGATATATGAGAGTTTCAAAATATTACATTGTTCCCCAACAACAAAGGGTTTAGTTCACCATAGTCATGGTAAGACTAGATGAAATATAATGGAAGAATGGAAAAGCAAACCCTAGATTTGATAAACTGGAGCCTAAGCATCCAATAAATCTCCTCCAAAGGTGGAAAGCTATTGTGGATGTTTTTCTCTGCCAAAAGAATTACATTTGGATTCGCAATAGGGCTATATATAAGCCAAAAAAATAACAGAAAGATCTCAAAATCCAAAATATAAAAATAGACAACCGCTCAGGCACCAAAATTGGTCGCTCAGCGGTTTGCCTCAACACACGCCACCGCCCAGGCGCCTAAAATGATCGCTGAGCGGTTTGCCACTTGTCGCTCTGGACGCTCAGCGTCACCGCCTGGGCGCCAAATAGTACTTTTCCTTGAACTAGGACACTCAGCGGTGGAATTTGCCGCTTAGCGGTTCACAGACTCTTCTTTTCTTTCTTTTTCTCCTTCATTCTTGAGTCTACGACCTTCTTACTTCATTGCCATCTTCAATTTTCATCAAAAACCCTGCAAAACAATGCAAAACAAGCATAATATCTCTAGAAACAACTTTTGACTCTCATGTGACACAACTTAAGAGTTTTACTTGATTCTAAGCTCATTTTAAGCTACAAAGGGTGTGATTTAATATGAAATTTATGCATGAAAATAATGGTTTTTAAAGCGTTATCATGTTTATCTGGGATACTTGGAATATTGAGTGAGCTTATTTGTGAGGTTTTGAGCTTTTCTTCTGTTCTTGCCAATGCTTTGTTTAAGACGTTATTCACATGCATCACCTTTTATTCTTTCTATATGGAGACGTATAGGTAGGTCTATACATGAAGAATTTCTCTTGATGAATACATATTAACTAGAGATAGGAATACGAAAGTCAATTGATTTAAGCTTCTGTGGATATTGCATGAGTGATTACTAGGGAGACTAGAGATAGTAAACTAGTAGTAGTGATTAGGCTCTTTTTGCCGAGAGATCGGGTTTAGAATAAAATAGAAAGTTGCATGAACATTGATAACAAAGTTGAATCTAATAACATTAGTAGATATTTGAGTGTGGATTAGAATGAAATCGTAAAGCCCAACAACTCCATTCATCCATATCTTTTTTCTTGCCAATTGATCAAAACCCTTGCATGCATGTTTAATTTTTATTTTGCATTTACAACTCTATTTATTATTTAGTCAAGTCTTATGATTTCCATTAATCACATGAACATTTAGGCCTAAGTGTCCTTTAGGAGACGATAATCGTACATACCTTTTATTTATTACTTGATACGATCTAGTACACTTGCCAGTGTGTTAAAACCCTCTAATCAAAATATAGGCAATACAACAACTAAACCAACAACAAGAATCCCCTCTCTTGTTATCTAAACCCTTTGAGACACTCTCAAAGTCATGAACTCTGCACGCTTTTCACAAAAGTTCTTACAGAATTCGAATTCGCGTCAATTTATAGAATAACTCATCATAGACGCATTTTAATCGACTACGCTACTAATACAATCGAATATAACAATTCTATAATAGCAGTTACCAGTAATCAAAGAAACTAATTGAATTCTTAATTAATGTAGTCGAATGACATTTAATGCTTCGTCAATATAATTAAAAACATGATTGTTAGGTAGTTATGTCAAGCATTAACATAATTTCAAAACAACAACAGACTTAGTCGAATGCGACACGTATGTAATCGACTATGTAACAGTGTTAATCATAGTTTTGGAAAACTTTATCTTTGAAATATTGTTGGACTATTTCGGCAAGTGTACCGAGTCGACAAGTAATATAAAATGGTAATCCAGTGTTGAGCGCCAGTCTCTTGGGCCTGGGCTAGTTTCTGCTATGTTTTTATGAACTATATAATGATTTGCATGACCAAGAGAGGGTATCTTTTGAGAGAATGAGACGCAGAACCACACTTTTCATTGTTTTCATCTAGTTTCACCATGTCCATGGTGAAGTAAACCTCCATTGTTGTTGGGGAAATGATGTAATCCTTTTGAAACTCTCATGTATTGAATTGATTCTTGATATATATTACTTCATTAATTGTTAGGGTTTTTCCTCTATACTCTATGCATGCTTTGTTTAATTCATTCAATTGCATGATCATTGATTTTTTCGATATGGACACATACGGGGAAATCTCGACATGGGGAAATTCTCTTGGAAACAATATTACCTACACATAGGGATAGGAGGACCGATTGCCTTTAAGCTTTTGGGCGAATATAATGCATGATCAATTGCTAGGGAGACAAGACATTGTAATCTAGTAATTAGGAGTAGGCTTTCTTCACCGAGACATCGGGTTTAGGGTAAATTAGGAAGTGGCATTAACATTAATGAAGGAGTAGAATTCGTAAATATATGAGAGTGGATAGGATAAAGTCGGAAACCCCAACAACATAATTCATCCATTTATCTTTCACCTGCCTATTTTCTTGGTCACTTGATCAACCTTCGCATGCATGTTTATTTTCTGTTTTGCATTCTAAAACTCAAATTTCATTTCTCAAGACTTAAATAAACAAAAAATCACATGACAGTCTAGGCCAATGAGTCTCTAGGGAAAACGATACTCGGTCTTACCGTTTATATTGCTTGATACGATTTGGTACACTTACCGGAGTCTTAAAAAGTTTTTGGCGCCATTGTCGGGAACTCGTGGTTTATCTATTCTATTCGTGTGATTATTGAATAAATTTGACTTGATTTTTTTTATTTTATTCTAATAAATATTTTCTATGGTTTTGTGCCTAATGTTTGTAGGATGCAATTTGGACAACAATTTAACTATATGGGAACTCAATTCTACAAAGATAATCTCAACCACTGGTGGGAACCTCTGATGAATCAATGTTTTCTTGATTTCACTTAGCTTATTGTACCGGATTTAATAAGGGAATTGTTCTTGAATGTTCAGTATTTTCCCATTTTTCCTAATTGTGCTTAATTTTATCAGAAATTCTTATTTTAATTAATTTAAATTATCTGAGACTAATTATTTGCATTATTAATTGTAGAAAAAATTTTGAAAATATAATTTGGGACACTTGAAAGGACATTCATTTGTTCACCTGTTATTTACTTAGAAGAAGCTACGCTGCATTGATTTATTTTGTTTTGAAAAGAAAGAAGAAAATGCAATAGATTAATTGAAGTAGGCTTGGTGAAGTAGATTTCAATTGTTTATTTTAGAGGATGGAATTAGCATCCAGCAAATGAAAGCCTTCACACGGAGGCAGCAACTTCATTTTTTGTTGGGCTTTTCAAGACAAACGGCCTGCAGCTGCTTAAGGAAACACCATGCACACGTCCAGCTTCTTCATCCACGCTGGCAGCAAGGAGCGTCCTGATTGCTGCATAAAAAGGAGATCACATCTTGGCAAGTGGGCTGCAAGCGCTGATCCAGCTGGAAGAAAATAACACACGGCCCACGCTGGCAACAAAGGAGGAAGCTTCAAGCAGGTGGTGCACACAACAACGTCCAGCACTGAAGCAGCCCATCGATTCTTCATCCAGCTGCTTAAGGAGCTCACGGACAGCCCCGCAACAAAAGGAATTAGTCATAAATCCATTGAAATCAACCTCAACTCTCTTATTCACACAACTTAATGAAAAAGCATGAGTCCAAGCAAGTTTCTAAGTGAAAAAGGGTGTTTTTAGTATCAAAATTACATCCCAAATAACAGTGTTTTAAACCGTTATCAGGTATTGATAAAGGTTCAAGTTTGGGGTTGTTGGGAAAGAACAAAAAAAGAAAATATAAGCATTGAGCTAAAGTGTTGAGGAAAGCTTGAAAAGAAAAGATAGAAAAGATAGAATGAAAGAAAGATAAGTTCAATCCAAAAAGGGGAAAGTTGGGAATAAGAGATTGGTTATTAAAGAGAGTTTGTTCTTGAATGATGAATTCTTGAATGCGTCTCTTAACTCAAGGAGTTTGTGATCTAGAAAAACCAATTTTTCTTGTTAGCCCAGCCTCATTATAAGCCATGAAAAGTCCTTGTGATGACATGTGTGTGTAAGTATGATGATTGTGGTAAATGAATGGCAATTTTGTTCTATGTGACATGTGGATAGTAGAGGGAAGGAGTGACCTCTTGAAAGACCTGTGTGATTGAGTGAAACACTTTATCTGGTGAGGATATATTCCATGAATTCATTATTACATCTATGCTTAGCTAATTGATCATTCATAAGAATAGCATCTGTTGGATATTATGTGATTATGTGAACACCATGATGAGTTTTTATGAATCAAAGCATGTGTGCATCTTGATTGAATTCTTTTTTATGAGCTAACATGAGCAATTACGTGTCTTGAAAGAAAGAGTTTTGGAATCTGTTGAACCTTTGTGTTGATTGATGGAAGACTGAGTTGCATCTTGTTTGCTTGAGGATAAGCAATGTTCTAAGTTTGGGGTTGTGATAATGGTTGAAAAACCGTTATTTTTATACTTAAATTTGACATTAAACACACCCTTTATGGCTTAGAAACTAGCTTGAAATCATGCATTTTGCTTAAGTTAGAGAATAAGAGAGTCAAAGGTGGTTTTCTTGATTTTATGCTTGGTTTTCCTTGATTTGGCAGGAATAAACATGAATTGGATGAAAGAATTTGAAGTAGCTAAGAGCTGAACTCAGAAGAAGTGGAAGAAAGGCACCAAAGAAGAATCGCATCCACTGCTCAACGCCAATTTCACCGTTAAGCGCTGGTCTTGAGGATGAATCCATTGGACAACACTTAAGCGCCAACGCTTAGGGGAAGAATAAGTGTTGTAGCCACCGCTGAGCGCTACCCTCGTTGTGGAGTTCTCTACCAAATGCTTGGGCGTCAACACTGATCGTTATTCTTGAGTGTCGCACCTACCTTTGAGCAGTAATACAGCGCTGAGCGCCAGTCTTTTGGGCCTGGGCCAGTTTCTGCTTTGTTTTTATGAACTATATATTGATTTGCACGACCCAGAGAGGGTATCTATTGAAACAAGGAGACGCAGAACCACTTTTTTCACCCCTTGGAGGTAGATTTTGGATACGGAAGCTCAAATCTACAAATTCTAGGGTTTTATCTTTCATTGTTTTCATTATTTTCATCTATTTTCACAATGTCCATGGTGAACTAAACTTCCATTATTTTTGGGGAAACGATGTAATCCTTTTTAAACTCTAATGTATTGAATTGATTCTTGATATATATGCTTTACTTCATTAATTGTTAGGGTTTTTTCTCTATACTCTATGCATGCTTTGTTTAACTCATTCAATTTCATGATCATTGATTTTTTCGATATGGACACATACGAGGAAATTTAGACATGCTAGACATAGGGATACGAGGACTGCTAAACCCTTGGCAAGTGTACCAGATCGTATCAAGTAATAATAGAAGGTAAGACAAAATATCATTCTCCCAAAGGACTCTCAGGCCTTAACTTTCATGTAAAGAGATCGCATAAGACTTGAGTAAAGAATTAAATTTAGGTTTTTGAATGCAAGACGAAAATAAACATGTAAAATGTAGTGAATCAATTGGCTAGAAGAAACTATGGATGAATGGAGTTGTTGAGGTTTACAATTTCATCTTATCCACCCTCTTATATCTACTCTTCTTATTTAATTCGCCTATTTATCATATTGTGATGCAAACTTTCTTGGTCTACCCTAAACCTAATCTCTTGGCGAATAGAGGCTATTACTAATTACTGGCTTGCTATCTCTAGCCTCCCCTAGTAACTAATAATGCATGATAAACAAAAGCAAAATATAATAGATCGTCCTACCCCTATGTCTAGGCGGTATTAGCTTAATCAAGGAATTCCCCCCAGCTCATGACATTATTGTACGTCTCCGTATCAATAAAGACAAATAAAATTTACCGAATGAGTTAAACGATAAAAGCATTAAGCAAAGGTAAGGAACCCAACAATTGATAATATAGGCATATGCAAGCATATGAATAAAACAAGAATTTCAATATAAGAGAGTTTCAGAAGATTACATTGTTCCCCAACAACAAAGGGTTTAGTTCACCATAGACATGGTGAACTAGATGGAATTAAATGAAAGTATGGAACAATAAACCCTAAATTTTGTAGATTGGAGCCTAAGCATCCAAGGAACAACCTCCAAGGAGTGTAGAAAAGCTCTGGATGTCTCTGCCTTCCAAAAGAATACTTTGAGAATCGCACTAGGGCTATTTGTAACGCATAAAAGTAACAGAATTTAAGCCCAAGCCCATCTAATGGACGCTCAGCGCCTAATTTGGCCGCTCAGTAGTTTGCCTCTAATCGCAAAACTGCTCAGCGGTCCAATACGCCGCTCAGTGGTGGCCCTCTAATCGTACAGGACGCTCAGCGGTGCCGCTCAAGCGAGAAACAGTGACTTCACCCATGAAACTGGCACTCAGCGCTGGAATTGGCGCTGAGCGGTACACTTGACTCTTCTTTTCATCCTTTTTCTCCTTCTTTACTTCCATCTTCAATTCTCATCAAAACCCTCCAAAATAGTGCAAAACAAGCATAATATCTCTAAAAACAACTTTTGACTCTCATGTGACTCAACTAAGTGTTTTACTTGAGTCTTAAGCTCATTCTAAGCCATAAAGGGTGTGTTTTAATATCAAATTTAAGTATAAAAATAACGGTTTTCCAACCGTTATCAAGGACCGATTGCCTTTAAGCTTTTGTGCAAATGTAATGCATGATCAATTGCTATGGAGACAAGACATTCTAATAGAGTAATTAGGAATAGGCTCTCTTCACCGAAACATCGGGTTTAGGGTAAATTAGAAGGTGGCATTAACATTAATGAAGGAGTAGAATTTGTAAATACATGAGAGTGAATAAGATAAAGTCGGAAACCCCAATAACATAATTCATCCATATATCTTTCACCTGCGTATTTTCTTGGTCACTTCATCAACCTTCGCATGCATGTTTATTTCTCTATTTTGCATTCTAAAACCCAAATTTCGTTTCTCAAGTCTTAAATAATCAAAAAATCACATGACATTCTAGGCCAATGAGTCTCTAGGGAAAACGATACCCGGTCTTATCGTTTATATTACTTGATACGATTCAGTACACTTGCTGGAGTCTTAACAATTATAAGCATATAACATGTAAACATAGAACATGTAACACACAGTACACATGGGTTCAACTAAACCTATGCTCCCCCCACCAACAATCTACCCCTTTTTTGATGATGCACAACCATGATTAATAATCAACCATCTTGCACAGTACAATACAGATTATCAATCAATTACCAATCAACATAATTCTCCCCCTTTGGGCATTATCAAAAAAGGTAAGCACAATGGTATTGATATTCAGATAATCAAGCACACAAAGATGCATCAGATAACCATAAAAAACAAATAATGATGCTCCCCCTATCAAAGATATTCACATGATTTAATCTATTCTCTCCCTTAAATGAAGGCATGTGAAACATCTCAAGAAATATACAATGCTCCCCCTGTCAGTATGCATATTTTATTCTTAAAACATAGATGCACAATGTAGTATTCACAATATATAGCAGAGCATATATCAGCATAAACGATCAGAAATATTACACTAATATCAAAGCAACAATGATACAATTTCATTCATCAAAAACACTTTAATATCTTTATTATCTCAAAACATGTATAGCAAAGAGATATAAGAAGAATAAACAGGTAATAGCACATATGTCAAGAGTTAAAGATATCAGATATTCCAATTATTGGAATCTTTGAACCCCTGTTGATACACAGTCAATATGCTCTCAGTCTTAATCGACTTCATTGTTGTCCTGTGAGTTGATTTTCCAGTTTTATCGATCCAGTAATCAATGTTCCTGCAAAACCTTTCAAGATCTTTCTAGATCAAGCATTTTAGAATCAATATGATACAGGAATTATCACAGGTAAAATATGAGTATGAAAATGTATAAATGTAACAGTAATCAATAGCTTATTCGCATACAAAGTTAGTAAAATCGATTTAAATCTGATTAATTCAACTTCACAATACAGATCGATTTCAACAACTTCTGATTTCATTAATATCAAACATTGAGTACAATCAGAAATAGCCAAAACAAAAATGGCATGTATAGTCAGCTACAAAAGAAAACATAAAATAAAACACTACAACCAAAACAAACTTAAAATAGTAACCACAAGACCCTTATTCTGTTTCAGATGACTCTACAATCTTTTCATCTACACTTTCAGAATCATCTACAGATGTGTCACCAAATTCATTCATCCTCAATGCATAGTCCTTCTTCCGGTGCAGTTCAGTAAAAGATCTTTAAAGCATTACCATTTTCTCATCAGTCTCTTAAACCTTTCATCTGCAAACTCCTTAAATCTTGTTTGAGGTCTGAACTTATATCTCGATGTGTCAACATTGATAGGATTCAATTCATCAGTACCAGGAACGTACTCATCCTTGAAAATCCAACCTTCTTTACTTTTTCTGAGTCCCACAGCAAATCGTTCTTTCATTTGTGATATCCACGTTTTGGATTCTTAGGATCCTACTAATGAAGACAACATACGGTAGATGATATTACTTTTTCTTTGCAATCTTTATCATATAATCACATATTACAGATGTCCAATCTGTTTATGTTCCTGTTTGTAATGCATACAGCAGGTATACATCTTCTGCATTCAGCAAAAACTGATCTTCACCTCTAGGAAGTAAAATCCAAGTGATCACGTATGCACATAAACTTTCTTCATTGCTTAGATTTTCAATGCTCAAGGAGTCATATTTCCTTATCATGTCTGGATTCTTTAAGAAATTGTTATAGATATCAACTTTGTTGAATCCCGGTATGCCATGATGAGCTTTCAGTGCTTCAGGCTGAAGTCCACCAACATATTTCCAAATGGAGTTATCAATGCGGATAGTCACACCCTTTACTCTAGAAGTGAGATAGTTTCCTCCCCTTTTTAAATTGGCATAAAATATCTTCACAAGATTTGGATAACAGTCTCCTTGAAGTTCAACAAATTTGGTCAGCCCGGATTTGACTAACCATTCTTGAAACAAGAAACCCTCTATGCGGAATAACAAAATGCTTAGGCATTTGTGTCTGATCACTTCTTTGAATCCCCACTGACATATGAAGTCAGTTCGCTGATCGTCATCACTGAACCAACCAAAAGGATTTGCTTCCTTGATTGAAGATGCAAGGCGTTTTCCTGGACGAGAAGATGAGGTGGCCATTTGAAGAAACTGTAGAATGTGTAGAGACTCTTTGACACAGATAAGGGTTTTGTGTGTCACATCTATGAAACAGAGTCAGAGCATACAAACATATATAAGGGCGCGACCCGCACACATTCAATCAGGCCCATTAAATTTTCAAATTAGAAAGCCCATAACAGAGATTTTTAATCGGTTTTATTAGGTCCAAAGTCGAATCATGTTTGACAGCGTTTTCAAAAATAGAGAAATACATACTTGAAACATATTTGACTCCATACTTAATAGAATCAGTTAAATCTCTAGCAAAATGATTTTCACATAACACAATCACTCAATCAATCATTCAACAAACATGCATCCATCAATCAATCATACAAACACATGTTATGCATGAGGCATTAAAAATTACAGCAGTTACAACTTTCTGTATCTCCAGAATTTTTGAATTCTTCATTGTTGTTCATCCTTGAGTTGAATACTACTCTAGCAGCAACTACTATTCTGCAAAACAGTTAAATGTTTTTTACGTTGGTACCCATTTGAACTTTGGTCCTGTCTTGTCAGTTGCAGGAGGTTGTTCCTTGGGAATCCATCTGTATTTTCCTTTTGGAACACCAACCTTTCTATAGTAGCAATTTCTAACATTATGACCAATATTGTTGCAATAAAAACATGCATTAGTAACAGGTTTATTAAGATCAACAAATTTCTTTGAGTTAGTCCTATTACTTTGAGCCTTATAACCAATTCCTTGTACGTAGACAACTTTACTAGAAGCTCTTAACACGACATCTAATTTATCACATTCTTTTTCTACTATCTTTGTTTCAATTTTGACTATCTTAGCAGACTCCAAGGCATTTTCTAGCAAAATATCATACTTCACTTCTATCAACAAGTTCTCAAATTCTTCATCACTGTCATAATTTTTCTGTGCAGAGCCTACCATGAAGCAAATATTTGACTCTTCCTCAATGCTACAGTCCTCGTCGCATGAAAAATCAGAATCATTATTTTCCCAGGCAATGTATGTGCTCATTTGCTTTCTACCCTTGTCCTGTGGAAATTTGCTGCTTAGTTTTTGTTTGATCTTCAAGTCTGGACATTCTGGTTTGATATGTCCTTCTCCTCCACACTCATAGCATTGGTGATGGAAACCCATTTAAAGCATTCCATTCAAAGGAGTACCAACTAAAGCTAAGGCTAAGAAAAGGAAGTGAAGAAGGACTTTTAAAGGCTCTTTCTTGATTTTCTTTCTCTAAGTCTTAGAAGGATTCTCTTCTAATATGTTTATATGTTGTTTTGTAGGGTCCAATAAAGATTAGAGACAATGATTAAGCCATCCAAGAAGCTAAAAAGTCAAGGAAAGCAAAGGAGCTAAAAAGGGAAAATATGAAGTAACTTATGGATTGAAGTTCTCACTCAGCGCCAACCCCGCGTCACCCAGCGTCTGCGAGTGGCTTCTTCCACGAGACTTGCTCTCGCTCAGTGCCAACCTCGCGTCGCCCAGCGCCTACGAGAGAAGTTCTTCCATGTGACCTGGCTGACCTGGAATGCGGCATGGACCTTGCTGGATTGAAATGGGCGCACCTCCTATGTG
Organism: Vigna reflexopilosa; assembly: GCA_027742785.1. NCBI lineage: Eukaryota > Viridiplantae > Streptophyta > Magnoliopsida > Fabales > Fabaceae > Vigna > Vigna reflexopilosa. The sequence goes on along the minus strand of CM050926.1, from coordinate 4,245,655 downwards.
AAATAATTTGAATTTAGGAGGGATTTATATCAAAAATGAGGCCCCTCTTCACCTATAAATAAGAGGGCCTCTCCTTTGTATTTTCTCACTTTTAAGCTTAGTTAAATGATGCAGAAATTGTTTTCCAGCCCTATTGCTCTTGAGTCACTTCTTCTCTTCACTTTCTCTACCTTTCCTCTAGCTTCCTTCCATAGTAGGAAGGCCTTCTGAGCTGAGAGGATACTCTTCATACTCATACCATCACAAACACACCAAAACTCCACTTATCTTAGTCCATTTTCGCTGCACCACTCTACACCTTCCTTGGCTTGCTGTTTGGAGTTGCAACTTGCAGATTCCAGACCCTGGCAGGCTTTTATCAAGTGGTACTCAGAGCTAGGTTCAAGCTGTTGTTGAGAGCTAAGTCCATTTGCCTTGATTTCCTTCACTGTCATCGTTTTCTTTTTTCTATTTTGCTTGAGTGTGTTCTGTTCTGTTAAATTTGCCATCACTGGTTTATTTTTTTAGGATTCTGTTGAGTTGAATTCTTTTGTCCAGCTTGCTTTTATTTGTTGATGTTTTCATTTTCAATCGGACCATTTCATTTTGAGTCATTTTATTTGGATTAATTTGTTTCGTAATGTCAAGTCATGTGCATTATGTTGCATTCCTTTTGATTGTTATTAATTTTGAGTAAATCAGTTGTTCATTGTTTGTTATGTGTATCAAGTGAACTTGAAAATATAAGAGCATATTGTCCATCATCAAAAGAGCTATGAAATTCATTGGAATGAGCTCGATGGCAAGGTGTAATCAGATTTCAAATTTTAAATTCACTTGTACTGCATCTGTTTAAACAAAAAAAAAATGTACTGTTTCATTGGTTGAGTTTCTGTTTGAGCAAATCTTTGAAGAGTTTTCTGCTGGCCAAAATCAATTACATGTCATATGAGCAATGAAATGCTTAAGGAATAGCTTGGATGCATTGAGAAAACTGCAGCAGAATTCCTAAAAGTAGTTGGTCGATTTGCACTTGATTTGTTGGGGTCATTTTTGTGTCTTAACTCTGGTTTGAACAACTAGATCCTTGCAAACCGTCTATTACAATATTCTGCTACTTTGAGCAACTTTTCATACTCCCTCTCTTTCAATTTTACAACCTCTTCTTCTATCTTTTCTTCATCTATCTTCTCCTCAACAACAACCTTTTTTGTTTCTATCTCTTCTATCTTTATCACCTCTCTCTCTATCTTGTCCTCATCAACAACTTCATCAATTTGTGTCTCCAAATTCCTGAAGGTAACTTCATAGCTCTTAGAATCGTACTTCTCCAAAAAAATTTCGAACTTTTCATTAAGGCTTTTGACTTGTTCTGTCACATCAGCTATCTGATGACATAGTTGTTGATCATACTCCCACGCTTCTATTGGTAAAGAGATTTGTTGCTGCCACTGATATTGTTGCATCTCTTCCATGCTTCTATGAGAAGAAAATCTTGTATACATGCCCTGTGGAAAAAATTCGTCATTTGTGGTCTCCTTGAGTGGAGTAATTTGTTGCTCGATAGCTTGCCCAAATTGGCTTTGATCCATGTATGAGTGAGGTTCTCACCAGTGGTTGAAATCATTTTGGTAGAATTGAGTGCCCATATAGTCAAATTCTTGTCCAAACTGCACCCTGCAAACATTAGGCACAAAACCCCAGAAAACATTTATTAGAACAAAAAAAAATTAACATAAAAATCAAGTCAAAGTTAATCAGTTTACACTACTTGAAAAAGTTAAACTAAGAGTCCCTAGCAACGGCGCCAAAAACTTGTTAAACCCCTGGAAAGTGTACCAGATCGTGTCAAATAAAAATAATCGGTAATCCCAATATCATTCTTCCCAAAGGACTCTTAAGGCCTTATATTTCGTGTAAACTAATCGTTTAAGACTTGAGAAAAGAAATTAATTTGAGTGTTTCAAATGCAAAACAAAAATAAACATGCAAATGCAGTGATTCAATTGGCTTCAAGAAAATATGGATGAGTGGAGTTGTTGGGGTTTACAATTTCATCTTATCCACCCTCATATATCTACTCTCCTTATTCACTTTGCTTATTTATCATATTGCCATGCAAACTTTCTTGGTCTACCCTTAACCCAATCCCTTGGTGAAAAGAGCCTATTACTAATTACCGGCTTGTTATCCCTAGCCTCCCCTAGTAACTAATAATGCATAATGAGCGGAAGCAAAATACAATTGATCGTCCTACCCCTATCCTTAGGCGGTATTAACATAATCAAGGAATTCTCCCCAGTTCATGACATTACTGTACGTCCCCGTATCAATAAAGAGAAACAACATCTACCGAATGAGTTAAACGGTAGAAGCATTAAGCAAAGGTAAAGAACCCAACAATTGATAAATCAAGCATATGCAAGCATATAATGTAAAGAAGAATTTCAATATATGAGAGTTTCAAAAGATTACATTGTTCCCCAACAACTAAGGTTTAGTTCACCATAATCATGGTGAAACTAGATGAATTAAATGGAAGAATGGAAAAGCAAATCCTAGAATTGATAAAGTGGAGCCTAAGCATCCAAGAAATCTCCTCCATGGTGTGTAGAGCAGCTCTGGACGTTTCTCTCTGCCAAAAGAATTTGTTTCAATTCGCACTGGGGCTATTTATAAGTCAAAAAGATAACAGAAACATCTCAGAATCAAAAATATAAAATCTGACAACCGCCCAGGCCCCAATTTAACCGTTCAGCGGTTTGCCTCAAGCCGCAGGACCGCTCAGCGCCCACAACTGCCGCTCAGCGCCCTGGTCAACTGCTCAGCGCTCTGGTCAACTTTTCTAGTTGACTGGTTGACTTTTCTGGTTGATTGGTTGACTTTTCTGGTTGACTAGTTGACTTTTCTGGATTCTGGTTGACTTTTCAGCACTCCAACCATTTAACACTTCAACCTTTCTTCTAATTCATTCCAAAAACCTACAAAATCAAGGGAAACAAAGCATAAAACCAAGAAAACCAACTTTTGACTCTCGCATGACTCAACTAAGTGTTTTACTTGATTTTAAGCTCATTCTAAGCCATAAAGGGTGTGTTTTAATATCAAATTTAAGCATGAAAATAACGGTTTTTAGACCGTTATCAATCACCAAGAGAGAAATAGAAATGAGTGAGCTTAGGGACTTGTTTGCCCAATACATTGAAACTCAAAATGAGGGTGAGCAAAAAGAAAGAAGGAAGGATGAAAGGTACAACCAAGCTAGGAAAGATATTCCATTCTTTGGTAAGGACATTAGTGCTTTAACATACCTAGCTTGGGAAAAAGAAATTAATAAGATGCATCCATTCATTGTTAACAAAAGTGAGTCTAGAGCCTATGGATCCATTTTTCTTTCTAGAGAGAGTGAATCTCATGTTCTTAGTATATATCTCTCTAGGTTAGAAGAGCATGCAAGTGAGTGGTGGAATAAAATACAATATAGTGTTAAGAAAGGTAGAAAATCCTCCATTCATGATTGGTATGAACTAAGAGCTTGCATGAGAAGAAATTTGGTTCCTCTTTCAACCAAAAAAGACCTAGAATTAATGGGACACCTCATTCAAGAGGGAAAAACATTTATGAAAGGTCTAGATGGCTTCTCTCGTAGGGAAATTGAATTTAAAGAAAAACTTGAGAAACTCTTGGATAAGTGAAGAAAAAGAGAGACTAGAAGGAGAGAAGAGGAATTGAGAGAAAAGATAGAAGAAGAAAAGAGAAAGAGAGAAGAAGAAGAGAAGAGAGAAGAAGACGAGAGAAGAAAAGAAGAAGAGAGAAAAGAAGAAGAAGAGAGAAGAGAAAAAGAAAATAGAGAAAATGAGAAATTGCTACTGATGGAAAATTCTACTCCTACGAATACAAGGGAACCAAAAAGGGAAGGTTTCCAATCCTTTAATTCTTCTTCAATTATCTTTAAGTCTTTTCATGATAACTTATCTTTTAAACTAATTGCCACACGAATTTTTATTATACTACCCTCTTCAAAATATGGCAATTTAAATAAAGAGTTATAGTTACCCTAAGGGATACAAGAAACTCAAGATAAAAGAAAAGTGACTTGTGAATAAGGACTTTCAAATTTCCTTAAAACTATAAAACAAAGTCCTTATTCTAAAGTTACTTCCACAAAAAAATTCTTTCTTGGATTGATACTAATTGGAGATATATTTGATGCTTATTGTAGATATGTTTATGATCCAAGAGGAAAGTGACAAACCAAAGTTGTGCTTCTTTATATCTTCCCGATTTGAGGACAAATTGTTTTTTAAGAGGGAGGGTATGATGGAAACCCATTTAGGGCATTCCATTCAAAGGAGTACCAACTAAAGCTAAGGCTAAGAAACGGAAGTGAAGAAGGACTTTTAAAGGCTCTTTCTTGATTTTCTTTCTCTAAGTCTTAGAAGGATTCTCTTCTAATATGTTTATATGTTGCTTTGTAGGGTCCAATAAAGATTAGAGACCATGATTAAGCCATCCAAGAAGCTAAATAAGTCAAGGAAAGCAAAAGAGCTAAAAAGGGAAAAAATGAAGTGGCTTACAGATTGAAGCTCTCGCTCAGTGCCAACCTCGCGTCGTATGACAGAAATTCTTCCACGTGACCTGGCTGACCTGGAATGCAGCATGGACCTTTATGGATTGAAATGGGCACGCCTCCTATGTGAAATAATTTGAATTTAGGAGGGATTTAGATCAGAAATGAGGCCCGTCTTCACCTATAAATAAGAGGGCCTCTCCTTTGTATTTTCTCACTTTTGGATTAATGGAGAAATTTTGCTGATGCGTTTTCCAGCACCTTTCTCTGCACCGAGAGTCAAGTCATTCTTTCTTCTTCTACCCCTGCAACTTCCTTCCTTGAATGGAAGGCCGTCTGAATTGTAGCCACCTCACCAACACACTAGCTCCACTCCAAACAGCCACAGAACAACACCTTCTCCGCTACCAGATTTCATGTTGCTCCCGCTGAACCAAGTCACGCTGGTCTATGTTGATTCCTACACCTGGACGAAGCTATCAATTCGACAACATTGGTTCTTGAACTTTTCTTTCCTTTTATAGGACCTGCATAGTGAGTGGTGGAGCTTTTATTTTTCATAAAGAGATTGAATTTCCTTACCACCATGTTCATTATCTCTTTGTCATGTAGTTTTGTTTCTGAGTCAGCTTCAGGTTCAAAATTCTTTGAAGATTTCTTGCTTGTGGCCTTGAGGACAATTGACTTCTTTTCTTCAATTTCTTCCTCCTTTTTTAGTCTTCCAAGCTCCAATTCGTGTTCCCTGAGTTTTCCAAACAGCGTGGCCATGTTCATGCTAGTCAAGTCTCTTGAGTCAGATATTGCAGTGACTTTCAGTTGCCAGCTTCTGTTGAGACTTTTCAATATCTTGATGTTTTATTTCCCCTTTGTTAAACATTTTTCCAAGGGCCATGAGGTGATTGACTATGTGTGTAAATTGCTTCTGTACTTCTTAGATAGTCTCTCCCGCTTTCATTCTGAACAACTCATATTCTTGTATGAGGGAATTCTTTTTGGCCCTTTTCACTTCATCAGTTCCTTCATGTGTGACTTCAAGGACTTCCCACATCTCTTTGGTCGTTTTGCATTGTGATATCCTGAAAAATTCTCATCTTGAGTCCACTCAGAAAAATATTTCAAAACAACTTTTCCATTAAAAACAAGAGTGGGCTCATATGGACCGTTTAAAGTTGCATCCCAAACTCCTTTATCCACCAATAAAAGAAAGATTTGCATCCTTATTTTCCAAAAAGCATAATTTTCTCCAACAAATAGTGGTGGTCTATTTGTTGAAGCACCTTCACCAAAGGTCTTAGAATTGAAAGCCATTTTCCAGGATCAGTCGATTAATCAGAAATAGTAATCGACTTGTTTTTCAAATATTTTATGAAAACCAGCTCTGGTGCTAATTGTTAAAATAGAATGGCTCATTTTCTCACACCAAGAGGGGGGTGGGATGAATTGGTGAATTGTAAAAACAATGTCTTTTAAATTCTTTTTCACAAAAGGTGATGCCTTTAAAGCTTTCTTGAAACGCAAGGTAAAAGACTTTTTAATGCAGCGGAAACTTAATCGAGTGAATACAGAATAAAGTCGATTAAACATAAAAGAGTAGGGATTAAAAGATTGAAACACTGTGTTTTTATATTGGTTCGGCCAACCTGCCTACATCTAGTGTCCTTCCAACCATGGGAAGCAAATGTACTATAATGATCAAGGTTTTCACAGCAAGGCTTTTACAGAGACAATCTCAAAGTCAAGAACGTCGCACATTCTTCTTCCTATAATCACAACAAGGAACCTCAATCCAATCTTCAAAAGATTGTACACTTTGATCTCGTAGTTACACCCAAATGTGCATAATCGACTATGCTACTAATGCAATCAAATATAACAATTCTGTAATAGCAGTTACCAGCAATCAAAGAAACTAAGTGAATTCTCAATTACAGCAGTCGAATGACATTTAATGTTGGAAAATATAATTAAAAATATAACTGTTAGGCAGTTATGTCAAGCATTAACATAATTTTAAAAAAAAACAGACTTAGTCGAATGCGACATGCATGTAATCGACTATGTAACAGTGTTAATCATAGTTTTGGAAAACTTTCTCTTTGAAAAATTGTTGGACTATTTCGGCAAGTGTACCGAGTCGCACAAGTAATATAAAATGGTAAGACCAAGTATCGTATCCCAGAAGACTCTCGGCGCTAGACAGTCGTTGGTTTTGAATGCAAAAACAGAAAATTAAATATGAATGCAATTGATAAATAGCAAAGGAGCACAGAGACGAACGGATGTTGATTAATATGAGATGAATATGTTGTTTGGGTTAGATTTCACCAAGTTCCCTCTCATGTATGTAAGAATTCTTCTTTATGCATTAATGTTAATGCTACTCACTAAATCACCTAAACCCGATCCATCGGCGAATAAGCTTGTCCCAAATTACCAGTTCATGCAATTCCTACCATTCCTAGTAATAAGATGTGAAGATTAAGAGCTTAAAGATGACCAAGACTCATACCCTCATCCCTGAGTAGTATTACTCTTGGGAGTAATTCAACAAGAACTCGAATTGTAAGGAACCTCCCAGCACTCATGCAATTCATAAATCATGCTAATGAATGAGTTAAACACAACAAGCATTGAAATAGATGAATTACTCTAACAATTAATGAAAAAGCATATATTAATGAGAATCAATTCAAATACAAGAGAGTTCACAAGGTTACATCAACCCCCAACAACAAAAAGAAATTCCCCATAGACATGGAGCAACTATATGAACAATGGAAGAGAATGAGATAGAGAAAGCCTAAGAATTAGAAAAAGAGTTTATTATTGTGCTCTTTCTACCAGAGATCCAAAACCTAGAGCCCCAAGGTCTTTTAAATAGAGTCAGAAACGAGCAAAAACAAGGTCTGGTCCAATAGAGTTGAAACAGAATAGAAACTAGGCCTGACATACGAAACCCGACACTCAAGCGCCCCACTGAGGGCGCTCAGGTGGTGAAAATACCTCATGTAAGGCTTGGGCCTCCAGATAGGGCGCCCAAGCTTCGAGACCCCGCCGACCAAGCAGCTAGGGAGGGCGTCTAGGAGGTGGACGTCGATTTTCCTCGCTCAAGCTTCCATTTAGGGCGCTTATTAAGACTCCGGCAAGTGTACCGAATCGTATCAAGTGTTAAGACTCCCTAGCAATTGTTCATGCATTACATTTAGGGCGCTTGTTAAAACTCCCTAGCAATTGTTCATGCATTACATTCGCACAGAAGCTTAAAGGCAATCGGTCCTCCTATCCCTATGTCTAGGTAATATTGCTCCCGAGAGAATTCCCCCATGTCTAGATCTACCCATATGTGTCCATAAAGAAAGAAAAGATCAACCCTAGAACTTGTAGATTAGAGCTTCCGCATCCAAAATCTGCCTCCGAGGGGTGAAGAGAGTGTTTATGCGCCTCTTTCTTTCAAAAGATACCCCATCTAGGTCGTCCAGATCTATTTATAATTCATTAAAAGTAAGCAAAAACTGGCACAAGCCCAAAAGTATAGCGCTTAGCGCTAGGTCACCGCTTAGCGATATGTGCGACACTTGAGAAGAACGCTCAGTGTTGTCGCCGAGGCGTCTGGCAAAGAATTCACCAAGGTAGCGGCGCTCAGTGGTACCACTCAGCGGCAGCTGCGGCATTGAGCCAGAGAAGTCCTTCAAGAGGCTGGCGCTCAGCGGTATTATGGCGCTCAGCGGTGCCTGCGATTCTTCTTTTCAGCACTTTTCCTTCTTCTCTTGCCTCCATCTCCTTCCTACTTTAGCTTACTTCATTCAATTCATGTTAAATCCTGCCAAAACAAGGGAAACCAAGAAAAACACCTTTGACTCTCTTATTCTTTAACTTAAGCAAAATACATGATTTCAAGCTATTTTTCTAAGTCATAAAGGGTGTGTTGTATAATAAATTTAAGTATAAAAATAACGGTTTTTAAACCGTTATCAAAACCTCAAACTTAGAACTTTGTTTGTCCTCAAGCAAAGAAAATGAAACTCAGTCTTTCACCAATCATCACAATGGTTCAATCACATTCAAAATCTATTTCGTTCAAGACAAGTAATCACTCAAATCTGCTTATCAATAGAATTTAGTCAAAATGCACACATGCTTCAATTCTCAATGCTCATCATGGTGTTCACACAATGATATCCAACAAATGCTATTCTAATTTATGATCAATTAGCTAAGCACAAATATAATCATAGATTCATGGAATTATTCCTCACCAGACAAAGTGTATCACTTAATCCCACAGGTGTTTCTAAAGGTCACTCCTTCCCTCTACTATCCACATGTCACATAAAACAAAATTGCCCTTCATTTACCACAATCAATCATCGTCACACACACATGTCATCACAAGGACTTTGTTAAGGCTTATAATGAGGTTAGGCTAACAAGAAAAATTGGTTTTTTTAGATCACAAAATCCTTGAGTTAAAAGAATATTTCAAACATTCCTAGTTCAAACACAAACTCCCTTTTTACCGATCTCACTCATTCCCAACTTTCCCTTTTCTTTGCATTGAGCTTATCTTTAATTCTATCTTTTCTATCTTTTTCATCTTTTGCATCTTTCTATGCTTTGCTCAACATAGTAGCTCAATGCTTATATTTTCCTTTTTCAATTTTCCCCAAAACCCCAAACTTGAACCTTAATCAATACCACACAATAAATCTCAACTTAACTCAAGGTAAAGATTTTCAAAAAGGGTTTCCCATACTGTTTAAGGCTTAGGTTCAAAAAGGGTAGAACACATGGTTCTTCTCATGGGACGAAATTTTTGCGTTGGCCAATAAAAGGGTTTTTTCCAAAAACGGCCTTGATCATATGACACATACATACAATTCAATCAATCATAGAAACCTGGGCAATATCATTTATGCTTTCAAGTAGATAGAAATTATCAATCAAAAACTCTAGAGTTGAAAACCTCACGTATAAGATCAATCACTATTCCAAACATCACAGATAAATACCCTACTTAACATCATAATCACAATCATAATATCATCATGCATCTGTTCACGGCACTAAACTGTTGTGCTTTTGCTTAACCAATCAAGACTATAAGAACAACATTTTGGGGTTTTTGAATGCAAAGTGCAGAAAAATAAACATGAATGCAATTTGATCAATTGAAGCTAAACATAAAATTGAATGGATGATGTTGATAATATGAGATGAATATGTTGTTAGGGTTTAGATCTCACCTAATCACTCTCATGCATAAACGAATTCATCTTCTTCATTAATGTTAATGCCACTTTCTAATTTACCCTAATCCCAATGTCTTGGTGAAGAGAGCCTACTCCTAATTACTAGTTTACAATGTCTTGTCTCCCTAGCAATTGATCATGCATTACATTAGCAAAGTAATTTAAAGGCAATCGGTCCTCCTATCCCTATGTCTAGGTAATATTCCTCCCGAGAGAATTCCCCAAATCATGATTTGTAGATATCTCATGATACCAATCCTAGGGAGAGAAGAGGAGAATTGTCATCTTCCCCAAATCTACCAACCCTAAGAGTGCGATATCTCCTCATGATACTTACAAATCATAAGATTTATGTCATACATAAAAGAAGAATATCTCTAACAATTAATGAAAAAAACAAGAATCAATTCAAATACAAGAGAGTTTAGAGGTTACATCTTTCCCCAGCAACAAATAAGATTAGTTCTCCATCGTCATGGAAGAACTAGGTGTACAATGGAATGAAAGAGATAGAAACCCTAGAAAGAGAAGACGAGAGCTCCCACATCCCTAAATCTGCCCCTAAAGGGGTGAAAAATGTGTTTCTATGCTTAAGCCATCAAAAGATACATTCTTTAGGGTGTTTGGGTCTTTAAATAGGACATAAAAATAACAGAAAACGGGTCCAAGCCCAAAAAAGATCATAAAAGTCGCATAAACTGGCCCAAAACTCGCTTTCGTTGACTTTTTCAGCATTCTGGTTGACTTTTCTGCACTGCAACTCCTTGATACTTCAAACCTTCTTTCAAATCATTCCAAAAACCTACAAAATCAAGGGAATTTTGTAATAAAATCATCAAGTATATCCTCAACTCTCTTATTCACAAAACTAAAGCAAAATCATGAGTCAAAGCAAAATCAAAATTAAGTATAAAAATAACGGTTTTTGAACCGTTATCACAACCCCAAACTTAGAACATTGCTTGTCCTCAAGCAAACAAGATGTAACTCAATCTTCCACCAATCATCACAATGGTTCAATCACATTCAAAAGCTTTTTCTTTCAAGATAAGTAATCACTCAAATAAGCTCATCAGTAGAATTTAGTCAAGATGTGCACACATGCTTTGATTCAAAGTACTCATCATGGTGTTCACACAATCACATAATCTTCCAACAGATGCTATTATCATGAATGATCAATTAACTAAGCATATATGCAATCATAGATTCATGGAATCCCTCCTCACCAAATAAAGTGTTACACTCAAGCACTCAAAAGTGTTCAACTGAAGCACTCAAAAGTGTTTCACTCAAAGGTGTTTAGAGGTCACTCCTTCCCTCTACTATCCACATGTCACATAGAACAAAATTGCCTTTCATTCACCACAATCAAACATACTCACTCACACATGTCATCACAAGGACTTTTCATGGCTTGTAACATGGTTGGGTTAACAAGAAAAAATTGGTTTTTCTAGATCACAAAATCCTTGAGTTAAGAGAGTTATTCACATTTATAATTCAAGCACAAACTCTCTTTAATAACCAATCTCACTCATTCCCAACTTTCCCCTTTTTGCATTGAGCTTTTCTTTCTTTCATTCTATCCTTTCTATTTTTTTCATCTTCTTCATGCTTTGCTCAATACATTAGCTCAATGCTTATCTTTTTCTTTTTCAACTTTCCCAACAACCCCAATCTTGAACCTTTATCAATACCACACAATAATTCTTAACTTAACTCAAGGTAAAGATTTTCAAAAAGGGTTTTCACATCCTGTTTAAGGCTTAGGTTAAAAAAGGGTAGAACATATGGTGCTCTTTTTTTCTTTAGGACGAAAATTTATGCATTCGCTAAGAAAGGGTTTAATAAAAAATGGCCTTGATCAGATGACACATGCATACAATTCAGCAAATCATATAAAATTGGGTAAAATTATTCATGCTTTCAAGTAGATAGAAATCATACAATCAAAAACTCTGGAGTTCAAAACCTCACTCATAGGCTCAATCACTATTCTAGATATTCTAGATAAACATCCTACTTAACATCATAATCACAATTGTTGAAATTGTTGACAACACAATTTCTATATCAATCTGGTTTTTGATGATGACAACACATTGCTTAATAACAAGCACATGTTGTTGTTGCATTACATGTTCTTATGCTGATTGATTGTGATATCTGTTGAACATGTTTATGTATTTTGTTACATGTTCCTGTGTTGATTGATTGATATATATCTGGAACGCGTTTACATGCTTTATGTGCTATGTGCTATGCATCATTTCATATGTGTTACTGCACATGTTTAAAAGCTGAAAATCACAAGCACTTTTATGAACTTATTCTTGTGCGATAAAGTAATAGTACAGTCGACTACATTACTAATGGATTCGACTTTGCTAAAATCTTTGAACATACTTTGAGAACCAGTGCTATGTGTTATTTTGAGAAGAAAAGAATTTCAAAACGTTTTACAAGTTGATAGTCGAACATGTGTGCTACTCATTCGACTGTATCTGTTGTCTGATTTGGAATTCTGTTATGCTCTTGCACTCTAACGGCTATATTTTTGAAAGTTAGTTGAGCATTGGTGACTTAGTGAACTGTAATAAATGTGGTTTGTTTTTGGTTGACTGAAAGCAACTAAGTTGACTGATCTGTTATAACTGTCATAATTCAGTTGACTGAATTAGTAGCGTATTCAACTGAGAAATCATCTGACTAACATAAATCTATAAATAGACTTAACACGAGTCTATTAAAGGACTTTTTATGAACTGACATTTTCACAATTCTGTTTTAGATTTCTTTTAGCTCCAAGAATTATCCAAGAAGACAGTGGTGATCTTTCTTGAAAGAGATTCAAAGAGGAGATTATATTGCGCATTCATTGTCTGATCAATATCTGCAAAAAAAGGTGTTCTGCCATTGATCGTGAAGGCTTGGCATCCTATAAAGACTGTTGGAATTGATTGTGTGGCTTGGCATCCGTGAAGACTGCTGGTTGTTGACCTATTGATTGTAGGGGATAGTGCACTTTGAGGATTGTTCAAAGTGGTGTTGGTAGATTGCAGAAGAGGGGATTCTTACTACAAGTCTTGCTGGTTTATTGCCTATATTTTGGTTTTGGGTTAGAGAGGAGATTTATATTTTTGATGTAGAGGTCTTCTATAGATTCCTTGTTGTAAAAACTGCAACCATTATAGTGCATTTGCATCCTGGGTTGGAATGACTAGAGCCGTCAAAATGGCTCACAACCTGCGAGCCAACCTGGCCCACCACGGGTTCGGTCCGGGTTGGGTTTGAAAAAATTGAATTTTTTTTATGCGGGTGTTAACACTCTAGCAAGTGTACCAGATCGTTTCAAGTAATATAATTGGTAAACGCAATATCGTTCTTCCCAAAGGACTCGCAGGCCTTATCGTTCGTGCAAATTGAAATCGAAAGACTTGTAAAGAGAAATTAATTAGTTTGGATGCAAGAAACAAAAAGTAAACATGCAAATGTGATTGATTCAATTGACAAGAAAAAGACTATGGATGAATGGAGTCATTGGGGTTTACAATTTCATCTTATCCGCTCTCTCTTATCCACTCCTCTTATTTAATTCTCTTTGTTATCTCATTATCATGCAAACTTTCTTAGTCTACCCTTAACCCGATCCCTCGGCGAAAAGAGCCTATTAATAATTACTGGCTTGCTATTCCTAGCCTCCCTTAGTAATTAATAATGCATTATAAACGGAAGTGAAAACAATTGATCGTCCTACCCCCTATCCCTAGGTGGTATTGCTTAATCAAGGAATTTCCCCCAGTTCATGACAGTATCGTATGTTCCCGTATCAATAGAGACAAACAACAATTGTCAAATGAGTTAAACGATGAAAGCATTAAGCGCAGGTGAGAAACCCAATAATTGATAATCAAAGCATACGACAAGCATATAATAAATAAGATTTCAATGAAAGAAGAGTTTCAAAAGATTACATTGTTCCCCAACAACAAAAGGGTTTAGTTCACCATTGTCATGGTGAAACTAGATGAAAAATGATGGAAGAATGGAAAAACAAACCCTAGATTGGATAAAAAGGAGCCTAAGCATCCAAGAGATCTTCTCCATGGAGTGAAAACTAGGTTTGGCCACCCCCTCTTGTCAAAAGAATACATCTAAACTCGCACTAGGGCTATTTATAGCTGAGGAGCGTCACAAAATTTAGGCCCAAGCCCAACAGAAAACCGTCCGGCGTCACACTTTGGTGCTCGGCGGTTTCCCCTTCATCACGCCACCGCCCGACGGTTTGCCTCGTATCGCAAAACCGCCTGGCTGCACCGCCTGGGCGCTAGACAGTGGCTACCCCTCGCTTTTGGCCGCCCAACGTTGGATTCTAGCATTGGGCGGTTCCTAGACTCTTCTTTTCTTCATGTTTCTTCTTCTTTATTGAGTCTAAGACCTTCCATCTTTAATGCATTTTTCATATTCATCAAAAATGCTGCAAAACAATGCAAAACAAGCATAATATCTCTAGAAACAGCTTTTGACTCTCAACTGACTCAACTTACGTGTTTTGCTTGATTCTAAGCTCATTCTAAGCCTTGAAGGTTGTATTTTAACCTCAAATGAAGCATGAAAATAACTGTTTTTCAACCGTTATCACAACCCCAAACTTAGAACTTTGCTTGTCCTCAAGCAAACAAAACAAAACTTGGCTTTCAACTTTTTCATCCAATAGTTCAACACTCTTAACATTTATGACAAAAACCTACTCAATTTCAGATTTTCAGTGGAATCAAATCAAGATGCATGCATGCTTTCAATTCAATTCAGTTCACATGATAACATATTTCTCAACAGATGTTACATTTATGAATGATCAATCCACTAAGCAAAAATGTAAGCATGAAATTTATCAATTCTCACCAAGCAAGTGTTTCACTCAATAACGCAAGTGTTTAGGATGGCACTCTAACTCTCTGTTATTCACAGGTCACATGAAACAAAATTGTCATTCATCTAAAACAATCAAAATCTTCACATGCAAATGCCATCATAAGGACTTTTCTAAGGCTTGTATTGAGGCTGGGCTAACAAGAAAAATTGGTTTTTCTGGAATGCAAAATCCTTGAGTTAAGAGAGTTATAATAAAATTCAAAGTTTAAGCACAACTCTCTATCTCACCAATCTCACTTATTCCCAACTTCTCCCCTTTTCTTTTATTTTCACATATAACTCATCTTCCATGCTTTTCTTCTTTTCTTTTCTTTTTCTCATGCAATTTTCTTTCTTCACAATTGAGCTCAATGCTTTGCAATTGCCTTTCAATTTCCCCCATACAACCCCAAACTTGAACCTTGTCAACACACACAATTAAGCTCAACACAACTCAAGGTAAAGAATTTCAAGCCAAGGGTTCTCATCCTGTTTAAGGCTAAGGTTCAAAAAGGATGTAGTATTTCAAGCACTTTGGGTGAAAAATTTGGCTAGAGAAGGGTTGTCAAAAATGGCCTTGATCATATGACATTCACATGCAATTCAATCAATCATCAAGATTAAGGTAAAATCATTCATGTTTTCCAGTGAACAATACATACAACAATGAAAACTCTGGAGCTCAATACCTCACACAGCATGCTTTCTCCCACATCATTCATTTATACATCCTGCTTAGCATCATAACCACAATCATAATTCATCACACATCTGTTCACATTGCTAGTGAACTTTGTCACTTGGATATCAATATGCAACACAACTCAATTATCATTCACATACAATCATCATCAAATAGATTTATCATGCATGTCATTCAGTCAAACATTTTCAGACAAGTCTTCAAGCCAAGCATAAACACTGAAAATAAAATGCTCCTATACTACAAATTGAAAGTACAAAAGACAAAGAAAAATTCCTGTCCAAGTGCTCGCATTCATCAGCAGATGCCCTCAATACACGTCCTCATCTGAGTCATACTCATCCTCATCCAGGGCATCCTCAAAGTCCTCATCCTCCTGGTCATCATCCTGTCCACCTGAGGCTCCAGCTGCTCTAGACCCACTGCCATGTACCTGCTCTTAAGGCCAAGCCATCGCACTATGGAACTCGTCCATAGTCCACTTATGAATTGGTGGCTGATTATATAGTCCTACAATCATCTCAGCAGTGGCCACCTGCCCTCTGCGAAGAGACTCCATCCTCGCCTCCATCATGGACATGTACATGTCCCTCATCTGAAAAGGCTCTGACTGTTGTGCTGGTGATCTCCTAAGACGTCTCATAGGTGCCGCTCCTGCTGCACTTGCCTCTACACAGTACTGATAATAATAAGCTGCATTAATGGCATTCCTGGGTCTCTCATATGGTGGAACTGCAGTGTCCACCCCAGCGTGCCGACACAAAAAGGTGATTAGAGATGGATGCCCCAATGGTGTCCTACTACTCACTGTAGTAGCGTAGCTCTGTATCTCATCAGCAATGATCTTGCCGACGTTTACGTCCATCTACCTCAGCATGCAGTAGATGAGAATGATCCTATGCATCGTGATGTCGGAGATATGGGAGCACGGTTGGATGTTGGCATGAGTGAATACCATCAATATTTTGCCAAAGGCGTCAAGTCTAACCTCTTAATGTTAACCGGTGCTCCATTAGGATTAGCCTGAAAATGCCTTCCAGGGAGACACATAACTGATAACGGTCTAAAAACCGTTATTTTCATGCTTAAATTTGATATTAAAACACACCCTTTATGGCTTAAAGTGAGCTTAAAATCAAGTAAAACACTTAGTTGAGTCATGCGAGAGTCAAAAGTTGTTTTCCTTGGTTTTACGCTTTGTTTCCCTTGATTTTGTAGGTTTTTTGGAATGAATTGGAAGAAAGGTTGAAGTGTTAAATGGTTGGAGTGTTGTAAAGTCAACCAGAATCCAGAAAAGTCAACCAGTCAACCAGAAAAGTTGACCAGAGCGCTGAGCGGTTGAGCAGGGCGCTGAGCGGTTAGTTTTTGGTGCTGAGCGGCAGTTTTAGACGCTGAGCGGTCTTGCGATTAGAGGGAAACCGCTGAGCGGTCATTTTAGGCGCCTGGGCGGTTGTCTGTTTTTATATTTTGGATTCTTATATATAGCCCTAGTGCGAATCCAAATGTAATTCTTTTGGCAGAGAACAAAGTCCACAACAGCTTTACACCTTTGGAGGAGATTTCTTGGATGCTTAGGCTCCACTTTATCAATTCTAGGGTTTGCTTTTCCATTCTTCCATTTAATTCATCTAATTTCACCATGATTATGGTGAACTAAACCCTTAGTTGTTGGGAACAATGTAATCTTTTGAAACTCTCATATATTGAAATTCTTGTTTACTTTATATGCTTGCATATGCTTGATTTATAAATTGTTGGGTTCTTTACCTTTGCTTAATGCTTTTACCGTTTAACTCATTCGGTAGATGTTGATTGTCTTTATTGATACGGGGACGTACATTAATGTGATGAACTGGGGAGAATTCCTTGATTATGTTAATACTGCCTAGGGATAGGGGTAGGACGATCAATTGTATTTTGCTTCTGCTCATTATGCATTATTAGTTACTAGGGGAGGCTAGGGATAGCAAGCCGGTAATTAGTAATAGGCTCTTTTCACCAAGGGATTGGGTTAAGGGTAGACCATGAGAGTTTGCATGGCAATTTGATAAATAAGCAAAGTAAATAAGAAGAGTAGATATATGAGGGTGGATAAGATGAAATTGTAAACCCCAAGAACCTCATTCATTCATAGTTTCTCTTAGTCAATTGAATTCTTGCATTTGCATGTTTATTTATGTTTTGCATTTAAACCATTGAAATTATTTTCTTTTACTCAAGTCTTAAACAATTTGTTTACACGAAAGATGAGGCCTTAAGAGTCCTCTTGGAAGAACGATATTGGGATTACCGATTTTTATTACTTGATACGATCTGGTACACTAGCCAGGGGTTTAACAATAACCCTCTCAATCTCGGCTATGTCACGGAACACACCAACTTGTGCCACATACTAACACTGCTCTCCTGGTCATTCAGTGCCCAAAAAGCTGTTTATGGTATCGGGGTTATACCTGACAATATGCCCCCTCACATAACTCATAAACCTTCCAGCCGAAACTCCATCTCTGGGTACGGCGTTTGTGTAGAATTCCTTCACAAACTCAACGCTAGCTGGTGCAGGGTAAGTTGTCAACCTTTTCCAGTCTCTCCTCATAATCTCTGCTCCAAATTTAGGGGCCAAATCAAGAATGAAGGTAGCCCCCTTTCCATGAGTAATCTCCTCTCCTGCACTGTTGCATAGTGTTCTTCATGCTTTCTGGAGAGGAACCTATGAGAGTAAAATCCTTGGGGCCTTTCAGGCTCCTTCCTCTTGTTGCCAGTATTTCTCCCCCTTCTTGATGCTGATGCCATTCCTACATGAGATATAATTCAAAACAAACCACATGAATTCATCATTAGAAGTTAACACATCATCAATCAATTCCATACTATTTACAGTTCAATACTGAGGGTAAAACAGGGTCCCCTCAGTATCCCTATACCAAATCAAGTATCCAACAAACATTGCAGGAAACCGCCCGGCGCCCAAGGAGACCGCCCGACGGTATGATTCAAATTGCAACACTGCCTGGCGTCCAATAATACCGCCCGACGGTACTCTATGGTTTCGAAAGGAAACTTTTCTAAACCACCCTAGTCTCCACTCAAACACTAATTTCATCAATCCAGACAACATCCATGCAAGTTAATCAGTTTAAATAGTTCTTATTTCATCAATTCGTGCATGGAAATCAAAAACCTCATGAATCATGTTCCTAAGCATGTTCTTCAACAAATTTCAAAAATAGAAACCTAAAAATGAAATTGTACAACTCACTTGAGTGGAGATGTTATATGCTTGTAAGAAATCCTCCAATTGATGATGAAAAGCTCCTAATGCACAACTCTCACCAAAACCCCCAAATTTTTGATAAGAAACTAGGTTTTCGTGAGTGGGTGGTAAGAAAATGTTGGAAAATTTCTTTAGAAACCCTTTTGAAAGTGAAAATTGGGTGCTGAGGCTAAAGAAGACCGCTTGGCAAAATGCAAAGGAGGGGAGTCAAGTGCAGAACACTTAAAATCGCCCAACTTTTAAAGAGCTTGGGTTATGTTTTTCGTCGCCACCGCCCGACGGTAAAATGCACCGCCCGGCGGTGAGCGGTAATTTCTCACCCCTTTCTTTTTGCTTTGCTTTTACGCAATTCCTCCCTGTAGCACCTGATTTTTGCCTTCAATTTTTCAATTACAAATCTTTCCCTTCTCAAATGTACATGTAAACCTATGATGCACTTAAAACAGAGTTTAAAAACCAATAAACGATCAACTGGGTTGCCTCCCAGGTAGCGCTTGTTTAACGTCATGAGCCTGACCCAAACCTGTTTAGTACTCATTCGCAAGTGCAATAATTACCAGCACCCATCAGCAGGTGTATCATCCTGATATCCTTTAGTGGATACAAAAAAGTTAGCATCCCTCAGTAGATGCTACGAAAAAATTGTTCAAAAACCAGAAACAAATACAAGTTCAAAAAGAAAAAAAAAACCTACGACTAATGTTTTACAACAAAATAAATTGACTCAGCAACATCACATGTTATCTTTTGTGTTGGTGTCTCCAATACACCAGATCCTTCGCTCTTCTATCCATTCGTTTGGTATGTCTACTGTATGGTGCTTCAATCTCCATCACCCCTTTCTCCTTCAACTATTTTAATACCCACTCCCTCCTCTGATATTTCACTTTACTTCTCGGTCGGAATGAGTCTTCTTTCGATTCTGGATGAATAGTTCTTCCTCCTTTACTCATAGGTGCCTGCAAAACATTACAGTTGTCAGTATAATCAGTACCTGATGTGCTATCTTCATATTCAGCTTCTCTCCTTGACTTCTCATGTTTGTTTTTTTTTTTTACTTTGACCTCATTCTCCTCATAGCCAGTATAAAGAAGTGAATAGTCTTGGTCTCTCATCATTATTCTTCTATCATAGACACTAATAAGCATATTTGAAGTTGCCATGAAGGGTCTTCCCAAAATCACAGAAATCTCTTCATTAGTTTCCATGTCCATGACAATGAAGTCTACTAAAAACTCTAGCTGCTCCACTCGCACTATAACATCTTCCACCATACCAAGTGGTACTTTTATGGAACCATCCACCATCGTCACATTAAGATCAGACGGTTTCAATACTAGCCCTCTGATTTTTTTCAAGAAATCCTTGGGTATCATATTGATGCTAGCTCCCGAATCTATCATGGCTTCTACATCAAAATCATTCAGAACATATGATAGTGTTAAGCATCCTGGATCTTTTACCTTGGGCGGATGATTCCTCTTCTGAGGTTGAATAACAGGATCTCTTCTTCATCAGTGAGTTCAATTTCATCTTCGAGGTTGTATTTAATTCTTTCGGAATAGGGAGGGATCTGTTGATTTGCTGAAGGTATTACAGTCATTTGGTTAAAAATTTCTCTAAACGTCCCATTATGACTGCTTTCTCTTCTCATTTCTTCTTCACCTCCACTAGTATCTAACTCAATGATTTCTTCTTCTTTCTCACTTTCTTCTTTTTCATCTTCACTGCTTTTCTGATCATTGAATTCATCAACACTCATCATCTCTTCATCTTCTTCTTCACTGCTTTCAAAGTTAATTGGTTCCACTTCTGCCTTCCTTTTATCTCCTTTCAAAATAACTTTGCACTCTTCTTTAGGGTTGACATCAGTGTTAGCCCTAATCTGATTCTTCTCAGTGGTTTCTATCCTTTTAGACAGCTGGCCAATCTACGACTCCAATGATCTAAAGTTGGCTTGATTATTGTTTAGCTGAGACTCATATCCTTTGAAAAAAATTATCAAATCTGTCACTTAAGCCTCTAACATTCTCTGACAAGCTGCTCACCTTCTGCCATAAAGGTGATGGTTGTTGCTGCCGGAAGCTTCCTACTTGCCCGGAAGAATTATTCTGATTCTGTCCAATGGTCGGGTGGTTCTTCCAACCTTGGCTAGAATTGCCTTGGTTAGCATTACCTTGCCTGTATTAGAACTGATTTCCCATGTAGTTGACTTCCTGCTGCATTTCTTCGGGAAAAGCACATTGACCATTAATATGGTCACCACCACATATATCACAAAGCTGTTGAGTTTGAGAGATATTCCTTATCCCCTTTGGAAGTTCAGAAAGGACCTTTGTTAGCTTATCCAATTTTTGAGTAAGGAGATGATTCTGAGCAGCCATAGCATCATCAGCAGGAAGATGCAAAAGTCCTCCTTTTTGTACACCCATTTCACTTTGCGTCACTTCATTCATAGCCATGTCTTCAATCAATGTGTAGGCCTCATCTTTAGTCTTTCCATTTATGCTGCCTCCAACTGAAGCATCTAACATCATCTTTGACTGAGTGTGTAAGCCTACAAGGAAAGCAAGTATATATGAGGTCTTGTCAAACCCATGGACTAAGGTCTTCCTCAACAGGCCTTTAAATTTGTCCCAAGCCTGTCCAAGAGTTTCTTCCATTCCTTGCTTAAATGAAGAAATTTCCAGCTTCCCTTGATTGATCTTTGTCTGCGGAAAGAATTTAGTGACAAATTGTTTTGCCACAGCCTCCCAATTTTTGAAAGTACCTTCTGGGAATGAATGCAACCAATCTTTAGCGTTTCCTCCAAGAGAGAAAGGAAAAAAGTTGAGTCTGACCCTGTCATCCGAAACTCCGTTCATCTTGACGGTATTGCAAATTTCACCAAAAATAGTCAAATGATTATAAGGATTCTCATTTGACAACCCGTGAAATTGGTTGCTCTGTACTAGCTGGATGAGAGCAGGGTTCATCACCATGTTTGTTGCATTATCTGCTGGTATGGCTATACTTTTTGAAATGCAAAGGACCTACTGTGTTTGATGCGTCCCCCAGTGTGTGTCTTGGTGGAAGTTGGTCCGCCATCTCCTCTATGCCCTGTGCAAAAGTCTCTAGTGAAGATTGCAGAAGTCGTTAAGGAGAAGAAAAATTTTCACGTGCAGGACGTCTAATTTTCCTTCTTCTCCTCTCTGATAGCCTTCTAGAAGAGGTTGCTGGTTCTTTTTACTTCTAGTGTGTATTGTTTACTGCATACAAGAGAAAAAAAAACCCTACAAGCACTTTTAAAGAAAAATAAATAAAAAAAAACAAAATTTAACCAAAACAAAATATAAACAATAATTACAAACAAGTAAAATGTTAGTCAATTCACACTACTTGAAAAAGTTAAACCACGAGTCCCCGACAATGGCGCCAAAAACTTGTGAACACTTTTGCAAGTGTACCAGATCGTTTCACGTAATATAATTGGAAAACCCAATATCGTTTTTCCCAAAGGACTCGCAGGCCTTATCGTTCGTGCAAATTGAAATCGTAAGACTTGTAAAGAGAAATTAATTGGTTTGGATGCAAGAAACAAAAAGTAAACATGCAAATGCGATTGATTCAATTGACGAGAAAAAGACTATGGATGAATGGAGTTGTTGGGGGTTTACAATTTCATCTTATATGTTCTCTCTTATCTACTCCTCTTATTTAATTCGCTTTGTTATCTAATTATCATGCAAACTCTCTTAGTCTACCCTTAATCCGATCCCTCGGCGAAAAGAGCCTATTAATAATTATTGGCTTGCTATCCCTAGCCTCCCCTAGTAATTAATAATGCATTATAAACAGAAGCGAAAACAATTGATCGTTCTACCCCCTATCCCTAGGTGATATTGCTTAATCAAGGAATTTCCCCCAATTCATGACAGTACCGTACGTTCCCGTATCAATAAATACAAACAACAATTATCGAATGAGTTAAACGATAAAAGCATTAAGCGCAGGTGAGAAACCCAATAATTGATAATAAAAGCAAACGAAAAGCATATAAATAAATAAGAGTTTCAATAAAAGAGAGTTTCAAAAGATTACATTGTTCCCCAACAACAAAAGGGTTTAGTTCACCATTGTCATGGTGAAACTAGATGAAAAATGATGGAAGAATGGAAAAACAAACCATAGATTGGATAAAAAGGAGCCTAAGCATCCAAGAGATCTTCTCCAAGGAGTGAAAACTAGGTCTGGCCGCCCCCTCCTTTCAAAAGAATACATCTAAACTCGCACTAGGGCTATTTATAGCTGAGGAGCATCACAAAATTTAGGCCCAAGCCCAGCAGACAACCGCCCAGCGTCACACTTTGGCGCTCGGCGGTTTCCCTTAATCGCACCACCGCCCGACGGTGAGTTATGCCGCCCGACGGTTTGCCTCGTACCGCAAAACTGCCTGGCTGCACCGCCTGGGCGCCATACAGTGGTTGCCCCTCGCTTTTGGCCGCCTAGCGTTGGATTCTGGCGCTGGGCGGTTCCTAGACTCTTCTTTTCTTCATGTTTCTTCTTCTTTATTAAGTCTAAGACCTTCCATCTTTAATCCACTTTTCATATTCATCAAAAATGCTGCAAAACAATGCAAAACAAGCATAATATCTCTAGAAATAGCTTTTGACTCTCAATTGACTCACTTACATAATTTTTTTTTAAAATTTATTATTTTATTTATGAAACCCTAAAAAATAAATACTCTTTTCACTCATTGTGTACACCAAATTGTACTTTTTATTATTATTTTGAATTGTCTTCAGTTTAACATCATTTTTTGGGAGTGAAATTTGTTTAAATTTGAATATAGAAAATTTGTAAATTTTTTTATTTAAAAAAATTTTAATTAAATGGGCTAGTGAGCCAACCCGTTTACCCACCAACTCGTGGTGGGTCGAGCCAGGTTCAGATTTTTCTGCCTCGCTAATAAATGAGCCAGGTTGGGTTGGCTCCCTAAGTGACCAACCCGTGGTGGGCTAGGCCGGGTCGAGCCGGGTTACCCGTTTTGACAGCTCTCGGAAGCACACTGGATGTAGGCATTGTTGGCCGAACCAGTATAAAAACCTGTGTTTTCATTTCTCTATCCCTTATCTTTTACATTACAGTCAAATTTATTCTTTACACTGTCAACTACGTATTTTTCGCTGCATACATATTCTGATTGCTTGCATTTCAAGAAAGTTTAAAAAGCTTTAAGACTTTGATTTCAAGATTGCGGAAAGAACTTGTTTTTGAAACAACACCAATTCACCCCCCCCTCTTGGTGAAGAAAGAAGCCAACCTGTTTTCCAACAATTGACACCAAAGCTGGTTTTCATAAGATATTTGATAAACTAGTTGACTCTATTTTTCTCTGATTCGACTATACACCTGGGGATGGCTTCCTGTTTTCAAACTTTTTGGTGAAGGTGCTTCAACAAATAGACCACCTCTGTTTGCTGGTGAAAATTATCCATTTTGGAAAACTAGAATGCAAATCTTTCTTGAATCGCAAGACAAAGGAATTTTGGATGCCACATTAAATGGACCTTTTGTGCCTACAAAAACTGTTGATGATAAAACTGTTTTAAAATCTTTTACTGAGTGGATTACTGATGAAAATAGAAAGGCTCAGTATGATGTTAAAGCTAGAAATATTATTTCCTCTACACTAACTATTGATGAATTTTGCAGGATATCTCAATGCAAAACTTGAAAGGAAATGTGGGATGTCTTAGAGGTAACTCATGAAGGCACAAATGAAATAAAGAGAGCAAGAAAGAATTCACTGATACAAGAGTATGAATTGTTCAGAATGAAAGTTGGTGAAAACATCTATGATGTGCAGAAACGATTCACTCACATTGTAAATCCTCTCATGGCTCTCGGGAATGTCTTTGATAAAGAAGAAATCAATATCAAGATTCTGAAAAGTCTGAACAAAAATTGGCAACCAAAAGTCACAACAATCTCTGAATCCAAAGATCTCACAATGATGAACATGGCTACCTTGTTTGGCAAGTTACGTGAAGACGAATTGGAACTCGGTAGATGGAAGAGAAGAAGTCCATTGCTGTGAAGGCTACAAGCAAGAACAACTCAGAAACAGACATGGACGAGAAAGAATTGATGACCTTGATGGTAACGAAATTTAGTCGACTTATTCAAAATGATAGTCAATTGTCTAACCATGCAGGTCAAGGTAAAAAGAATAGCTTCAGCAAAAACACTATCCAGTGTTATGAGTGCGAAAAGGAAGGACACATCAAGCCTGATTGTCCTGAATTACAGCCGAAGAAGAAAGGAAAGAAAAGATTCCCTCAAGGCAAAAATATAAAAAGAAAAGGAGCATACATTGTTTCGAAGAATAAAAATTCTGAAAGCTCAAGTGATGAGGATGTTGATCTAGAGGAGGAATCCAACATTTGCCACATGGCTGGAACATCAAGTAATGACAACAATAATGATGTAGAATTTGAGAAGCTACCAATAGAAGAAAAGTATCAACAACTAATTGAAACATTCAGAGAACTGCATGTTGAAGCCATGCGACTACAGTATAAGGTAAATCGACTAAGCTCTGAAAGAAGAGATTATGAGTATAGAATTAATAACCTTGTTGCTGATTATGAAAAATTAGAAAAAGAATTAAATGAAGCTTTGTTATCTGCTAAGAATGTTAAGATTGAAACTGTTACAATAGATAAAATCTGTGAAAATTGTCCTGCACATATTGAAAAGATAGATTACTTAACTAGCATGCTAGCTAAGTTTACTCAAGGAAAAGACAATTTAGATGTTGTACTAAAATCATCTGGCAGAGCTATTTACAGACAAGGAATAGGTTACAAAGCTTAATCTAGCAGAACCAATACTAAGAGATTTATTAATTTAAGCAAACCTGCTAAGAATGCATGTTTCTATTGTAATTGTGTTGGTCATACTGTTAGAAATTGTTATTACAGAAATGTTTCTGTTCCTCAAAAATTATATGTTTGGAAACCAAAGGAACAAGTAACAAGGACTGACAATCATGGACCCAAAGTTAAATGGGTACTAGCAACCAAATCTTAATCTGTTTTCCAAGATACAAAGCTGATGCAGTGTGATCTCAAGGATGGATTAATCTAGATTAAAATCATTGTCTTCAGTATCTACAATTGGTAAAACTGTATCAATCTGCTACATTATACTTAATATTGATTGGTGGTTGTTGTGTGATCACATAAATGTATTGTCTGATTGATTGATTGATTAATTGAGTGCAAAACTCTATTTCATGTATCTTAGTTGACTGCTTTATTAATACATTCTACTATGGTCTGCAAGTGTTTTAAATTTCTATTTTTTAGACCGCTAGAATTTAAACTTGGGGTTTTAATGAAAATCTTTCGTGCGTCTTTCTCTATATATGAGTATGCTAGTCTGATGTGCTCAAACACAGTGATAAACAAAACCCTTATTCTGATTCAAGTGAAACCTCTTTCTCTTCCTGTGAAAATGGTTGCTTCATCATCAAGACTTGGAAAGAGACCCATGGCAGCAAGAAGAGAAGCATATCTGTTTGGTTGGTTTAGTGACGACGATCAAAGAACAGACTATATCTGCAAATGGGAATTCAAAGAAATTTTGCGACATAAGTGTTTAAGTGTTTCTTTCTATCGCAAAGAGGGATTCAAATTCCAAGATTGGCTTATCAGGAATGGTGTGTCAAATTTTGTGGAAATGCAAGGAGAATGTTATCCTAACCTTGTCAAGGTATTTTATTGCAATCTGAAGAGAGATGGAAGTGGTCTTAAATCAAGAGGGAAAGGTATGGATATCACTATTAATCGATCCGTTTGGGAAAGTGTGGCAGGACTTCAACAAGATGGAATTTTATCTCATCATGGAATGACTGGCTTCAACAGTAAAGACATGTATAAATGTCTACTAAGAAATCATGCTTCAGCAAGCGAATTTGAGGAATTCAGTATTAGAAATCTATTAATGGATGAGTGTCTTTGTGCATATGTGATCACCTGGATTCTTCTTCCCATAGAAGATGATCAATCTTTATTGAATGAAGAAGACATAAGTTTAGTCTGTGCTCTACTATCCGGTACTCCAGTAAACTGGCCCTTCACAATTCGTGACTACATGATCAAATTCACCAAAAGCAAAGGACTTCGTCTACCTGATAACGGTTAGAAAACCGTTATTTTTATACTTAAATTTGATATTAAAACACACCCTTTATGGCTTATAATGAGCTTAAGACTCAAGTAAAACACTTAGTTGAGTCACATGAGAGTCAAAAGTTGTTTTTAGAGATATTATGCTTGTTTTACATTATTTTGCAGGGTTTTGATGAGAATTGACGATGGAAGTAAAAAGGGGAGGACTTAGACTCATGAAAGAAGGAGAAAAAGGATGAAAAGAAGAGCCAAGTGCACCGCTCAGTGCCAATTCCAACGCTGAGCGCCAGTTTCGTGGGTGAAGTCACTCTTTCTCGCTTGAGCGGCACTGCTGAGCGTCCTGTGCGATTAGAGGGCCATCGCTGAGCGGCGTATTAGACCGCTGAGTGGTTTTGTGATTAGAGGCAAACCGCTGAGCGGCCAAATTAAGCGCTGAGCGTCCATCACATGGGCTTGGGCTTAAATTTTGTTACTTTTATGCGCTATAAATAGCCCCAGTGTGATTCTGAAAGCAATTCTTTTGGCAGGCAGATGTCAGAGCGGCTGCAGCGGAATGGTTATCGTGGAATAATAAACCAAGAGGGGTTTTAATTCAAACATGTGTCTTTTAATTTCTTCTCAATTTATCTTACTATGCAAATAATAAATATAAATAAAAGAGTAAGGTTGAGAGAAATTTGCACAGATGAATTTTATACTGGTTCGGATCTTACCAATCCTACGTCCAGTCGCTTATCTCAAACTAAGATAAACAGTTCACTAATAACAAAACAATTACAAATTACAATCACAAAGAAACAATTTGTAAGAGTTTAGAAATCATCTCTCTTGATACCACAATAGATGAACCTGAACCTTCTTTGAGTCTTCATAAAGGATGAGACACCTCCTCCGAATACTTCACGAAGGATGAATCACCTCCTTCGAATACTTCACGAAGGATGATCCTCTTCCATTCATCGAAACTGGCCATTTAACGCTTTTAATCGATTAATATTACTGTTAATCGATTAAATTAAGTGAACGCCTAGTTTTCAAAACCAGAAAACTCCAACGGCTAGTTTTAATCAATTATTCTAAGAATTAATCGATTAACTAATCGATTAAAAAAGGAATTAATCGATTATTCTCTTGCCAGTTGAGTTTTCAGCACCTGTAACCTTTTAATCGAGTAATACTTGGTTTAATTGATTAAAACCGTGTATTTATGATTCTGAACAGCAAATATAAAATATGAAGGTACAAGAATCAAAACCTATTACAATCTTTTAATAACAAAAAACAAGTCTTCAAAGGATCTTCATGAATCTTGATAAATCTTGACTTGATTTGGGTATCATCAAATTTTCATCTTTATCATTTTTCTAACAACAGAGACGTCCAGAGCTATTCTACACTCCTTGGAGGCGGTTCCTTGGATGCTTAGGCTCCAATCTACCAAATTTAGGGTTTATTCTTCCATACTTTCATTTAATTCCATCTAGTTCACCATGTCTATGGTGAACTAGACCCTTTGTTGTTGGGGAACAATGTAATCTTTTGAAACTAATATTGAAATTCTTATTTTATTCATATGCTTGCATATGCTTATATTATCAATTGTTGGGTTCCTTACCTTTGCTTAATGCTTTTATCGTTTAACTCATTCAGTAATTGTTGTTTGTCTTTATTGATACTGAGGCGTACAGTAATGTCATGAACTAGGGGAAATTCCTTGATTAAGCTAATATCGCCTAGAGATAGGGGTAGGACGATCAATTGTATTTTGCTTCCGTTTATCATGCATTATTAGTTACTAGGGGAGGCTAGAGATAACAAGCCAGTAATTAGTAATAGGCTCTATTCGCCAAGAGATTAGGTTTAGGGTAGACCAAAAAAGTTTGCATGACAATATGATAATAAAGCGAATTAAATAAGAAGAGTAGATATAAGAGAGTGGATAAGATGAAATTGTAAACCCCAACAACTCCATTCATCCATAGTTTCTTCTAGCCAATTGATTCACTGCATTTTTCATGTTTATTTTCGTCTTGCATTCAAAAAAACCTAAATTTAATTCTTTTCTCAAGTCTTATGCGATCTCTTTACATGAAAGTTAAGGCCTAAGAGTCCTTCGTGAGAACGATATTTGGTCTTACCATCTATTATTACTTGATATGATCTGGTACACTTGTTAGGGGTTTAACAATTTTTTGGCGCCGTTGTCGGGGACTCGTGGTTTAACTTTTCTGGTAGTGTGAATTTGATTAAATTTGACTTGATTTTATGTTTATTTTATTTTTCTTCTAATAAATGTTTTCTAGGGTTTTGTGCCTAATGTTTGCAGGATGCATTACGTACAAGAATTTGATTATATGGGCACTCAATTCTACCAAAATGATTTCAACCACTGGTGGGAACCTCACTCATTCATGGATCAAAGCCAATTTGGGCAAGTTGCCGAGCAACAAATTACTCCACTCAAGGAGAACATAAATTCTGACGAAGAATTTCTTCAGTAGATCACGGGTATGAATATGTCATTCATCAGAAGTACTGAGGAGATGCGACAACGTGAGGAGTTATGAGAACGTCAAAGACAACAATATCGTCCTTCACTTGAAGAATTAGAACGTCAAAGGCAGCAATATTCTCTTACACTTGAAGAAAGGGAGAAGGAAGTTGAACAACGTTTTTGGCAGAAACAATTCTCTAAGTAAAGAGAAACGTTGGGGGAAGATGAACAACGTCTTTGGCAGAAACAATCCTCTAAGTCAAGAGAAACGTTGGGGGAAGCTGAACAACGTTTATGGAAAGAACAACTCTATATGCCAAGAAAAACATTGGGGGAAGATGAACAACATTGGCAGCAACCATCTCCATCAGAAAGTCGTGAAGAGACATTCCAACAAGTAATGCAGAATATTATTTCCTTTTCAGAATGTGATGATGCAAGATGTAAAAGGAAGGAGATAGAATTGGGCTGCGTGACTACATCTCTGAATGATTATAGGGTTAATACTGTAGTTAATCCTTGGGAGGAATGCCAAGCCACTATCTATGAAAGTGATAAGGTTGTTGATGAGAAGAAAATAGAGATAAAGGAGGAAAAGATAGAAGAAACAGAAAGGTTGAGTGAGGGAGAGAAAGATGAGTAGAAAGAAAAAGAAGTGGTTGAAAGAAATGAAAAAAAGAGAAAAATTGTGAAAATAAAGAAGAAAAAATTAAAAAGAGAAAGTTGAAAAAGAAAAGGAGAGAGAAAAAGAAGAGTGAGAAAAAGAGGAAGAGAGGAAAAAAGAAAAGATCATATGAAAAACCCCTTCCTCATTCAAAAAAATATCATAGGAGGGAAAAGAAAGTCAAGTGCCTTATGGAGATCTTCAAGAAATTGGAGATTAAAGTTCCTATGATTGAAACATAGAAACATGTGCTTAGTGTTCTCAACTTTATGAAGAAATTCAGCAGGAAGAAGAAAAAGAAAAGAATATCAAGCAAGGTGGGTATCAATACCTACTGATGGGTGTTTGAACTCTATCAGGTCAAGCTAGTGACATAAAAAGAGCGCTTACTGGGAGGCATCCCAGTGATCCAAGAACAATATTTTTCTGTACTTTAAATTTTAAATCTTGGTGATGTAAGTATGAAAAATTTTTGTGTATTGGGTAGCATCTACTGAGGGATGCTAATTTTTATATGTATCTGCTGAAGGATACAGGTAAGTGCACCTACTGAAAGGTGTTGGGAGGCACTTATTGATGAATGCTAGAAAGGTTTGGGTCAGGATCGTGACGTTAAACAAGCGCTACCTGGGAGGCAACCTAGTTGATTATTTCTCTTTTTAACTCTGTGCTAAGTACATTGTATGTTTGAATGTTGCATTTGAGAAGGGAAATGTATATAATTGAAAAATTGAAGGTTGAAATCAAGTGCTACAGGGTTGGATTACACCAAAGCAAGCAAAAAAGAGGGAGAAAAATTAACGCCCACCGTTGAGCGGTCCATTTGACCGCTGAGCAGCGGCGGCGCAGACCTCCCTGGAGCTTTTAAAAGCTCAGCATTTTTGGGGATTCTGCACTTTTGAAACTCCTCTTTGAAGCTCGCTCAAGCGTTCTCTGTAAACCCTAGTGTGACACCCGGGCACTAACGAGGGCGGGGAGGGATCGCTGGTGTAAGAGGCACGGACAAGGAGCGGCTCCTGGCAGGCTTCGAGTGGAAGGGGTACATGGACGAATCGAACATACACCGGAATGAGAGGGATCTAGAGACTGTATAGGTGTGGGACTATGCAGTTGAAGGATAGCTTAAAGGAATTGATTTGGCTACTCATATCAACAAATGCATTTCCTTTTCGGTAGCCTAACCCATAAGAACTCCATGGTTAAGCGTGGCACCCAATTTTCACTTTCAAAGGCTTTCCAAAGAAATTTCTCCATTTTTCTCATCACCCATTCACAAAAATCTCATTTTTCTACCATTCTCTTGTCAAAAGTTTGGGGTTTTTGTTGAGGGTTATGCATTGGAGAGGCATTCATCATCACTTAAGAAGAAGTTTAGCAAACATCTAATATCTCCACTCAAGTAAGTTGTGCAATTTCATTCCTAGGGTTTCTAATTGAAATTTGATGAAGAACATGTGTAAGAACATGATAAATTAGGGCTTTTGATTTCTATGCATGATTTGATGAAATAGAAACTGTGTGAACCGATTGAATTGCATGAAATTGGTCTGGAATGGTAAAATTGGTGTTAGAATGGAGATTAGGATCTTCGAAAGAGGGTTTTTGAAAAACCCTCATCGAAATCGCTGAGCGGTCTACTTGACCGCTGAGGGGAATTCATCAAGTTTTGGGTTTTGTTTTTTTGTGATGCTTGGACGCCAAGGGACCCTGTTTCTCCCTCAGTGCTGGACTGTGCATGATTTGGAATGTAATTGATGATTTACTAACCTCTAATGATGAATTTCTGTGATGTTATTGAATTTATTTAATACAGGAATGTCATCCTCAAGGAGAGTGAAGACCATGGGCAACAAGAGAAAGGAGCCAGAAAGGCCAAGAAGAATTTATTCTTCTCGATTTCTTTCTAGGAAGCATGAGGAGCACTATGTGACTGTACAGGAGACACATTTATTGATTGGGAGGAAGGTCATGTATATTCCAAACTTAGCTCCTGAGTTTGAATTGGAGATCGAGAGGCGAGGCTGGGAGAGATTGACCACTTATCCTGCACCAGCTAGCATTGAGCTGGTGAAGGAATTCTATGCGAACGCCTTGCCTAGAGGAGGAGTTTCAGCTGGGAGGTACATGAGCTACGTAAGGGGGCAGATCATCAGATATGATCTCGTCACCATCAACAGCTTTCTGGGTACTGAGTGGCCAGGAGAGTAGTGTAGGTATGCAGCTCTTACAAGGGAGTACAGGGATTATGAGGACACAGAGAGGGTGATGTGTATTCCTGGGAGACACTTTCAGAGGAACCCTAATGGAGCATCAGTCAACATTATTAGGGCGGACTTGACTCCCCTGGCGAAGTACTAGATGGCATTCACTCATGCCAACATACAACCATGCTCCCATGTCTCCGACATCACTATGCATCGGATTCTCTTCATCTACTGCATGCTGAGGCAGATGGATGTTAACGTTGATCAGGTCATCGCCAACAAGATTCAGAGTTGCTCTACCATTGAAAGTAGCAGGACACCGTTGGGACATCCGTCCCTGATTACATACTTGTGCCAGCAGGCTGGGGTGGATACTGTTATTCCACCTTATGAGAGGCCTAGGAGGGCTATAGATGCCTCCTACTATCATCAGTTCTGTGGAGGCGACGAGCCAACAGGAGCAGTTCCTAGGAGACGTCCTAGGAGAGCAGCAGCCCAGCAGGAGGATGCACCTACAGATACACCTGCACAGCATGCTGAGCCATTTCAGATGAGGGACATGTATATATCCATGATGGAGGCTAGGATGGAGTCTCTCCGCAGGGGACAAATAGCTACTGCAGAGATGATAGTAGGGATATACGACACACCACCGGTGCATAGGTGGACTATGGACGAGTTCCATAATGTTATGACTTGGCCTCAGGAGCAGGCACAAGGAAGCAGGTCTGGAGCAGTTGGAGCACCAGGAAGAGATAATGATGACCAGGAGGATGATCATTTTGAGGATGCACAGGCTGGGGATAAGTGTGACTTTAATGAGGACATGGACTGATAGGGCATCTACTGATGGATGCCAGTACTTAGACAGGGAGTTTTCTTTTTCTTTTGAACTGTGGATTTGTAGAATAGGTTGAATTTTATTTTATGTGTCTATCCTTGGCTTGTACACTGATTCTCATGATGGTTTGATATGATGATATTGCATGATGAGTTTTCTCAAATGATGATTGGATGTGGATGACGATTGAGTTTGTGTTGCATGTTAATGTACAATGAATGGTTCACTAGCTTTGTGAACAGATGTGTGATGATTTATGACTGTGATTATGATGCCAAGTAGGGTGTATGGATGATGTTTGAGAAAAGCACAATTGTGTGAGGTTTTGAACTCCAAAGTATTCGTTGATATATATGTGTTATTCATATGGAAGCATGTATGATATTGCCTGAATATTTATGATTGATTGAATTGCACGTTTATGTCATATGATCAAGGCCATTTTTGGAAGCCATTCTTAGCCAAATATTAACCCAAAGAAAAGAGAACCATGTGTTCTATCCTTTTTGAACCCTAGCCTTGAAACAGGATGAAAACCCTTGCTTTGAAACTTTTTACCTTGAGTTGGGTTGAGAATAATTGTATGATATTGCCAAAGTTCAAGTTTGGGGTTGTGGCGGAAATTGAAAGGCAAAAGAAAGGCATTGAGCTCAAGTGTTGAATGAAAGAAAAGCATGAGAAAAGAAAAGAGAAGAAAGGAAAAGCATGAAAGATGAGCTCAATGTAAATAGAAGAAGGAAAGAAGTTGGGAATGAGTAAGATTGGTTAAAAAGAGAGTTTGTGCTTGAACTTTGGATGCTAAAATAACTCTCTTCACTCAAGGATCTTGTATTCCAGAAAAACCAATTTTTCTTGATTAACCCAGCCTCATTATAAGCCTTGGAAAAGTCCTTGTGATGACATTTGTATGTGAGAATGTTGATTGTAGTAGATGAAGGGCAATTTCGTTTCATGTGATATGTGAATAGCAGAGGGAGGGAGAGACCTCTTAAACACTTGAGTGATTGAGTGAAACACTTGCTTAGTGAGAATTGATAGATTCTATGTTTACATTTATGCTTAGTGGATTGATCATTCATAAATGAAACATCTGTTGGAAAATATGTGATAATGTGAACTGAGTTGAATTGAAAGCATGCATGCATCTTGGTAAAATTCCATTGAAAATCTGAATTGAGTAACTCTTGATGTGAGAAAAATAAATTTTGGAATGTTGAACTATTTTGATGAAAAAGTGGAAAACCAAGTTCTGTTTTATTTGCTTGAGGACAAGCAAAGTTTTAAGTTTGGGGTTGTGATAACGGTTGGAAAACCATTATTTTTATACTTAAATTTGATATTAAAACACACCCTTTATGGCTTAGAATGAGCTTAAGACTCAAGTAAAACACTTAGTTGACTCACATGAGAGTCAAAAGTTGTTTTTAGAGATATTATGCTTGTTTTCCAGGGTTTTGATGAGAATTAACGATGGAAGTAAAAAGGGGAGGACTTAGACTCATGAAAGAAGGAGAAAGAGGATGAAAAGAAGAGCCAAGTGCATTGCTCAATGCCAATTCCAGCGTTGAGCGCCATTTTCATGGGTGAAGTCACTATTTCTCGCTTGAGCAGCACCGCTGAGCGTCCTGTCCGATTAGCGGGCCACCGCTGAGCGGCGTATTGGACTGCTGAGCGGTTTTGCGATTAGAGGCAAACCGCTGAGCGACCAAATTAAGCGTTGAGCGTCCATCAGTTGGGCTTGGGCTTAAATTATGTTACTTTTATGCGCTATAAACAGCCCCAGTGCGATTCTTAAAGCAATTCTTTTGGCAGGCAGAGACGTCCACAGCTGTTCTACACGCCTTGGAGACGGTTCCTTGGATGCTTAGGCTCCAATCTACCAAATTTAGGGTTTATTCTTCCATACTTTCATTTAATTCCATCTAGTTCACTATGTCTATCTTATTCGGTAGATGTTGTTTGTCTTTATTGATACGGGGACGTACAGTAATGTCATGAACTGGGGAGAATTCCTTGATTATATTAATACCGCCTAGGGATAGGGGTAGGACGATCAATTGTATTTTACTTTTGCTCATTATGCATTATTAGTTACTAGGGGAGGCTAGGGATAGCAAGCCGGTAATTAGTAATAGGCTCTTTTCACTAAGGGATTGGGTTAAGGGTAGACCAAGAAAGTTTGCATGGAAATTTGATAAATAAGCAAAGTAAATAAGAAGAGTAGATATATGAGGGTGGATAAGATGAAATTGTAAACCCCAACAACCTCATTCATTCATAGTTTCTCTTAGTCAATTGAATTCTTGCATTTGCATGTTTATTTTTGTTTTGCAATTAAACCATTAAAATTATTTTCTTTTACTCAAGTCTTAAACAATTAGTTTACACGAAAGATAAGGCCTTAAGAGTCCTCTGGGAAGAACGATATTGGGTTTACCAATTATTATTTCTTGATACGATCTGGTACACTTTCCAGGGGTTTAACATCTTAACCCAATCCCTTGGTGAAAAGAGCCTATTACTAATTACCGGCTTGTTATCCCTAGCCTCCCCTAATAATTAATAATGCATGATAAACAGAAGCAAAATACAATTGATCGTCCTACCCCTATCCCTAGGAGGTATTAGCATAATCAAGGAATTCTACCCAGGTCATGACATTATTGTATGTCCCCGTATCAATAAAGACAAACAACATCTACCGAATGAGTTAAACCGTAAAAGCATTAAATGCAAGTAAAGAACCCAACAATTGATAAATCAAGCATATGCAAGCATATAAAGTAAATAAGAATTTGGA
This sequence comes from Vigna reflexopilosa, assembly GCA_027742785.1. Lineage (NCBI taxonomy): Eukaryota > Viridiplantae > Streptophyta > Magnoliopsida > Fabales > Fabaceae > Vigna > Vigna reflexopilosa. The sequence goes on along the minus strand of CM050926.1, from coordinate 4,209,780 downwards.
TATATGAGAGTTCCCCAACAACAAAGGGTTTAGTTCACCATAATCATGGTGAACCTAGATGTAATATAATGGAAGAATGGAAAAGCAAACCCTAGATTTGATAAAGTGGAGCCTAAGAATCCAAGAAATCTCCTCCAAGGTGTGTAGAATAGCTCTGGACGTTTCTCTCTGCCAAAAGAATTACATTTGGATTCACACTAGGGCTATATATAAGCCAAAAAGATAACAGAAAGATCTCAGAATCCAAAATATAAAAACAGACAACCGCTCAGGGGCCAAAGTTGGCCACTCAGCAGTTTGCCTCATTCCACGCCACCGCCCAGGTGGCACAACTGACCGCTGAGCGGTTTGCCTCTTGCCGTTCTGGACGCTCAGCGTTGGAATTTGACGTTGGAGCGGTCCACAGACTCTTCTTTTTTTCCTTTTTCTCCTTCATTCTTGAGTCTATGACCTTCCTACATCATTTCCATCTTCAATTCTCATCAAAAACCCTGCAAAACAATGCAAAACAAGCATAATATCTCTAAAAATAGCTTTTGACTCTCATGTGACACAACTTAAGAGTTTTACTTGATTCTAAGCTCATTCTAAGCCCAAAAGGGTGTGTTTTGATATCAAATTTATGCATGAAAATAACGGTTTTTAGACCGTTATTGCAGGGTTTTTATGAGAATTAAGGATGGAATTTAACAAGGAAGGTCTTAGACTCAAGGAAGAAAAAGAAAAATGAAGAAAAGAAGAGTCTATGCACCGCTCAGCGTCAAAATGCACCGCTGAGCGCCATAATTCGAGAGAAAGCATTGTTTGGCGCCCAGGAGATGAAGTTGAGCGTCCAAGGCGATTAGAGATTCATGTTACTTTTCTGTGCTATATATAGCCCCAGTGCTATTTGAGATTTATTTTTTTGGCAGAAGAGGACGTCCAGAGCTATTTTACACTCCTTGGAGAAGATTTCTTGGATGCTTAGGCTCCATTTTATCCAATTTAGGGTTTGCTTTTCCATTCTTTCATTGTATTTCATCTAGTTTCACCATGTCAATGGTGAACTAAACCCCATGTTGTTGGGGAACAATGTAATCTTTTGAAGCTTTCTTATATTGAAATTCTTATTTTATTCATATGCTTGCATATGCTTTTATTATAAATTGTTGGGTTTCTTATATATGCTGTATGCTATTATCGTTTAACTCATTCGATAAATAGATGTTTGCCTTTATCGATACGGGGAAGTCATGAACTGATAGGGAATTCCTTGATTAAGCAATACCACCTAGGGATAGGGGGTAGAACGATCAATTGTATTTTGCTTCTGTGGTACTTGCATTGCTAGTTACTAGGGGAGACTAGGGATAGTAAGCCAGTAACTAGTAGTAGGCTCTTCTCGTCGAGGGATCGGGTTTAGTGTAGACTAAAAAAGTTTGCATGACAATTGGATAATAAAGTGAATTTAATAAGAAGAGTAGATATAAGAGAGTGGATAAGATGAAATTGGAAACCCCAACAACTCCATTCATCCATACCTTTTTCTTGCCAATTGAATCACTTGCATTTGCGTGTTTACTTTTAGTTCTTTGCATTCAACCACAAGTTAATTTTCTTTCAAGTCTTTTAAGATTAATTTACACGAAAGAAAAGGCCTAAGAGTCCTTTGGGAGAACGATATTGGGTTTTACCAATTATATTACTTGATAACGATCTAGTACACTTGCTAGGGTCTTAACAAGTTTTTGGCGCCGTTGCCGGGGACTCGTGGTTTAACCTATCTAGTTGTGTAAATTGATTGAATTTGACTTGGTGTAATTATTGCAATTATTGTATATATTTTGTTTTTATTTTATTTTTCTTATCTGTAAAAGTTGTTTTAGGGCTTTTGTTTCTTGTGCATGCAGGAAGCAATACACACTAGAAGTAAGAAAAGCCAACAACCTCTTCTTGAAGGTATATCAGATAAGAGAGGAAGAAGAGTTAGATGTCCATCACGTGAACTCTTTCCCTCTCCTGAAAGACTCCTACAATCTTCACCAGAGGGTTTTACATAGAACTTAGAGGAGATGGCGAATCAACCTCCTCCAAGACGCACACTTACGGATCAATCTAATGTTGTGGGCCCTTTCCACTTCAACAGCATAGCCATGCCTACAGACCATACAGTTAATATGGTGATGAATCTAGCACTAATCCATCTAGTACAAAGCAACCAATTTCACGGATTGTTAAATGAGAACCCATATGATCATTTGACAACATTCAGTGAAATTTGCAACACTGTGAATATGACTGGAGTATCAGACCAAAGAGTAAAGCTTAGCTTGTTTCCATTCTCATTGGGAGGCAATGCTAAGACGTGGCTTAATTCCTTTCCTGATGGAACATTCACTACGTGGGAGATTGTGGCAACCAAATTTGTCAATAAATATTTTCCGCAGTCTAAAATTACTCAGGGAAGCCTGGAGATCTAATACATTAAACAAGGCATGGAGGAAACTCTCAGGCAAGCATGGGATAGGTTTAAAGGCCTATTGAGAAAGACATCAGTCCATGGGTTTGACAAGACAACCCTAGTTCTTGCTTACCTAGGTGGTCTGAACATGCAGTCAAAGATGATGTTGAATGCTGCAGCCGGAGGAGACATAAGAAGGAAGACTGGGGACGAAGCTTATGATTTGATTGAAAGTATGAGAGATAATGAGGAGACGCATAGTGAACATGTTGATGTTGTTAATGAAGCTTCAATGTTACAAAATAATAGTTTGATGATGGAGCAGAACAAGATAATTGCTCAGTAGTTGGAGATAATTACGCAAAAATTATCTGATTTATCACAGGCAGTTATAGAAGCTTCAAGAATCCCACAGCAACCTCAATTCATGCTAGTACAAAGGAGCGCAGAATCTGAAGAAATTTTTCAGAGAATTATGAATAGGAATGTGTTTGATGTTAATTGTGTGGAGAAAAGTAATGTGGGAGAAGCATGTGAGATTGTTACCAGAAGTGGGAGAATATTAGAGGAAAGAAGGGTTGAGAAAAAAGAAAAAGAAAAAGAGAGTATTGAAAAAAAGAGTGATCAGAGGGAGGAGTGTGAGATAAAGAAAAATATGATGAATCAAAATCAGGAAGAGGAGGTTGTAAAATTGAAAAAGAGGGAGTATGAAAAACCACTGTCGTATCCAAAGATATATTCAAGGAAGGAGAAAGAAAAGCAGTTTGAGCGTTTTATAGAGATTTTCAAGAAATTGGAAATAACCATACCATTCTCTGAGGCACTTCAGCAAATGCCATCATATGCGAAGTTTTTAAAAGAAGTCCTCATGAAGAAAAGGAAGTATATTGAGAAGGAAACTATTGAGGTGCAAGGGAATTGCAGCGCAGTCATACAAAGGTCATTACCTCCTAAATTACAAGATCCAGGGAGTTTTACCATTCCATGTACTATTGGGGAGTTAGAGGTTGGGAAAGATTTGATTGATCTGGGAGCTAGTATTAATCTGATGCCTCTTTCTATGTTCAAAAAGATTAGAGGATTGGAAATCAAGCCAACAAGAATGACTCTTCAGTTAGCAGATAGATCCCTCAAATATCCATATGGAGTGGCTGAAGATGTAATAGTCAAGGTAGATAAATTCTTATTCCAGTGGATTTTGTTATAATGGAGATGGAAGAAAATGGAGATGCACCTTTGATTCCTGGAAGACCTTTCATGAAGACAATCAGGATCGTGATTGGTGTTGAAAATGGCAAGCTTAAAGTCAGAGTACAAGATGAAGAGGTGGATTTTGATGAATTTCAAGCAATGTCACATCCTAAAGATGACAAGTCATGCTTTCAAATAGACATTGTGGAAGAACTTTGTATGAGGCAAGAAAATAGAGTTCGTAATGCATCCATTTTGGAAAGAATTCTTATTAATGAATGTGAAGATTTGAATGAAGAGGAGGACAAAATGAAGGAAGAATGCATTCAGGATTTGGAGGCAGCAAAAGAAATTCCAGTAGAAAAGGCTCTTTTTGAAAAAATTGAGCTTAAAGAAAAAGTTCCAGAAAGTAAGATTGAACTTAAAGAGTTGCCACCACACTTGAAATATGTGTTTTTGGAAGATAATGGAGGAAGGCCAGTTATTATCAGTACTTCATTATCTCCAAAAGAAGAAGTAAAGCTGGTGGAAGTTTTAAGAGCAAATAAAGGTGCTATAGGTTGGTCAATTGCAGATCTTAAGGGTATAAGTCCCACATACTGTATGCACATAATTCTTATGGAGGATGATTATAGGCCAGTAGCTCAACCGCAGAGAAGACTTAATCATGTTATGAAAGAGATTGTGCGAAAGGAAGTATTGAAGTTATTGGAAGCAGGAATTATTTACCCAATTTCTAACAGAAAATGGGTGAGTCAAGTGCAAGTTGTACCAAAGAAAGGAGGGATGGTTATCATTTATAATGAAAAGAATGAACTTATTCCTACATGAACAGTTACTGGTTGGCGAATATGTATTGATTACAGGAGATTAAATACAGCTACCAGGAAAGATCATTTTCCCTTACCTTTTATGGATCAGATGTTAGAAAGATTGGCTGGACAAGCTTATTATTGCTTCCTAGATGGCTATTCTGGATATAATCAAATTGTGGTAGATCCGGAAGATCAAGAGAAAACAGCCTTTACATTTCCTTTTGGTATATTTGCTTACAGAAAAATGCCATTTGGACTATGTAATGCCCCTGCTACATTTCAGAGGTTTATGCAAGCAATCTTTGCAGCTTTCATTGAAAAAAGCATAAAGGTCTTCATGGATGATTTTTCAGTTTTTGGGGATTCTTTTCAAAGATGTTTGATCAACCTGGATGTTGTTCTTAAACGATGTGTTCAAACAAATCTTGTTTTGAAGTGGGAGAAATGCCATTTTATGGTTACAGAAGGGATTGTGTTGGGACACAAGATTTCAGCCAGGGGGATTGAAGTGGATAAGGCAAAAGTGGAGGTTATTGAAAAACTTCCACAACCAACAAACGTGAGAGGAATTCGAAGTTTCCTAGGTCATGCTGGATTCTATCGAAGATTTATTAAGGATTTCTCAAAGATTGCTAAGTCATTGAGTAATTTGCTTGCTAAAGATACACCGTTTGTAATGAGTCCAGAATGTATGCAAGCTTTTAATGATTTAAGGAAAAGCTTAATCTCTGCTCTAGTAATGGTGGCTCCAGACTGGAATAAAGAGTTTGAACTCATGTGTGATGCTAGCGACTATGCCATAGGTGTTGTGTTGGGACAAAGAAAAGAAAAGGTATTTCATGTTATTTATTATGCTAGTAAATTTTTGAATGAAGCCCAATTGAATTATGCTACTACAGAAAAAGAATTTTTGGCTATAGTCTATGCATTGGAGAAATTTAGATCTTACTTCATTGGATCTAAAGTGATTATTTATACGGATCATGCGGCTATAAAATACTTACTGACAAAGCCAGATTTAAAGCCACGGTTGATTAGATGGGTGCTTCTGTTACAAGAATTTGATGTAGAAACTCGTGATAAAAAGTGAAGTGAAAATCTAATTGCTGATCATCTGTCTCGGTTAGTCAATAATGAAGTAACGAGCAAGGAGACAGAAATCTGGGAGTCTTTTTCAGATGAAACTTCTCTTATATATTCAGCAAAGGCCATGGTTTGCTGACCTGGCTAACTTTAAAGCCGCAGGTGTTGTTCCTGAAGAATTGAATTGGCAACAGAAAAAGAAGTTTTTACATGATGCTAAGCAATTCATATGGGATGATCCGTATTTATTCAAGATTGGAGCAGATAATCTTTTGAGGAGATGTGTAACGAAAGAAGAAGCAGAAGGAATTTTGTGGCATTGTCATAATTCTCCTTATGGAGGTCATTATAATGGAGAGCGAATCGCTGCAAAAGTTCTCCAAGCATGATTTTATTGGCCGACTTTGTTTAAAGATGCTCATAATCATGCTAGGTGTTGTGACAAATGTCAAAGGACAGGGGCTATTTCACGAAGGCATGTGATGTCGTTGCAAGGCATTCTGGAAGTTGAAGTTTTTGACTGCTGGGGTATTGATTTTGTTGGACCCTTTCCTCCATCTTTCAATAATGAATATATTTTGGTGGTTGTTGATTATGTGAGTAAATGGGTTGAAGCTCTAGCATGCCCTAAGAATGATGCTAACACTGTTATCAAATTCTTAAAAAGGCAGATCTTTTCACGTTTTGGAACTCCTAGGATACTCATCAGTGATGAGGGGTCTCACTTTTGTAATGCTCAGCTGGCTAAGGTACTCAAACATTATGGGGTGAGACATAAGGTGGCAGCACCTTATCATCCATAGACGAATGATCAAGCTGAAGTTTCTAACAGGGAGATCAAAAGAATTTTAGAAAAGACTGTCACTTTTTCAAGAAAAGATTGGTCACATAAACTAGATGATACTCTCTGGGCATATAGGACGGCCATGAAAACTTCCATGGGGTTATCATCTTTTCAGTTGGTATATGGAAAAACATGTCACCTGCCAGTAGAGATGGAGATCCTCATGAAACTCAAAGCAAACGAAGAAATCAATTGTTGGAGATTGAAGGAATGCGGTTACATGCATATGACTCATCCAGGAGTTATAAAGAAAAGGTGAAATTTTATCATGACAGGAAGCTAATAAAGAGAACTTTCTACCCAGGGGAGTTGGTGTTGCTATTCAACTCACGGTTAAAGCTATTTCCTGGGAAGTTAAAATCAAAATGGTCATGACCTTTTGTGATAAAGCGTGTATTCCCAAATGGAGCAGTGGAACTGGAGCATTCAAATGACGATGATAAGCAGCGGAGCTGGGTGGTTAATGGTCAGAGACTCAAACATTATTTGGGAGGAGATGTGGAACAATTCTCCTTAGTGACGATGTTGGTGGATCCATGAGGTTTGGGTCAGGCTTGTGACATTAAACAAATGCTACTAGGAGGCAACCTAGGGTTTTATCTTGCACTTTTGTATTTTGTTTTTTTATTAGAATAGGTTGAATTTTGATTGTCAGCGTCTATGCTTGGCTTGAACACTATTTCTAAAAATTTTTGACTGAATGAAATGCATGATGAATCTATTTGATGATGATTGGATGTGGATGATGATTGAGTTGTTTTGCATGTTGATATCCAGGTGAAAGGTTCACTAGCTATGTGGACATATGTGTGATGATTTATGATTGTGGTTATGATGCTAAGCAGGGTGTATGAATGAATGCTATGTGAGAAAGCATGTTGTGTGAGGTATTGAGCTCTAGAGTATTCATTGCTATATGTACTGTTCACAGGAAAGCATGAATGATATTGCCTAAGTCTTGATAATTGATTGAATTGAATGTTTATGTCATATGATCAAGGAAATTTTTGGAAGCCCTTACTTAGCCAAATTTTCACCCAAAGTGATTAAAATGTTATACCCTTTTTGAACCTTGGCCTTAAACAGGATGAAAACCCTTGATTTGAAATTATTTACCTTGAGTTGGGTTGAGAATAATTATATGTATTAACAAGGTTCAAGTTTGGGGTTGTTGGGAAAATTTGAATGGCAAAAAGAAAGGAATTGAGCTTAAGTGTTGAAAAAGAAAAATGCATGAGAAAAGAAAAAGAAGAAAAGAAAAAGAATGAAAGATGAGCTCAATGTAAAAATAAAAGGAAAGGGAAGAAGTTGGGAATGAGTGAGATTGGTTAAAGAAAAAGAGTTTGTGCTTGAACTTTAAATGTTAAAATAGCTCTCTTGACTCAAGGATTTTGTGATCCAGAAAAACCAATTTTTCCTTTTAGCCTAGCCTCATTATAAGCCTTGGGAAAGTCCTTGTGATGGCATTGGCATGTGAGAATTTTGATTGTATTAGATGAAAGGCAATTTTGTTTCATCTGACATGTGAATAGTAGAGAGTTGGAGTGACCTCTTAAACACTTGAGTGATTGAGTGAAACACTTGCTTGGTGAGAATTGATAAATTCCATGTTTACATCTATGCTTAGTAGACTGATCATTCATAAATAAAACATCTGTTAGGAAATATGTGATCATGTGAACTGAAATGAATTGAAAGCATGCATACATCTTGATTAGATTCCACTAAAAATCTGAAATTGAGTAGTTCTTGTCATAAGAAAAATGAATTTTGGGATTGTTGAACTATTTGATGAAAAAGTGGAAAGCCAAGTTTTGTTTTGTTTGCTTGAGGACAAGCAAAGTTCTAAGTTTGGGGTTGTGATAACGGTCTAAAAACCGTTATTTTCATGCTTAAATTGATATCAAAATACACCCTTTATGGCTTAGAATGCCCCTAGAATCAAGTAAAACACTTAGGTTGAGTCATTTGAGAGTCAAAAGTTGTTTTTAGAGATATTATGCTTGTTTTGCATTGTTTTGCAGGGTTTTGATGAGAATTGGAGATGAATGGAAAGAAAGGTTGAAGATCAAACGGTTGCAGCGCAAAAGAGTCAACCAGTCAACCAGAAAAGTCAACCAGTTGACCAGCGCCCAGCGGTGAAAATGACCACCGGGCGGTGGCCAGATTCGAGGAAAAGCGCCGGGCGGTGAAATATGACGTCGGGCGGTGGTGTGACTGATGGGAAACCGCCGGGCGATCAAATTAGGCGCGGGGCGATTGTCAGATGGGCCTCAGCTTTAATTCTGTTACTTTTCTTGGTTATAAATAACCCTAGTGCGAGTTTAGATGTATTCTTTTGACAAAAGGGGGCGGCCAAACCTAGTTTTCACTCCTTTGAGAAGATCTCTTGGATGCTTAGGCTCCTTTTTATCCAATCTAGGGTTTGTTTTTCCATTCTTCCATCATTTTTCATCTAGTTTCACCATGACAATGGTGAACTAAACCCTTTTGTTGTTGGGGAACAATGTAATCTTTTGAAACTCTCTTTTATTGAAACTCTTATTTATTTATATGCTTTTCGTATGCTTTGATTATCAATTATTAGGTTTCTCACCTGCGCTTAATGCTTTTATCGTTTAACTCATTCGATAATTGTTGTTTGTCTTTATTGATACGGGAACGTACAGTACTGTCATGAACTGGGGGAAATTCCTTGATTAAGCCATACCACCTAGGGATAGGGGGGTAGGACGATCAATTGTTTTCACTTCCGGTTATAATGCATTATTAATTACTAGGGGAGGCTAGGGATAGCAAGCCAGTAATTATTAATAGACTCTTTTCGCCGAGGGATCGGGTTAAGGGTAGACTAAGAAAGTTTGCATGATAGTTAGATAACAAAGCGAATTAAATAAGAGGAGTAGATAAGAGAGAGCGAATAAGATGAAATTGTAAACCCCAACAACTCCATTCATCCATAGTCTTTTTCTCGTCAATTGAATCAATCACATTTGCATGTTTACTTTTTGTGTCTTGCATCCAAACCAATTAATTTTTCTTTACAAGTCTTACGATTTCTATTTGCACGAAAGATAAGGCCTGTGAGTCCTTTGGGAAGAACGATATTGGGTTTACCAATTATATTACTTGAAACGATCTGGTACACTTGTCAGAGTGTTAACAAGTTTTTGGCGCCGTTACCGGGGACTCGTGGTTTAACTTATCTAGTAGTGTAAACTGATTAAATTTGACTTGATTTTATGTTTATTTTATTTTTGTTCTAATAAATGTTTTCTAGGGTTTTGTGCCTAATGTTTGCAGGATGCAGTTTGGACAAGAATTTGATTATATGGGCACTCAATTCTACCATGATGAATTCAACCACTGGTAGGAACCTCACTCAAACTTGAATCAAAGCCAGAATGGGCGAGATGTTAAGCAACAACTTTCTAGGCCAAAAGAAACGTTGGGGGAAGTTGAACAACGTTTACGGCAGGAACTATTCTCTGTGCCAAAAGAAATGTTGGGGGAAGCTGAACAAGTTTTATGACAGAAACTATTCTCCTTGCCAAAAGAAACGTTGGGGGAAGCCCAACAACGTTTACGGCGGGAAGCTGAACAACGTTTACGGCAAAAACAATCTTTTATACCACGAGAAACGTTATGGGAAGCTGAACAATGCTTACTGAAGAAACAATTCTCTTTGCAGAAAGAAACGTTGGGGAAAGCCGAACAACGTTTACAACAAAAACAATCTTCTGTACGAAGAGAAACATTGGGGGAAGCCGAAGAACGTATATGGCAGGAACAACTCTCTTTCATGCTGAAGTCTCTGGGTATTAGGGTTAATACTGAAGTTAACCCTAAAGATGAATGTCAAGCCAGTATCTCTAAAAATGATAAGGTTGTAGAGGACGAAAAGATAGAAAGAGATGATGAGAAAATAGAGGAAGAAAAGAGAGAAGAGATAAAAACAGAAAAGGTTGTTGATGAGGAAAAGATAGAGATAAAAGAGGAAAAGATAGAGGAGATAGAAACATAAAGTTTGAGTGAGGAAGAGAATGAAGTGGTTGAGAGAAAAGAAAAAAAGAAAACAAGTGCGAAAATAAGAAAGAAAAAAATAAGAGAAAATAAAAAAAGATAGTTAGAGGAGGAGAAGAGTGAGAAAAAAAGGAAGAGAGGAAAGAAGAAAAGATCATATGGAAAACCTCTTCCTCATCCAAAGAAGTATCATAGGAAGAAAATGAAATTCAAGTGCTTTATGGAGATCTTCAAGAAATTGGAGATTAAAGTTCCTATGATGGAGACATGGAAACAGGAGCTTGGTGTTATCAACTTTCTGAAGAAATTCAGTAGGAAGAAGAAGAAGAAAAGAATATCAAGCAAAGGGAGTATCAACACCTACTGATGGGTGTTTGAACTCTACTACGTCAAGCTAATGACGTTAAAAGAGCGTTTACTGGGAGGCACCCAAGTGATTGTTGTACATTAATTTTCTTTTACTTGGACTTGTAAATATTGGTATTTTTGAACAATTTTTGGGTAGCATCTACTGAGGGATGCTAAATTTTATGTATCTACTGAAGGATGCAGGTAAGTACATCTCCTGAAGGGTGTTGGGAAGCATTTACTGATGAGTGCTAGAAAGGTTTGGGTCAGGCTCGTGACGTTAAACAAGCGCTATCTGGGAGGCAACCCAGTTAATTGATTTATTATTGTTGCATGTTTTAATTCTGTTCTAGTTGCATTTAGGGCTTAATTGTTGCATAAGTGTGTAAAGTGAGTGGGAATTGTATTCAGGGTTTAATTGTTGCATTTTAGAAAATCCATCCTCTATCACTTTTGCATCATTCCATAATCCAAGTTTGGGGTTTTTGAGAGAGCACTGCATTTTGGTTTCATCCAGCATCAGTTATAAGAATTTTGCATACATTCAAGGTCTCTCCACCCCAAGGACAAGTTGTTATTGTCGAGATGATCATAGGCATGTACGACACACCTCTTGCTCATAGGTGGACGATGGATGAGTTCAACAATAGAGTGGCTTGGCCAGAGTAGGCACAAGAGAGCAAGCAGTTGAAGCCCCAAGCATGGAGGAGGACGACAATGAAGATGATGATGATGATTTTAAGGATGCAGAGGCTGGTGATAAGGATGACTCAGATGAGGACATGGACTGGAAGGGCATCTACTGATGGATGCCAGTACTTAGTCAGGGGTTTTATCTTTTACTTTTGTACTTTGAATTCTTAGAATAGGTTGAATTTTTATTGTTAGTGTTTATGCTTGGCTTGAACACTTTTCTGAAAATGTTTGACTGAATGGCATGCATGATAAGTTATTTGATGATGATTAGATGTGAATGATAATTGAGTTGTGTTACATGTTGATATCCAAGTGAAAAAGTTCACTACCAATGTGAACAGATGTGTGATGAATTATGATTGTGGTTATGATGCTAAGTAGGGTGTATGAATGAATGATGTGTGAGAAAGCATGTTGTGTGAGGTATTGAGCTCCATAGTTTTCATTGTTGTATGTATTGTTCACAGGAAAACATGAATGATATTGCCTTAATCTTGATGATTGATTGAATTGCATGTGTATGTCATATGATCAAGGCCATTTTTGAAAGCCCTTTTCTAGCCAAATTTTCACCTAAAGTGTTTGAAATATTATACCTTTTTGAACCTTAGCCTTAAATAGGATGAGAACCCTTGATTTGAAATTATTTACCTTTAGTTGGGTTGAGATTAACTGTATGTGTTCAAAAGGTTCAAGTTTGGGGTTGTATGGGGGAAGTTGAAAGGCAATTGGAAGCATTAAGCTCAAGTGTTGAAAAAAGAAAAATGCATGAGAAAAAGAAAAGAAAAGAAGAAAAGCATGAAAGATGAGCTCAATGTAAAAATAAAAGAAAAGGGAAGAAGTTGGGAATAAGTGAGATTGGTGAGATGGAGAGTTGTGCTTAAACTTTGAATATTATTGTAGCTCTCTTAACTCAAGGATTTTGCATTCCAGAAAAACCAATTTTTCTTGTTAGCCTAGCCTCAATACAAGTCTTGGAAAAGTCCTTGTGATGGCATTTTCATGTGAAGATTTTGATTGTTTTAGATGAATGATAATGTTGTTTCATGTGACTTTTGAATAATAGAGAGTTGGAGTGTCATCCTAAACACTTGAGTGATTGAGTGAAACACTTGCCTGGTGAGAATTGATAAATTTCATGCTTACATCTATGCTTAGTGGATTTTTCATTCATAAAGTATAACATCTGTTGGGAAATATGTGAGTAGGTGAACTGAATTGAATTAAAAGCATGCATGCATCTTGATTTGAGTCCACTAAAAATCTGAAATTGAGTAGTTCTTGTCATAAGCAAAATGAATTTTGGAAGTGTTGAACTAATTGATGAAAAAGTGGAAAGCCAAGTTTTGTCTTGTTTGCTTGAGGACAAGCAAAGTTCTAAGTTTGGGGTTGTGATAACGGTTGAAAAACCGTTATTTTCATGCTTATATTATCAAAATACACCCTTTATAGCTTAGAATGACCTTAGAATCAAGTAAAACACTTAAGTTTAGTCATTTGAGAGTCAAAAGTTGTTTTTAGAGATATTATGCTTGTTTTGCATTGTTTTGCAGGGTTTTGATGAGAATTGGAGATGAATGGAAAGAAAGGTTCAAGATCAAACGGTTGTAGCGCAGAAAAGTCATCCAAAATGCAAAAAAGTTAACCAGTCAACTAGAAAAGTCAACCAGTTGACCATATTGCAGTTGACCAGCACCCAGCGGTGAAAATGACCGCCGGGCGGTGGCCAAATTCGAGGGAAAGCGTCGGGCGGTCAAATTAGGCGTCGGGCGGTTGTCAGATGGTTATAAATATGTTACTTTTCTTGGTTATAAATATCCCTAGTGCGAGTTTAGATGTATTCTTTTGACAAGAGGGGGCGGCCAGACCTAGTTTTCACTCCTTTAAGAAGATCTCTTAGATGCTTAGGCTCCTTTTTATCCAATCTAGGGTTTGTTTTTCCATTCTTCCATCATTTTTCATCTAGTTTCACCATGACAATGGTGAACTAAACCCTTTTGTTGTTGGGGAACAATGTAATCTTTTGAAACTCTCTTTTATTGAAACTCTTATTTATTTATATGCTTGTCGTATGCTTTGATTATCAATTATTGGGTTTCTCACCTACGCTTAATGTTTTTATCCTTTAACTCATTCGATAATTGTTGTTTGTCTTTATTGATACGGGAACGTACAATACTGTCATGAACTGGGGGAAATTCCTTAATTAAGCAATACCACCTAGGGATAGGGGGGTAGGACGATCAATTGTTTTCGCTTCCGGTTATAATGCATTATTAATTACTAGGGGAGGCTAGGGATAGCAAGCCAGTAATTATTTATAGGCTCTTTTCGCCGAGGGATCGGGTTAAGGGAAGACTAAGAAAGTTTGCATGATAATTAGATAACAAAGCGAATTAAATAAGAGGAGTAGATAAGAGAGAGCGGATAAGATGAAATTGTAAACCCCAACAACTTCATTCATCCATAGTCTTTTTCTCGTCAATTGAATCAATCGCATTTGCATGTTTACTTTTTGTTTCTTGCATCCAAACCAATTAATTTTTCTTTACAAGTCTTACGATTTCAATTTGCACGAACGATAAGGCCTGCGAGTCCTTTGGGAAGAACGATATTGGGTTTACCAATTATATTACTTGAAACAATCTGGTACACTTGCCAGAGTGTTAACATGGACGTCGATTTTCCTCGCTCAAGCTTCCATTCAGGGCACCCGGGCTTCGTGTTGTCCCTCCTTCTGGTGCTTTTCCAGGCCTTTTTGAGTTCCATCTTCTTGGCTTTTCATCTCTGCTTCCAGTATTACTTCAATCTCTTTCAAAAACAAGGGGAATTAGTCATAAAATCATTGAAATCAACCTCAACTCTCTTATTGATACAACTTAATAAAAAAGCATGAATCCAAGCAAGTTTCTAAGTGAAAAATGGTGCTTTTAGTATCAAAATCACATCAAAAATAAGGGTGTTTCAAACCATTATCAAAAATCTCACAGCACACTTTGAAAATAGTTTGTGCAAAGACACGAGTTTTAATCGACTCACCCCATAATGAAATCGACTTGATAACTGTGATTGTTCTCATGTGTTGTAAGAGAGTGAGGGTATTCATCTCTTGTTTGCTATATTTGATTTTGAGTGTGGTGAGAAGTGCATTGAAAGGGGCATCTCTGTATTTTTGTAAACTCAATCAAGTTACAGTGGATTCCCTTCAACTAAGGTTATTGAAGGAGGACTGAATGTAGGCTTGGGATTAGTCGAACCAGTATAGATTGTCTATATTGATCTTTCTCTTTTATTGTTGATTCATCACTTCTTATTTTATTGATTTCAAGAAAACCAAAGATTTTACAAAACTTTTGAAAAGATCAATTTTGTAAGGCATAATACAATTCACCCCTCCTCCCCCCTCTTGGATTGAGATATAAGGAAATACTTTTCTACCACATCTATATAAGGATGATAGGTAGAAGTCATCCTTAACCAGCTCCCCAAAGTATTTTATAGCATCTGCCAAAACTGAGAACTGAACCTAGGATCCTTGTCTTATATGATACTAGATGGCATTCCATGTAGCTTCACTATCTCTTTAATATAAGATGTGTTAGCTTGAACATACACTACAAATATTCTTAGAATTACCGACTAAAATAATTTCATTAGTAAATTTGATTAACGATGAATTTTACAATTTAAATTATTGACAGATTTTATCGATGACTTTTTCCATCGGTAAAATTTATCGATAATTACATATCTTAAAATTATTTGGTAAAATCCACTAGTAAATTAAAATTCTTATTACTAATGAACTTGTTTGTCGATGAAAAGAACGACAATTCTTTTGCCCAAATCTATCTTATCTCTTTCGCCATTCTTTTTATCTCCTACCACGTTCGAAATATATTGTTCAATGCTATGTTCAGCTTCATTTTAGAATAGGCATTTTTCTTCTTCAACCATAATTTATAACTCTACCTCTCATTGTTGCTTCATATATATCAACATCCATTAAGTGCTTCAATGTGTCTATGTAGTAAGAAGAGAGTAGCTTCAACATGATGATTTTGTGCACCTAACACCAATAAGAATTGCAAAGGATAACCTAAATCATGGAATAGTTGTAGCCCAACACTTCAAAGCTCGTGGATTTTGGATGGTAAAACACTGTTTGGCCATTTCCCAATTATTCAACTAATGTTTTGTGACCAATCAAAGGTCATGCACCACTTGTTTCTAGTGGTTCTTGTCTTGTTGCTTCATAATGACTTTTGAGGATTCTGGACATGGTAGAAAGACTAAATAACAAGGTTGTAGAAAAAAAAGGAAGAAGAAGAAGAATGACAAGGAAAAGGATGAACCAGATCACAATATTTATTGACAAATTTTTCTGTCAATAATTACTGATGGATTTTACGAACGATTTGTTTGGTCTCTAATTATCGATGAATTTTAGGAATGAATTTTTGTTGTTGTTAATTACCAACCAAATTCTTGTTTTATAGGTCGTCTGTAATTTTGATTTACTAACAGATTTTAAGTGTTACCGATAAAATTTATCCATAAATAATATTATTTTTTGTTGTTGTGATAGCCTTATGTTCATGGTAGAAATTGAGCATTCTTTGTCAATCTTTCCACAATAATGCACCAAATAGATGATATCAACAATACTTAACTAGACAACTTTAGCAACACATTGGTTAAACAACTTGTGTTTTTATCATTTCTCATTCTCCATCTCTAAGAATTTTTTTCTTCTTATTTAAGCTTATGATCTTAACTTCATTTAATCATTGAAAAATCTTCAATTCAACCATGCTTGCATTCTGTATAAAGTAATAGACAATTTGACACTATATAATCTATAAACGATTTTGAGCTTGCTACACCACATAAAGCACACATTAGAATGCTCAAGAAGCATCTATGAAATTATATAATAGCATCAAAACTTAGCTAATAAATTATTCATCAAGTCGTCTAGACGGATTTCATCATATTTTAGTTTCTTTAATTTGACTTTTTTAGCTAGTGTCTAATACATATAGTGTCTAGAACAACTATTATCTAACAAAACTTAAAAAACTTATTTTAATACATAATTTCATTCAATGCTCATTATATTTTATTTAGACAAATCCAAGTCAAAAATATTGTGTTTAAACTCAATTATAATAAAATTAAATATATAAAAATATTGATGTTTTGTTTAAAATGGTAATGGCTTTTACATTGTGTTCACTTGGGGGTATTTTACTATTTACGTATAATAACGAGCAATGAAAAGAACAAAAACTCGTGTTCGCTTGAAAGGAATTGCGTAGAAGGAATGTTATTGAATTGCGGGATTCACTGCTTTTTCGTCACCCGCTAAGAAGAGGGATCGTAGTGTAAAAGTCTTATGTGCCCCTCTACAATTTTGTAATTCCATGTCCAGTTTTGCATGTTTAATATAATTGATTCTAACTCATAAGCATCGATTCCAAGCTCGAAGGTATCTTTTTACGTTGCAGGGTTGGTGGTAGATGAAGAAGATAAGGTGAATGGATGGAGGAGATGGAGATGAAGAAGAAAGTGGTTGAGGAAGAAGAGGACTCTACGAAGCTGGAGAAGATGAAGAACGGTGAAAGCGTATTCGGTTCGAAGATGACGTATCTAGTTACAGGCATATGAAGAAAAGCATGTGAAACCGTATTCGGTTACCCTCCTTCGTATTCGGTTACCCAGAACTGTATTCGGGTAGCAGCGAGCGCATGCGAGGCCGATTGATTGGCGCTAACGGGGGAGGTCTAATTTTTTGCAGTCGCATGCTCTACAGCTTTAGTGGATTGTGTTGAGGTCTAGGTGGATGATCCTGGGAGGGTGATCCAGTAAGCTGCTGAACAATAACTCGAAATTCATTCTTCCTAATGTTGTAAACCAATCATGAGTTGTAATCTAAGCATCCTGAACTCTCAATAGACACCCAAGATTCCTAATTCCTTGCATTCCAAATAAAAACCAATATCACCAGCAGCATCAAAGTTAACACTAGAGCCGAAGAAAGAGGCAGAAAACATACCCTTTTTCGGAGCTTCGCCTGAAATTTGAGGGAGTGGAGGACCAGCTTCAAATTCAGCACAGGATCAGATCGAAACTAGGGGCAAAGGATGAAAGAAAAATGCGTTAATGGAAAGGATAATACTGGGAAAGGGTTTTTGAGTAAAAAAAATGAAGCTTTGAAGGAGTAAGACTAATTCTTGGAGATGAACGTTAATAAATACATTTTACTAAATTATAATTTTTTTAATTTTTAAAATTTCATTTTAATAATTGTTTTTAATTTTTTTACTTTTTATAAACATTTTTACAATTAAATATAACATTAACAATTATAATTTTATATTACTTTAATATCTAGGGGCATTTTGGTAATCTTCAATTTCTATCTATTAAGCAATTTTTTTAAAATTGTCACATCAATCAAATCCTACACTAATTCTCACAAACTTAACCTCTAAATTCATTTCGAATTACCTCTAAATCCACTCAAATAAACAAAAAAAAAATTACTCTGAAATCCCCTCAAATTCATTCAATCACTCTCCTCCAAATCATCTCCTCCAATTACCTTAGGTGAACACAACATTAGTTTTCATAAATTTATTAACAAGTTATTAGTTATCTAATTAATATGTATTAAAGCATTTTAATATTTGATGTAAAATAACCTAAATATGAATTATATTCAACTCACAATTTTTATTTATATATATTTTTGTTAGTTTAATATATAATTAATACGGATTATTCATATATTATATAATTAAATTAATAAATCTATTTAAATTCTCTAATAGGGTTATAAAATAATAAAAATTTAAATTAATAAATTCATTACTTTTAATTCACCTTCATTTTAATAATATTATTTTCTTAATTCAATATATATAATATTAAAATTTGGACATATATATATATATATATATTAACTTAATGAAGTTGCTTAGTTTTTAATTAATTTTTTAGATATTAAGTTTTTATTCTAAGTATTATATACTTTTATTCTCAAAACTTTTCTTCAATTTATGTTTATAAAAAATGAAAACTTTGGCCAAGGTTCAGTTTCTTACCTATGTAAAGTAAAGCGTGGTGGGTAAGTAAGAGAAATTTTGAAGTTCTCATGCTATTTAAGAAGAGAAAATAGGGTCCATAAACATCCAAAAACTAGAGAACAAAAGTCTTTATGCACGCTTTAAATATCCTTTGTATGCTCTCTCCAACTCTACTTTTATCAATCAATCTCATAATTGGAGAGAGAGAGAGAGAAAAACCAGAAGAAAGTTTTGGTCAGGGAAGAATAACCCACACTCACTCATTTCACTTTCTAGCAAGGGAGAAAGTGAACCTCTAGTTTTCTCATAGTGTAATTGGAGAAAGCTCAAACACACAACAACATACTATTGATGTCGTTGTTGTTCATGATGATCTGAGAGAGAATGGATCAACAAAAACAAAAAGAGATGCACAGTAACAAAATAGGTTGTTCTTGCATATTTTCCTACTGCTCACTGCCCCTCTTTCTCTGCCCTTTTTCTGAACCATTCAGATTTCAGAACCCCATTTTCCCTTTCTCTCTCTTCAATCAACCCTTCTCTTCCTTTAAACAACAGAGTTAGTGACATTAGCACAACACAGATAAACCAGAACCAGGCACACGCACACAAGTGCTGAAACCTCTCACTGCTTCCATTACACTCTTCTGAAATGCTTATACTTTCCCCTTCTGTAACACTTGCAGAGACCCCACCTTCAACTAATACCCCCCACATCATAGATTTTCCTTCCACAACCCTCAGAAGATCTAACAACCTTTTCTTAAGTCAGACAATTATAACCACCTTCTTACTACTCATCGAACAAATAAACTCATACATGCGTTCTTGTCATAGCTGTTCTTAGTTATTTTGTATGACACAACAAAGCATATCTAACTGATGCAGAGAATTGTTACACTGATCTCATCTGATTCGAACAGCTTTGTCGATAAAAGAGGCAACTTTCATATGTGGCTACTCCTACAAGGAGGTTACACCGTTCGAACAAACTTGTCTGAGAAAAGAAAATGCACTTTCAATGGTGAATACTGCTAGGATTTTATTCTGATCTACCTGATTCGAACA
Organism: Vigna reflexopilosa; assembly: GCA_027742785.1. NCBI lineage: Eukaryota > Viridiplantae > Streptophyta > Magnoliopsida > Fabales > Fabaceae > Vigna > Vigna reflexopilosa. The sequence goes on along the minus strand of CM050926.1, from coordinate 4,190,181 downwards.
GAATTCTAAAATACACAGCTTCAGTTGTGGCTACTACAAGGAGGTTCCCTTCGGATTCCGGTGCCTTTGTCGACTGGTCAGCGACGCCTTCCGCCGTCTCGGGCCGCGGCGACGACCTCTCTCTCGGTTTCAATGCAACTTCCGCCGCCGCGCACGGCGGCGCATCCATGTGGCCCGGGGCCTCGAGGTCATTCAACCACAACCTTTCACCCCACCACGACATCTTCGTGGTGGCGCCCGCGTCGTCGTTCCATCACCACCACCACAGCGACGCTGTTTTGTGCGATCCAAACAACAACAGTTCCAACGCAACTGCACTCGGCGTCAACGTCTTCCCTCTCCTCACTGCCACGCCATGCCTCACTCCCGAGAGCGAGGGCATAATGGGAAACATCAATAACCACCGCAACAGAATTCAACTATGGCAACCACAGGAATCACCACAGCACCAACACGCCGACGGCGTCTTGGCAGGTAACCACCGTAGCAGAATTCAGTTATGGCAAGAGCACGACGAGTCCCCCCCGCCGCAGCAGCAGCAACAACAACACCCGAACGCGCACGTGCACGAGCGGGAGGGGAGTGGGAGCGGCGTGAGCACGTGCCAGGACTGTGGAAACCAGGCGAAAAAGGATTGCAGTCACAGGAGGTGCAGGACGTGCTGCAAGAGTAGGGGTTTCGATTGCGCCACGCACGTGAAGAGCACGTGGGTGCCCGCCGCGCGGCGGAGGGAGCGCCAGCTCATGGCGGCGACGGCAGCGGTTGGGTCCAGTGGGTCCATTTCCGCCACCAAGAAACCTAGGCTCGTGCCTTCCCAGACCACAACCACTTCGCACACTTCCACGTCTAATAACACCACCACTCCTCCTAGGAGTTTCGACACTGGTTCGAGCCACCAAGGTTTGTTTCTGTCTCAAACAAGTTCAAACATTCACTCTTTAGTTTCAGTAATTCATTCTACTTCTTAAATTTCAGGGCTTTTTGTATTGAGTTTTTCGTAAAATTAATTCAATTATTGACCTAAAACACTACATTTCCTGCATTTTTCTAGCTGCTACCACTCCTACTGTTATTCTCCAAAACAAACATATGTTGTTATCTTTTTCTTTTTTTTTGAAACATTGGAGAAAGAGAAACTGACAATTTCTTTTCAATACAAAAGCTTGTGTAAGAGAATAAAAATTGAAGTTTTAGTTTGGTAATCTAAAGTTAATGCAAACTTCATTGCACATATTCATCCTGTGCATGGTTTGTGTGTTTCCTCTAAATAGATATTAAATATTTCCATTTTCTTTTATCCTTAGATTTTCATAAGATTTTTATGTTTGGAAACTTAGTATGGGAATCTCTACTTTCTATTAATGTCTGACTGTTTTGAAATAATTCTAGAAACACAGAAATATTTTTTAACAATATATGATAAGATAAGCAAAATGTGCCTTTATTATAGGAGCAATGATTGTATTATATAGTGCTATTATAATATAAGAATGTTGTTGTTATTATTGTTGCAAGTTCTTCATGGGTTAATTGGGATTGTTATGTGGAACTAAGTATTGGGTGCAGATGTGAGTTTCAAGGAGTCACTACCTTGCCAAGTGCGTGCACCAGCAGAGTTCAAGTGTGTTCGTGTCACTGCAGTGGATGATGGAGATGATGAGTATGCATATCAAGCTGTGGTGAAAATAGGAGGCCATGTGTTCAAAGGGTTTCTCTATGATCAAGGGGTTGAAGATAAAAGTGAGTATCCTAATCTATCTGAATTGCATCTGGGTGGTGGTGGAAGTGATAGTGGAGGTAGAAATGGGGTTTCTTCTTCATCTCCAATGGTGTATCCTTCTGATGTCTATGCAGCTTCTGCTGGAGTGGTACTGGGAGGTTCATCAAACTATGGTAACGCAATAAATTAAAGAAACAAACTTAGGTTCAGTAGTATAAATGGTGTTATTTTTAATCAGAATTCAAGTTTTATTTCAATTTTATTGTGTCATGAAACAAACTTAGATTCTGTAGTATAAATGTTTTTACATCATGTCAAGAGAATAGTTCATGTACTAAATTAACTCGGAATTGAAAACCAAATCTGAAAAGAATCTTGTTTTACCAAATTCACTGTTCAAATTCAAAACCTGATTTAATTACAACTATTACTACTATTATGAGGTTGCAATAAATCTTTTAACCAATTTCCATGTCATAGCTTGAAATAAGATGACACTGACAAAAAGTAATGAATGTATATGTATAAATTTAAATAATATTACACTACTGCCGTATTGCATTTTGCTTCTGCCCTATATTAATCCCTTTAGAATTTTCAAAAGATAAAATCTATTTATTTTCTGATTGCATTTTTATAATATCTGAAATAAATTAAAATTTATAATTTTAATAATCTGAAAAATAAATTTATTTGTGTTCATAAGATAGTTGTTGGTATGGAAATATTGTATTTCATTATTAACTAAAACTAAAAAAAATCATATAAAATTCAGTTTTTAGTTTAAAGAAAAAAACAGACAATATACTTACAACAAACTCAATAAGACAACCTAAAACCCAAAAGTGTATGGTGGTGTTGATCATTTTGATGAAAGTGTGCCGAGATTTTGAGCACATGAGATAGTTATGGCATAAGGGTATGCTTCTTTTTCTTTGTATATGAATGATAGTTTGATGTTTTACACAGATATGTTTGGGTTGGGGAAACTCATGATGATATTATATTATTATTTCTGAAGATGGAGAGGAGTTGTGTGTGGTGTGATGTTGGTTTGTTTGGGTTTACTATAGAGTAGAATTAAATGTGGGTGTGAGTGATGGTGGTGGTGCTTTAGACTTTGGTATGAGAAGTAGTTGAAAGGTCACTTTCAGTAATGTGGGAGTCCCTGTCATGCTAGTTTATTGGTCACAACATCTCACTGATGCGTAAACAGCCTGCTAAACTTCTGTATTCATCAAGGCATGATGTACTCTTTTTTTCCTTTTGTTCTTGTCTGCAATTCAGATCATCTCGCCAATGCCCAACCATTCATCTCATCTATCATTATTGGGTGCGAATTAACTGTTCCCTGTCGTGTCCCTTTCTCCCTCCTTCATCTACAAAATCATGAACTCTTTCTAAATGTCTAATTTTTTTTGTTTACACATCCCCAAACAATGATACCCAACTACCCAAGTTCCTTATAATTAATTCTTTATTTTTAAATTATTTTGTTATGTTTTATTCTACGTGGGATTTTAGTAAATGTTAGCTTGAGAACCAACATTTATTTCCCTAATTATTACAATGTTAAGAAGAAAAAAAAAGGTTATTTTCACTAATTTCTTTACAATTTTTCTTAATTCTAGGAATAGTGACAGATTGTGTTTGATTTCAATGTTATTCTGTAATGCTTCTGCTATGCTGCTGCTGCATAATGTGCTTTACTTTAATCAGAAACATCTACAGACCTTATAATTTTCTTGCATTGATGGTGATCACACGTTGTTCTTGCTGGAAAGTATTATTCTTTTGCAAGTAAGAACCATTTAAATTGCCACTCCTTTTGTTAACCAAAGAATATATGTTAGGGCATGAATTGTCTTTGCCAATGTCTACCATTATTGAGAAGCTATATATGTTTGTCAATTTTTTTGTGTGTGTGCAGAATCTTGTTAGCCGCTATTTCTGACCATTGATGTTTATATACATAAATATATAAATAAATGAAGTTGTATCTATTCTTTGCATGTATTGATTATATCTTTGCACATGCTGTACCCTCTTTGTTGTCTATTTTCCATCTTGGTGAATTTTGTCATGTGCATTGGATTATTTGTTTATTCAGAAAATAAAATTAAACAAAATAAACTTTCTTTGCCCTGGATTCTGGGGTGATGTCTTCTATTCGTAATGTAATTAAGTTTAGCACTGTTTCTGTTTGAAAACTTTGTTATTATATTACTATTATGTAATAAGATTAAAGTAGGGTTTGTGTAGGAAAGAAGTCTAACTCATAAAAAATTAATGGTGTAATTTATTTTGGTAAAAGATAGTTGCATTTATGGTAATAGCATGAAACCACTTACAATCTTGTGGTTACTTTTCCTTCGCTTTGTGATTTTTTTTTTCGTTGTCGGTATAATGTTCGTGAACTGTCCTACACAACCCATCATGTCAACCAAAAAAATTAACAGTCACAGATTTTGTCTCCATAAATCATGAAATTACCTATATACCCTTAGTATGTCTTTTCTCTCAATTTTGTACCAGGGTTATTTTAGGAATTTCGTGACTTTGTTCCATACTTTTTGCAACATTTGTCAAGTTGGTATGTTTGCCACGTACCAACTAATCTTTTTATCTGTTGTATTTGATTTGATTAACTACCATGATCAATATCTATTAACTTACATTAAAAAATTGAAAGTGTGCTTAGAATGTGTAATATGAATCAATTATAGAATCATCAAATCTAATAGAATCATCAAATCTAATGTAAAATAATAGAATCATCAAATCTAATGTAAAATGCAACGTTTGAAAAATATAGCTTTAAACTATACTTAAGAGTTGTTATATTTAATAATAAAATAGAACAGAAAAAATAAAGTTAGTTTACAATTATCCTAAAATAACTATAAATTTTAGAACTTTAAAGAGAACCTATATTGATGTTAACTACAAGTGCAAATCGAACAATCATACAACAAGCAAGGTATAAACCGAACGGTCCTAAACTAATACAAAAGAAGTACAAGACCAAACGGTCTTACTCTAGAGGAAATTGTCTTCTTTTACCAGCGCCTACTCCAACGTACCTTCAGCACCCTCTGCTCACACTCATAGAGTGATCATTGCAGTGACAAGGACGACCGAACGGACAACATGACAAGACAGGAAATAAGGGTAAGCTAGTGTAATTTAATTAACAAAGCTAACATACATTTCATACGAGTACATAATAAAATCATACATACACAGAAATCATACAAACATATTATAACCGACCACTTTACATTGACTGTCCGGACTAGTATGAATATGAGCTATGGCCGTTCGTACACTCTTGGGTGGTAACCTAGAAAACCCATCAGCATTACCGCAGCATGGAAAAAACCTTGAGCTTGCCACGCGAGGTTAACACGTTATACCTTACCTTAGGTCAAGGTAATACATACTGCCCAGGCTAGGGCCTCCTGTTATTCCCACCACATGCGTCACTATTCTCTACTAGAGACTCGGTGACCATTGGAATGTCAGGATGAACGCTAATACTAAACTTCCCTTATTCATACTTTTTACCACAACACCATCAACCAAATGAGATATTCCTCCTTGGAATTCTCTTTCAGATCCATGTTATAATGCCACATCATACGTTCACATTTCATTACAATTTTCACCATTCCTCATCCATCACATCTTTAAATAAATATCACACACAACAGTAAAACAAAATTCCACCCTTGAACACGACTGAACGGAAGAGATCGACATAAACTATGGACAAGACCGAACGGGAGAACACTCCCCTATATATGAATATGACTGAATGGCATCGAGAGATTAAAACTTAAGCATGAGCCGAACACTTGAACCTTATATTGAATATATTGGCTTGGGTCGAACACTATTGGTTTAGGCCGAACACTATTAACTTAGATCGAACATTTTTTACTTGATCTGAATACTATTGAGTTAGGCCGAATACTTATTGGTTAATGCAAACCACTAGTAGACCATACCGAACACTATTATCTTAGGCCAAACACCGTTAGAGTCAGTACAAGTACAAGGCTAAGTAATATGAAGGAACCAAGTGCTATTACAAGACCAAGCACTTTTGAGACCGAGTGCCAGTCTATGACCGAGCACTTCTAAAACTGAGTGTGTGTCCATGACCGAGCACTTCTAAGACCATACATGATCGAGCTTTCATAAACAGATAAGACCTATAACAGGCCGAACACTATATTGAATTGAATAGTAGTATAAGACCGATCGGTCATTAACTGAAATTCCACAATAGCAGAACCCAGTTAAGACCGAGCACTGAACAGTAATAAGAGATCACCCACACACCTAAGACCGAACAATCATTAGCAAGTAAGGCCTCATAGAGGCTAAACATAGTTAAGACCGAACACCAGTACTGGAACAAGTACTAGTATAGGACCGTTTGGTCATTAACTAGAACTCCACATGAGCAGAATCCTGTTAAGACCGAACACCAGGGAAAAGCCGAACGGTCCATGAAGGACCCACAACGAACTACATAATTATGCAAAATGACTGCAGAGTTATGATCAACACCAACTCTTACCAATTTTCACTATATTCTCTCAACTTCTAATCCTTAAACTTATATCATATTCATCTTTACACATTAATTAAGAATAACAAAGTCTTTCTAACATCATTAAGAGAGTTTCATCACAGATTTCAGAGTCAATTCTGTAGAATCATAAACTCAATGACCAAGAACCATACTTACTAGCTTTTGATGAAATTTGAATGACTTAAGGATTCTAACAAATTTTAGACATCTTATCCGGATTATCCATCCCTATCAAACTCCAACCGAACATAAATTCCCCAATTTCACACCTTTACTTGCTTACAAATTCACTCGGCCACTAAATCATAATCATGCAGAAACCCAATCATCATACATACAACATCAATATTATACACCAACAACATTGAACAACAAATTATTTAATTTCACATACATGCATAATCATCAAACACCAATTTCATACATAAAACCAAGTAATTAAATTAGCTAGCTTCCCTTACCTCTTTGACCGAACCGAACAACGTTTATCTTTTTGCAAAAATTGCTCTAACACTAGAGAATCCTAAGAACACCTAAAAGTTCACCGATTGGTGAGAAAAGACCGTCCAATGGCTAAAAGATGAAATTAGAAAGAAGAAGAGAAGGTTGAAGAACACATGCAACCAGCCTGGTTGTCTTGCATGTGAAAGAAATTTCCAGATTTTAACAAAACTCAAGAATTGGAACTTACTCGTTCATAATACAAGTTTTATCGGTGAGAATGGAAGTTCTTGACTCCAGAATATCTTACACCCAATCTGATTGTAGATCAGATGAAGAATAAGATGAGAATTTGTAGAGATGAGTAAGGGAATTTTAGAGAAAAGGAGGAGAAAAGGAAAACTCAGAAGATAGGAGTGAAACGACATGCAGAAAGTGGCATGAAAAGTTGAAAACTTGACTTATATACCACTGAATGACACTCGTCTCACTCTCATGCATACATTTGTCTCCCCCTTTACACATGTCATTTTCGGGGTTTGACAATCTCCCCAACTTCAAAAATTTTCGTCATCGAAAATTAGAAGTATCGGAGAATAGATGAGAGAACGATTCTCTTATGACACCTTCCAACTTTCAGGTAGGGTCACCTGTTCTCCTATCCCAAACGACCTTAACTAGACTGATGGAATTTCCTCAAATTTGCTAAGGTAGGCGCTCCAAGAATGTTGATCGACTGTATCACAACCGAACGGTTATGAGGGAGTAGCGGCCGAACGATGTTAAGGAAAAACCGAATGGAAATTCTGAAGTTAAGGACCGAAAGATAACACTTAAATAAAAAGGCCAAAATGTTGAAAATTTGATTGAACGGTAATGCCAATACCGAACGGTGGAGAGTTAATATTGGGTCACAAGTCTGTTATTGAAATAGTAGAAAAAGGTTGTGAGCTATTTAGGAGAATAAAATAGAGAAAATTGTTGAGTAGCTCGAGGATGGTCATCAATTATTCTAAGGTTGAGTAGAGACTGGACCATTCGTTTGGGGATGACTAAGCTGATCATAACTTCAACCGGTTGCCCCGCTCGCTCTGCCATGATTGTCAAAACCAAGAGACGAACCTGGAATCCCTGTCTGAACTGTTGCTAGTCAGCACTCCAAGCATCTGCACCACTTCTCTGATGTAGATTTGAACCAATCGTTGACATTACTTCCCGAATTGAAGACCATAAAGTAAGCACTCTTGGACAACCTGACCACAACAATTTCAATAGCATCATGACCTCTTGACCTAACGAGTAAGCAAACGACGAAATCCAATGTAAGGCTATTCCATTTCCGTTCGGTCTCTAAGACTCTACCTTCACCCATGACACAAAAATCGAGCAACGTCTGCTTTCAAACCTGACTACTGAAATGATTCCTTGAGCTCCTGATATATTTTAACCATGCACTCCTTCTTCTTTACTAGCAAGACTGACGTACTCCATGGCGAAACGTTCGGTTCTGAAAACGGCTTCTTCAACGAATCCTCAAAAATTTGATTCTTTAAATCCACCAACTCTGCTGAAGCCATCCCATAAAGCTACTGATATTAGCCAGGCACCTTGCACCAAATCAAAAGAGATGTACCCTCAAGCTGAAGAGGTAACCCAAGACACCTCTTCATGAAACACGCCCAGAAAGTCCTTCATTACCATTCGGTATACACCACTTGCTATCGAACGGTCTACACCAACCAATACCGAGCGCCTAACCAATTGGTTTTAAGATGCCAAGTGTATTCAACCGAACGGTTAATCCCTTTGTACCGAACGATCAAGGAGAGAAGTAGAGAAAGAAAGGTAAAAGCTCAAATGCACAAAAATTTCATATTTCACTTTACAAGTACAAAGGTTTAGTATTTATAAAACTGAAAGGCAACTATCAAGGAAAATTAAGCAACAGTTGTTCTGGCCGACTAAAATTAACTAATGCTCGACTTAACTCTAACATTACTATCTGTTATCCTGACACGTCATTGACTCGGCTAGCAGCCTAAGATCTGCCACCTCTTTTGTTGAAATCCCCCATCATGTAGTGATCGTGAACTAGCTTTCCTGCCCATTGGACAATCCTGTTCATAATGGCCTCTCTTTCTACACCGCTTGAACTTCTTGTATTTCGCCAAGTTAGGACAGACCGACCTTAGGTGAGGTCCTCCACAGTTGTATCAACTTACTAAACCTTGTTGCCCTGACTGACCGAACGATACAGATGACTGTAAAGAGAAATCACTAGTTCTAGAAGAAGAAATTGTCTGAGCATAAGGAATATTCCTGGAACCGTGACTATCTCCTGACACGTTCAGTCCTTCAACTCTTAGTGATTGCATCTGATGATCTTCTACTTCCCTCTTTATCTTTTCTAAAACTCTTGCTCTCTCCACTAGAACTGGAAACTCTCTGATATACAATCCGGAGACCAACAACTTGATATCACCCCTCAGCCCATTCTCAAATTTTCTGCATTTTCATTCTTCATTCGTTATCATTGTATAAAATCTTGAAAGATGCTTGAACCGAGCGGCATAATCAGACACATAAATGTTCCCTTGAACCAATTCTAGAAACTCCACTTCCTTCACAAACCGAAAACTATTAGGAAAGTACTCGGCATAAAACTTCTACTTGAATACTTCCCAAGAGATAGGTCTACCACTTCCTTCCAACAACATCTTCATGCTACTCCACCAATGGTTGGCTTCCCCAGTCATCAAATACTCAGAAAAATCCAGTCTGTTCTCGTTCGAACACTTCTTGGCATTGAAAATACTTTCCATATCTCTAAACCATTATTCGGCCTCATCTGGACTGCACTTCCCACTGAACTTAGCCGGATGATGTTGTAGGAAACTCTCTAAGCTCCATTCTTACTGATGAAGAGCAGAAGAAGTAGATGGCCCAACTACAGTTCTATCCTTCAACATCCGATCTACGTACTGCCTCTGAGACGCCTCTGGTGAAAGTCGAGCGGTCTCCAAGTGTTGAAGAGCCATTGCATTTTGCTGGACTAAGGCGACGTTTGTTGTTGCATTGTCATGACTATTGATTCCATCAATCTCATAGAGTGAGGTGCATTCGTACTTGCAGGTGAGGAAGGAGGAGACCTAGATGCCATCTCTTGATTATACAGGAAGAAAGAACCATAAATCTAACTTAGGAAACAAGGATACTATATAAACCGAATGTTGAGTACAGCCGAAAGTCGAATTAGCATAGCCAAGTTATAACGAAAGTTTGACAGTAATGACCGAACGACAACAAATAAAACAACATTTGGTCATTACGAGACCAGTATAATATCGAACGGTAAACATAAGTCGAGTATAACGAAGCTGAAACAACATGGTTAAAGACAAAATTAAAATTACCGAACCGAACGGTAACAAATAAAGAACGTTCAGTCACAAGGAGGGTCAATGTAAGATCGAACAGTCTCTATGAAACCGAGCAGTCTATGACGAATAAGATTAATAGAAGAGTCTAATTTAAAATTAGTTTTGAGAAAAGAAACCATCTTTGGTAAAAGTCATGTGTGTGCACCCTCAATACTTCTATCAAGACATTCTCGATTCTCAAAACTTCGAGTTATATCTAATATTTTACAATCTAAACTTAGAGAAAATGGTATAACATACCATTTAGACTCAACTTTCCACAGGAAAGACACGACAAACCCATAACACGTAGGTTATCCTAAGAACAAACTGCTCTGATACCATTAATGTAACATCCCAAAAATATAACTTTAAACTATACTTAAGAGTTCTTACATTTAATAATAAAATAGAACAATTACAGGGAAAAATAAAGTTAATTTACAGTTATCCTACAATAACCATAAATTTTAGAACTTTAAAGAGAACCTATATTGATGTTAACTACAAGTACAAACCGAACGGTCATACAAGCAAGGTATAAACCGAACGGTCTTAAACTAATACAAAAGAAGTACAAGACCGAACGGTCCTACTCTAAAGGAAACTGCCTTCTCTTTCCAGCGCCTACTCCAACGTACCTTCAGCACCCTCTGCTCACACCCCCAGGGTGATCATTACAGTGACAAGGACGATCGAACGGACAACATGACAAGACAGGAAGTAAGTGTAAGCTAGTGTAATTTAATTAAAAAAGCTAACATACATGTCATACGAGTACATAATCAAATCATACATACACAGAAATCATACAAACATATTATAACCGACCACTTTACACTGACTCTCCGGACTAGTATGCATATGAGCTATGGTTGTTCGTGCACTCGTGGGTGGTAACCTGGAAAACCCATCAGTATTACCGCAACATGGAAAAACCCTTGAGCTTGCCACACGAGGTTAGCCTGTTATACCTCACTTTAGGTCAAGGTAATACATACTGCCCAAGCTAGGGCCTCCTGCTATTCCCACCACATGCGCCACCATTATCTACTTTTTAGACTCGGTAACCATTGGAATGACAGGATGAACGCCAATACTAAGCTTCCCTTATTCATACATTTTACCACAACACCATCAACCAAATGTGATATTCCTCCTTGGAATTCTCTTTCAGATCCATGTTATAATTGCCACATCATACGTTCACATTTCATTACAATTTTCACCATTCCTCATCCTTCACATCTTTAAATAAATAACACACACAACAACAAAACAAAATTCCACCCTTGAACACGATCGAACGGAAGAGATCGATATAAACTATGGACAAGACCGAATGGGAGAACACTCCCCTATATATGAATATGACCGAATGGTCATCTAGAGATTAAAACTTAAGCTTGAGCAGAACACATGAACCTTATACCGAACATATTGGCTTGGGCCGAACACTATTGGTTTAGGCCGAACATTATTAACTTAGACCAAACATTTTTGTCTTGATCCAAATACTTTTGAGTTAAGTCGAACACTTATTGCTTAATGCCGACCACTAGCAGACCATACTGTTAACACTCTGGCAAGTGTACCAGATCGTATCAAGTAATAATAAAGGGTAAGTCCAAGTATCATTTTTTGAAGAGACTCACGGCACTAAACTGTTGTGCTTTTGCATAACCAATCAAGACTATAAAAACAATATTTTGGGATTAAAGAATATTAGGTACGAAAAAGTAAACATGAATGCAATTTGATCAATTGAGGTTAAACACAAAAGTGGATGGATGATGTTGATAATATGAGATGAGTTTGTAGTTAGGATTCAAATTTCACCCAATCACTCCCTGATATCTACTTTTCTTATTTAATTCGCTTATTTATCATATTGTCATGCAAACTTTCTTAGTCTACCCATAACTCAATCCCTTGGCGAAAAGAGCCTATTACTAATTACCGGCTTGCTATCCCTAGCCTCTCATAGTAATTAATAATGCATGATAAACGGAAGCAAAATACAATTGATCGTCCTACCCCTATCCCTAGGCGGTATTAGCATAATCAAGGAATTCCCCCCAGTTCATGACATTACTGTACGTTCCTATATCAATAAAGACAAACAACATTTACCGAATGAGTTAAACGATAAAAGCATTAAGCAAAGCAAAGAACCCAACAATTGATAAATATAAGCATATGCAGGCATATAAATAAAATAAGGATTTTGATATAAGAGAGTTTAGAGGTTACATCTTTCCCGAGCAACAAATAAGATTAGTTCTCCATCGTCATGGAGAAACTAGGTGAATGGAATGAAAGAGATAGAAACCCTAAAGAGGAGAAAAAGGAGAGTTGTCACGATCTCCAAATCTACCCCCAAAAGGGTGAAAAATGTGTTTCTGTGTCTAAGCCATCAAAAGATACAAACTCTAAGACATTCTGGCCTTTAAATAGGACATAAAAATAACAAAAAACAGGTTCAAGCCCAAACAGATCATAAAAATCGCACAAAATATATCAAATCACGTTCTATTGACTTTTTTTAGATTTTGGTTGACTTTTCAACACTCTGGTCAACTCTCGTCAACTTTTCAGCATTTTGGTTGACTTGTTGACTTTTTTGGTTGGCTGGTTGACTTTTCTGCACTCTGTTTGACTTTTCTACACTCCAACCATTTGATACTTCAACCTTTCTTTCAATTCATTCCAAAAACCTACAAAATCAAGGGATTTTAATGAAAAATCATAAAACATGTCCTTAATTCTTTTATTCACAAAACTAAAGAAAAATCATGAGTCAAAGCAAGTTTCTAAGTCAACAAGGGTGCATTTGATATCTAAATTAAGTATAAAAATAACGGTTTTTCAACCGTTATCACAACCCCAAACTTGAAACTTTGCTAGTCCTCAAGCAAACAAGATGAAACTTAGTCTTCCACAAATCAACACAATGGTTCAATCATATTCAAAAACTTTTTTCTTTCAAGACAAGTAATCACTCAAATCAACTCATCAATAGAATTTAGTCAAGATGTGCACATGCTTTGAATCAAATTAATCATCATGGTGTTCACACAATCACATACTCTTCCAACAGATGCTATTTTCATGAATGATCAATTAGCTAAGCATAGATATAATCATGAAGTCATGGAACCATTCCTCACCAGATACTCAAGCACTCAAAAGTGTTTCACTCAAAGGTGTATAGAGGCCACTCCTTCCCTCTACTATCTACATGTCACATAGAACAAAATTGCCTTTCATTTGCCACAATAAACATCATCACATACACATGTCATCACAAGGACTTTTCAGGGCTTATAATGTGGTTGGGCTAACAAGGAAAATTGGTTTTTCTAGATCACAAAACCCTTGAGTTAAGAGAGTTATCTATACATTCATAGTTCAAGCACAAACTCTCTTTTTACCAATCTCACTCATTCCCTACTTTCCCTTTTCTTCACATTGAGCTTTTTTTTTTCATGCTTTTTCTTTTTCTATCTTTTTCATCTTTTCTCATGCATTTTCTTTTCAACTCATAAGCTCAATGCCTAACTTTTCTTTTCATTTTCAATTCTCCCAACAACCCCAAACTTGAACTTTTAACAATACCCCAAAAATATTTCTCAACCTAACTCAAGGCAAAGATTTTCAAAGCACGGGTTTTCACATTCTGTTTAAGGCTTAGGTTCAAAGTGGGTAGAACATAGAATGCTCCTTTTCAATGTGGGACGAAATTTTTGGCTAGAAAAGGGCTTTTCAAAAACGGCCTTGATCATATGACACATACATGCAATTCAATCAATCATAGAAATTCAGGAAAAATCATTCATGCTTCCAGTAGATAGAAAATATATCAATAAGAACTCTGGAGCTCAAAAACCTCACATAAGTTTATTCTAATCATTCAATCAAATACCCTACTTAGCCTCATAATCACAATCACAAATCACAATGCATTTGTTCACACAGCTTGTGAACCACCACCTGTATATCAGCATATTGTGCAATCTCAACATCATCAATATCAAAGCATCATCAAGCAATACTCATCATGCACAAATATCAATATCAAACCACTGCATCAGATATAGTGTCCAACCAAGTTCATCAATCCTACACTACTAAACAGAAACAAATAAAAACAAAAACAAAGATAGCAAATCATGTTCTAGTGCAAATAGCATCCATCAATAAATGCTATCTCATCATCTTCCTTCATAGCTGGAGCTTCAGCTACTCCAACTCTGATTCCTTCCTCTTGTTCCCCACAGTCTTGATCCTCTTTCCTGATTAGGAGGCCATCCTTGCATCAAGTATAATTCACAGAACCACAAGAAATCTCATTAAACGTTAGTAGCACACAAAAGTTCTTCCAAGGAATGTGGAGGAATCAACCCCAAATAGCTCGGCTCTCACAAAACCCCAAACTTGGATGCAAAAGTGATAAAAATTGGGTTTTTAAGAGAGAGGATGATAGGAGAAGTGTTGGGAAATCTTTATAGGATTTTTGAAAGTGAAAGAGAGATTATGGGTTTGGTAAAGAGTGCTTGGGCGAACCTGAGGGGTAGAAAAATCAAATAATGGGCCAAAAGAACAAAACCCTCTTTTAAAACGCTTTGACCCCTCAGCGTCGCCACCACCCGACGGTGGGCGCGGTTTACACCCCTCTCTTTTTTTCTTTTTAAAACATTTTAACCCTTTAAACCTTCAAATTTAACTTTCAAAATTTAATTTTTATGCAATTCCCAATCACTTATCTCACATATGCAACTAGAACAAGAATTAAAACATGCAAAAATAAATCAATCAACTGGGTTGCCTCCCAAGTAGCGCTTGTTTAACGTCACGAGCCTGACCCAAACTTTTCTAGCACCCATCAGTAGGTGTACTTTCCTGGTATCCTTCAGTAGATACTTAAATCTTCTAGCATCCCTCAGTAGATGCTATCCCAGTAGCATTCATCAGTAAATGCTGTCAGTGACATCCATCAGTAGATGTCTAACCATATAGCATCCATCAGTAGATGTTAATCTTTCTTATCTTCATTGGCTTCCATCAGTAGATGCCAAATCACCTAACATCCATCAGTATATGTTATCATTACTGCCATCAGAAGCAACATTTAACCTAAAAAATTTAAATAAAATAAAATAAAATAAAATAAAAGAAAAAAATAATTCAAAAACGGGGTTAGAAACTGGGTTGCCTCCCAGCAAGCACTTCTTTAACGTCATTAGCTTGACCTGGTAAAGCCCAAACACCCATCAGTAGGTGTTGATATTTTATGTTGGCATTCTTCCTTCCTCTATGACACCAACATCTCAGAAATTTCCTTTATCACCAACTCTAAGGTTCCTCAATCTCAAGAATTCTTGTTTGCTTTGATAGTCTTGACAACCTATAACCTATTCTTGAATTTCATTGGTGTGCCAGGTTTGGGTTTGTCACTTTTCACATTAGGGTGTTGGTGAACCAATTCTCCTTCCTTATCTGCCTCCTGATAATCTTCTGCTCCTAGTACCAAAATTTTTATCACGCATACACTAAAGAACACTACACTAGAGCACAAAATTAGCCCAAAAAATAAAAACAGTAAAAGATATTTTTTTTATTTTAATTTCGTTTTTTATTTATATAGAAAAGATAAAGTTAGAATGATAAAAAAAAGATAAAAAGAAAAATAAATAGAAAGATAGAAAGATGAAAAGATAAGGAAAAGAATGAGGTGAAGAATAAGGAGAAGAATAAGGAGAAGATATTATTTTATTTTATTTTCGATTTTTTTTTATATAAAGATAGAAAAAATAAAAACAGATAGATAAAAACAGAAAAAGATTTTTATTTTCTTTTTTTTTAAGAAAAAAAAACAGAAAGATAAAAACAGAAAAATAAAAACAGAAAAAGATATTTTTTTTTAAATAGAAAACTAAAACAGAAAAAGATATAATTTTTTTATTTTCGTTTTTTTTTTTAAAATAAAGAAACAGAAAGATAGAAAGATAGATAAAGAGATAGAAAAATAGAAAGTGTAATCGGTTAAGAATCACACACATAGAATAGTTATACCACGAGTCCCCGGCAACGGCGCCAAAAACTTGTTAACACTCTGGCAAGTGTACCAGATCGTATCAAGTAATAATAAATGGTAAGTCCAAGTATCGTTTTTTGAAGAGACTCACGGCACTAAACTGTTGTGCTTTTGCATAACCAATCAAGACTATAAAAACAATATTTTGGGATTTTTGAATATTAGGTACGGAAAAGTAAACATGAATGCAATTTGATCAATTGAGGTTAAACACAAAAGTGGATGGATGATGTTGATAATATGAGATAAGTTTGTTGTTAGGATTCAGATTTCACACAATCACTCTCTGATACCTACTTTTCTTATTTAATTCACTTATTTATCATATTGTCATGCAAACTTTCTTAGTCTACCCTTAACCCAATCCCTTGGCGAAAAGAGCCTATTACTAATTACCGGCTTGCTATCCCTAGCCTCCCCTAGTAATTAATAATGCATGATAAACGGAAGCAAAATACAATTGATCGTCCTACCCCTATCCCTAGGCGGTATTAGCATAATCAAGGAATTCCCCCCAGTTCATGACATTACCGTATGTTCCCGTATCAATAAAGACAAACAACATTTACCGATTGAGTTAAACAATAAAAGCATTAAGCAAAGGTAAGGAACCCAACAATTGATAAAGATAAGCATATGCAGGCATAAAAATAAAATAAGGATTTTGATATAAGAGAGTTTAGAGGTTACATCTTTCCCCAGCAACAAATAAGATTAGTTCTCCATCATCATGGAGAAACTAGGTGAATGGAATGAAAGAGATAGAAACCCTAAAGAGGACAAAAAGGAGAGTTGTCACCATCTCCAAATCTACCCCCAAAGGGGTGAAAAGTGTGTTTCTAAGCCATCAAAAGATACAAACCCTAAGACATTCTGGCCTTTAAATAGGATATAAAAATAACAGAAAACAGGTCCAAGCCGAAACAGATCATAAAAATCGCACAAAATATATCAAATCACGTTCTGTTGACTTTTTTTGGATTTTGGTTGACTTTTCAGCACTCTGGTCAACTCTGGTCAACTTTTCAGCACTTTTGTTGACTGGTTGACTTTTCTTGTTGGTTGGTTGACTTTTCTGCACTCTGTTTGACTTTTCTGCACTTCAACCATTTGATAATTCAACCTTTCTTTCAATTCATTCCAAAAACCTACAAAATCAAGGGATTTTAATGATAAAATCATAAAACATGTCCTCAACTCTTTTATTCACAAAACTAAAGAAAAATCATTAGTCAAAGCAAGTTTCTAAGTCAACAAGGGTGCATTTGATATCAAAATTAAGTATAAAAATAACGGTTTTTCAACCGTTATCACATATCGAACACTATTATCTCAGGCCGAACACCTTTAGAGTCAATACAAGTACAAGGCTAAGTAAAATGAAGGAACCAAGTGCTAGTACAAGACCAAGCACTTCTGAGACCGAGTGCCAGTCCGTGACCGAGCACTTCTAAAATCGAGTGCCAGTGCATGATCGAGCACTTTTAAGACCGTACGTGACCGATGTAACACCCCTATTTTTAAGGTATCAATGTGCAATATTTTTTAAAAAAACTTTTATATAAACATTTATTTCATATAATTAAACCTTGTATGACTAAAATGCAGGAGTAAACCATAACTATAAACATCGAATGACAATCTTAGAATATTTCTTTTACATAAAATCACCAAGTCTAAACTTTTAAACAATCTAAATAATAAACCCCGATAAAAAGATTCTAACTCTCGCATCAGCTACCTCGATCTAGTCTTATTTGCAAGACCATCTACTCTCGTACAAGTACGATCATTGTAGGTTGAAACCACAACCACAAACATGCAAGGGTGAGCAACCAAAAACAACATCATACAATATAATACAGTAAAAGAACATTAAACATAGGCAATACAAAATAATAGTATCATATCTCAACGCTTAAACAATATCACATCAATCCATCTATAGACCTTTGTTGTTTCCTTGCACTTCGTCGTCCCAACCTATTACACAAAATGGGGCGATTTGAGTTATCTTCCATCGCAACTTCAGACCTATCTCCCCGACTTCTTAAGGATGTTTTTCGGGCGAGACATCCACCTTCTTACGCAAAAGGATGTGACACTCGAATCTTTGTCTCTACACGAAACTCAACATCCTTATCGTAACGCAATACGAAAAGCTAAAACATGTCCGACAACAGTACAAGGAATTAACATAGTTTGATATTCACATCACAATTCCATACACATTCTCATTATCATGCATTTCTCACCAATCACAAGCTTATAACACAATCTCATTACACTTCATCTTGAATCTCAATAATAGATGTTAACTAATCAATATCATACCTTGCTCACAATTACAAGATTTATAACACACATCTTATTATTTTTCACACATAGTGTCAACACTATAACATACTCATCGAACGCATAGATAAGAATTATAGAATGAAAGCGTATAAAACTGTTTGTACGATCATGCTACCACTTTGCTTCTAATAATATTAAAACCATTACAAGAATACTAAAAAAACACATTCCTAAACCAACCTTTCTTATACGAAACATAGCAACAGGCACGACCCACACCGAAATTCCATTTTAAAGAAGCTATATTTAAATCACATCATAGAACTAAAAAATATAGACATTAAGCGCCCAAACTGAAGCTGTGTGACTCTACCATCACCCAAGAAAACTACTCTTACACTAATACTTGTAGTGTTAAAACATAAAGGCAATATATATATATATATATATATATATATATATATATATATATATATCACTAAACACCTATAATAATACCCCTACCTTTTACACTAGTGCAGCGAAGGAAAACAACCACGGTTTTTTTTAATATACGTCGCGGTTTCTGAACCGCGGCATATACTTGCGCAGTAAAAAGTCTGGGACTTTAGGCGACGGTTACAACCGCGGTAAAAAGCTCGGGATATGGCCGCGGTTACCCCCTGGAACTACGGCCAAAACCCTCCCTTTTTTTTAAAAAAAAATTCGTTTAACAATTGGCTACGGTTCGAACCGCGGTAAAAAGCTTGGGATATAACTACGGTTCGTGACCACAACCGCGACCTATTCTCCTGGAATTTTTTTTAATAGCAAGTTTGTTTTTGTGATATTCACTATCATAAAAACAGACATGCATATCAAACAATCACATAATGTACCAAGTCTAATAACTATAAATCAACATATTCAAATGTATTTTAAATCTAATAACTATGAACTATTATATAATCTAAATGTTTTGCACAAGCTTTCCTCAGGAATGAAAGTGGCTTCTCAGGAATTACTGCAGTAGTTTTGAATCTCTACACAAGACAATTGATATTAATTAGTGTATATGAAATAATATATCAAAATATAATATCCTAAAACAATATATATCAAAATATATATATATATATATATATATATATATATATTTTTTTTCTCTTAATCTTAGTGAAACTCAACTTATCTTTCTAAGTAATGCCTAGATACCAAAATGAACTTCCAAAGGATTTTTAGTGCCATTTTGGAAAGGATTTTGAAGAAGAAAAAAAAATTGTCTTCTTTATAAAATAATTTATAGAAACTCTATCAGATAATTTATCATATTTTATATTTAACTTGAATAAAAATTCATTTTACTTTATTAATGTTATTTTATAAGGAAAAATTATGGAGGAGCTGAATCTAACTAGTGTCGTTATTCTCTAAGTATAAATGATTGTTAACAGTTTTCAGTATATATTTAAGTTGTGGCTATGGAGGCCCCTCTCACTATTTCTTTGTATTTTTTGTATATCATCATAAGATAGTGGCATCAAATGGTTGACCTAATTATGGTGTATTGGAACCGTTTATTACCAAGAGTCAAATGGGCTTTGAAATCACCGACCCATTTTTTAAATAATATAAAAATTAAAGTAGTATTGTTTTATTAATATTCAATCATGATATTATATGATATGGTAAATGGATATGATACATTGCATTAGATTTTATATATGATAGGTTGATACATTTATTATTAAGATACAATATATAAACTATTATCATAATAAAAATATTATTGTTTTATTGAATAAAGTATTAGTAAAGTATTCTAAAATATAGAACATAGATACGTCTCACGTTGTATCATTATATTTAAAAGCTAAAATGAATTTGATTATTGTATTTAAAAATTAAAATGATTTTTTTATGTAATTTAAATTAAAAACAAATTGCTAGTAAAACATTTATATGAATGTGTAAATGTGAACTGTACAAGCATGAGAAAGAAGCAGTGTAAAAAGCTTCAAGTTTTAATTTTTATTCAGTGTAGGTTGTATTTCTTTAAGAGAAATTGAAAGAAAATCAATACATCCCCATTTGTCTTCCATTTATCCTTACTCATATCTTATGAGTATGTCTCGGACTTAATTTTTATTTAAAAACATTTAGCTCGTTTATTTTTAAAAACAATATTTTTAAGAGATTTCTGGATGAAAGGTATCTGAAAATAAGACAGGTAGATTAAAAAAGAGAAAATGAAATAGTTACATCTGTGTAAAAGGGGAAATCCAAAGAATAAAAACTTTAATATTACAAATAACAATATTAAAATAATAGTTAAAATTACATAAAAAAGAAGAAGAAGTAATGAATAAGTGTATATGCAGCATTTATCAGATACCTTCCTACTTACAAAACGGTTCACTTTAATAAATAACATTTAAAAAAAATATATAAATAGATTAACATCACTTCTCTCAATAACACTCATAAAATCAAAAATAGCATTATCAAAATAAAAAAAACAAAATAATTTTTTCAAACTCTTAATAAAATTATAATAAATATTTAGCTCTAATATCATGCCTAATCACAACATTCCATATATATATTTTGTCAAAATTATATTCATGATTTCTAATTTAGTTTAAAAGAAACAAACAAACCACAGAAATAGAAGAGTGAATCACGTAGATTAAAGAACCATAAAAATAAGAACTAAACATGTACAAGGTACTTATTAGAATTCTCGAATCCACCGTACGTATGGTAATAAGTGAAAATATTTTCTAAAAGTTAAATTTAAGTTTAAAATGAAATTCAACGTTTTTAACCTATTAGACTAATCGACTATTTAGACAAATAACATATATCTTTCTAAACCATATAAATGTGGTTATGTGTGACTTTTATAGCCACTTTTATATCGGTTGTAATTCATTCAATATAAAAAATAACGATGACTTAATTGTGAATATAATAAGATTTTCTATATCGATTGTATATTAAATTAGTATAGAAAATGACGTGATGAAAAAATTGTAATAAATTATAGAAATTTTCTATACTGATTGGACATAGAATCGGTATAAAAAGTGGGGTGATGGTAAAATTGTTGTAATAAATTAAAAAGGTTTTCTATACTAGCTAGTTTGACTCCTATAAAAAATTGTGTGGTGGTAAAACTGTAATAAATTACAAAGCTTTTCGATACCAATTAGACCTAGAACTAATATAGAAAATGGCTTTTTATACCAATTAATCATTATGCCTGGTATATAATGCTTAATTTTCTTCTTTTAGAATTTTGCGCTCCACCATTCACCTTTTCACCTCTTATCTTCACCTCTTCTCTACACCATTATATCAGAGTCTTCACCTGTGCCTCCAAACTTTCATCTTGTTCTAGACTTCGCCTCTCCTTCCATTATCGAAGGTTGCACTATCGTTGCTCTCTTCCAACACCATTATCACGTTTCCATCGTTGTTTTCCAAGACCATCATTGAACTGTCATTGTTGTCCTCCAACATCGCACTTTCATCGCTATCCTCCAACACCATCGTCGTGATATCGTCGTTGTCCTCCAACACCATTGTTATGTTGTCATCGCTTTACTCCATAGGTCATCTTCTCAACGACGTCTGTCCCTCCTCTGTTATTCCCATTCTTGTGTATTTCATAAGTGCTTGGTCACGGCGTGATCTTGTGGTGTTGCCTTCGTTGTACACCTCCTATGCATTTTCTTCATTAAAAAAGGTTAGCGTATGAACTAGTATCTACATTGTTTTGGCGTTGTTGTTAAAAAACCTAGTATCTATTTCTGGTTCTCATAAAGTCTAAGGAGACATTCCTCTTTTTAGAGAATATCTACGAAGATAATTCTCAACCATTGTGAAGTACCCAATGAGATATTCATCTTTTGAAGTCTTATGACTGTTAACTTGTTAGACACAGTTAAAATATTTTGCATTTAGTTGTAAAAAACCAAATACATTGATTAATAGTTTAAGATGTGGTATAGTGGTAGGGCTGAGTTCACATATTAGATTGCATGTGTGGTTGTTTCATAACTACACTTTGATAACGGGTGAAAACACCGTTATTTGATACTTAATTTTGATACTAAATGCACCCTTTTTGACTTAGAAACGTTTGGACTCATGATTTTGCTTTAGTTTTGTGAATAAGAGAGTTGAGGTTATACTTTATGATTTTATTACTAAATTCCCTTAATTTTTAAGGTTATTGGAATCATTTGAAATAGGTGTTGAAGTATCAAGGAGTTGCAATGCAAAAAAGTCAAACTAAGCGCAAAAACGTCAACTAGAGTGCAGAAAAGTCACCCGGATGCAAAAAAGTAAACCAGACTGTAGAAAAGTCAACCAGAGCGCAGAATTTAGTGCCGTTTTGCGCCTAAGCGCTCTCTAGGGGCACTAAACGCCATTTTTAATGCCGCAAACACCGCCCCGGCGCCCTTTTAGGGTCGTTGAGTGCCATTCCTCTCGCATTCATGCCTAGGCGCCCTAAGTGGGGCGCTAAGCGCTGACGACGTGGGCTTGGACCTGTTTTATGCTATTTTTATGATCTATTTAAGACCCAGACAACCTAGGGTTGCTATCTTTTGAAAGAAGAGGCACAGAAACAAACCTTTCACCCCTCGGAGGTGGATTTTAGATGTGGAAGCTCCAATATTCAACTTTTAGGGTTTTATCTTTCATTCTTTTCCATATTTCATCTAGTTTCACCATGTCTATGATGAACTAAACTTCCATTGTAGTTGGAGAAACGATGTAATCCTTTGAAACTCTCATGTATTGATTTGATTTATATTATAAATGTTTTTCTTCATTAATTGTTAGGGTTTTGCCTCTACACTCTATGCTTGCTTTGTTTAACTCTAGAATTGGGGAAACTCTCCCAAAAGCAGTATTACCTAGACATAGGGATATGAGGGTTGGTTGCATTACACTCCTCTGCTTCAGAATTATTTATTAGGGATGCTGGGAATTGTATGAACTCGTAATTAAGGATAGGCTTTCTTCACCGAGACATCGTGTTTAAGTATTTTAGAGAGTGGCATTAACATTAATGAAGAAGACAAATACATAAATACATGAGAGTGGATATGATAAGTCAAAAACCCCAACAACATACTCATCTCATATTTTATCAACCATTCACCTGTGCATTCTTTTAGTCAATTGATCACAACTTGCATTCATGTTTATTTTCTGCATTATAAACCTAATCTTTTTGTTCTCAAGTCTTAATTAATCAAGAAACCACATGAATGTCTAGGCCGTGAGTCTCTAGGGAAAACGATACTTGGACTTACCAATTATATTACTTGATACGATTCGATACACTTGCCGGGGTCTTAACAAGTTTTTGGCACCGTTATCGGGGACTCCTGGTTTAACTATTCTATTTGTGTGATTATTGATTAACTTTGACTTGATTTTTTTATCTAATAATTGCTTTCTAGAGTTTTGTTTTCTTGTGTATGCAAGGTACAGTTCGTACTAGGAGCAAGAAAATTTCGGAACCTCTTCTTGAAGGATTGAGTGGAACTAGAAGGAGAAGGAGAAACATAACGTCTAGAGAATTATTTCCTTCTTCGAAGACACCTTTACAACCTTCACCGCAAGGATCTGACCAGAGTACTGAAGAGATGATGGGAGAGAATAATGGCAGACGTACTCTAGCGGATTACACAATTGTTGTTGGCCCTCATCACTTTAACAGCATTGCTAGACCGAGGGTCAATACTACAAACATGGAAGTGAAATCGGCGTTGATACAATTGGTGAAGAGCAACCAATTTAATGGACTGTCTCATGAAAGTCCATATGAGCATCTGACTATATTCAACGAGATTTGCAACATTGTGAAGATCAATGGTGTGTCAGATGACGCAATAAAGCTTAGTTTGTTTCCTTTCTCATTGGGAGGCAATGCTAAGTTGTGGTTGAATTCTTTCCCGGAGGATAGCTTTACTGAATGGGAAGCCGTGGTTTCAAAGCTTTTGAATAAGTACTTCTCACAGTCGAAAATCAACAAGGGTAAGCAAGAAATTTCTTCTTTCAGGCAAGGCATGGAAGAAACTCTAGGTCAAGCGTGAGATAAATACAAGAGCTTGTTGAGGAAAACGCCCACACATGGCTTTGGCGAAGCAACAATAGTCATTCTTTTCCTTGGAGGACTTGGTTCACAAACAAAATTGATTCTAGATGCCTCAGTTGGAGGTAATATCAAGTACAAGACTCTAGAGGAAGCTTATGAACTGATTGACAACATGGCTGCAAATGACAATAAGATGCATTGTGAACGAGGACCTCCACTTGAATAGAAGGGAGTTCTATAGTTGCAATCTCACGATGCCTTGCTCGCGCATAATAAGATTATTGCTCAACAATTAGAGAATTTGACAAAGACATTCTCTCAATTGCCACAAGAGATACAGAACGTTTCACAGGTTCAGCAGCAGCAAAAATCACAATGGCAACAAATATCCTCTTTATCTGACAAAGCTACGAAGCTTGAAGAAACTCTTCAACAATTTATGCAGGTAACTATCTCCAATCAGAAGAGCATCAAAGCGGCCATTAGAAACATGGAGATACAAGTTGGCCAATTGGCTAACCCTAAGGAGGAGTGTGTTAACACTCTGGCAAGTGTACCAGATCGTTTCAAGTAATATAATTGGTAAACCCAATATCGTTCTTCCCAAAGGACTCGCAGGCCTTATCGTTTGTGCAAATTGAAATCGTAAGACTTGTAAAGAGAAATTAATTGGTTTGGATGCAAGAAACAAAAAGTAAACATGCAAATGCGATTGATTCAATTGACGAGAAAAAGACTATGGATGAATGAAGTTGTTGGGGTTTACAATTTCATCTTATCCGCTCTCTCTTATCTACTCCTCTTATTTAATTCGCTTTGTTATCTAATTATCATGCAAACTTTCTTAGTCTACCCTTAACCCGATCCCTCGGCTAAAAGAGCTTATTAATAATTACTGGCTTGCTATCCCTAGCCTCCCCTAGTAATTAATAATGCATTATAAACGGAAGCGAAAACAATTGATCGCCCTACCCCCTATCCCTAGGTGGTATTGCTTAATCAAAGAATTTCCCCCAGTTCATGACAGTACTGTACGTTCCTGTATCAATAAAGACAAACAACAATTATTGAATGAGTTAAACGATAAAAGCATTAAGCGCAGGTGAGAAACCCAATAATTGATAATCAAAGCATACGACTAGCATATAAATAAATAAGAGTTTCAATAAAAGAAAGTTTCAAAAGATTACATTGTTCCCCAACAACAAAAGGGTTTAGTTCACCATTATCATGGTGAAACTAGATGAAAAATAATGGAAGAATGGAAAAACGAACCCTAGATTGGATAAAAAGGAGCCTAAGCATCCAAGAGATCTTCTCCAAGGAGTGAAAACTAGGTCTGGCCGCCCCTTTCTGTCAAAAGAATACATCTAAACTCGCACTAGGGCTATTTATAACCAAGAAAAGTAACAGAATTTAAGCCTAGGCCCATCTGACAACCGCCCGATGCCTAATTGGACCACCCGGCTGTTTCCCATCAGTCGCACCACCGCCTGACGTCATATTTCACTGCCCGATGGTCATTTTCACCGCTGGGCGCTGGTTAACTGCAATCTGGTCAACTAGTTGACTTTTCTGGTTGACTGGTTGACTTTTCTGCATTCTGGTTGACTTTTCTGCGCTGCAACCGTTTGATCTTCAACCTTTCTTTCCATTCATCTCCAATTCTCATCAAAACCCTGCAAAACAATGCAAAACAAGCATAATATCTCTAAAAACAACTTTTGACTCTCAAATGACTCAACTTAAGTGTTTTACTCTATTCTAAGCTCATTCTAAGCTATAATGGGTGTATTTTGATATCAATATAAGCATGAAAATAACGGTTTTTCAACCTTTATCAGAGTGCAATGGCATTATGACTAGAAGTGGAAAGATATTGGATGAGAGAAAAGATGAGAATAAATAAAAAGTTGAGTTGAGTAAAAAAGAAGAGAGTGAAGAGAGAAAAGTGGAAGTTGAGAGAAAAGAAAAGGAGAGAGAAAAGGGAGAGAAAAAGGAGAAAGAATAGAAGAGGGAAGAGATAAAAAAAGAAAAAATAGTTGAGAAGCCCCTTCCTTATCCGAAAAGCTTTTCAAAGACTGAAAAAGAGAAGATGGGCGTTTCAGGAGATCTTCAAGCAATTAGAGATTACTATGCCTTTGACCGAAGCACTACAGTAAGTTCCTGCTTATGCAAAGCACATGAAGCAATTCCTCAAAAAGAAGAAGTATCTAGATGAGGAAACAATTGAAGTGTAGGGTAATTGCAGTGCCATACTACAAAAGACGCTTCTCTCAAATTCAAAGATCCGGGGAGTTTCATCATCCCTTGCACCATTGGGAATTATGATATAGGGAAGGCTCTAGTTGACTTAGGAGCTAGTATCAATCTTAGGCCCTTATTTATGCGTAAGAAGATTGGTGGTCTGGAGGTCAAACCTACAAAAGCAATCTTGCAAATGGCAGACATGTCCATCAAGCATCTGTATGGTGTGATAGAAGACGTGGTGGTGAAAATTGATAAACTCAAATTTCCAGTGGACTTTGTAGTGATGAAGATGGGAGAAAATGAAGAGATACCGATCATTCTTGGACGACCATTCATGAAGACAACCAAGGTTGTCATTCATGTAGGTGATGGATTGCTAACATTGAAGGATCAAGAAAGAGAGGTAACTTTTAATGTCTTTGAAGATGGGCAGCCAATTCAAGAGAAGTAGACTAGTCTTAAAACATCAGATGAAGTTCTATCAGTGACTAGTGTTAAACCCCTGGCGAGTGTACCAGATCGTATCAAGTAATAAAAATCGGTAATCCCAATATCGTTCTTCCCAGAGGATTCTTAAGGCCTCATCTTTCGTGTAAACAAATTGTTTAAGACTTGAGAAAAGAAAATTAATTTGAGTGTTTCAAATGCAAAACAAAAATAAACATGCAAATGCAAGAATTCAATTGACTTAGAGAAAATATGGATTAATGGAGCTGTTGGGGTTCACAATTTCAGCTTATCCACCCTCATATATCTACTCTCCTTTTTTACTTTGCTTATTTATCATATTGTCATGCAAACTTTCTTGGTCTACCCTTAGTCCAACCCCCTGGTGAAAAGAGCCTATTACTAATTACCGGCTTGCTATCCCTAGCCTCCCCTAGTAATTAATAATGCATGATAAGCGAAAGCAAAATACAATTGATCGTCCTACCCCTATCCCTAGGCGGTATTAACATAATTAAGGAATTCTTCCCAGTTCATGACATTACTGTACGTCCCCGTATCAATAAAGACAAACAACATCTACCGAATGAGTTAAACGATAAAAGCATTAAATACAGGTAAAGAACCCAACAATTGATAAGAATACATTGTTCCCCAACAACAAAGCATATGCAAGCATATAAAGTAAATAAGAATTTGGATATATGAGAGTTTCAAAAGATTACATTGTTCCCCAACAACAAAGGGTTTAGTTCACCATAGTAATGGTGAAACTAGATGAAATATAATGGAAGAATGGAAAGACAAACCCTAGATTTGATAAAGTGGAGCCTAAGCATCGAAGAAATCTCCTCCAAAGGTGTAAAGCTGCTGTGGACGTTGTTCTCTGCCAAAAGAAATACATTTGGATTCACACTAGGGCTATATATAAGCCAAAAAGATAACAGAAAGATCTCAACATCCAAAATATAAAAACAGACAACCGTCCAGGTGCCAAAATTGGCCGCTCAGCGGTTTGCCTCAACACACTCCACCGCCCAGGCGCCTAAAATGACCGCTGAGCGATTTGCCTCTTGTCGCTCTGGAATTTACCGCTGAGTGGTTCACAGACTCTTCTTTTCTTCCTTTTTCTCCTTCATTCTTGAGTGTATGACCTTCCTACTTCATTACCATCTTCAATTTTCATCAAAAACCCTGTAAAACAATGCAAAACAAGCATAATATCTCTAAAAACAACTTTTGACTCTCATGTGACACAACTTAAGAGTTTTACATGATTCTGAGCTTATTTTAAGCTACAAAGGGTGTGATTTAATATCAAAATTATGCATGAAAATAACGGTTTTGAGACCGTTATCAACTAGTCTACCAGATAAAGCTATCAAGTCGGTCAAGAAGAGGATTAATTGTTTCTCTACAAAAGAGGAATGAGAGGAAGAAGAGAAGGAAGAAAAATTGGTTCACCAACACCTTGATGTGAAGAGTAATGAACCCAAACCTGGCACACCAGTGAAATTGAAAAACAGGTTATGGGTTGTCAAGAATATTAAATAAAAAGGGATTCTTGAGATTGAAGCTCCTTATTCTAGGAGGGTGAAGTTGGTGGCCAGGAAATTGCTGAGATTTTGTTGGTGTTATGAAGGAAGAAAGTGCATCAACATTAAAGATCTAGATTGAGCTTATTGGGTCAAGCTAGTGACATTAAGGAAGCCCTTACTAGGAGGCAACCCAATTTTATAAACTTATCTTTTTAATTTATGCTTTATTTGCTTTTGTTTTTAGAATAGGTATTGATGTACTTGGTTTAAAACTTATATCTGATGCAATGGGTTGATGATGATTTGATGAGTGTGCTTGATGATGCTTTTATATTGATTGATGTTGAGATGATATATGAGATGCTATATACAGGTGGTGGTTCACAATATGTGTGAACAGATGCATGATGATATGATTGTGATTGTGATACTCAGCAGGATGTGTATCTATGTATTGGAACTTGGAATTAGCCTATATGAGGAATTGAACTCCAAAGTTTTTGTTGTGAATGATTGCTATTCTTTAGAAATCATGAATGACTTTGACCAGGTTTCTATGATTGAATCACTTGCTTGCTTGTGTCATATGATCAAGGCCATTTTTTATTATCCCTTTCTTAGCCAATGCATGATTTTAGCCCAAGTAAAAAAGAACAATGTGTTCTATCCTTTTTAAACCTTAAGCGTTAAATAGAATATGAAAAATCTTTGTGAAAATCTCTACCTTGAGTTAAGTTGAGAATCATTGTGTGGTATTGATAAAGGTTCAAGTTTGGGGTTGTTGGGAAATTTGAAAAGGAAAAAGAGAATAAGCATTGAGCTAAGTGTTGAGCAAGTATGAAAAAGAAAAAAAAGAGAGAAAGAAAATATAATGAAAAGAAAGAGAAGATCAATGCAAAAAGGGGAAAGTTGGGAATTAGTGAGATTGGTTTGTATAAAGAGAGATTGTGCTTGACTGAGAAATTTATGAATGACTCTCTTAACTCAAGGATTTTGTGATCCAGAAAAACCAATTTTTTTCTTAGCCCAGCCACGTTACAAGCCATGGAAAGTCCTTGTGATGATAACTTGATTGTGAGTATGATTGATTGTGGTTAAATGTAAGGCAAAGTTAATTTGTGTGACATTGTGATAGTAGAGAGAATGAGTCACCTCAATATACACCTGTGTGCTTGAGTGAACACTTTCCTTGGTGAGGAGTAGTTCCAGTTATACATGATTGCATGTGCTTGGTTGATTGGTCATTCATATGACAATAACATCTGTTGGAAAGACTGTGATTATGTGAAAACCATACTGAGCTTAACTGAAGTAATGCATCTGTACATCTTGACTGATATTTTTATGATGAATTGAAAGTGATTATTTGTCTTGGAAGAAAGAGTTTGGAAGTGTGTTAATCCATTGTATTGATTGTTTGAAAACTGAGTTACATTTTGTTTTGCTTAAGGATAAGCAAAGTTCTAAGTTTCGGGTTGTGATAACGGGTGAAAACATCATTATTTGATACTTAATTTTGATACTAAATGCACCCTTTTTGACTTAGAAACTTGCTTGGACTCATGATTTTGCTTTAGTTTTGTTAATAAGATACTTGAGGTTATACTTTATAACTTTATTACTAAATTCACATGATTTGAGCGCAGTGCAAAAAAGTCAAATTGAGCGCAGAAAAGTCAACAGAGTGTAGAAAAGTCAACCAAAATGCAGAAAAGTCAACCAAAGCGCATAATTTAGCGTTGTTTTGCGCCCAAGCGCCCTCTAGGGGTGCTGAGCGCCATTCCTCACGCATTCACGCCCAGGCGCCCTAAGTGGGGCGCTGAGCACTGACGACGTGGGCTTGGACCTATTTTCTACTATTTGTTTGATCTATTTAAGACCTAGACAATCTAGGGTTGGTATCTTTTGACAGAAGAGGCGCATAAACACACCTTTCACCCCTCAAAGACGGATTTTGGATGCGAAAGCTCCAATCTTCAACTTTTAGGGCTTTATCTTTTGTTCTTTTCCATATTTTATCTAGTTTCACCATGTTTATGATGAACCAAACTTTCATTGTTGTTGGGGAAACGGTGTAATCCTTTGAAACTCTCATGTATTGAATTGATTTATATTATAAATGCTTTACATCATTAATTGTTAGGGTTTTTCCTTTACACTCTATGCTTGTTTTTTTTACTCATTCAATAGCATGATTATTGATTTTGTCGGTAATGACACTATAACATCCCGATTTAAGATGTTAGTGTAAGTAAAAGAACATCCATTATTCAGAAAAATAAAACTATGATACCATCACGATATAGTAAAATTTTTAATCTTTATTAAGTTATTGTGAAAATAAATAAAAGCATGTGAAAATAATAATTATCCAATTACAACTTGAAATAACATACTAAACTCTTTATACTTTGTTTAAATAAATCAAAACAAACATCCTTTTGAAAACCCAGAAAATAATTCCCCACTCGTCTCTTGTTCTCCACCGCTTTGACATCATCAACAACAACATCTGTAATATCATCTGCTCCCGTATAAATACAATCATCGCAGGTGGAAACCATCACCACAAATGCCAGGGTGAGGTAACAGAATCAACATCTAACTCAGAGATAATATATAATATAATAAATCAATTATAGATTAAGACATAAGCTCATAACTCTCCTACTTAAATTAAACTCACAACATTTCAATCATCACCGATTTCCTAGGAACATTTCCAAAATGCACACCAAGTATCTAACACAACCATACATTCGAGAAATATCATAACATCATAGAAAATACTACCGTTTTCTATAAAACACCACGACACCATATAAAACATTACGGCATCATATACAACATTAAAACATCATATAAAAATACCACGACTTTCTGTAAAAACATGACAACACCAAATAAAATACGACGACTTCATATATAACACCAAAGCTTTATTTAGAAAAACTATGACTTTCTATAAAATACCATGACAATATATAAAATACTATGACTATCACCACTAACCACTATATTTCTTATATACTCTAACCCCTCAACCCGTTTACCAAAACAGGGCCTACTTACCAAAGTAGGACTTTCACGATCCTGTTTACCAAAACATAGCCTACTTACCAAAGCAGGACTTTCACGATCCTGTTTACCAAAACATGGCCTACTTACCAGAGTAGGACTTTCACAATCTTGTTTACCAAAACAGGATCTACTTACCAAAGTAGGACTTCTACGAGTACACCACCAGAGTATAGAAAGATAATACAGGAAATATTGTGATCGTAATTTAACACCATGTATATCCCCATAAACCACCACAGAAAAGTAATATAAAAATTGATATCTTACAACCGGATCATAACCATCCATAATAACAAAATCATTCACCATTGTCGACCATTTTAAATAACCCAATTGCGTATAAAAATTTGTACATGCATTCACAACATCAAATGCCACCTACCAATACACTTCAAACATAACATACTATTAAATATTATTTATAAGGAAATTAACATTCATGTGACCCATAACAAGCAAACCCAACCCAAAATGTCCGCTTAATTGGTATTTAATAACCATACACTATACTTCTTGAAACAAAAATAGGTGGCATAACAATAACAAAGACAACCAAAACCTGCACCTCAAATCCTAAATAAACACTAAAATTCACCTTTAAGAACCATTCTCATATTTCTAGTACTACATAAATTATTACTTGTAATTGCTTCTTAAGTGAGGATCACAACCCAAAATTTTCTCTTAAAGAAACAAAAATAATTAAAAAGTAAAACACCACCAATATATATTATAATTGCTATAATTTTGTAACCTAATTAAATGACTAATAACAAACATATTTCTTTGTTTAACTTCCACAAACCCGTAACCATATATTTACATATATACGAAACAATGATTGACAAACTCGTGGACTATATGTGAAAATAATAATAGCACAATCATTGAAAGCTAAAAGAATTCATCACCGCAAATTAAATATAATGAATGGAATAATAAAAAAAAACATACACTATTGATTTTAAAGAGAGAAAGAAACATCTGCAACGCTGTATACCATTCACTGCAATTGAAATATATTGTATGGAAAACATGCGGTAATAATTTAAAGATATAAAGAAAATTTGCATCACTATAAACCAAACCTATGATGAATATGATTTAAAACATGGCAAAAACTATATGACCAGATCATTAGAAACAACCTCAAATAATTACACTAAACACATCACAATACCTATTATCATCATACTGTGAACAATAAAAATATAATAATCACGCAACACACAAAAATAGTCTAAAATAAATTCCATACAATTAACATAGAATACACCTAAAATGATAGCTCCCCTTACCTCTAATCCAGCAAAGAATTCTAGATATGTTAGGCCCTCCTAATAGCTTGGTTCACAGCCTTCTCTCCTGGTAGAAAATAATTTGTCTTCCCCAATTTCTTTCACAGCTACAGGGTTTTCTATCTCTTTTTCTAATGGCTAGGGTTTCTATTTTAATATTATATAAACAATAAAGATAACTGACTCTTTTGAATTGATTTTTCTAAAATCTTTGTAAAAGCCCATCAGTTTCATAATATATATAATATTAGTATAACCATCCCAAGTCATATTAAAACTGTAATTCCACAAACGAACTATTATTTATATTATTAGAAATAATATAACAAAAGAAAGCTGCCCTATAAAATATTATTTATATAAATACAAAGATATATAACTATTATCACAAGAAATAATTTATCCTTTATTTTTTTTCTCATTACTTTAATTAAGACATTAATTTCACTAGCCAAACTTTAATTAATTTTTATCAAACAAATGTACAACAATTATTGTAAATATTACATCACACCATACTTGCACATAAAATAAATTGGAAATAGATAATAAATATATATTATCCATGAAGCAAGAATCAAACATATGATATCTAATCCATATTAACGCTCTTACCAATTGCACTGCACTTCACTTCTATTCAAGATGTTATTTCTTATTTTAATAAACATAAATAAAAATCTAAACTACCTTTCTAAATATCTTTTTTTTTTTCTGGATCTTACGGACACATACGGGGAAATCTAGAACTTCGGAAACTCTCCCAAAAGTAGTATTACCTAGACATAGGGATATGAGGGTTTGTTGTATTTACACTCTCGTGCTTCAGAATTAATTATTAGGGATGCTAGGAATTATATGAATTCGTAATTAAGGATAGGCTTTCTTCAGCGAGACATCAGGTTTAAGTATTTTAGAGAGTGACATTAACATTAATGAAGAAGACGAATTCATAAATACATGAGAGTGGATAGGATAGGTCTGAAACCCCAACAACATACTCATCTCATATTTTATCAACCATTCACCTCTGCATTCTTTTAGTCAATTGATCACAACTTGCATATATGTTTATTTTTTGCGTTATAAACCTAATGATTTTGTTCTCAAGTCTTAATTAATCAAGAAACCACATGAATGTCTAGGTCGTGAGTCTCTAGGGAAAACAATACTTGGTCTTACCAATTATATTACTTGATATGATTCGGTACACTTGTCGGAGTCTTAACACACTTAAAATTAGAGGTGTTAGTTTATAGGAAAACAATGGATCACATTTGGATAAACTATTTACACACAACAAATGAGTATGAGAGTGGAGTAAATCAATTTTTTGAATTTGATAAGATGAATGTTTTGGATAATAATGGAAGATTCTATTGCTCGTGTGTTAATTGTTTGAATGAGTGAAAAATACCAATTGAATTTATTCGAGAGCATGTTCTTTGTGATGGATTCTTAAAGAGATACACAAAGTGGACATGGCTTGGTGAGTTAATAGGCATGCCAAGTGTAATTGAGTCTCAAGTAGAAGTACCGATTGAATTTATTAGATATGAGTGATCAATTAGAGGACATTATACATGATGATGTACATGATTCCTTCCAACGTGGTCATGTGTATGAAATTTTGTCTAATGATGCAGAAAATCCTTTGTATCCAAAATACACTAAGTATACTCAATTGTCAATGGTATTTAAATTATTTAATGTGAAGGCAAGAAATGGGTGGACTGATAAAAACTTCACATAATTGCTTGAGTTTTTGAGTGACATGCTTCCTGAAGGGAACACATTGCCAACATGGATATTGTGTCCCATGGGTATACAGTATAAAAAAATTCATGCATGTCCAAACAATTGTTTCTTATACAAGAGCGAGCTTGCCAAGTTATATCAATGTCCACAATATGGGGTATCACGATACAAACAAAAACAGGGTGAGTGATAACGGTTGATTTCACTGT
The DNA here is from genome assembly GCA_027742785.1 of Vigna reflexopilosa. Lineage (NCBI taxonomy): Eukaryota > Viridiplantae > Streptophyta > Magnoliopsida > Fabales > Fabaceae > Vigna > Vigna reflexopilosa. Next base: position 4,154,925 of record CM050926.1, on the reverse strand, counting down.
TATCTGTGATTCAATTTTGATACTAAATGAACCCTCTTTGACTTAGAAACTTGCTTAATCTCTTGTTTTTGGTTTAATTGTGTGAATAAGAGAGTTGATGTTATACTTGATGATTTTATCACTAAATTCCCTTGATTTTGTAGGGAATTGGAATGATTTGGAAGAGGAGTTAAAGTACCAAGGAGTTGGAATCCGAAAAGGACAGAAAAAGCACTAGAAGAGAAGGCTACAAAAGGTTGTAGGACACCTGGTTGCCCTTTTCTGGACCCTCAGCGCCAAAAGCTTGCATGGACGACTGGTTGCCCCTTTTTGGGGCCCTCAGCATTAGAAGCTAGCATCAACGCTTGGGCACCCTTTCTGGGGCGCTGAGCGCCAGTCTCCTTGTGTCGTAGACCGCCTAACTGCCCCTTTTAGGGCCTTGAGCGCCAATCCTCTCGCATCACCGCCTCCTTGCCCTAAGTAGGGGTGCTAGGTGCCATCGTGTTGGGCTTGGCGGCAAAGACATAAAAACACACTTTTCGACTCTCTAGAGGCAGAATTGGATGCGAGAGCTCTCCTCTTCAGTTTTTAGGGTTTTTCTATCATTTTCATTCCATTGTACACCTAGTTTCTCCATGACAATGGACAACTAAACCTTATTTGTTGTTGGGGAAGATGTAACCTCTAAACTCTTATGTATTTGAATTTGTTCTGAATAATTTATACTTCTTTCATTAATTGTTAGGGATTTTCTTCTTTTCTCTATGCTTGTTATGTTTTGATCATTCATGGCATGATTCTATGGTCTTCTTTGTTATTGGAAAATACCTAGAAACCACGATCTGAAGAATTTCTCTCAAAAGCAATATTGCCCAGGGATGGGGATAGGAAGTTTGGTTGTCTTAAGCTTCTGTTCGTAATGCAAAATTAATTATTAGGGATGCAAGCGATTGTGGTCTAATGATTAAGGATAGGCTTTCTTCGCCGAGGGATCGGGTTTTAAGTAATTTAGAGAGTGACATTAACAATTAAATGAAGAAGATGAATTCTTATATACATGAAAGTAAGGACGGTGAAATCTAAACCCCAACAACATACTCATCTCATATTATCAACATCATCCATTCACTCTTGTGTTTCGCTCCAATTTATCACATTTTACATTTTGTTATCATGTTTATTTTTATTGCATATAAAAACCCACAAAATACTTTTTCAGTCTTGATTAGTTAAGTAATTACACAATTGTTTAGTGTCGTGAATCTCTTGGGAAACGATACTTGGTCTTACCACTTATTATTACTTGATGCGATTCGGTACACTTGCTGAGGTCTTAACAAGTGTTTGACATCGTTGCTGGGGACTCGTGGTTTAAACTATACTTTTGTGTGTTCTTAACTGATTAGACTTTATTTTATTCTTTTTTATTTTTGGGCTAATTGGGTGCTCTAGTGTTTTGTTCTCTAGTGTATGCAGGGTACAATTCGAACTAGAAGCACAAAATTTTCTAAGCCTCTTCTTACAGGTCTAGACGAAGAAAACTTGCTCTTCAAATGCAGCAAACTTGCTCTTCAAGAATTCACAAGTAGATGATCACCATGGTCACTTCTTGATTCTTGGAGCTATTTCTCTCTTTTTGTAAGCTAGCACTTTCTCCAAAAGATATCACACTATGTTACATTCACAAAAGTTCTTACAAAAATCAAATTTGCGTCAATTTATAGAATAGTACAACTCTGACGCATTTTACTCGACTAAGCTACTAATGCAGTCGAATATAATAATTCTATTATAGAAGTTAGCAACAATCAAAGCAATTAATTGAATTCGCATTTAATGCAGTCGAATAACATTTAATGCTTAGTCAACGTATTAAAAAAATGACCGTTAGACAATTATGTCAAGCATTAACAAAATTTCAAAACAATAACAGACTTAGTCGAATGAACACGCATGTATTCAACTATATAACAGTGTAAATCATGTTTTGGAAAAATTTCTCTATGAAAAAATCTCACAGGACACTTTGAAAATAGTTTGTGCAAAGACACGAGTTTTAATCGACTCACCCCATAATGAAGTCGACTTAAAACTGTTGTTTTGCCACACAATTAAAGTTCAACAAAAGTGTTTGTGGTTTTCCTTTTCCAAAAACATGTGTCATGCATTCACTTATAAAATCACATATATAACACAGTTAAATGCAATGATCAACACAATAACAACACAATCATGTTCTCATATATGCTCAAACAAATTCAACACATTAATTATAAGCATATAACATGTAAACATAGAACATGTAAAAAATAGTACACATGTGTTATTAATTATGCGTTGTCATCATCAAAAACTCAGATATTACTGAGATTGTGGGTTCAGCTAAACCTGTGCTCCCTATTGGGACAAATTGCCAAGTGTACTGAGTCGCACAAGTAATATAAAATGGTAAGACCAAGTATCGTATCCCTGAGGACTCTCTGTGGTAAACAGTCGTGTGATAACAAGATTAATTAAGACTTAAATAAAAAGAGATATTTAGGTTTGAATGCAAATACATAAAATTAAATATGAATGCAATTGATCAATAACAAATGAGCAAAAAGATGAAAAGATGTTGATTAATATGACATGGGTATGTTGTTGGGGTTACATTTCACCATGTTCCCTCTCATGTATATAAGAATTCTTCTTTATCCATTAATGCCAACGTTACTCACTAAATTACTGTTAATCCCCTGGAAAGTGTACCAGATCGTATCAAGTAATATAATTGGTAAACCCAATATCGTTCTCCCAAAGGACTCTTAGGCCTTAACTTTTGTGTAAATCAATATTGTAAGACTTGTAGAGAATATTTACTTGTGGTTTAATGCAAAAACAAAAAGTAAAAATGCAAATGCAATTGATTCAATTGGCAAGAAAAAGGTATGGATGAATGGAGTTGTTGGGGTTTACAATTTCATCTTATCCACTCTCTCATATCTACTCTTCTTATTAAATTCGCTTTATTATCTAATTGTCATGTAACTTTCTTAGTCTACCCTAAACCGATCCCTCGGTGAGAAGAGCCTACTACTAGTTACTGGCTTACTATCCTTAGTCTCCCCTAGTAATTAACAGTGCAAGTACCACAGAAGCAAAATACAATTGATCGTCCTATCCCCCTATTCCTAGGTGGTATTTGTTGATCAAGAATTCCTTATCAGTTCATGACTTCCCCGTATGTCCCCGTATCGACAAAGGCAAACATCTATTTATCAAATGAGTTAAATGATAATAGCATAGAGCATAGATAGAGAACCCACAATTGATAATAACAACATATGCAAGCATATGAATAAAATAAGAGTTTCAATAAAAGAGAGTTTCAAAAGATTACATTGTTCCCCAACAACAAAGGATTTGATAAAATGGAGCCTAAGCATCCAAGAAATCTTCTCCAAGGAGTGTAAAATAGCTCTGGACGTCCTCTTCTGCCAAAAGAATAATATTTGAATCGCACTAGGGCTATATATAGGGCATAAAAGTAACAGAATTTAAGCCTAAGCCCAGCAGACAACTGTTCAACGTCCAATTTTACGGCTCAGCGGTTTCCCTCAAGTCGCCCCACCGCTCAACGCTCCGTTTCCCTCAAACCCCTGACAAGTGTACCAGATCGTATCAAGTAATAATAATCGGTAATCCCAATATCGTTCTTCCTAAAGGACTCTTAAGGCCTTATCTTTCATGTAAACAAATCGTTTAAGACTTGAGAAAAGAAATTAATTTGAATGATTAAAATGCAAAACAAAAATAAACATGCAAATGCAAGAATTCAATTGACTAAGAGAAACTATGAATGAATGAGGTTGTTGGGGATTACAATTTCATCTTATCCGCCCTCATATATCTACTCTTCTTATTTACTTTGCTTATTTATCATATTGCCATGCAAACTTTCTTGGTCTACCCTTAACCCAATCCCTTGGTGAAAAGAGCCTATTACTAATTACCGGCTTGCTATCCCTAGCCTCCCTTAGTAACTAATAATGCATAATGAGCGGAAGCAAAGTACAATTGATCGTCCTACCCCTATCCCTAGGCGGTATTAACATAATCAACGAATTCTCCCCAGTTCATGACATTACTGTATGTCCCCGTATCAATAAAGACAAACAACATCTACCGAATGAGTTAAACGGTAAAAGCATTAAGCAAAGGTAAAGAACCCAACAATTGATAAATCAAGCATATGCAAGCATATAAAGTAAACAAGAATTTCAATATATGAGAGTTTCAAAAGATTACATTGTTCCCCAACAACTAAGGGTTTAGTTCACCATAATCATGGTGAAACTAGATGAATTGAATGGAAGAATGTAAAAAGCAAACCCTAGAATTGATAAAGTGGAGCCTAAGCATCCAAGAAATCTCCTTCAAAGGTGTAAAGCTGATGTGGACTTTGTTCTCTGCCAAAGGAATTACATTTGGATTCGTACTAGGGCTATAAAAGAAAAGATAACAGAATCCAAATGATTAAATAGCTCTAGTACGAATCCAAATGTAATTCCTTTGGCAGAGAACAAAGTCCACATCAGCTTTACACCTTTGAAGGAGATTTCTTGGATGCTTAGGCTCCACTTTATCAATTCTAGGGTTTGCTTTTTACATTCTTCCATTCAATTCATCTAGTTTCACCATGATTATTGTGAACTAAACCCTTAGTTGTTGGGGAACAATGTAATCTTTTGAAACTCTCATATATTGAAATTCTTGTTTACTTTATATGCTTGCATATGCTTGATTTATCAATTGTTGGTTTCTTTACCTTTGCTTAATGCTTCTACAGTTTAACTCATTCGGTAGATGTTGTTTGTCTTTATTGATACGGGGACGTACGATAATGTCATGTACTGGGGAGAATGCCTTGATTATGTTAATACCGCCTAGGCATAGGGGTAGGACGATCAATTATATTTTGCTTCCGCTCATTATGCATTATTAGTTACTAGGGGAGGCTAGGGATAGCAAGCCGGTAATTAGTAATAGGCTCTTTTCACCAGGGGATTGGGTTAAGGGTAGACCAAGAAAATTTGCATGGCAATATGATAAATAAGCAAAGTAAATAAGAAGAGTAGATATATGAGGGCGGATAAGATGAAATTGTAACCGCCAACAACCTCATTCATTCATAGTTTCTCTTCGTCAATTGAATTCCTGCATTTGCATGTTTATTTTTGTTTTGCATTTGAAACCATTAATATTATTTTCTTTTCTCAAGTCTTAAACGATTAGTTTACACGAAAGATCAGGCCTTAAGAGTCCTTTGGGAAGAACGATATTGGGTTTACCAATTATTATTACTGGATACGATCTGGTTCACTTGCCAGGGGTTTAACACCCAACATCATGTGCATCTTGATGAGCATGTGGTGGTAAAACTCTCCTCCTAAGCCGTCTCTGAGGCGCTGGCTGAGCTGCTACCTCAACTCCTCCACAAAACTGCTTGTAATAGGACTCATCAATGGCCTTCCTGAGTCACTCAAATGGTGGAGTAGATGTATCCACCCCAGCTGCATGGCATAGATGTGTAATCAATGAGGGATGTCCCAAAGGTGCTTTCTTGCTAGTAGTGACAGCACAACTCTTGATCTCATTTTCAATCACTTGGCCAATGTTGATATTCATTCCTTTCAGCACACAGTAGATAAACATGGCCCTGTTAACAGTTATATCAGAGACATGGGAGCACGGTGTCACATTGGCATGTGTGAATGCCATCCAGTACTGCACCAAAGGTAACAAGTTAGTCCTCTTGATATGAATTGCAGCTCCACTTGGGTTCTTGTAAAAGTGCCCTCCAAGCACACTGAGTACTCTCTCCATATCATCAAAGTCAGTGCCTTCTTGAACATTCAACTCATATTGACACTGTTCACCTACCCATTCTGTGTTCAGAAACCTGTTAATCGTTTCAGGATCATACCTGATAACTTTACCACACACATAACTCATATAATTCATGAAGTGAGAATCATCCAGTGGTTTGGCATTTTTATAGAATTCCTTTACCACTGCTATATTGGCAGGAGCAGGGTATGTAGCCAATTTTTCCCAATTGTTGCTTTTAAGCTCCTGTCCAAACTGAGGAGCAAAGTCTGGAATCAAACCTACCTTCCTTTCCATTATTAAACGTCTCTCCAGGACAAGGCGATGATGTTTCTCATGCTTCCTGGTTAGGAACCTGCCAGAATAGAACCTATCTAGTTCTTTCCTCTTGTTTCCTACGGTCTTAACCCTCTTTCCTGATGAAGAAGCCATTCCTGCATTAAACACAATTCACAAGACCAAAGCAAAACATATTAAGTGTTAGCAAAACATCAATCACATCCAAACACATATATGATCAGCGCTAGGGGCTAACCAAGACCCCTCAGTGCCCCCTGCCCAAGCAAAGAAACAAGCAAAGCAATCTGCCAGGCCACCGCCCAACGGTGTCTCACGCCTGGCAGTGGCGGCATCAGTTTTTCAAAACACTTCTAATCTCCACCCAAATTCAAATTTGAAAGTTCCAGCCCTTAATCACACATTTTAATCGGTTCAAACATGTTCAATTTCAACAAATCAAGCATAGAAATCAAAAACCCTAAAATTTCATGCTTCTACACACTTTTTCTTTAAATTCATGCTTTAGAAACCCTAAAAGTGAAATGTATGACTTACTGTCAAACCCCTGGCAAGTTGACCAATATGCATATGTATGTCTCTGAAAGAGGCCTCATTGCTCTTGACTGTGGACTCATACACCTTCAAAAAATTTTCAAACTTCTCATCAAAACTACTAGCTTTTTCAGTCAAAGTAGATACCTGTTGCCATAGTGGTGATGGCTGTTGTGGTCTGTTGAATTGGGCTCCTGCTTGTGCAGCTTGATTATTCTGACTATGCCTAATGCTTGGGTGATTTTTCCAACCTTGGTTGTAATTACCTTGATTGAAATTACCTTGGCGGTATTGGAACTGATTACCCATATAATTTGCTTCTTCTTGGGCCTCCTCTAGATAAGCACATTGACCATTGATATGGTCACCACCACAACGGTCACAAAGTTGTTGTTGAACCTGTGAGACTTTATTTAGCTCTTTAGGCAATTGAGAAAGAGTCTTTGTCAAGTTCTCCAATTGTTGAGTTATCAGCTTGTTCTGTGCAAGCAATGCATCTTGAGTAGGCAATAGAAGAACTCCCCTTTGTTGAAGTTGTACGCCCCTTTCACTATGAGTTTCACTATCATTAGCCGCTATGCTTTCTATCAACTCATAGGCTTCCTCAACAGTCTTGCACTTTTTATTACCTCTAGCTGAGGCATCTAACATCAGTTTTGTCTAAGTTCCAAGACCTCCAAGGAATATGAGGACTACCGATGTATCATATAAACCATGCACAGGTGTCTTTCTCAATAAGCTTTTATATCTGTCCCACGCCTGGCCTAGGGTTTCTTCCATGCCTTGCCTGAAAGAAGAAATCTACATTTTACCTTTGTTGAACTTAGACTGTGGAAAATATTTGTTCAAGAATTTAGCCACCACAGCCTCCTAGGTTGTAAAGCTGTCCTCCGGGAAAGAATTTAACCACAATTTAGCATTGCCTCCTAATGAGAAAGGAAACAAGCTAAGTTTAATTGCTTCATTTGGCACTCCGTTGATCTTCACCGTGTTGCAGATATCATTGAATGTGGTGAGATGATCATATGGACTTTCGTGTGACAATCCATTAAATGGATTGCTTTGCACCAAATGAATCAACGCTGGTTTAACCTCCATGTTCATTGCATTGACCATCGGCCTTGCAATGTTGGTAAAGTGTTGAGGGCCAACCACAGTGGTAGCATCCGCCAGAGTGCGTCGCCTAGGAGCTTCCTCCTCAACCATCTCTTCTATGCTCCAGTTAGATGCTTGTGGTGAGGGTTGCAAAAATCTCTCAGGAGATGGGAATAATTCTCTAGATGATCTTCGAACTTTCCCTGTCCTTCGAGTTCCACTTAAACCTTCAAGAAGAGGTTATTGATTTTTCTTGCTCCTAGTATGAATTGTATCCTGCATACACAAGAAACAAAACCCTAAAAAGCACTTTTTTATAAAAAAAAATTAAAAAGGAAACAAAAACAAAATCAAGTCAAAATTAATCAATAATCACACTACTAGAATAGTTTAACCACGAGTCCCCAGTAACGACGCCAAAAACTTGTTAAGGGTCCGGTAAGTGTACCAAATCGTATCAAGTAATAATAAACGGTAAGTCCGAGTATCGTTTCGCTAGAGACTCTTAGGCCTAAACATTCATGTGATATCTTGATCTTTTAAGACTTGAGAAAATGAAAATTAATGTTTTATATGCAAAAACGAAAATTAAACATGCACATGCAAAGGTTTCATCAATTGACCAAAAAGATAACGCAGTTGGATAATGTGGATGAGTTGTGTTGTTGGGGTTTATGATTTCATCCTAATCCATTCTCATGTATTTATGAATTCTACTCAATTCTACTTTTTTTTATCAATGTTAATGCCACTTTCTAGATTACCCTAATCCTAATGTCTTGGTGAAAAGAGCCTACTCCTAATTACTAGTTTACTATGTCTAGTCTCCCTAGTAATTGATCATGCATTACATAATTCGCACTGAAGCTTAAAGACAAGTGGTCCTCCTATCCTTATTTCTAGGTAATATTGCTCCCAAGGGAATTCCCTCATGTTTAGACCAACCCACATGTGTCCATATAGATAGAATAAAAAATTATGCTATTGAATAATGTCTTAGACAAAGCATGCAAATATAATGGAGGAAAAAACTCTAACAATTGATAAAAGAAAGCATATGAATATAAGCAAAAATTCAATACCTGAGAGTTTCAATAGGATTACATCGTTCCCCCAACAACAATGGAGGTTTAGTTCACCATAGACATGGGGAAACTAAGTGAAAATAATGGAAAGAATGAAAAGATAACCCTAGATTTGATAAGTTGGAGGTTCTGCATCCAAAATCCGCCTCTAAGGGGGGAATAAGTGTGTTTCTACATCCCTTCTGCCAAAAGATCCCTTTTCTGGTTCGTGTAGAACTATTTATAACTTAGGGAAAATCACAGAAATTTGGCCCAAGCCCAATAGTCTACCGCCCAGCGGTAGGTTCGACACTTAAAACCAGTCCCTAGCGTTGATGCTTGAGCATTGGGCAAAGAGTTCTCTGAAGAGACCACCGCCCAGCGGTGGTTTTACCGCCTGGCGGTGGCTGCGAATCTTCTTTTGCTCGCTTTTCCACCTTCTCTTGTGGCCAACTCCCTTCTACTTCAATATCCTTCATTCAATTCTTGATAAAACATGTCAAAACAAGGGAAAACCAAGCATAAAACCACGAAAACCACTTTGACTCTCTTATTCTCTAACTTAGGCAAATTGCATGATTTCAAGCTAATTCTAAGTCATAAAGAGTGTGCTTAATGTCAAATTTAAGTATGAAAATAACGGTTTTTGAACCGTTATCAAATATACCTAAAATAAAAAATTACCTTTGATATAAGTATACTTGATATATAAATCAATTTTATATAAATAATTACTTATAGACTTACATCATCCATAATTGAACTAATGCAATATTTAACTCTTCTGTTCCCGATGCCAACTCTCTATCATCTTGGCTATGCAGGTATATTGGGACCTCAGAGCCTCTCCTAAATACGTTAGCATCATATTGAACCTCCAAAGGCTTATTTGCAATGATGTCAGCAAGTAACTGCAATGAACCAAAAGGATCATCCTCAGATAAAGGAATCTTCTCCTGTGCATGCGTCTATTGTTACATGGAAAAATAAGATAAGTTTTTGTTGAGATTATTGACAACACAATTTCTATATCAATTTGGTTTTTGATGATGACAACACATTGCTTAATAACAAGCACATGTTGTTGCTGCATTACATGTTCTTATGCTGATTGATTGTGACATCTGTTGAACATGTTTATGTATTGTGTTACATGTTCCTGTGTTGATTGATTGATATATATTCGGAACGTGTTTACATGCTTTATGTGCTATCTGCTATGCATCATTTCATATGTTTTACTGCACATGTTTTAAAGCTAAAATTCACAAGCACTTTTATGAACTTATTCTTGTGCGACAAAGTAATAGTACAGTCGACTACATTACTAATGGATTCGACTTTGCTAAAATATTTGTACAAACTTTGAGAACCAGTGCTATGTGTTATTTTGAGAAGAAAAGAATTTCAAAATGTTTTACATGTTCATAGTCGAATATGTGTGCTACACATTCGACTGTATCTGTTGTCTGATTTGGAATTTTGTTATGCTCTTGCACTCTAACGACTATATTTTTGAAAGTTAGTTGAGTATTGGTGACTTAGTCAACTGTATTAAATGTGGTTTGTTTTTGGTTGACTGAAAGCTCCTATGTTGACTGATCTGTTATAACTGTCATAATCCACTCAACTGAATTAGTAGCTTATTCGACTAACAAATCATCTGACTAACAGAAATCTATAAATAGACTTAACACGAGTCTGTTAAAAATACTTTTGATGAACTGATAGTTTCAATTTTGTTTCATATTTCTCTTAGCTCCAAGAATTCTCCAAGAAAATGGTGGTGATCTTTCTTGAAAGAGATTCAAAGAGGAGATTATACTACGCATTCATTGTCTGATCAAGATCTGAACAAGAAGGTGTTCTGTCATTGATCGTGAAGGCTTGGCATCCTGTGAAGACTGCTGGAATTGACTGTGCGACTTGGCATCCATGAAGACTATTGGGGATGGCTTCTTGTTTTCAAACTTTTGGTGAAGGTGCTTCAACAAACAGACCACCTCTGTTTGTTGGTGAAAATTATCCATTTTGGAAAATTAGAATGCAAATCTTTCTTGAATCGCAAGCTAAAGGAATTTTGGATGCCACATTAAATGGACCTTTTGTGCCTACAAAAACTGTTGATGATAAAAATGTTTTAAAACCTTTTACTAAGTGGACTGCCGATGAAAATAGAAAGGCTGAATATGATGTTAAACTTGTTTTTGAAACAAAACCATTTCAAAGCCCCCCCCTCGTGGTGAAGAAAGAAGCCAACCTGTTTTCCAACAGTTCTTAATAATCAAGAGAATTTTTAAAAGTTCTAGATTTCCCCGTTGTTAAACCCCTGGCAAGTGTACCAGATTCTATCAATAAAGACAAACAACATCTACCGAATGAGTTAAACTGTAGAAGCATTAAGTACAGGTAAACAACCCAACAATTGATAAATCAAGCATATGCAAGCATATAAAGTAAATAAGAATTTCAATATATGAGAGTTTCAAAAGATTACATTGTTCCCCCAACAACTAAGGGTTTAGTTCACCATAATCATGGTGAAACTAGATGAATTGAATGGAAGAATGGAAAAAGCAAACCCTAGAATTGATAAAGTGGAGCCTAAGCATCCAAGAAATCTCCTCCAAAGGTCTAAAGCTGTTGTGGACCTTGTTCTCTGCGAAAAGAATTACATTTTGATTCATACTAGGGCTATATATAAGCCAAAAATATAACAGAAAAGATCTCAGAATCTAAAATATAAAAATAGACAACCGCGCTAGCGCCTAAATTGGCCGCTCAGCGGTTTGCCTCAACACACGCCACCGCCTAGGCGCTCAGCGATTTGCCTCTTGTCGCTCTGGACGCTCAACGTCACCGCCTAGGCGTCAGACATCAACTTTTCCTTGCACTAGGTCGCTCAGCGGTGCAATTGACCGCTGAGCGGTTCACAGACTCTTCTTTTCTTCCTTTTTCTCCTTCATTCTTGAGTCTATGACCTTCCTACTTCATTGCCATCTTCCATTTTTATCAAAAACCCTTCAAAACAAGCATAATATCTCTAAAAACAACTTTTCACTCTCATGTAACACAACTTAAGAGTTTTACTTGATTCAAAGCTCATTTTAAGCTACAAAGGGTGTGTTTTAATATCAAATTTATGCATGAAAATAACGGTTTTGAGACCGTTATCACAACTCCAAACTTAAAACTTTGCTTGCCCTCAAGCAAAACAAAACAAGACTTGGCCTTCCAATTTTTCATCAAGTAGTTCTACATTCAAAACCCTTTTCTTCATGACAAGTTAATTCAGATTTTCAGTGGAATCCTACCAAAATGCAAGCATGCTTTCAATCCAATCTAGTTCACGTGCTTCAATATTTCCCAATAGATGTTTTATTCATGAATGATTAATTCACTAAGCATAGATATAAACATGGATTTCAACAATTCTTACCAAGCAAGTGTTTCACTCAATCATTCAAGTGGTTTAAGGAATCACTCCACTCTTTATTATTCACATGTCATATAAAACAATATTGCCATTTATCTAAAACAATAAAAATCCTTACATGCAAATACCATCACAAGGACTTTTCTAAGGCTTATAATGAGGCTAGGCTATCAAGAAAATTTGGTTTTTCTAGCTTGCAAAATCCTTGAGTCAAGAGAGCTATTTCATCATTGAAAAGGTTCAAGTTTAGACTCTCTCTATCACCAAACTCCTTTATTCCCAACTTCTTCCCTTTTTATCAATTTTGTATTGAGTTCCTTTTTCATTTTTTTACTTTTTCCTTTTCTTCTTTACTCATGCATTTTTTTCTTTTCAATACTTGAACTCAATGCTCTTCTTTTGCCTTTCAATTTTCCTCATACAACCCCAAACTTGAACCTTTTCATCACATAAAATTATTCTCAACCCTACTCAAGATAAATAATTTCAAATCAAGGGTTCTCATCCTGTTTAAGGCCAAGGTTCAAAAAGGGTATAAAATTTTAAACTTCTTGGGTGAAATTTTTTGCTAGATAAGGGCTTCCAAACATGGCCTTGATCATATAACATAAGCATACAAATCAATCAATTATCAAGACTAAGTCAATATCATTCATGATTCCCTGTGAACAATACATATATCAGTAAGAACTCTGGAGCTCAAAACCTCACACACATGCTCTCTCTCACATCATTCATTTATCCTGCTTAGCATCACAATCACAATCATGAACCACAACACATTTATTCATATAAGTGAATCATTTAACTGGATATCAACACACATGCATTCTCAGTCAACCACATTCAATCATTATCCAATACTTGTCATGCATTTTAATACCACCATTAGAACCATTGTACAAGCCAAGCATAGACACAAAATAAAAGTTCAAACCTATTCTACAAATTCAAAGTACAAAAGAAAAAGAAAAAAAAATCCTGTCTGTGTACTGGCATCCATCAGTAGATGCCCTCAACACAAGTCCTCATCTGAGTCCTCCTGGTCTCCATCTTCAGCATCTTCAAAATTCTCTTCATTATCATCATCCATATCTGGTGCTTCAGCTACTTCAGCCCTGCTGCCCTGTGCTTGCTCCTGAGGCCAAGCCATAGTTTCATGGAACTCGTCCATAGTCCACATATGTGCTAGTGGTTGCTGATACAACCCTACTATCATCTTAGCAGTGGCTATTTGTCCTCTACGAAGAGGCTCCATCCTAGCCTCTATCATGGACATGTACATGTCCCTCATCTGGAATGGCTCGGCATGATGTGCCGGTGCATCTTCAGGTACTTACTCCTGCTGTGCTGCTACTTTCCTAGGACATCTTCTAGGTGCTCTGGCTGCCTCCTCTTCCTCACAGTATTGTTGATAATAAGCAGCATCTATGGCCTTCCTAGGCCTCTCATATGGTGGAACTGCAGTGTCCACCCCAGCCTGCTGACACAAAAAGGTAATCAGGGACGGATGTCCCAACGGTGTCCTGCTACTCACAGTAGTAGCGCAGCTCTGAATCTCGTCAGTACTGACTTTCCCAATGTTTACATCCAACTGCCTTAGCATGCAGTAAATGAAGATGATCCGATGCATGGTGATGTCGAAAACATGTGAGCATGGCTGAATGTTAGCATGAGTAAATGTCATCCAGTATTTTGCGAAAGGCGTCAAATCTACCCTTTTTATGTTGATAGGCAATCCATTAGGGTTGTTCTGAAAATGCCTTCCAGGAAGGCACATAACCCTCTCAATATCTGCTATATCTCTGAACCCCCCAACAAGTGCTGCATACTGGCATTGTTCCCCTAGCCATTCATTGCCCAAAAAGCTGTTAATGGTGTCAGAATCATGCCTGATGATCTGTCCCCTCACATAGCTCATATATCTACCAGCATCAACTCCTCCTCTAGGTAAAGCATTTGTATAAAATTCCTTCACCAATTCAATGCTAGCAGGTGCAGGATATGTAGCCAAGCTCTCCCAATCTCTTCTCATGATTTATGCTCCAAATTCATGAGCCAAGTTTGGGATAAAAGTGGCCTTCCTCTCCATCAATAATCTCCTCTCCTGCACAGTCACAAAATGTTCCTCATGTTTCCTAGAGAGGAACCTAGGCGAATAAAATCTTCTTGGCCTCTCAGGTTCCTTCCTTTTGTTACTAAGAGTTTTCACCCTTCTTGATGATGATGACATTTCTGCATAATATTCAAAATAACAGAGAGATACATCATTAGAGGTTAGTATATCATCAATTAAATTCCAAACTGATCACATCCCACCATTGAGAGAAAAACAGGGCCCCTAAGTGTCCCTGTATCAAGAATCAAGCATTCAACAAAATATGCAGCAGACCGCCCAGGCGCCATAGTTGGCCACTCAGCGGTTTGCTTCCAGCTGCACCACCACTCAGCGTCAAAGGAGACCGCTCAGCGGTGGTGACTAGGGATTCTTAAAAATCTTTTTAAAATCGCCCTATTCTCCATTCTAACACTAATTCCATAAATCCAGACCAAAATCATGCAGTTCAATTGGTTTAAACAGTTCCTATTTCATCAACTCATGCATAGAAATCAAAAACCCTAGTTTATCATGTTCCTACACATGTTCTTCATAAAATTCAAATTTAGAAACCCTAAGAATGACATTGCACAACTTACTTGAATGGAGAAACTAGATGCTTGCTAACTTCCTTTTAATTGATGACGAATGCCTCTCAAGTGTACAAACACTCAACAAAAACCCCAAATTTTGACAAGACAATGATAGAAAGATGAAATTTTTGTGAGTGGGTGATGAGAAAAAGTGGGGAAAGCCCTTTGGAAAAACTTTGAAAGTGAATTTGGGTGCTGGGGATCACAGAGAACGCTTGGGCGAGCTTCAGAGAGAGTTTTCGAAAAGTGCAGAATCCAAAAACGCTGAGCTTTTAAAAGCCCAAGCGGAGTCTGCACCACCACCCCTCAGCGGTAAATATGCACCGCTCAGCAGTGGACAGGGAAAAAAAACTCCTCTTCTTTGCTTGCTTTTGCATAATTCCACCCTTTTGCACTTAATTTTAACCTTCAATTTTTCAATTTCATGCCTTTCCCCTCTCAGATGCTCATGCAAACATATAATGACCTTAAGACAGAATTTAAAAAAAAAAAAATTAACTAGGTTGCCTCCCAGGTAGCGCTTGTTTAACGTCACGAGCCTGACCCAAAGTTGTTTAGCACTCATTAGTAAGTGCGATTCTTACCAACACCCATCAGTAGGTGTAACTTCCTGTATCCTTCAGTAGATACATAGAATTTAGCATCCCTCAGTAGATGCTACCCAAAAATTGTTCAAAAATACTAATATTTACAAGTCCAAGTAAAAGAAAATTAATGTACAACAATCACTGGGGTTCCTCCCAGTAAGCGCTCTTTTAACGTCATTAGCTTGACCCGGTAGAGTTCAAACACCCATCAATAGGTGTTGATACTCCCTTTGCTTGATATTCTTCTCTTCTTCTTCTTCTTACTGAATTTCTTCAGAAAGTTGATAACACCAAGCACCTGTTTCCATGTCTCCATCATAGGAACTTTAATCTCCAATTTCTTGAAGATCTCCATAAAGCACTTGAAGTTCATTTTCTTCCTATGATACTTCTTTGGATGAGGAAGAGGTTTTTCATATGATCTTTTCTTCTTTCCTCTCTTCCTCTTTTCCTCACTATTCTCCTGCTCTAACTTTCTCTTTTTTATTTCCTTCTTTATTTTTCTACATTTTTTTATTTTTTTCTTTTCTTTCAACCACTTCTTTTTCTTTCTCCTTATCTTGGTCTTCCTCAATCAACCTTTCTGTTTCTTCTATCTTTTCATCAACATTATCACTTTCCAAACTAGTGGCCTGGCATGCCTTCCTAGGGTTAACCTCAGTATTAACCCGAGAATTCAATATTTCATTGGTTTGACGAATCTGTATCTCCAACCTTTTATTCCTTGCTTCATTCTCCTCTGTAGAGGAAAGAGTAATTTGGATGAGTCGTTGCAATGTCAAGTCCACTTTGTTGATTTGCTCTCTCAAAACAGACACTTGTGGCCCTAATAGTAATTGTTGAAGTGGATCTCCTGCCTCTCCATTCCAACCTTGATCCATGCTTGAGTGAGGTTCCCACCAGTAGTTGAAATTATTTTGATAGAATTGAGTGCCCTTAGAACCAAATTCTTGTAAATAATGCATCCTGTAAACATTAGGCACAAAATCCTAGAAATAATATATTAGAACAAAAATAAAATAAACATAAAAATCAAGTCAAAATTAATCAATTTACACTACTCGAAAAAGTTAATACAAGAGTCCTCGGCAACGGCGCCAAAAACTTGTTAAACCCCTGGCAAGTGTACCACATCGTATCAAGTAATAAAAATTGGTAGACCCAATATCGTTCTTCCCAAAGGAATCTTAAGGCCCCATCTTTCGTGTAAACAAATCTTTTAAGACTTGAGTAAAGAAAATAATTTTAATTGTTTCAAATGCAAAACAAAAATAAACATGCAAATGCAGGAATTCAATTGACGAGAGAAACTATGAATGAATGAGGTTGTTGGGGTTACAATTTCATCTTATCCACCCTCATATATCTACTCTTTTTACTTACTTTGCTTATTTATCATATTTCCATGCAAACTTTCTTGGTCTATCCTTAACCCAATCCCTTGGTGAAAAGAGCCTATTACTAATTACCGGCTTGCTATCCGTAGCCTCCCCTAGTAACTAATAATGCATAATGATCGGAAGCAAAACACAATTGATCGTCCTACCCCTATCCCTAGGCGGTATTAACATAATCAAGGAATTCTCCCCAGTTCATGACACTACCGTACGTTCCCGTATTAATAAATACAAATAACATCTACCGAATGAGTTAAACTGTAGAAGCGTTAAGTACAGGTAAAGAACCCAACAATTGATAAATCAAGCATATGCAAGCATATAAAGTAAACAAGAATTTCAATATATGAGAGTTTCAAAAGATTACATTGTTCCCCAACAACTAAGGGTTTAGTTCACCATAGTCATGGTGAAACTAGATGAATTGAATGGAAGAATGGAAAAAGCAAACCCTAGAATTGATAAAGTGGAGCCTAAGCATCCAAGAAATCTCCTCCAAAGGTGTAAAGCTACTGTGGACTTTGTTCTCTGCCAAAAGAATTTTATTTGAATTCGTACTAGGGCTATATATAAGCCAAAAAGATAACAGAAAAGATCTCAGAATCCAAAATATAAAAACAGACAACCGTCCAGGCGCCTAAATTGGCCGCTCAGCCGTTTGCCTCAATGCACGCCACCGCCCAGGCGCCAGAAATGACCGCTGAGCGGTTTGCCTCTTGTCGCTCTGGATGCTCAGCGTCACCGCCTGGGCGCCAGACAACAACTTTTCCTTGCACTAGGACGCTCAGCGGTGGAATTGACCGCTGAGCGGTTCACAGAGTCTTCTTTTCTTCCTTTTTGTCATTCATTCTTGAGTCTATGACCTTCCTACTTCATTGTCATCTTCCATTTTCATCAAAAACCCTGCAAAACAATGCTAAACAAGCATAATATCTCTAAAAACAACTTTTGACTCTTATGTAACACAACTTAAGAGTTTTACTTGATTCAAAGCTCATTTTAAGCTACAAAGGGTGTGTTTTAATATCAAATTTATGCATGAAAATAACGGTTTTGGACCGTTATCACCCGTACGTCGTCGTATCGACAAAATCAAAGATCATGACACTAAATGAGTTAAATGATGCAAGCTCTATCTGCAGAAAAGAACACTCAAACTATTGATAATACAAGCATATGAATAAAATAAGAATTTCAATATAAGAGAGTTTCAAAAGGATTACATTGTTCCCCAACAACAATGGGTTTAGTTCACCATAGACATGTTGAAACTAGATGGAATTAAAGGAAAGAATAAAAGAATAAACCCTAGAATTGGTAATTTAGAGCTCCCGCATCCAAAAAGCTGCCTCCAAGGAGTGAAGAAGGTGCTCTGACATCTCTGTTTGCCAAAAGATTACCCTAAAGGTCGCACTAGGTCTATTTATAACGCAGAAAAGTAACAAAAATTCGGCCCAGGCCCATCAAACGCAGGACGCTCAGCGGTCACTTGGCGCTCAGCGGTGTGCGACTCCAACGCTCAGCGTTTGATTGATGCTGAGCGGTGGACGTGACATCTCTTTTCCACTTTTTCTCGTCGTTTCTTGAGTCTAAGTCCTTCCTTCTTCATGTCCATCATTCAATTCTCATCAAATCTTGTCAAAGCAATGTAAAACAAGCATAATATCTCTAAAACCATTTTTTGTCTCTCTTGAAACCAAAATAAGGTATTTTGCATGATTCTAAGCTCATTCTAAGTCATAGAGGTTGTGTTTTGATATCAAATTAATGTATAAAAATAACGGTTTTCCAACCGTTATCAGAAGACGGTGGTGATCTTTCTTGAAAGAGATTCGAAGAGGAGATTATACTGTGCATTCATTGTCTGATCAAGATCTGGACAAGAAGGTGTTCTGTCATTTATCATGAAGGCTTGGCATCCTGTGAAGACTGCTGGAATTGATTGTGCGGCTTGGCATCCGTGAAGACTGCAGGTTTTTGACCTGTTGATTGTAGGGGATAGTGCACTTTGAGGATTGTCCAAAGTGGTGTTGGCAGATTACAGAAGAGGGGATTCTTGTTCCAAGTCTTGCTGGTTTACTGCCTATATTTTGGTTTTGGGTTAGAGAGGAGATTTATATTTTTGACGTGGAGGTCTTCTATAGATTCCTTGTTGTAAAATCCACAACCATTATAGTGCATTTGCTTCCTGGGTTGGAAGGACACTGGATGTAGGAAGTGTTGGCCGGACCAGTATAAAACCTGTGTTTGCATTTCTCTATCCCTTATCTTTTACATTATAGTCGACTTTATTCTTTACGCAGTCAACTACGTATTTTCCGCTACACACATATTTTGATTGCTTGCATTTCAAGAAAGTTTAAAAAACTTTAGAGTTTGATTTCAAGATTGCGAAAAGAACTTGTTTTTGAAACAACACCATTTCACACCCCCTCTTGGTGAAGAAAGAAGCCAACCTGTTTTCCAATAATTAGCACCAGAGCTCATTTTCATAAGATATTTGAAAAACTAGTCGACTCTATTTTTCTCTGATTCGACTATACACCGGGGCATGGCTTCTTGTTTTCAAACTTTTGGTGAAGGTGCTTCAACAAACAAACCACCTCTGTTTGCTGGTGAAAATTATCCATTTTGGAAAATTAGAATGCAAATCTTTCTGGAATCGCAAGACAAAGGAATTTTGGATGCCACATTAAATGGACCTTTTGTGCCTACAAAAACTGTTGATGATACAACTGTGTTAAAACCTTTTACTGAGTGGACTGCTGATGAAAATAGAAAGGCTCAATATGATGTTAAACTTGTTTTTGAAACAACACCATTTCACCCCCCCTCTTGGTGAAGAAAGAAGTCAACCTATTTTCCAACAGTTTTGACATCAATAACATGTAAACTTTAAAATTGAGAAGTGTAAAATAGAATTCGATACCGGGGGGTTAGAAACCGAACCAACCAAGTGTTTAGGCCAAGCGATAAAAGACTAGAATGCTCGTCCCACAGGAAAAATCTCATCTGTGGGCAGAGGAACTGAGGCATCTGGTATGATAATGTCGTCTACTAAGACCTTCACCTCATCCTCTGATAGCTCCATACCATGAACAATAGTTGCTGCCTGAAACACTATTCCACGACCTACCAGCTTCGTCCCGGTACCATCTAAAATGTATAGCAGACATGGACTAGCATCATCCATGTCATCCCCTAGGACGGCTGGTGTTGAACAACTTCCTTTCTCGCTTCTCCCTGTCAGAGTAAATGTTAGATTATACAAAAAAAAAGAAATTAATGAACATAAATGTTTACTAATTTTACCTGTGGGAGGCACAACATGTTCCTGTTCCTGTACAGGAGATGGCATCGGGCGCATGCCATAGCTCTCAAACTATTGCTGGAACTGGTGCATAACTCTGTCAGTCACTTCTGTAGTGACCTCATTATACAATTTCTCGCATTCAAACAGTTCACACAAGGACATCTAAACTTCACTTCATCATCACTTATACCCTCATTACGTTGTGCAAATTGTATAAATTCCTCTACCCCTCTCTCGTACTCAGCACTAAGGCATGGTAAATTAATTCAATCTCGATCCCTTCCTAAATATTACAAAATTACAATTATACAATTTTACATATTAAATGAATCCAATCATACAATCAATTCAGTCATACAATCTATTATGTGACGCTCTACTTGCCCATTTATTGTAGGAGTGCCAAGTGGGAAAAGTCAGAGGGGTTTTATGCCTCGATTCAAAGGGGAAAGTCAGAATTTATCTCACGACTAACTTGGCAGGAATGTCAGAATTTACTAGTGTAGGCTTGTTGTAATGACCTACAATTTGGATAATTTGAAGGATAATGAAATTATGCTAGATTTCAAAAAGAATACTGGAAAGTACTCAAAAATTAAGAACATTAAAATGCATATCTGATTGACCAAAGTTCCATCTCATGTTGTTGGGGTTAGATTTCACCAAGTTCCCTCTCATGTATATAAGAATTCTTCTTTATGCATTAATGTCAACGTCACTCACTAAATTACCTAAACCCGATCCCTAAGTGAATAAGCATGTCCCTAATTACCAGTTCATACAATTCCTAGCATTCCTGGTAATAAGATGTGAAGATCAAGAGATTAAGATGACCAAGATTCATACCCTCATACCCTCAACAAGAACCTAAATTGTAAGGAACCTCCCGACACTCATGCAATTCATAAATCATGCTAATGAATGAGTTAAACACAGTAAGCATTGCAACAGATGAATTACTCTAACAATTAATGGAAAAGCATATGGAATTAAGAATCAATTCAAATACATGAGAGTTTACAAGGTTACATCATCCCCCAACAACAAATAGAAATTAGTTCCCCATGGACATGGGGGAACTTTTTGAACAATGGAAGAAAGAATGAGAATGAAAGCCTAAGAATTGGGAAAAAAATGTATTGTTATGCTCTTCTCTGCCAGAGATACAAAACCTAGAGCCCTAGGGTCCTTTAAATAAGATCAGAAATGCGCAGAAATAGGGCCTGATCCACGAAAGTCGACGCTCAAGAGTCCAAGGAAATAAGATCAGAAATGCGCAGAAATAGGGCCTGATCCACGAAAGTCGACGCTCAAGAGTCCAAGGTTATCACAACTCCAAACTTATAACTTTGCTTGTCCTCAAGCAAAATAGAATGTAACTCACCTTTTCAGAATAACCACTACAACGAATCAACATCTTTCAAAAACTTTTCCTTCAAAGACAAGAAATCACTTTTATCTATTCAGCATAAAGATCTCAGTCAAGATGTGCAGATGCCTTAACTCAATCAAAATCAATGTGATGCACATATAGTTCCAACAGATGCTATCCTTAAGAATGATCAATCAACCAAGCAAAAATGCAATAAGAAATTTAAAGAACTACTCCTCACCAAGGAAAGTGTTTCACTCAAGCACTCAAAAGTGTATCGCTCAAGCATTCAAAAGTGTATCACTCAGCTCAATGGTGTATAGTGAGGTGTTGGTGTCTTTCACTCTGCTATCACAATGTCACACAAATTAATTTTGCCTTTCATTTAACCATAATCAAACATACTCACAAGCTAGTTATCATCATAAGGGCTTTTCATGGCTTGTAACTTGGCTGGGCTAAGAAGGAAATTGGTTTTACTGGTCAACAAAATTCCTTGAGTTAAGAGAGACATTTATGAATTTATCATTCAAGAACAACTCTCTTTCTTTTTCCCAACTTTCCCTTGTAATGAGCTTTTTCTTTTCTTTTTATGTTATTTTCTTTTCTTTTGCCTTTGCTTTTGCTTTTTCAATTGCTCATTGCTTAGAAAGTGGGTTGCTACTTAGCAACCCCAAACTTGAACCTTTATCAGTACCTCATCAAATGTTCTCATCTTAACTCAAGGTAAAGATTTTAGAAAGGGTTTTCAAAACATGCATAAGGTTCAAGGTTCAAAGGTTAGAACAAATTGTTCTCTTTTCAGTGGGCAAAAATCATGTGAAGGCTCAAAGAATAAGGGATAACAAAAGATGACCTTGATCATATGAAACCTACAAGCAAGTAGTTCAATCACAGAAAATTTGGGCAAAATTATTTATGCTCCCAATGTAATATCAATTATTCACAAAAAAACTCTGAAGCCCAATTCTCACACAGTTAAACTCTCAAGTCCCAGAATTAAGAAAAACATCATGCTCAGTATCTCAATAAAACTTTATCTCAAGCACCTGTTTCATACATTGTGATCCATCACCTATATATTATAACATCGTGCATCATCTCAACATCAATCAAACACCATAATCTCACAAAGCAATACTCATCACAAAACATAGCACAGTTGAATCAAAGCAGTTTAATTGATTGAAGCATAGTACCAAAAAAAATCAAAATAAATAAAAATTGAGTTGCCTACTAGTAAGCACTTCTTTAACGTCACTAGCTTGACCTAGTCTTGATCATCATAGCATCCATCAGTAGATGTTGTCAGTAACATCCATCAATAGATGTCTAATCACATAGCATCCATCAGTAGATGCTAATATTTCTTATCTTCATTGGTATCCCTCAATAGACACCAATCTTTGTCATCTTCATCAGCATCCATCAGTAGATGTCGTCATTACTACCATCAAAAGCATTATATAACCTAAAAAAATAACTCAAACACACAAAAACATACTCAAACCCAAATCACACAAATAATAAATTAAAAATAAAATAAAATAAAA
The DNA here is from genome assembly GCA_027742785.1 of Vigna reflexopilosa. Classification (NCBI taxonomy): domain Eukaryota; kingdom Viridiplantae; phylum Streptophyta; class Magnoliopsida; order Fabales; family Fabaceae; genus Vigna; species Vigna reflexopilosa. The sequence goes on along the minus strand of CM050926.1, from coordinate 4,131,736 downwards.
TAAAATAAAACAAAATAAAAGATAAAAAAATTCAGAAATTGGGTTGCCTCCCAACAAGCGCTTCTTTAATGTCACTAGCTTGACCCACTATAGTTGCCTGATGCCTCAATTATTCCCTTTTCTGGATATTTTTTTTCTTTTTGTTGAATTTTTCCAGGAATTTAATATAACCAAGAACCTGTTGCAGTGTCCCAATAATAGGAATTTTAATCTCCAATTTCTTGAAGATTTCCACGAAACGCTCAAATTGTCTTTCCTTCTCCTTCCTATGATACTTCATTGGGTGAGAAAGGGGTTTTTCATATGATTCTTTCTTTTGTCTCTCATCCTCCTTCTCTCCCTTTTTCTTTTCTTCCCTCTCTTTTTCCTCCTTGGAACACTCCTTAGGGTACAAAAGTTTTTTCTCAATTTTTCCCTTTTCTCTCTCAACCTCTTCTCCTTCTTTTCTCTCTTGTTCCACATTCTTCCCCTTTTCTTTTCTCTTAAGCTCACTTTTTCTCTCTTCTTTTTCTTCTTCTTCCTTTACATCTTTCTCTTTTTCACTCAACCTTTCTTCTTCTTTTCTCTCTATTTTTCTCTCATCTTTTTCCTCTCATTTTTTCTTTTCTTCCCTCTGTTAAACCCCTGACAAGTGTACCAGATCGTATCAAGTAATAATAATCGGTAAGACCGAGTATCGTCTCCCAAAGGACTCTTAGGCCTTATCTTTCATGTAAATTGATCTTATAAGACTTGAAAAAGAAATAATTTTGTGGTTGTATGCAAAACGAAAATAAACATGCAAATGCAAGTGATTCAATTGGCAAAGAAAATATATGAATGAATGGAGTTGTTGAGGTTTACAGTTTCATCTTATCCGCCCTCTTATATCTACTTTTCTTATTTAATTCGTTTTACTATCTAATTGTCATGCAAACTTTCTTTGTCTACCCTAAACCCGATCTCTCGGCGAAAAGAGCCTATCACTAACTACTAGTTTACTATCTCTAGTCTCCCTGAGTAACTAGCAATGCATATATCACAGAAGCAAAATACAATTGATAATCCTACCCCTATCTCTAGGCAGTATTTCTTAATCAAGGAATTCCCTATCAGTTCATGACTTCCCCGTACGTCTCCGTATTGACAAAGGCAAATATCTTCTACCGAATGAGTTAAACGATAAAAGCATTGAGCATAGATAAGAAACCCAACAATTGATAATATAAGCATATGAATAAAAATAAGAATTTCAATATAAGAGAGTTTCAAAATATTACATTGTTCCCCACAACAAAGGGTTTAGTTCACCATGGACATGGTGAAACTAGATGGAATTAAATGAAAGAATGGAAGAGTAAACCCTAGATTTGATAAATTGGAGCCTAAGCATCCAAGAAACCGCCTCCAAGGAGTGTAGAACTGCTTTGGACGTCTCTGTCTGCCAAAAGAATCTCTCTCTGAAGGTCGCACTAGGGCTATTTATAACACATAAAGTTAACAACATTTAAGCCCAAGCCCAACATTTTACCGCTCAGCGCCCAATTTGACCGCTCAGCGGTTTCCCTCTAATCGCCTAACCGCTCAGCGGTTTGCCTCGAAATCGCCTGGACGCTCAGCGGCACCGCTTGAGCGAGAGGCAGTGACTGCTCCCTCGAGTCTGGCCGATGAGTCGATATTTTCTTGACTGCATTTAGTTTATTGTGCTAGAATTAATCAGGGAATTGTGTTTAATTGTCCGATATTTTTCCGTTTTTACTAATTGTGCTTAATTTGACCGGAAATTCTAATTTTAATTAATTTGAATTTTCTGAGCTAATTAATTGCATTATTTATTGCAGAAAAATTTTGGACATACATTTTGGAGCATTAGGATGAAGGCAAAATAATTCAAGACTCTCCACAAAAACTGTTTAAAATTAATCAAATTGTAATTTAGTGGTTTAAAAATTATAGACCAACGTTTGTAATTTGGACCAATTTTTGGTAATGTAGACTAAGCCAAAAGCAAGAATGTATGATTTGGCACTCTAGGGTTTTATTTGAGGTGGACCCCACCCTTACTAAGAAACTCACGGCCTCTTAGTGTGCAGCAGCCGTCACTTGCTGGTTTTAGGGGGGCTTCGAATGTTTTTTTGAAGAGCTTTTCTTTTGAACCATGTTTACCTTCTTGGATTTTGGTTGAATGAAAAATGGGGCATCCAGCCACCACTTGCTTTTAAGTTTCCGCCACTTGCTTTTAAGTTTTCTTTGTTGGAACGTTTTCTCTTCTTGCCGAGAATACACTTGTGCGCTGGTTACAATTTGTGGAACGGAAGAAACATCCTCTTGTCCCTTCATTTTGTTTATTTTATGCACTTTGGTGTGAAGCTTGCATTCAATTTCTTTTTACTTAAAAAGTGCTGCAGTCGCCACTTACATTTGGTCTTAGTTTGAATGCTAATTGGAAGAAATGGTGTGAAAGCTGGAAGAGACGTGCTAGTTGCTTGTTTCCGTGAGTTGAAGAGCACATTTCAATCTTTTAATTAGCATTAGGTGGGGTGAATCCCTCTGCAGCGCTGCACCCAAATTTCTTGGGAATGAAGAGGAGCTCATTCATTGAAAAGAAGTGGTGCACGGCTGGATTCAATCTCTATTTGAAAAGACTTGTACGGTGCTTATTCATTGTGAAGAAGAGGCGCTGATTTCCATTTGGCCACCCACATGGGATTTTTTTCTCTCTTTTAATAGTAGCGTTATTATGATTCATTTTAATTAGTTCAAGTAAATTAAAGCTTTACTCTTGCTGCACGGAGCTTTATTTTGCTTTCTTTATCATGGAGATGTATTCCATTTGAATGGAATCTTTGCCTTTTTTTTTATTATTCCAAAAAGTGCTGATGCAATTTCTTTTAAAGAAAATGGAGACGGTGATTAAAATGCTAGGAGATGATATTTTCATCACGGCACATGGGTGTCACGGCCTGGGAGAGGAGCTCCAATAGTTCGTTCTCGTTGCTTCAAATTGGTTCAGGCATTTTTACTTTTTTATTACCATTAAAGCTTTATTCTCGCTGCAATATGCATTTCAATTTTAGTTAAGTGTTCCTTTATTATTTACTGCATTTTACTTAGTTCACACACTTTGTTTTAGGATTCTTTAATTTATGTTCGGTTTATTATGCTCGTTCACTATGATTTTTATTTTGTTCGGTTCCTTTATCTTTCCGCATTTCCAATTCTCTCATTTGTTTTAGAGACTGTTCGGTCTCAATGTAGAACCGTTCGGTCATCTGTAGAACCGTTCGGTCATCTGTAGGACCGTCTGGTCTTTATGCTTTGTTCATTTATTTCAATGTTTGGTTGTATTTAATTTCCAGTTTTTAATTTAGTTTAATTCTCCTTGCAAAAACACTTTCAAAACTCCTCCCACTACGTGTTTGACCTAAGTTTCGAACCACAGTTTGGTCCTTGAGAGACGACCTAGGAGTCACTTCCTAGTCTATACGACATTCTTTATGCACATTAAATTTGTATGGGGTGTGACACCCATCACTGGCGCTCAGCGCTGGAAAATAGCGCTGAGCGGTGACTTTGACTATTCTTTTCTTCCTTTTTCTCCTTCTTTCTTGAGTCTAAGTCCTCCCTTCTTCACTTCCATCTTTAATTCTCATCAAAACCCTGCAAAACAAGCATAATATCTCTAAAAACAACTTTTGACTCTCATGTGACTCAACTAAGTGTTTTACTTGATTCTAAGCTCATTCTAAGCCATAAAGGGTGTGTTTTGATATCAAATTTAAGTATAAAAATAAAGGTTATTAAACTATTATCACAACCCTAAACTTAAAACTTTCCTTGTCCTCAAGCAAACAAGACAAAACTTGGCTTTCCACTTTTTCATCAAAATAGTTCAACATTTTCAAAATTCATTTTTCTCACAACAAGAATTACTCAATTCAGATTTTTAGTGAAATCTTATCAAGATGCATACATGCTTCTATTCAATTCAGTTCACATAATCACATACTTTTCCACAGATGCTCTTCTTATGAATGATCAATCCACTAAGCAAGATGTAACCATACAATTTATTAATCCTCTCCAAGCAAGTGTTTCACTCAATCTCTCCATCTCTCTGCTATTCACGTATCACATGAAACAAAATTGCCCTTCATCTACTAAAATCAACATTCTCACGTACAAATGTCATCACAAGGACTTTTCCAAGGCTTATAATGAGGCTGGGTTAACAAGAAATATTGGTTTTTCTAGAACACAAAATCCTTGATTTAAGTGAGTTATTTTAACATTCAAAGTTCAAGCACAAACTCTCTTTTTAACCAATCTCACTCATTCCCAACTTCTTTCCTTTTTCTCTTTATTTTTACATTGAGCTCATCTTTCATGCTTTTTCTTTTCTTCTCTTTTCTTTTCTCATGCTTTTCTTTCATTCAACAGTTGAGCTCAATGCCTTTCTTTTGCCTTTCAATTTCCCCAACAACCCCAAACTTGAACCTTGGCAATATCATACAATTATTCTCAACCCAACTCAAGGTAAAAATTTTCAAAGCAAGGGTTTTCATCCTATTTCAAGGCTAGGGTTCAAAAAGGATTGAACACATAGTTCTCTTTTCTTTGGGTTAATATTTGGCTAAGAATGGCTTCCAAAAATGGCCTTGATCATATGATATAAAAATGAAATTCAATCAATCATAAAGATTCAGGCAATATCATTTATGCTTCCATATGCATAGCACATATATCAATAAACACTCTGGAGTACAATACCTCACACAATTGTGCCTTTCTCAAACATCATTCATACACCCTCCTTAGCATCATAATCACAATCATAAATTAGCACACATCTGTTCACATAGCTAGTGAACCATTCACCTGTATATCAGTATGCAACACAAACTCAATCATCATCCACATCCAATCATCATTGAGAAAACTCATCATGCAATAACAATCAAGTCAAACCATAGTCAGAAAAGGTGTTCAAGCCAAGCACAAACACCTACACTACTCAACAGAATTCAACCTATTCTAAAAATTCAAAGTACAAAAGTGAAAGATAAAACCCCTGTTCTAATCATGGACATCCATTAGTAGATGCCCTCTCAACTCATATCATCATTTGAGTCCTCCTGATCTCCATCCTCATCATCCTCGAAGTCATCCTCCTCATCATCCTCATCATCCTCATCTACGCCTGGAACTTCAGCTGCTCCAGATCCGCTACCCTGTGCCTGCTCCTGAGGCCAAGCCATAGCACTATGGAACTCATCGATACTCCACCTGTGCACCGGTGGTGTGTCATACAACCCTACTATCATCTCGGCAGTAACTATCTGCCCCCTACGGAGAGACTCCAATCTCGCTTCCATCATGGACATATACATGTCCCTCATCTGGAACGGCTCTGCATGTTGTGCGTGTGCATCCTCCTGTTGGGCCGCTGCTCTCCTAGGACATCTCCTAGGCACTGGTCCAGCTGCCTCGTCTCCTCCACAGAACTGTCGATAATAAGAGGCATTTATGGCCTTCCTAGGCCTCTCATATAGTGGAACAGAAGTATCCATCCTAGCCTGCTGACACAGAAAAGTAATCAGGGACGGATGTCCCAACGGCGTCCTACTACTTAAAGTAGTAGCGCAACTCTAGATCTCATTGGCGATGACTTCACCAACATTCACATCCATCTGCCTCAGCATAAAGTAGATGAATATGATCCTATGCATGGTGATATCAGAAACATGGGAGCACGACTCAATATTGGCATGAGTAAATGCCATCCAATACTTCGCCAAAGATGTCAGATCTGCCCTCTTGATGTTGACGGACACTCCATTTGGGTTCCTCTGAAAATGTCCTCCAAGGACACACATAACCCTCTCAATATCCTCAAAATCTCTGAACTCCCATGTATATACAGCATACTAGCACTGCTCACCTGGCCACTCAGTGCCTAAGAAGCTGTTGATGGTGTCGAGGTCAAATCGGATGATCTGCCCCCTAACATAGCTCATATATCTCCCCGCCGACACTCCTCCTCTGGTCAAGGCATTTGCATAGAACTCCTTCACAAGTTCAATGCTAGCTGGTGCAGGATATGTAGCCAGTCTCTCTCAGTTTCGTCTCTCAATCTCCAATCCAAACTGAGGAGACAAGTCTGGAATAAAAATAGCCTTCCTCTCCATCAACAGTCTTCTTTCCTGCACAGTCACATAATGTTCGTCATGTTTCCTGGAAAGGAACCTAGGAGAATAGAATCTTCTCGGCCTCTCCGGCTCTTTCCTCTTGTTCCCAACAGTCTTCACTGTGCTTCTTGAAGATGATGACATTCCTACATCAAATACAATTCAATAATCCCAAGAAATTCATCATTAGAGGTTAACAAATCATCAATCATACATCTAATCAAGCACTGTCCAACGCTAAGGGAAGAATAGGGCCCCTCAACGTCCCTGCATCAACAATAAAACAACCACTCAAAACTTAACACCTACTGCTTAGCGTCCAAATGGACCACTCAGCGGCGGCGTCGAGGGTTTTACAAAAATCGTTTCCTAAATGGCCTAATCTCCACTCTATCACAGATTTCTCAATTCCAGACCAAATTTATGGAGTTTAATCGGTTCAAAAGGTTTCTATTTCATCAAATCATGCATAGAAATCAAAAGCCCTAATTTCTCATGTTCCTACACATGTTCTTCATCAAATTTCAATTCTAGAAACCCTAAGAATGAAATTACATGACTTACTTGAGTGGAGATCCTCTAAATGCTTGCAAGACACTTTGTAATTGATGATAAATGCCTCCCAATGCAAAGATCTCACCAAAAACCCCAAACTTTTGACATTGGAATGGTTGAAAGATGAGATTTTTGAGAGTGGGTGATGGGAAAAGTGGGGAAAACTCTTTGGAAAGCTCTTGAAAGTAAAAGATAGGTGCTAGGGTTCATAGAGACCGCTTGGGCGAACTTTAAAGAGGAATTTTCAAAGTGCAGAAACCCCCAAAACGCTGAGCTTTTAAAACCCTGTGTTGGGTCTGCGCCGCCACCGCTCAGCGGTGAGCGTTAAAAAAAAAATTTCTCTCCTCTTTGCTTGCCTTCACGTGATCAAACCTGTAGCACTTGATTTCAACTTTCAATTTTGTATGCCCTTCCCCTCTCATATGCAACATTCAAATCATGCACTAGAACATAGTTAAAAACAAAAAAATAATCAATTGGGTTGCCTCCCAGGTAGGGCTTGTTTAACGTCACGAGCCTGACCCAAACCTTCTAGCACTCATCAGTAAGTGCCTCCCAACACCTTTTAGTAGGTATAGTTACTAAAAGGTATATTATTAAAGAAATTATCGAGTTTTGTTTAGATTACATGACATCAACAAATCCAATAGGACTTCCTCGGACACCATGGTTGAATAAATGTTCTACAAGTAAAAGCATCTGAGGTGTGAATGTGGTGACAAAAGATCGCAAAGAGTTGTTGCAAGCACATCTTTATATATTGAACAACATAGATGAGGTGATCCCTTTTTTGCAAGAACACAAAGTCGTTATGAAGAATAAAAATCCAAGACAATCAGAGAAATGACAGTTGATGGAGCATAACAAAACATTTATGTCTTGGTTCAAATCTAAAATTGACAAAGAGCCACATTCTTCTTAGACTTTGTTGTGGATTGCAAATGGTTTAAAGTTTGATGTCGTATTTTGTACAGGTTATAAAGTCAATAATTGCACATTCTATACGAAGACTTTGGATGAGAAAGGCCCAGAGTACAAAATAATGGAGTCAATTTAGAAGCTGAGTCGCTTCAATTTTCCACATCAAAAGATCAATCTCCTGTACTTGGATCAATGAGATATTATAGTATAATTAATAGAAGAGATATGGGAGGTTGATTACACCAAGTTTTTTGTTCCATTGTTCAAATGTAAGTGGTTTGACAATAAGAGTGGTGTGAAAATAGATGAATCGGGTATGACACTAGTTGATTTTCAAAAGGTGGGTTATCAAGATGAACCGTTTATCATGGTACATCAAGCATCTCAGGTTTTTTATGTCAAAGATCTTATTTCTGACCATTGGTATGTTGCTCTTCAAGGCAAAAAACAAATTGAAGTTAACGAAGACAATTTGATTAATATTCATATTACTGACAACCATTCATGTCAAACTACGCCAAATTTGGATGACCAACCTCTAATTGATGATGTACATGCAATTCTGTCAGATCATAATGAGGGAATATACATATGATGAATCCATATCTTTATGTATGAATTTCAAATTTGTGTATAAGATTTTATTAATATTACATAAGTCTTTTATTAATATTTCTTATGACTACTATTACATGTTTTGTTAAATTATATGATATTACATAAGTCTTTTATTAATATTACATGTTGTTTTTTATTTTGAAAGAAATATGGTTGACCATCCACATTCATCAGGGGATGAGGCTCCCCCATCCAAATCCATTAGAGGACCTACCAAAATGAAACAACTTTTGGTCAGAAAAAATTGTGGTGAACGAACACCCGTGAATGTTAATGTGATCCTAGGTGTGGCATCTGGCCCAAATGCAGATGACTTCCGATCATACCTTAGAGTAGTGGCACGTGATAGGATTAGTATTCTTACTCCATCTTTTGACCATGTGTCTGAGGTTGATCGGAACATTATATGGAACGATATATTTTGTTTATATTGATAATTTTGTATGGATACAACTTTATTATGTTTATTCCAGATGACATTTGACATTCCAAATGTCGCAACACTTAGAAATAAGTGTTTATCAACTGTTGTTGAAAACATCCAGGGTTTTAAGAGTAAGTTGGCCTCGAGATATATATATTGAAGCAAAAATAAAAAAAGTCTCCATGTCAAACATATAAGGCCATTGATGAGGAGACTTGGCGCCTCTTTGTACAGAGGCATACATCTGAGGAATGGTAGGTTAGTATAGTTGATATTATTCAATTCCTCATTAACAAATATATATCATATGAACAAATTAATTAAACATATGTGACAGGCAAAAAGAAGCAAAGCACAAGGAATAAGTGCTCAAAATAAAAACCCCCACTTATTATCTCGTGGTGGGTATAGGAAGCTTGAGGAGAAAATCCTCAAGCAAAAGGAAAAAGCTAGACCATCATCTGAGGGTGGTAGCTCCTAGCCTCTTTCTCCACCTTCTCGGCATGAGAAATGGAAGTTGGTTCGTTTAAGATCATCGGGCGCCTACTCTTCTAAAACTACACGGAAAATATCTGAAAGAATTCTAAGTTATCACTGTTCCTAAAATAATAATAATTTTATTATACATACTACCTTGAACTTTTTAAGGAATAATGGTGTTTTGTTATGTTACAGGACTCCTTGGTTGAGCAAAGCTCCCAAGGTCAATTCGCTCCAGAGGGTCGCCAGGATATTCTTACCACTACAATTGGACGACCTGAGTACTCTGAACGTGTGCGTGCTGCTTGAACTAGAGTAGGCATTCGAGATTATTTTAGGAGTTCTTCTCATCAAACTTCATATGCATACAGCGAAGCATAAGAACAAAGGCTGACACAAGAGATCACAAAATAGCTTTGAGCGGACCTTAGGGAGGAGCTAGGGACGGAGCTTAGGATAGGGCTTAGGGAGGAATTGTATAATGAGGTCACTACAGAAGTGACTGACACAGTTATGCGTCAGTTCCAGTAGCAGTTTGAGAGTTATGGCATGCGCCCACTGCCATCTCCTGTACAAGACCAAGAACATGTTGTGCCTCCCACAGGTAAAATTAATAAACATTTATGTTCAATAATTTCTATGTTTTGTATAATCTAACATTTACTCTGCCAAGGAGAAGCAGGAAAGGAAGTTGTTCAGCACCAACCGTCGCACGGGATGACATGGACGATGTTAGTCCATGTCTGCTATACATTTTAGATGCTACCGGGATGATGCTAGTAGCTGGTGGAACAATGTTTCAGGCAGTGACCATTATTCATGGTATTGAGCTATTAGAGGATGAGGTGAAGGTCTCAGTAGACAAGATTATCATACTAGATGCCTTAGTTCCTCTACCCACAAATGAGATTTTCACTGTGGCACAGGCATTCCAGTCTTTTATCGCTTGGCCTAAACACTTGGTTGGTTCGATTTCTGACCCCTCGGTATGGAATTCTACTTTACACTTCTCAATTTTAAAGTTTACATGTTATTGATGTCAAAACTTATCTTATTTTTCCATGTAACAACAGACGCATGCACAAGAGAAGATTCCTTTATCTGAGGATGATCCTCTTGGTGCATTGCAACAACTTGCTGACATCATTGCAAATAAGCCTTTGGAGGTTGAATATGATGCTAATGTATTTGGGAGAGGCTCTGAGGTCCCATAGCCAAGATGTCAGAGATCTTATGTCGGAAACAGAAGAGTCGAATATTACATTAGTTCAGCTATGGATGATGTAAGTCTATGTGCAATTATTTATATAAAATTGATTTATATATGAAGTATACTTATATCAAAGGTAATTTTTTATTTCAGATATATGTTTGGTGTCAGTAACAACTTGGGGTACAATGATGACTATGAGTTCGGTGATCCCCAAATCATTCACGAAACAAATGATTTTGATGAGATCACAACATATCTCACAAGAAGATTTGCAAGCGGGAAGAAAATACATTTTATTCCTTATATATCTGGGTAAGTGAAATTTGTTAACATAATAAAGTTCCATATGTGATTTTAATATATAATAATTAAGTTATTATGAATTTCAGACTCCATTGGCAGCTACTTGTTATTTCTGTACAGGAGAGCTATGCTTTGTGGTTATGCTCATTGCACAAGTCTCCTCCCACACATCTCAGACAAGTAGTTGATTGGTTAGAACCTCAATGTTTTGACTTTCATAGTTATATAAATGAATGCTAAAACCTTTTTTTTTATATATATATAGTTTTATTTCAGCAAGTATGGTGTTGGTTGGGAGATCAATTACTAATAGTAGAAAGCTTGCATGGATTTCTCTGAAGGTTTGACATATGTTAAAGCCATACTTTCTTATAGTTGTTTTGTTTTAGTGATTTTTACTAACTATTTACAATTGTGATGATATATTGTAGTGTAACAGACAAAATGGGTCATATGAGTGCGGATACTATGTAATGTATTGGATGACCCACATTATTCGTGCCCATAACATAAGAGGCTCGGAAACGGTAATATTTAAATTTAATGAATTTTGATTTTCTCCGACATTTGGAATTCATATAAACTAATTAATATCAATTGTTTTGTGCAAAGATTCAAGAGTCCTTCTCCAATTCCTGAGAAGCCACTTACATTCCTAAGGAAAGCAATTGCAAAACATTTAGTTAGATTATATAATAGTTCATAGTTATTAGATTTAAAATACATTAGAACATGTTGATTTATAGTTATTAGACTTTGTACATTATGTGATGTAAATATTGACTATTGTGTTGAATCTGTTGAATTTGTATTGTTATGATATTGTTTGATATGCAGGTCTGTTTTTGTGATAGTGGATATCACAAAAACAGACCTACTATTAAAAAAAATTGCAGGACAATAGACCACGGTTGTGGCCAAAACCGAAGCCAAGGTTACACGAAATTTTTAAAAAAAAAAAGTGTTTTGGCTGTGGTTCAAGCAAGAACCGCTGTCATATCCCCAGGTTATTACATCGGTTCAACCGCGGTAATAACCCCTCCCCCCCTTTTTTTGTCTTCTTTACTACTTCGGTTTCTACAGAACCGAGGTAGTAACCTTCAAGATACTACCGCGGTTGGAACCGCAGCCTAAAGTGTCAGACCCTTTTACCTTGCCCGTATATGCCGCGGTTCTAAAACCGAAGGGTATTGTCAAAAAGAACTGATGTCGTTTTCCTTTGCTGCACTAGTGATATATGTGTGTTTGGTTAAAAAATGATTCTTCTTTGTTATGTAAAATGTTTTCTTTTATTCAAATTGTTCCTTAGGCACTTTAAGGAAGATGGAGGAAATGGAAGACGATATGGCAATATATGAAATTTAAGTGCTTTCATATTTTTAGAGAAAGAAATCGTTTTATAAATTGGCTACTATAGAATTGTTAAATAAAATATATTATAAATGGTATTCTCCTACGACACCCAGAATTACTCTTGATTTTATTCTTAATAAATATCAATGATTACTCTAATGTTTATGATCAAATTAACTAGATGATATAATCAATAAAAAATATGAGATTAGATAGGGTTAGTCAACCCAAGCTATCTTCTAACAAATTTAATAAGAATGTCAATAAACTAATCCCTTATAATAATCTATAGAAGGCTTAAAGACATGTATTAATAGTAAAAGGCGAATTTGTAGTAGATGATATAAATAAAACAATTATTTAAAGACGGGTTGATTATGTAGATCATTCATAGTTAACCTCTTATTGGTTATCATATTATCATTCATTTGATTTCTAAAAAAATCTTGAATTAGCCAAACAAGTGTCAATTAATTAATTAAGTTTTTCACTCATTCCAAGCATATACATGTGGGATTCTTCTCATAACTCATGTTTCATGTGTATAAATAGTTCTCTCTCCTAACAAACATAATATACGAACTACACCTAGACCAATACTTAAGATCATGCATGAAGGGGTTAGAGCATTAAAACAATTTATCTATTCCATTGTATACAAATACAGTGCAATTGAAACTTTACATGTGTTGAAAATACAAGAAAACACTAGAGGGGAGATGGGGGTGGTTGAATAGTGGTTTTGAAAACCTTTCACAAAACAGCATCTATAAGATGATTCCACTAATCTTTTACAAAAGTAAATATATAATTTTTAAGTTTATGGATGATGGTTTTTATAGGATGATTCCACTAATCTTTTACAAAGGGTAAACGTTGATAAGCATTAGACTATATTGTGTGTTCTAGACATCTAATCATTTGTCATGTCATTCATAAATGCATCATTTGGTAAAGCATACAATGTGTATAATCATCAGATGGTATTAATATTTTATGCTTCTTCAAAGGCTATAGCATTTAGCACTCATTCATTACTTGATGTATTCTTTAAGAAGATTAGCTTGAGATAACACTTGTATTAGTAAAAAAAATTTAGTCTTAGTGTTACACAATAGCTAGACTTTTTATTTTATAAGACGATAACCCAAATAGTCTATTAGATGATTTCAAAGAGAGATACTTTTTTATCAAACGGTGTTTGTTTATTGCACAGTCTAGTCTAGAAATCATTATTCATAAGCCTAATTCCATTGAAAACAAATGTTGCAAAATATTTATTCTTTAGATGTTACTTCTTTATGAGAACTTTTCATTCATAGAATTATTTCATTTGATGCTTTTTGTCAAACTTCAAAACTTGAGCTGCTTAGACGGTCTATTCTCTAGACGATCTTAGCTTAACATGTGTAATCCCCAACAATGTAAAGTCTTTAATTTACCCTTAAACAAGAGGTTATCAGAAATTTTAGAAGAATTCCAATCAAAGATATAAGACTGAATTATAAAGAGAAAATAGAATTGAAAAGGAATATATTAAAATAGAATGTTTTTTGATAGAAATTTAAAGAACAATAATTTTATTGCACACAACATCTAAATCAAATATGAAATTATAAAAGTATCAATTAAGAAGGATTAGTCTTTAATGATAGAAGTGATGGAGTGGATGGTGGATGGATAAGGTGATCAATTAATGATAGAAGTGCTCGTTTTTCTCTTCTTTTATACTAGTTATATATGCACTTTTCTTGTTTCATTCAATATGTTGAAGATCCAAAGTGTCCATTTCAATTGCGAATCTTGAAATTACGTGCAGAGTTCCTTTTGTTGCATATTTCTAATAGATATTTTATGCAAATATTCAAGAGCTTAGAGATTAGAATCAATTTGTAAACTCTAAGTTATCACAAAGTTATCTCTAAGGTTATCTTCATGGTTATGTCATGTCAAAATGTCCATTAAATTTTGCAAAGAATAACACCTTAATCAACAACTTATATCTGTTAGCAAAAAGAAGAAGATGGATGTCTTGCTTCAATAAAGGATTTTGATGATGATGTTTCATGGAGAAGTGTTGAATAACTAAAGAAGTGGTTGGTTTCAAGAAATACTATGAAGACTCGGTAACTTAGTTATTAAAGACTTGTAATATGTGTATTGTAATTAATTTAGTAGTTCAAGAGTCAATAGGTAAAACCCAAGAAGCAGAGCACTTAGAAAAAGTTTTATTTTTCATAAAAGTCTATGTCATAATTGATTATCACTTAGGATAATCCATTATCCCCAAAAGCATGAATTCCCAAGGTTTGCAAATAATTGATTATCACTTATTATAATCGATTATTAGTGGTAGTTACGAATCTGACTCTTAGTTTTCTGACCTAATTTTCAAATGCAAAGTGTTGATAGGGGGAGCACACATTAGCTAAACCCACTCCCTGGTGTTTGTTTTTTATGATAACAACACATAGTTAATAACAACACATGTGTGTGTACTGTGTACTATGTCATATATGCTTATGCTTATAGTGAGATTTTCACATCCATATTTGTGGACATATTTGATAACGGTTGAAAAAAAGTTATTTTCATGCTTCATTTGAGGTTAAAATACAACCTTCAAGGCTTAGAATGAGCTTAGAATCAAGCAAAACACGTAAGTTGATTCAGTTGAGAGTCAAAAGCTTTTTCTAGAGATATTATGCTTGTTTTGCATTGTTTTGCAGCGTTTTTGATGAATACGCAAAATGGATTAAAGATGGAAGGTCTTAGACTCAATAAAGAAGAAACATGAAGAAAAGAAGAGTCTAGGAACCGCCCAGCGCCAGAATCCAACGCTGGGCGGCCAAAAGCGAGGGGAAGCCACTGTCTGGCGCCTAGGCGGTGCAGCCAGGCGGTTTTACGATATGAGGCAAACCGCCGGGCGGTAGCGCGATAAAGGGGAAACCGCCGAGCGCCAAAGTGTGACACCGAGCGGTTGTCTGCTGGGCTTGGGCCTCAATTTTATGAGGCTCCTCAACTATAAATAACCCTAGTGCGAGTTTAGATGTATTCTTTTGACAGAGAGGGGCGACCAGACCTAATTTTTACTCCTTGGAGAAGATCTCTTGGATGCTTAGGCTCCTTTTTATCCAATCTAGGGTTTGCTTTTCCATTCTTCCATCATTTTTCATCTAGTTTCACGATGACAATGGTGAACTATACCCTTTTGTTGTTGGGGAACAATGTAATCTTTTGAAACTCTCTTTTATTGAAACTCTTATTTATTTATATGCTTGTCGTATGCTTTGATTATCAATTATTGGGTTTCTCACCTGCGCTTAATGCTTTTATCGTTTAACTCATTCGATAATTGTTGTTTATCTTTATTGATACGGGAATGTACGGTACTGTCATGAACTGGGGGAAATTCCTTGATTAAGCAATACCACCTAGGGATAGGGGGGTAGGACGATCAATTGTTTTCGCTTCTGTTTATAATGCATTATTAATTACTAGGGGAGGCTAGGGATAGCAAGCCAGTAATTATTAATAGGCTCTTTTCGCCGAGGGATCGGGTTAAGGATAGAGTAAGAAAGTTTGCATTATAATTAGATAACAAAGCGAATTAAATAAGAGGAGGAGATAAGAGAGAGCGGATAAGATGAAATTGTAAACCCCAACAACTCCATTCATCCATAGTCTTTTTTTTTCGTCAATTGAATCAATCGCATTTGCATGTTTACTTTTTGTTCTTGCATCCAAACAAATTAATTTTTCTTTACAAGTCTTATGATTTCAATTTGCACAAACGATAAGGCCGGCGAGTCCTTTGGGAAGAACGATATTGGGTTTACCAATTATATTACTTGGAACGATCTGGTACACTTGCCAGAGTGTTAACAAGTTTTTGGCGCCGTTGTCGGGGACTCGTGGTTTAACTTTTTCAAGTAGTGTGAATTGACTGAAATTTGACTTGTTTGTAATTATTGTTTATATTTTGTTTTGTTTAAATTTTGTTGTTATTTTTCTTTAAAAGTGCTTTTAGGCTTTTTGTTTCTTGTGTATGCAGGAAACAATACACACTAGAAGTAAAAAGAACCAGCAAACTCTTCTAGAAAGGCTATCAGACGGGAGAAGAAGAAAAATTAAACGTCCTACACGTGAAAATTTTTCTTGTCCTGAACGACTTCTGCAATCTTCACTAGAGACTTTTGCACAGGGCATTGAGGAGATGGCGGACCAAGTTCCTCCAAGAAGAACACTGGGGGACGCATCAAACATAGTAGGTCCTTTGCATTTCAACAGTATAGCCATACCAGCAGATAATGCAACAAACATGGTGATGAACCCTGCACTCATCCAGCTAGTACAGAGCAACACATTTCATGGGTTGTCAAATGAGAATCCTTATAATCATTTGACTATTTTTGGTGAAATTTGCAATACCGTCAAGATGAACGGAGTTTCGGATGACAGGGTCAGACTCATCTTGTTTCCTTTCTCTCTTGGAGGAAACGCTAAAGATTGGTTGCATTCATTCCCAGAAGGTATTTTAAAAAATTGGGAGGCTGTGGCAAAACAATTTGTCACTAAATTCTTTCCGCAGATAAAGATCAATCGGGGGAAGCTGGAAATTTCTTCATTTAAGCAAGGAATGGAAGAAACTCTTGGACAGGCTTGGGACAGATTTAAAGGCCTGTTGAGGAAGACCCCAGTCCATGGGTTTGACAAGACCTCATATATACTTGCTTTCCTTGCAGGCCTACACACTCAGTCAAAGATGATGCTAGATGCTTCAGCTGGAGGCAGCATAAACAAAAAGACTGAAGATGAGGCCTACACATTGATTGAAGACATGGCTATGAATGAAGTGACGCAAAGTGAAAGGGGTGTACAAAAAGGAGGACTTTTTCATCTTCCTGTTGATGATGCTATGGCTGCTCAGAATCATCTCCTTACTCAAAAACTGGATAAGCTAACAAAGGTCCTTTCTGAACTTCCAAAGGGGATAAGGAATATCTCTCAAACTCAACAGCTTTGTGATCTATGTGGTGGTGACCATATTAATGGTCAATGTGCTTTTCCCGAAGAAATGCAGCAGGAAGTCAACTACATGGGAAATCAGTTCCAATATAGGCAAGGTAACGCTAACCAAGGCAATTCTAACCAAGGTTGGAAGAACCACCCGAGCATTGGAAAAAACCAGAATAATTCTTCTGAGCAAGTAGGAAGCTTCCAGCAGCAATATCCGTCACCTTTATGGCAGCAGGTGAGCAGCTTGACAGAGACTGTTAGAGGCTTAAGTGACAGATTTGATAATTCTTTCAAAGGATATGAATCTGAGCTAAACAGTAATCAAGCCAACTTTAGATCATTGGAGTCGCAGATTGGCCAGCTGTCTAAAAGGATAGAAACCACTGAGAGGAATCATATTAGGGCTAACACTGATGTCAACCCTAAAGAAAAGTGCAAAGTTATTCTGAAAGGAGATAAAAGGAAGGCAGAAGTGGAACCAATTAACTTTGAAAGCAGTGAAGATGAAAAAGAATAAAGTGAAAATGAAGAAGAAATCATTGAGTTAGATACTAGTGGAGGTGAAGAAGAAACGAGAAGAGAAAGTAGTCATAATGGGACGTTTAGAGAAATTTTTAACCAAATGACTGTAATACCTTCTGCAAATCAACAGATCCCTCCCTTTTTCGAAAGAATTAAATACAACCTCGAAGATGAAATTGAACTCACTGATGAAGAAGAGGATCCTGTTATTCAACCTCAGAAGAGGAATCATCCGCCCAAGGTTAAAGATCCAGGATGTTTAACACTATCATGTGTTTTGAATGATTTTGATGTAGAAGCCATGATAGATTCGGGAGCTAGCATCAATATGATACCCAAGGATTTCTTGATAAAAATTAGAGGGCTAGTGTTGAGACCGACTGATGTTAATGTGACGATGGCAGATGGTTCCATAAAAGTACCACTTGGTATGGTGGAAGTTGTTATTGTGCGAGTGGAGCAGCTAGAGTTCGTGGTAGACTTCATTGTCATGGACATGGAAACTAATGAAGAAATTCGTGTGATTTTGGGAAGACCCTTCGTGGCAACTTCAAATATGCTTATTAGTGTCCATGATAGAAGAATAATGATGAGAGACCAAGACTATTTGCTTCTTTATACTGGCTTTGAGGAGAATGAGGTCAAAGTAAAAAAAAGAAACAGACATGAGAAGTTAGGGAGAGAAGCTGAATATGAAGATAGCATATCAGGTACTGATTATACTGACAGCTGTAATGTTTTGCAGGTACCTGTGAGTAAAGAAGGAAGAACTATTCATCCAAAATCGAAAGAAGACCCATTCCGACCGAGAAGTAAAGTGAAATATAAGAGGAAGGAGTGGGTATTAAAAGAGCTGAAGGAGAAAGGGATGATGGAGATTGAAGCACAATACAGTAGACATACCAAAGGATTGGATAAAAGAAAGTGGAGGATCTGGTGTACTAGAGACACCAACACAAAAGATAACACGTGATGTTGCTGAGTCAATTTATTTTGTTGTAAAACATTAGTCGTAGGTTTATTTCTTTTTGAACTTGTATTTGTTTCTCTGGTTTTTGAACAATTTTTGGGTAGCATCTACTGAGGGAAGCTAACTTTTTGTATCCACTAAAGGATGACATGATAGTACACCTACTGAAGGGTGTTGGGAGGCACTTGTTGACAAGGGCTAGAACAGGTTTGGGTCAGGCTCGTGACGTTAAACAAGCGCTACTAGGAAGCAACCTAGGTTCCTTCTTTCACTTTTGCATTTTGAATTCTTAGAATAGGTTGAATTTTTATTTTTATTTTATTGTTTATGCTTGGCTTGAAGACTTTTCTGACAATGTTTGACTGAATGTTTGATGATAATTTGATGTGAATGATAATTGAGTTGTGTTGCATGTTAATATCCAAGTGAAAAAGTTCATTAGCAATGTGAACAGATGTGTGATGAAGTATGATTGTGGTTATGATGCTAGGCAGGGTGTATAAATGAATGATGTGTGAGAAAACATGCTGTGTGAGGAATTGAGCTCCAGAGTTTTCATTGTTGTATGTATTGTTCACTGGAAAACATGAATGATTTTACCTTAATCTTGATGATTGATTGCATTACATGTGACTATCATATGATAAGGCCATTTTTGACAACCCTTCTTTAGCCAAATTTTTCACCCAAAGTGTTTGAAATACTATACCCTTTTTGAACCTTAGCCTTAAATAGGATGAGAACCCTTGGTTTGAAATTCTTTACCTTGAGTTGGGTTGAGCTTTACTGTATGTGTTGACAAGGTTCAAGTTTGGGGTTGTATGGGGGAAATTGAAAGGCAATTGAAAAGCATTGAGCTCAAATGTGAAGAAAGAAAAATGTTTGAGCAAAAGAAAAGAAAAGAAGAAAAGCATGGAAGATGAGCTCAATGTAAAAATAAAAGAAAAGGAAAGAAGTTGGGAATAAGTGAGATTGGTGAGATGGAGAGTTGCGCTTAAACTTTGAATACTATTGTAGCTCTCTTCACTCAAGGATTTTGCATTCCAGAAAAACCAATTTTCTTATTAGCCTAGCCTCAATACAAGCCTTGGAAAAGTCCTTGTGATGGCAGTTGCATGTGAAGATTTTAATTGTTTGAGATGAATGGCAATTTTATTTCATGTGACCTGTGAATAATAAAGAGTTGGAGTGCCACCTTAAACACTTGAGTGATTGAGTGAAACACTTGCTTAGTGAGAATTGATAAATTTCATGCTTACATTTGTTGAGAAATATGTCATCATGTGAACTGAATTGAATTGAAAGCATGCATGCATCTTGATTTGATTCCACTGAAAATCTGAAATTGAGTAGCCTTGTCATAAATGTTAGGAGTGTTGAACTATTGAATGAAAAAGTGGAAAGCCAAGTTTTGTTTTGTTTGCTTGAGGACAAGCAAAGTTCTAAGTTTGGGGTTGTGATAACGGTTGAAAAACAGTTATTTTCATGCTTCATTTGAGGTTAAAATAAACCTTCAAGGCTTAGAATGAGCTTAGAATCAAGCAAAACACGTAAGTTGAGTCAGTTGAGAGTCAAAAGCTGTTTCTAGAGATATTATGCTTGTTTTGCATTGTTTTGCAGCATTTTTGATGAATACGCAAAATGGATTAAAGATGGAAGGTCTTAGACTCAATAAAGAAGAAGAAACATGAAGAAAAGAAGAGTCCAGGAACCGCCCAGCGCCAGAATCCAACGCTGGGCGACCAAAAGCGAGGGGAAGCCACTATCTGGCACCCAGGCGGTGTAGCCATGCAGTTTTACTATATGAGGCAAACCGACGGGCGGTACAACTCACCGTCGGGCAGTAGCACGATAAAGGGGAAACCGCCGAGCGCCAAAGTGTGACGCCGGGCGGTTGTCTGCTGGGCATGGGCCTCAATTTTATGAGGCTCCTCAACTATAAATAACCCTAGTGCGAGTTTAGATGTATTCTTTTGACAGAGAGGGGCGACCAGACCTAATTTTTACTCCTTGGAGAAGATCTCTTGGATGCTTAGGCTCCTTTTTATCCAATCTAGGGTTTGCTTTTCCATTCTTCCATCATTTTTCATCCAGTTTCACGATGACAATGGTGAACTATACCCTTTTTATTGTTGGGGAACAATGTAATCTTTTGAAACTCTCTTTTGTTGAAACTTTTATTTATTTATATGCTTGTCATATGCTTTGATTATCAATTATTGGGTTTCTCACCTACGCTTAATGCTTTTATCGTTTAACTCATTCGATAATTGTTGTTTGTCTTTATTGATACGGGAATGTACGGTACTGTCATGAACTGGGGGAAATTCCTTGATTAAGCAATACCACCTAGGGATAGGGGGGTAGGACGATCAATTGTTTTCGCTTCTGTTTATAATGCATTATTAATTATTAGGGGAGGCTAGGGATAGCAAGCCAATAATTATTAATAGGCTCTTTTCGCCGAGGGATCGAGTTAATGGTAGACTAAGAAAGTTTGCATGATAATTAGATAACAAAGCGAATTAAATAAGAGTTGTAGATAAGAGAGAGTGGATAAGATGAAATTGTAAACCCCAACAACTCCATTCATCCATAGTCTTTTTTTTCGTCAATTGAATCAATCGCATTTGCATGTTTACTTTTTGTTCTTGCATCAAAACCAATTAATTTTTCTTTACAAGTCTTACGATTTCAATTTCCACAAACGATAAGGTCGGCGAGTCCTTTGGGAAGAACGATATTGGGTTTACCAATTATATTACTTGGAACGATCTGATACACTTTCAAAAATATGCTAAGTGTTGAAGGTTAATCGATTACATGGATAATGTATTCAATTAAGTTTATTAAAGATTTGAAAACTTTTTGATGCTTGTCATAATTGTTTGAACAGTCATATTTTTAAATATGTTGAGTAAGTATTAAATGCAAATCGATTACATTACTTGAGCATTCAATTAATTGCTTTGACTGCTTTTAATCTGTTGTAAGTGTTTAATATAACTGATCAGATTACTAGCATAATAACGTAATCGATTAAAATGCGTCAGTTTTGACGAACACTATATATATATATATATAGATGCATTGATTGAACTTCTTTAACAAAATTAAGATTAACATTTTCATATCTGATTCAGATTAAGTTGCAAAGTCTTACATAGGTGATCAAATGCTCCAAGAAACAAGAAATTGCCGTGGTGTTCAAGTCTTGAAGATTTCCTTAAAGACAAGGTTGATTGATTTGAAGAGTCTGATCTTTTTGCACAATTGAGGTGCTTGTTGTGTGATCAGGAGTTTCGCAAATGTTGAGTGTTGTTGTTTCCCTGTGCGTGTTTGCCAGGAAGAAGAATGAGGAGATCTTGACTTTGAGAAGGTTCTCAAAGGGGTGACTGCAAGAGAGGATTGTTCTTGCTGCAAGTTTGTTGTATTTGGCTATATTAGATTAGTGAGTTAGAGAGGTGATTTTCATTTTGACAGTGTTGTCGTTGTGTAAAGCCCTTGTTGTAAAACCTCAGATCTTTATAGTGCAATTGGCTTTCAATCTCAGGTTTATTGAAAGGACACTGGATGTAGGCAGTTGAGGCCGAACAAGTATAAACTTAGAGTTTGAATTTTCTTATCCCTATCTCTCTCCATAGTCGATTACATTTTGTCTTTAATCTAATACGCATATTGTTACATTGCATACATTTTTGCTTGTTGTTCAAGAAAGGTTTAAAGACTTATAGTATTTGCGAAAAATATTTCAAAAGCAATCATATTTGCTTGTTGGACATCACAAATGAAATGACTATTGGCTTCACAAAACAAAACGTGATTGAGAAGTTGTTTCTGGATCACATGGGATTTAGAAGGAATGAAAATGGCTAACCCTTCAAAGATGAGCATCATCCTGAAACAAAGGAAGTTGAACCCATTAATGTTGACACATCAAGGTATCGATTCAGACCTCAACAGACTTTGAGAGGTTTGTTGTTGGCTAATTCAAAAGACATGATAATAAGATGTCAAAGCTTTAAAAATCCTTCTCTGAACTACATAGAAAGATGGATTATGCATTAAGGATCAATGCTTTTGGTGGTACCTCTAAAGATGAATCTGAAAGTGAAAAGAATAGTGCTGATGAGAAGTTATTAGAGACGTATGACTTAGAATAGGATGTTAAAGTCTTAGTATGGAGTCTGTTTTGTTCTTGTTTTTCTTTTTTGTGAGGGCTTCTTTTGTAATGAATGGCCTTACATGCCATTTATTTTGATTAAACAGATTGTACTTATTTTTTAATATGAATGAAAGTATTATTTCAATCTTCAACCAATCTGAGTGAATTAAATTTTTGATTGATGAATCAATCTGTTTCATAATCGGTTAATCATCTCGTATGTATGCAATTTGATAATTTCATTGTTACATTTTTGTCATTGCATAATCATATTGTGATAATGATTATTATACTACATAAATACTAAAATGCTTGATCTAGATAAGCTTGAAAGGTTATGAAGGAATTTTGATTGCTGATTGAGCTGAGATAAAAAATCAACATTACTCTGCAGCAAGAAATCGATTAAGAGGAAATCCTAATCGATTACGATTCGTCATTTGGTTTGAAGTTTCTAAACTTCTAATCTCTAATACTTTAAACTATGACTTGTTATTTGTTATATGTTTATTCATCTTATATCTCTTTGTGATGATCCGCAATGTATTTGATATGAGATAATAAGTGATTAAACTAATTTGGTTGATTTAAAATGTATCAAATTTGCTTTGATATGACTTTTGTAAAGCTTTCTGATACATTGTTTGAACATGCCTAATTGATACATACATTGAAATATTTCTATTATGCATCTATGATTTGATATCTGAATATACATAATGACAGGGGGAGTATGATTTGGTTGTATTAAAGTTTCACATGTTATAACATGGGGAGAATATGATAGAATCATGTGAAGATTATTGATAGGGGGAGCATCAAAATTATGCTATTACACTGATTGATGCATATTTATTTGTTTCATTATCTTTGTTTCAATTACTGTGTTAAACATGCATTTTTTGCTAATGCCCAAAGGGGGAGAAGTATTTCATGTACTTGAACTGTGTTATTGAGATAATTTGAAATATGTTTGATTATGGATTGTACAACATGGTTTTATTAATCGTGGTTGTGCATCATCAAAAAAGGGGGAGATTGTTGATAGGGGGAGCACATGTTAGTGGTAACGGTTGAATATATCGTTATCTGTGATGGAATTTTGATACTAAATCAACTCTTTTTGACTTAGAAATTTGCTTAAACTCATGTTTTTAGTTTCATTTTATAAATAAGTGAGTAGAGGTTATACTTAATGATTTTATCACTAAATTCCCTTAATTTTGTAGGTTACTGTTATGTTTGGAAGAGGAGCAAAAGGATCAAGGAGTTGGAATTCAAGAAGCAAGCAGATCTGCAGAAAAAGAGAAAAAGATGCAGTGTAGAAAAGTAAGGCTGTGGGCCTGTTAAGTCTCCGACAAGTGTACCGAATCGTATCAAGTAATATAAATGGTAAGACCAAGTATTGTTTTCCCTAGAGACTCATTGGTCTAAACAGTCATGTCATTTATTGATTATTTAAGACTTGAGAAGAAAAATTAGGTTTTAGAATGCAAAACAGAAAATAAACATGAACGAAAGTGTTGATCAATTGACTCAAGAATACGCATGTGATTGGTGTAAAATATGGAATGATAATGTTGTTGGGGTTTCCGACTTATCCTATCCACTCTCATGTATTTACGAATTCATCTTCTGCATTAATGTTAATGCCACTTTCTAATTTACCTTAAACTCGATGTCTCGGTGAAGAAAGCCTACTCTTAATTACTAGTTTACAATGTCTTGTCTCCCTAGCAATTAATTATGCATTACATTCGCACAGAAACTTAAAGGCAACCAATCCTCCTATCACTATGTCTAGGTAATATTGCTCTTGGGAGAATTTCCTCAGTTCTAGATTTTCTCGTATGTGTCCATATCAACAAAATCAATGATCATGAAATTGAATTAGTTAAACAAAGCATGCATAGAGTGTAGAGGAAAAACCCTAACAATTAATGAAGTAAAGTATAAATATTAATAATTAATTCAATACATGAAAATTTCAAAGGATTACATCGTTTCCCCAACAACAATGGAGGTTTAGTTCACCATAGACATGGTGAATCTAAATGAAAGTAATGAAAAGAATGAAATATAGAACCCTAAAAGTTGTAGATTGGAGCTTCCGCATTCAAAATCCGCCTCTGAGGGGAGAAGAGAGTGATTTTGTGCCTCTTTTTGTCCAAAGATAGGCCCTCTAGGTCGTGGAAATCAATATATAGTTCATAAAAAATAGCAGAAAAATAGCCCAGGCCCACACTGACAGCGGTCAGCGCTAAATTGACACTCAGCGCTAAATTGACGCTCAACGGTAGGTGCGACACTTAGAATTGACACTCAGCGGTGGTGCCCAAGCGTGAGACAGAGAACTCTTCAACAAAACTGGCACTCAGCGGTAAACTGGCGCTCAGCGGTAGGTGTGGCGCTTGGATTTGGCCCTCAGCGGTGGCGCTTAAGCACTAGACAGTGAACTCCACAACGAACTTGGCGCTCAACGGCGAAGTCGCGCTCATCGCTGGCTGCGATTCTTCTTTTGTGCACTTTTCCTACTTCTCCTCAGTCCAACTCCTTGCTACAGCAACTTCTTTCATCTAATTCATAATAATAATTCCTGCCAAAACAAGGAAAACCAAGCATAAAGCCAATAATATCACCTTCAACTCTCTTATTCTCTCAACTAAAGCAAAATCATGATTTCAAGCTAGTTTCTAAGTCATAAAGGTTGTTGTTAGCATCAAAATTAAGTATAAAATGATGGTGTTTTCAACCGTTATCACAATCCCAAACTTAGAACTTTGTTTGTCCTAAAGAAACAAGATATAACTCAGTCTTCCACCAATCCATACAATGGATCAACACATTCCAAAACTTTTTTTTCAAGACAACTAAGTACTTAAATCAACTCATAAAACAGAATTCAGTCGAGATGCACACATGCCTTAATTCAAAATAACTCATCATGGTGTTCACATAATCATATAATATCCAACAGATGTTATTCTCATGAATGATCAATCAACTAAGCATAAATGTAATCATGTACTCATGGAATCATTCCTTACTAGATAAATTGTTTCAGTCAATCACACAGGTGTTTCTAGAGGTCACTCCTCCCTTCTACTATCCTAATGTCACATAAAACAAAATTGCCTTTCATTTACCAGAATCAAACATACTCACACACACATGTCATCACAAGGACTTTTCATGGCTCGTAACGTGGTTGGGCTAAAAAAAAAATGGTTTTTCTAGATCACAAAATCTTTAAGTTAAGAGAGTTATTCATAAACTTATCATTCAAGCACAAACTCTCTTTAAACAACCAATATCACTCATTCCCAACTTTCCCCTTTTTGCATTGAGCTTTTTCTATCCTTACATTCTATTTTTTTCTTTTCCTTCTTCATACTTGCTCAACACTTATCTCAATGCTTATCTTTTCAATTTCAACTTTCCCAATCAACCCTAAACTTGAACCTTTATCAATAACATACAATGATTCTCAACTTAACTCAAGGTAGAGATTTTCAAAAGGGTTTTTTCATATTCTGTTTAAGGCTTAAGGTTCAAAAAGGGTAGAACACATTGTGCTCTTTTTTCTTTTGGGCGAAAATCATGCATTTGGCCAAGAAAGGGTTAATAAAAATTGGCCTTGATCATGTGACACAAGCATGCAATTCATTCAATCATAGAAACCTAGGCAAAATCATTCATGCTTCCAAGAGAATAACAATCATTCAAAACAAATACTCTAGAGTTCAAAATCTCACATATAGGCTCATTCAATATTCCACATACTCCAGATACACATCCTGCTTAGCATAATAATCACAATCACAACATCATGCATCTAGTCACATAGCTTGAGAACAACCACCTGTATATCAGCATATAATGCACAATCTCAACATCAATATCAAAGCATCATCAAGCAATACCCATCACATGCAAATCAATATCAAACCATCACATCAGATATAGTTTCAAATCGAGTACATCAACTTATTCTAAAATCGAAGCAAATAAGTTCAACAATACAAAATAAAAGATAAGAAAAATCCTGCTCTAGTACAGATAACATCCATTAGTAGATGATATCTCAACTCCTCATCAGTAGATAGCATCCTCTCCTTATTCAGCATCTTCAAAATCATCCTCCTCATCATCCTGCTCCATAGTTGGAGCTTCAGCTGCTCCAGCTCCACTCGCCTGTGTGTTATCCTCTGGCCATGCCACCACAATGTTGAATTCATCCATAGTCCACCGTCGTCTAGGGGGTGTATCATACATCCCGATGATCATCTCCGCAGTGGCCACCTGTCCTTTGTGGATAGACTACATCCTAGCCTCCATCAAAGACATATACATGTCCCTCATCCGAAAAGGCTTTGCATAATGAGGCGATGCATGTGCATGTGGTGGTCCTATTCTTCTAGGACGATGTCGTGGTGGTACTGGCCGAGCTGCCTCATCTCCCCCGCAATACTGTCTATAGTAAGCCTCATCAATCGTCTTCCTTGGTCGGTCCAACGGCGGTGTGGAAATGTTCACCCCAGCTAACTCACAAAGATGTGTGATCAGAGAAGGATCCCCCAAGGGTGCCTTTTTGTTTGCAGTATTGGCACAAGTATGAATCTCATTTGCTATGACCTATCTAATGTTAATGTTCATCCCTTTGAGCACATAATACAGGAAGATGGTTCTACTGACAGTAATGTCAGACACATGAGAGCATGGCTGGATGTTGGCATGAGAAAACGTCATCCAGTATTTTGCCAAAGGAGTCAAATCAACTCTCCTAATATGCACAACTGCACCATTCATGTTCCTCTGAAAATGCCCTCCAGGCACACTGATGAGTCAATATTTTCTTGACTTCACTTAGTTTATTGTACCCAATTTAATCAGGGAATTGTGCTTAAATGTCCGTTATTTTTCGTTTTTGCTAATTGTCCTGAATTTGATCGGAAATTCTAATTTTAATTAATTTGAATATTCTGAGCTAATTATTTGCATTATTAATTGTAGGGAAAATTTTGGAGATTCATTTTAGGACATTAGGAGGATGCCACATAATTCAAGACTCTTCACAAAAGAAGTGTGCACAAGAAGAAGGGCAATAAATTGATTTTACCCTTTGGGCTTATAAAAGAAGGGTGTGGAAGGCAATTTAAATTTGGAGAATTTGGAGACACAGGCCGCAAGCAGCATGCAGCAAGGCACATGAGGGCTTAAAACCGTGAATGAAGAGTGGTGATTGTGTGGTCCAACTGCCCACTGTATCACACGGACATCACAATGTAGCGTCCATGAGCTGCACGTGATGGGCTAGAATGGATGAGCAACACGCTCACGGGCTGAAGTAATTAAATGGTAGCATCCAGCCTTCACACGGCCCAACTGCCACCTGAGAATTCAAGCATAACACAGCCCATCCAAGGGAATGTAGCAGCTCACACTCACGGACAACCCATAAGCATCTTTATCCAGCTTGGAGAAAACGGTGCATCACCAACTCATGGGCCATAGGGAATCAACACAACAGCTCCAATCCAGCTTCAAATAATAAGTCCAGCATGTGATGATGAAGGCAACAGCCTTGGTCCAGCAAGCTTAAAGTTGCAGCCCACGTAACCACATCACCGTCCAACTTTTGAGGAGGTTCAGCAACCCATATTTGGAGGGTCCAACACATCCAGGAGCAGCGTCTAGGTGCTTGGAGAAAACAATAGTTGCACATCAGCATCCTAAGAGGGCCTAGAGGAGAAGAATAGGTGATTCAACCTAGAGAAAAGAGGCAGCCGCCACCCTAGAGAGATCTGTCTTCGTTTTCCCTTTGGCAGCCGCAACATGTTGCATCAGATTTAGTTTTTATTTTGGAAGGAAAGCACACGTCTTGAAAGGAGAATGGAAGGTGACGTTGCTTGAAGGGAGCTCACAACCAGCTAGAGCACACACGCTCATTTCATCTTATTCCAGAAACATGTTACGACAGCAAGAAAAAGTAGCTTCATTTAATGTTCATTTCTTTTGCTAGAAGCCGAAGCACACACGAAATTTCATTTCTTTTCCTTAAGCATGAACCGAATTGTTTCTTATAATATATATATATATATATATATATATATTGAAAGCATTTAGATTGAAGTAGTTTAATTAATCCATATTGTTTTACTGTTCACACAATTATCTTTCATGATGTTTAAGTTATATGCTTCTTCTAGTTTATTATAATGTGCCTTTTATTATTCCACTTTTAGGCTCATCATTACATTTTAATAGCATTGAATCCCTTTTTCTTATTTCTCGAGTGCATTTAAATTAGTTTACACGTCTTGCTTTAGAACTGTTCGATTTACTGTTTCCATGTTGTCTGTTATGTTTGTTTTATTGTTTCCGTTTACTATGTTGTCTTTTCTGTTTGATTGTATTAATTTAGTAGTAATGTTAGCTTAAATTAGTCGGGTTGGTCATTAATAAAATTACTTTATTTCCTTGAGATTTCTCGGACTGTTCTTGTGTTTATTGTACTCTGCCTGACACTCTATGAAATCTGACTGTGTTCTTTCAATGGGTATACGCTTAGTTGCCCAACTGGTGATTGCATCTTCGCTTAGTTTATCGATCTGTATAAAACACATAGGATGGAATAGGTGTATTGCGTTCGCTTAGTTCGTGATTATGATAGCATGATTGACCTTCACTTAGTCGGTTAGTTGTGCTGGACTAGAGGCTAGAGTAGTTTATTCATGAGACTCTTGCACTTTGATTGCTATGTTGCTGCTCTGATTTGGCTATATATTTAATCTGTTTTGTGCCTGCGATTAGGGATACACTTAGTTGCCTAATCGGTGATAAATCTTCGCTTAGTTGATTAGACTGTACGGTTTAGAACTGATTGGATTTGAGCAATGCATTCGCTTAGTTTGCAATTTTGAAGACCGAATTAGCCTTTGCTTAGTTGGGTGATTCGTGTCAGATTTGTATTAGAGTAGTGCGTACTTATCATTAATCTGTGATTGGAAGCATAGTGATTGAGTTAATGACCAACCGTTTTTATTCTGTATTTGATTCCGTTTGGCACTTCTGTTTGCATCCGTGTTTTAATTTAATTCGTTTGCATTCACAAAAACCTTTCACAAAACCCCTCCACTTCATGTTTGACCTGATTCTCGAACCACAGTTTGGTCCTTGAGAGACGACCTAGGAGTCACTTCCTAGTCTATACTGCATTCTTTATGCACATTAAATTTGCATGGGGTGCGACACCCATCAAAATTTTGGCACCGTTGTCGGGGACCAACGGTTCGGTTTTAGGTCTTTGTTGTATTAGTATGTGTTGTGTTTTGTCTTGTGTTGTGAGTGTGTCCTTCTGTTTTGTGTGTGATGTCATGTGTTGTTGCATTTAGATAGCCTTAGTTGCATATTTTCATTGCATTCTTCTTTTCCCCCTTCCTTCTACATGTCTACCTATTTTGATTTTCTGGATACTACTTCTTCTGCCTGTGCCTATGATTATGATTCTACTCCTGCATGTTACTCTGATTATGGTTCTCCTGCTGATTTTTATGATGAGAACAATGACTCATCCTCCGACTCATGAGAGTGCTCTTTGGGAGCCGGCTACACATAGTGAGGATGATGTTCATTGCGTTCTCACCTCTGGACTGATATATTTGCTGCCTAAGTTTCATGGTTTTGTAGGTGAATGCCCATATGATCATTTGGAGAGGTTCCATCTCATTTCCTCTGTAATGAAACCTTCACATGTCCCGGATGATCGCATTTTCTTAAAGGCATTCCTGTATTCAGTAGAAGAAGCAGCATGTGAGTGGCTTATTCATCTTCCACCAGAATTCAGGACCAATTGGGAAGATCTTAAGCATTTGTTTTTGGACAGATTCTCCCCTACTCAGCATCATTTTGATTCATATAGCAACGATCTTAGGTGGAATGATCCTAACCTGGGATGGTATGGTACTTCACAGCTTCAATATCAAGAACCACCATTCCAGAATGCTTGTATGCCTCCAACAGTACAGAACCTACAGCAGCTGCAGTTTTATGAGTCTGCCCAAGCAATTCCTCATCCTTCCACTTCCCTTCTTTGTCCAGATTTCTTGAAGACTGTGTAATTCTGTTTCTGTCCTTGTGAGTCTTTGTTTTTCGTATGTTGAGTCTGTCTCTTCCCTGATGTCCGTAGAACTATTCCTTGATTTGCGTCTTGATTTTGCCCAGGAGTGCAAAAGACTAAGTGTGGTCTATTTTGATGAGTCGATATTTTCTTGACTGTATTTGGTTTATTGCGCTTAAATAAATCAAGGAATTGTGCTTAATTGTCCGGTATTTTCCTGTTTTTCCTAATTATGCTTAATTTGATTGGATATTCTTATTTTAGTTAATTTGAATTTTCTGAGCTGATTAATTGCATTTTTAGTTGCAGGGAAATTTTGGAGATATCTTTTGGAGCATTAGGAAGGACGCAAAGTCATTAAAGACTCTACAATTAGGCATTTCAATTTTAATTACATTATAACTTAGTAGTCTAGAAATCTTTAATTAAACTTATGTACAATGGGCCATTGTTGGCAAAAATGTGAAATGCCCAAAGTTGTAAGACACATGGCACCACCCTAGGGTTTCTTTTTGGGGTGGACCCCACCCATTTTATTAGGGATTCTTGGCCTTGGGTGTGCTCCGAGCCGACACACACATTTTTTGAACTTTTCATTTTAGCTTTGCTTAAAAACACTCTCTTAGGAGCATGAGAGGGGACTCTCTGGTTTTCATGGTGGAATGAAACAAGCACATTTCTTTTTCCTTTTTATTTTGTGCAAGGGCTGGAGCTATTTCTCGTAGTTTTCCGAGAATACATGTTGACGGTAGTCACATTTTGTGGAATGGGAGAATCACATTCTTGCCCTTTCATTTTATTACCTTTATGAACTTTTGAGTGAGGTTCTTTATTTTTGCTTCTCTGCATGACGAAAAAGAAGGCTTATTTGTTCAATGGAAATGACGTTTTCTCCCTCTTCATTGAGTGGTACCAAGAGTAGGTAGGTGTGGAAGGGACGTGCTAGCTTCAGCTTGTCTCCGAGGAATGAAGATACCTCCATTTTGAACGGGTTTTGGGGAGCACTTAGGAATGCACGCTGGTCTCAATGGTAGAATGTTGCAGCACTTTCCTTCTTTTCTTCTAGAAGGGTGTCAACGTTTTTTATTGCTAAATGAAAATGGTGGGTCTAGTGATGGGATGTTTCTTGGTTCATTTAACTTTGAAGAATGAAAAGTATATTAGATGGGATTAGGTGATGGTGTACGGTGGTGAGGTTGGAGAAGAATTTCCATTCATGTTTGAACAAGTGTGTCACGGATGGATGAGGGAAACTTTTCCCATTTTTATTTTTCTTTGAATTCAACACATGGAAGCTCATGGTCAGCAGCTACATTTAATTTTCTTTGTAGAAAGGAGGAAACGATGATTTATCTTTGGAGGTGCAGCGGATGCAATTAGCTTATTTTCCAACAATTTCATTTTTATTGGAGCATTCAATTTCTTTTACGAAAAATGGAGACGATGATTTTCTTTGCATTTAGAGATCCACACGCTGATTCACATTTCTTTTAGTACACACCGTGACATTTACTTTGCTTTCAATTTCAAGCTGCACTTTATTTGATTCATTAGTCTTAAGCTTTTGCATTTTAAAAGAATTATATGCGTTTTCCTTGCATTTTCATTTCTTTAGTTTAATAATTGCATTTTAATTTTATTTTACTATTTACGTACCTTAGCATTGAATGTTTTATTCCGGTGTTTTCCGTTCAGTTTATTTTTATGTTGTTTGTTCTGTTCGATCTTGTTAATTTAATTGCTATGTTAGCCTAGTTAGTTGAGTTGGTCATTAGCGATATTATAATGTTTCCTTGACATTTATGGACTGTAATTGTGTTTGTCACTCTGACTTGGTTAATGTGAAATTTGTGTTTACACTTGCAATTGGGTATACGCTTAGTTGCCCAGTTGGTGTTGAGTCTTCGCTTAATTGATAAAACGGCATGGTGTAAATTGGATTTGATGTTAACATTGCGTTCACTTAGTTCGCTTTTATGAAAACATGATTAGCCTTAGTTGGTTAACTGTGTTGGATTAGAGGTTTGAGTCACTGCTTTATTTTGTTGATCTGTGATAGGAAGCATTGTAATTAAGTTAATGACCAACGGTTTTCACATTCCGTTTTTACATTTCTGTTTACCTTTCTATTTGCATTCGTGTTTTAATTTGATTCATCACATTCACAAAACTTTTCACAACCCCCCTCCCCACTTCGTGTCTGACCTAATTCTGGAACCACATTTGGTCCTTGAGAGATGACTTAGGAGTCACTTCCTAGTCTATACTACATTCTTTAATGCCCATTAAATTTGCATGGGGTGCGACAACCCATCAAATTTTGGTGCCGTTGCCGGGGACCAACGGTTCGGTTTTAGGTCTTTTGTTGTGTTAGTGTGTGTTGTGTTTTGTCTTGTGTTGTGATGTGATGTTCTGTTTTGTGTTTTCGTTATTGTGTGTTGCATGTTTAATTGTGTTGTGTTTGTTGTTTCATAATTTTTAGCATTTTCCTTCTTCTTTTCCCTCTTCTTTTTCCATGTCTATTTTGATTTTATGAATATTGCTTCTTCTGCCTGGGCCTATGACTATGATTCTCCTTCTGCATGTTATTCTGATTATGATTGTCATGCTGATTTCTATATTGAGAACAATATGACTCATCCTCCCATTCTTGAGAGTGCTCCTTGGGAGCCGGTTCCAACTGATGAGGATGATGTTCATTGCGTTCTCACCTCTGGACTGATACATTTGCTGCCTAAGTTTCATGGTTTTGCAAGTGAATGCCCACATAGACATTTGGAGGAGTTCTACACCATTTTCTCTTCAATGAAACCTCCTTATGTCCCTGATGATCACTTGTTTTTAAGGGCATTTCCGCATTCACTACAAGGAGCAGCAAGGGATTGGCTTTATGGTCTTCCTCCAGGATTCATCACTTCTTGGGAAGACCTTAAGCATATGTTCTTGGATGAATTCTTCCCTGCTCAAAATGGTTACAACAACGATCCTAGATGGAATGACCCTAGCTTGGGATGGTATGACGCTCCACAACAATATCAACCATCTCAGAATACTTCTATGCCTCCACCAGTCCAGCAATACCAGAGTCAACAGTATGATGCTCTTGCCCAAATAGCTCCTCAACCTTCTACTTCTGAGCCTACATTGGAGGAGTTACTTAGCCAGATGGCCATGCAGAACATTCAGTTCATGCAAGAGACCAGAGCGTCAATTCAGAGTTTGAGCAACCAGATGGTGCAGACGGCCACTCAGTTCATTCAGGAGCAGTCTCAAGATTCAGAGTTACATTCTCAGACTGTTCAGAATATGGAAAATGATGTTAGTGTCGTCGACCTAGGTGATGGGAACCAGATTCTTGTGCTCATTGTGCCACCTACTTTCCCACCTTTAGATGTCCCTACTCTTGCACCTGAGGAGACTAATAAAGATTTTGAGGACCAGACATATATGAGCAGATATTTTAAGCCAGGTGGACTTTCTTCGTCTTGCACGACTGAAGGTGATTTACTGATGAATCATCCCTTCCTTGATCCGGTTGTGGAAGAAATTTCTCTTCTGGATCAGATTTGGCGGATGAAGTCCTTCCTCAGCACTTCATTTCTTGATCCATTTATGGAAGACACTTCTCTGCAACTCCAAAATTGGCAACTGCCACCATGATCAGGGGAGTTTTTTTTCCCTCCTCCTCCTTTCCCCACTTGTATTGCACTTGTCCATGATCTGTTGACTATTCTAACTTCTAATCTTATGCTTGTGACACATTGAGGACACTGTGTAGTTTAAGTGTGGTCTATTGGGGGAGATTTCTATTTTCTTTGTTAAATTTTTTCTTTTCTAGGTGTTAAATTTTTTGTTTTCTAGGTAGTTTTTGTTGTGTCTTATGTACAGTTTTGCATGTTTCTCTTGATTTCTGGACTTTGTTTAGGTTGTAGAGTGTCTTCCATTTCATTGATACTCTGATTTGTTGGATATCCTTGCTTTTCTTTGCTTGGAAGATGATTATGATGTTCGAGAGGTTGATTTGATTGTGACAATTACCCTGTGTGAGATTTGAGGCACTTTATGTTCTTTCTTGTCTGATATGTCTCTTGATTGCTTGCACATAAGCCTTGGCTTGACTCTGTTGATAATTCTTGATTGATATACATGTTTGGAAGTGATAAAGGTAGTTTTGTTGTTGAGCCTCTCTAGCCAAATGAGCCTACCCTGTTTTGATCGTTTGATAACCCCTCTAAGCCTATACTTTCCCTTGTTCTTTGTTTTCAAGCTCATTAATTACCCTTAAGTGAAAAACCATGATTACCTTAACCTTAGGGAATTTTGGAGCTTTGAAAGTGTTTTGGGAACAAGTGTGGTCTCCTTGGGGATTCAGATGAATTGGCTAGTTGGTTCCCCTTCTTGTTTTTGTTTTTGTAAATATGTTGTGTATCTTGTCTCTTAGAGTTGTGTCCTAGATAGAGAGAAAAGAAAAGAGACAAGATGGAAAAAAAGAAAAAAAAATACAGAAAAAAAAAGAAAAAAAAGAAAAATTGTGAATAATGGAGTCAAGAAGAGGATTGAATTAGAGGTTTTGGGTGTGATTTGACTGTGTTTTCACTTGTTCCCCATTGCTCCTCTATTTCTTTTGGTTTGTAGCTTCTAATCCATATTATATCCTCCCTTGTCCTTGGCCCCATTACAACCATGAAAAGACCTTTTGATTTGAACATGCATATGTTGAGTGTTGATATTAGAGGCCTGCCAAGTCTGTTTGTGTTTGCTTTCTTGAGTGCATTGAGTTGACATTGTTTACCTTAGACACTTGAGACAAACACTGATAGTGTGCATATGTGAGGTTCTGTTGCTTTTGATTCACCTCTTGAGTTGATTGATCATTTTTCCATGCTTGGAATTGCTTGGATGATTTCATGAGTATCTATTTTCCTTGATTCTGTGTTGGATATTGTCTACTCCATTCCTTTGTCCAGATTTCTTGAAGAACTGTTTAATTTTGTTTTTGTCCTTGTTAGTCTTTATTTTTTGTGCGCTGAGTTTGTGTCACTTCCTTGATGTCTTCTGAACTATTCGTTGATTTGCGTCTTGATTTTGCCCAAGAGTGCAAAAGACTAAGTGTGGTCTATTTTGATGAGTCAATATTTTCTTGATTTCACTTAGTTTATGGTACCGAATTTAATAAGGGAATTGTGCTTAAATGTCCGATATTTTCCCATTTTTGCTAATTGTGCTAAATTTGATCGGAAATTCTAATTTTAATTAATTTGAATATTTTGAGCTAATTATTTGCATTATTAATTGTAGGGAAAATTTTGGAGATACATTTAGGGAGATTAGGAGGATGCCACATAATTCAAGACTCTTCACAAAAGAAGTGTGCAAAAGAAGAAGGGCAATATAATGATTTTACCCTTTTGGCATACAAAAGAGGGGTGCAGATGGCAATTTAAATTTGGAGAATTTGGAGACACGAGCCGCAAGCAGCATGCAGCAAGGCACGTGAGGGCTTAAAACCGTGAATGAAGAGTGGTGATTGTGTGGTCCAGCTGCCAACCGTATCACGCGGACATCGCAATGTAGCGTCCAGGAGCTGTAGGTGATGGGCTAGAATGGATGAGCAACACGCTCACGGGCTAAAGTAATTAAATGGTAGCATCCAGCCTTTACACGGCCCAGCTGCCACCCGAGAATTCAAGCACAACACAGCCCATCCAAGGGAATGCAGCAACTCACACTCACGGACAGCCCATAAGCATCTTTATCCAGCTTGGAGAAAGCGGTGCATCACCAACTCATGGGCCATAGGGAATCAACACAGCAACTCTCCAACTTCAAATAATAAGTCCAGCACGTGATGAAGAAGGCAGCAACCTTGGTCCAGCAAGCTTAAAGTTGCAGCCCACGTAACAACATCACCGTCCAACTTTTGAGGAGGTGCAGCAACCCATATTTGGAGGGTCCAGCACATCCAGCAGCAGCGTCTAGGTGCTTGGAGAAAACAATAGCTGCACATCAGCATCCTAAGGGGGCCTAGAGGAGAAGAATAGGTGATTCAACCTAGACAAAAGAGGCAGCCGCCACCCTAGAGAGATCTCTCTTCGTTTTCCCTTTGGCAGCCGCAACATGCTACATCACATTTAGTTTTTATTTTGGAAGGAGAGCACACTTCTTGAAAGGAGAATGGAAGGTGACGTTGCTTGAAGGGAGCTCACAACCAGCTAGAGCACACACGCTCATTTCATCTTATTCCAGAAACATGTTACGACAGCAAGATAAAGTAGCTTCATTTAATGTTCATTTCTTTTGCTAGAAGCCAAAGCACAAACGGAATTTCATTTCTTTTCCTTAAGCATGAACCGAATTGTTTCTTATAATATATATATATTGAAATCATTTAGTTTGAAGTAGTTTAACTAAACCATATTGTTTTACTGTTCACACAATTATCTTTCATGATGTTTAAGTTATATGCTTCTTCTAGTTTATTATAATGTGCCTTTTATTATTCCACTTTTAGGGTCATCATTGTATTTTAATAGAATTGGATCCCTTTTTCTTATTTCTCGAGTGTATTTAAATTAGTTTACACGTCTTGCTTTAGCACTGTTCGATTTACTGTTTCCATGTTGTCTGTTATGTTCGTTTTATTGTTTCCATTTACTATGTTTTTTCTGTTCTGTTTGATTGTATTAATTTAGTAGTAATGTTAGCTTAAATTAGTCGGGTTGGTCATTAGTAAAATTACTTTGTTTCCTTGAGATTTCTCGGACTGTTCTTGTGTTTATTGTACTCTGCCTAGCACTCTATGAAATCTGACTGTGTTCTTGCAATGGGTATACGCTTGTTGCCCAACTGTTGATTGCATCTTCGCTTAGTTTACCGATCTGTATAGAACACATAGGATGGAATAGGTGTATTGCGTTCGCTTAGTTCGTGATTATGATAGCATGATTGACCTTCGCTTATTCAGTTAGTTGTGCTGGATTAGAGGCTAGAGTAGTTTATTCATGAGACTCTTGCACTTTGATTGCCATGTTGCTGCTCTGATTTGGCTCAATATTTAATCTGTTTTGTGCCTGCGATTAGGGATACACTTAGTTTCCTAATCGGTGTTAAATCTTCGCTTAATTGATTAGACTGTACGATTTAGAACTGATTGCATTTGAGCAATGCATTCTCTTAGTTTGCAATTTTGAAGACCGAATTAGCCTTTGCTTAGTTGGGTGATTCGTGTCGTATTTGGATTAAAGTAGTGTGTACTTGTCATTAATATGTGATTGGAAGCATAGTGATTGAGTTAATGACCAACCGTTTTTATTCTGTATTTGATTCCGTTTTGCACTTCTGTTTTCGCATTTCTGTTTGCATCCGTGTTTTAATTTAATTCGTTTGCATTCACAAAAACCTTTCACAAAACCCCCCCACTTCATGTTTGACTTGATTCTCGAACCACAGTTTGGTCCTTGAGAGACGACCTAGGAGTCACTTCCTAGTATATACTACATTCTTTATGCACATTAAATTTGCATGGGGTGCGACACACAACACACTCTCCATATCACCAAAATCTGCTCCCTCTTCCATGTTCAGAGCAAATTGGCATTGTACACCAAGCCATTCGGTATGCAGGAACTTGTTAATAGAGTCAGGATCATACCGAATAATTTTCCCTCTGACATAGCTCATATAATCCTTTGTGTGGTTGTTGTCAAAGGGCCTTACATTGGTGTAGAATTCATTTACCACCATTATGTTGGCTGGTGCAGGATAAGTGGCTATTCTCACCCAATTTTTGCTCTCCAATTCCTCTCCAAATATTGGAGCCAAGTCTGGATCCACCCCGCCTTCTAATCCATCAAGAGTATTTTTATCCTGGACAATGGGAAAGTATTGCTCACGTCTATGACAAAGGAACTTATTGGAATAAGGACGCTCTGGTTCCTTCCTCTTAGTTCCCATGGTCTTGATCCTCTTTCCTGATGAGGAGGCCATCCCTGCATCAAATACAATTCACAAAACCACAAGGAGCAT
Source organism: Vigna reflexopilosa (assembly GCA_027742785.1). Lineage (NCBI taxonomy): Eukaryota > Viridiplantae > Streptophyta > Magnoliopsida > Fabales > Fabaceae > Vigna > Vigna reflexopilosa. The sequence goes on along the minus strand of CM050926.1, from coordinate 4,092,882 downwards.
TGTCAAGCATTAATAAATCACTAAATAACATCCAAACAGATCTCCTATCATCGTTGAGGGCAAACCAGGAGCCCTCAGCGTCACTTGCACACAGAAACAACAAAACAACAAACAAAGAATGTTTCTGTAGAAGTCGCGCTCAACGGTAATTAGCGCTGAGTGCCTATCAGTTTTTTTCTGCATAATTGCCCTAGCTGGCTTTTAATCTCTACCCATATGCATTTTTCACAGTTCTAATTCTTAATCAAGCAGTTTAATCGGTCCAAATAGTGACTATTTCGACCAATTATGCATAAAAATCAAAATCCCTCAAGAATTATGCTTAGACAACCATATTCATTCAAAATCATGCTTTCAAAACCCTAGATTGTAAAATGCATGTACTTACTTGGGTGGAGATGCTTAATGTATGAAGAATGCTTTGTGAATTTGAAGAAATCAACCCCTAATAGCAGTGCTCTCACAAAACCCCAAACTTGGATGGAGAATTGCTGTAAAAATGAGTGGAGAAAAGGATTTTTGTGAAAAGAGATGAAGGGAAAAGTGGAGAGAATCCTTTGGAGAGTGCTTGAGAGTGCTCTGGAAGAATGGAGGCTGAAAGTGGCGGCTTAGAAGCGCCCTAGGGTTCTAAATTGCTTAATGGGCCAACCCACGCTAAGCCTAACTTTTAAAACCTAAAGAAAAAATTTTGCAGGACTCGTGCTCAACGCCAGACTAGCGTTAACGGTAGGCGCGATACCAAATCTCCTTCTTCCTAGCTTGCCGTAAGCGTCCATCACCAATGCCTCTCAACTTCAACTCTTAATTTTTCGATTTTCATATCTTTTCCACTCCTTTCACACAACAATCAAACCCCTATAATGCAACTAGAACAGAACCAAAACAAACAAACATAGATAAATTCAATCAACTAGGTTGCCTCCTAGGTAGCGCTTGTTTAATGTCACGAGCCTGACCCAAACTCTTCCAACACCCATCAGTAGGGGCAAACCTTCTTACCATCACCCATCAGTAGGTGTACCTTCATAGTTCCTTCAGTAGATACCCAATCCTCTAACATTCGTCACTAGATGCTATGCCTTAGCAGGCTCATAAGGAAACAAAAAAATGTTGAAAAGTATTTAAATTACATCACCAAAATAAATAAAAAAATTAATGTTTTTAAATCACTGGGGTGCCTCCCAGCAATTGCTCTTTTAACGTCATTAGCTTGACCCAATAAAGCTTAAGTTCCATCTTCAATGTCAGTGTTTCTCTTGCTTTTATCACACCAACTTATCAACTGCTTCCGGTTCATCTTTTTTACTCTCCTCGAATATGGAGCTTCAATCTCTATCACTCCATTCTCCTTAAAGTCTTTCACAACCCACAACTTGTTCTTGAATATCACACGGGTGCCAAGTTTGAGTTCTTCATCCATCAAGTCATAGTGCACCATCTTTCCTTTATCATCTTTCTCTTCTTCCCTAACCTGCATCAAGACACAATTTTTACCTTTGATGACCGGCTTTGCAGCTTTATGGCTAGTCATTGGTGCATCCTTACATGTAGCTTTATGACTAGTCTTCTTTGCTTGAATCTGCTTATCTTTGAGGACATCAAAGATCATCTCCTCTTCTTGGTCTTTAAGAATTATCAACCCATCATCTACATTGATGATTACCTTTGTCGTTTTCATAAACGACATTCCAAGAATAATTAGGATCTTTTCATCTTCCTTCATCTCCATCACCACATAGTCAACTGAGAATTCAAGTTGTTCTACTTGAACCACAATATCCTCCACCACACCATAGGGATTCTTAGGTGATCCATTCGCCATTAGCAAAGAAATCTTCGTCGGCTTTACTTTAAGACCACAAATCTTCTTAAGCAAAGATAGGGGCATCAAATTAATGCTTGACCCTAAATTAATTAGGGCTTTCCCTATTTTCACATTCCCAATGATGCAAGGAATGGTAAAACTTCCTGGATCCTTTACTTTTGGAAGACGTTCCTTCTTCAAAGCCAGACTACAAGCATCTTGTTCATCAATAGCTTCCTCATCTAGATATATCTTTTCTTTGAGGAACTGCTTCCTATACTTTGCATAGACAAGAATTTGCTGCAGTGCTTCGGTCACAGGTATAGTGATCTCCAATTGCCTGAAAATCTCCTTAAAGCACTCACATTGTCTTTCTTTATCAATTCTTTCATGCCCCTTAGGATAAGGAAGATTTCTTTTTATTTTTTTCAAATTTTTTCTCTCCCCTCTTTTTCTCTTTCGTTTTCGTCTCACCCTCACATTCTTTCTCTTCTTTTCTCTCTCTCTTTTCTAATTCAACTCTTTCTTTTTTGTCTCACCCTCACATTCTTTCTCTTCTTTTCTCTCTCTGTTTTCTAACTCAACTCTTTCTTTTTCCTCTGCCACCCTCTCATCAACTATGCTCACTATGGCTTTACATTCTTCTTTGGGATTAACCTCAGTATTAGCCCCAAATTGCTTTTCTGTTTTTGCCTCCATCCTCTTGGCCAACCTGCATCTCCAAATTTCTTATGGCAGCTTCAATGCTCTTATTAGTGGAGGTCGTAACCTATATAAATTTTTGGAACATCTCTTCCAACTTTGTAGTTCGATCAAAGTAGATCCATGTTGCCATAGTGATGGTTGTTGTTGTGGTCTATTGAATTTTCCAACTTGTCCATTCTGACCTTGACCCATGCTTGGGTGAGGCTTCCACCCTTGGTTGAATTTACCTTGGCGGAATTGGAATTGATTGCCCATGTAATTGGCTTCCTCTTGGGCCTCCACTGGATAAGCACATTAACCATTGATATGGTCACCACCACATAATTCACAGAGTTGTTGTTGAAACTGTGAAACGTTCTTCAGCTCCTATGATAACTGAGTGAGTGTCTTTGTCAAATTCTCCAACTGTTGAGTTATGAGTTTATTCTGTCCAAGAAAGGCATCCTGAGGTTGAAGTTGTAGAACTCCCTTTTGTTGAAGTGGAGTTCCTCTTTTATTATGCGTCTCATTCTCATTAGTAGCCATATTGTCACTTAAATCAAAAGCTTCCTCTGGAGTCTTGCACTTAATGTTACCTCTAGCTGAGGCATCTAGCATTACCTTTGTTTGAGAGCTAAGACCTCCAAGGGACAAAAGAACTATTGTTGCTTCTTCAAAGCCATGTGTGAGCGTCTTCCTGAATAGGCTTTTCTATCTATCCCACGCTTGACCTAGGGTTTCTTCCATGCCTTGCCTGAAAGAAGAAATTTTTTTGCTTACCCTTATTGATTTTGGACTGTGGGAAGTACTTGTTTAGAAACTTTGAAACCACAGCTTCCCAATCAGTAAAGATACCCTCTGGAAAAGAATTCAACTATAGCTTAGCATTGCCTCCCAATGAGAAAGGAAACAAACTAAGCTTTATACTGTGTTATTGAGATAATTTGAAATATGTTTGATTGTGGATTGTACAACATGGTTTTATTAATCATGGTTGTGCATCATCAAAATCGGGGGAGATTGTTGATACAGGGAGCACATGTTAGTGGTAACGGTTGAATATACCGTTATCTGTGATGCAATTTTGATACTAAATCAACTCTCTGTGACTTAGAAATTTTCTTAACCTCATATTTTTAGTTTAGTTTTGTAAATAAGTGAGTAGAGGTTTGTTAACACTCTGGCAAGTGTACCAGATCATACCAAGTAATATAATTGGTAAACCCAATATCGTTCTTCCCAAAGGACTCGCAGGCCTTATTGTTCGTGCAAATTGAAATCGTAAAACTTGTAAAGAGAAATTAATTGGTTTGAATGCAAGAAACAAAAAGTAAACATGCAAATGCGATTGATTCAATTGACAAGAAAAAGACTATGGATGAATGGAGTTGTTGGGGTTTACAATTTCATTTTATCCGCTCTCTCTTATCTACTCCATTTATTTAATTCGCTTTGTTATCTAATTATCATGCAAACTTTCTTAGTATACCCTTAACCCGATCCCTCGGCGAAAAGAGCTTATTAATAATTACTGGCTTGCTATCCCTAGCCTCCCATAGTAATTAATAATGCAATATAAACAAAAGCGAAAACAATTGATCGTCCTACCCCCCTATCCCTAGGTGGTATTGCTTAATCAAGGAATTTTCCCCGGTTCATGACAGTACCATACGTTCCCGTATCAATAAACACAAACAAAAATTATCGAATGAGTTAAACGATAAAAGCATTAAGCGCAGGTGAGAAACCTAATAATTGATAATCAAAGCATACGACAAGCATATAAATAAATAAGAGTTTCAATAAAAGAGAGTTTCGAAAGATTACATTGTTCCCCAACAACAAAAGGATTTAGTTCACCATTGTCATGGTGAAACTAGATGAAAAATGATGGAAGAATGGAAAAGCAAACCCTAGATTGGATAAAAAGGAGCCTAAGCATCCAAGAGATCTTCTCCAAGGAGTGAAAATTAGGTCTGGCCGCCCCTTTCTGTCAAAAGAAATGCATCTAAACTTGCACTAGGGCTATTTATAGCTGAGGAGCGTCATTAAATTTAGCCCCAAGCCCAGCAGACAACCGCCCGACGTCACACTTTGGCGCCCGACGATGAGTTGTACCGCCCGACGGTTTGCCTCATACCGCAAAACCGCCTGGGTGCACCGCCTGGGTGCCAGACAGTGGCTTCTCCCCGCATTTGGCTGCCTAGCGTTGGATTTTGGCGCTGGACGGTTCCTAGACTCTTCCTTTCTTCATGTTTCTTCTTCTTCCTTCAGTCTAAGACCTTCCATCTTTAATCCCATTTTTCATTCTCATTAAAAACGCTGCAAAACAATGCAAAACAAGCATAATACCTCCAGAAATAGCTTTTGACTCTCAAGTGAATCAACTTACGTGTTTTGCTTGATTCTAAGCTCATTCTAAGCCTTAAAGGTTGTATTTTAATCTCAAATGAAGCATAAAAATAACTGTTTTTCAACCATTATCACAACCCCAAACTTAGAACTTTGCTTGTCCTCAAGAAAACAAAACAAAACTTGGCTTTCCACTTTTTCATCCAATAGTTCAACACTCCTAACATTTATGACAAGGACTACTCAATTTCAGATTTTAAGTGGAATCAAATCAAGATGCATGCATTCTTTCAATTCAATTTAGTTCACATGATAACATATTTCTCAACAGATGTTATATTGCAAAAATGTAAGCATGAAATTTATCAATTCTCACCAAGCAAGTGCTTCACTCAATCACTCAGGTGTTTAAGGTGACACTCCATCCCTCTATTATTCATAAGTCACATGAAACAACATTTCCATTCATCTAAAACAATCAAAATCTTCACATGCAAATGCCATCACAAGGACTTTTCCAAGGCTTGTATTGAGGCTGGGCTAACGAGAAAAATTGGTTTTTCTGGAATGCAAAATCCTTGAGTTAAGAGAGCTACAATAATATTAAAAGTTTAAGCACAACTCTCCATCTCACCAATCTCACTTATTCCAAACTTCTTCCCTTTTCTTTTATTTTTACATTGAGCTCATCTTCCATGCTTTTCTTCTTTTCTTTTCTTTTTCTCGTGCATTTTTCTTTTTTTCAACACTTGAGCTCAATGCTTTTCAATTGCCTTTCAATTTCCCCCGTACAACCCCAAACTTGAACCTTGTCAACACATACAGTTAAGCTCAACCCAACTCAAGGTAAAGAATTTCAAACCAAGGGTTCTCATCCTGTTTAAGGCTAAGGTTAAAAAAAAAGGGTATAGTATTTCAAGCACTTTGGGTGAAAAATTTGGCTAGAGAAGGGTTGTCAAAAATGGCCTTGATCATATGATAGTCACATGCAATTCAATCAATCATCGAGATTAAGGTAAAATCATTCATGTTTTCCAATGAATAATACATACAACAATGAAAACTCTGAAGCTCAATACCTCACACAACATGCTTTCTCACACATCATTCATTTATACACCCTGCTTAGCATCATAACCACAATCATAATTCATCACACATTTGTTCACATTGCTAGTGAACTTTGTCACTTGGATATCAACATGCAACACAACTCAATTATTATTCACATCCAATTATCATCAAATAGATTTATCATGCATGTCATTCAGTCAAACATTGTCAGAAAAGTCTTCAAGCCAAGCATAAACAATAAAATAAAATAAAATAAAAATTCACCTATTCTAAGAATTCAAAATGAAAAAGTATAAAAGACAAAGAAAAATTCATGTCCAAGTGCTGGCATCCATCAGTAGATGCCCTCAATACACGTGCTCATCTGAGTCATACTCATCCTCATCCTGGGCATCCTCAAAGTCCTCATCCTCCTGGTCATCATCCTGTCCACCAAAGGCTCCAGCTGCTCTAGACCCACTGCCATGTACCTACTCTTGAGGCCAAGTCATTGCACTATGGAACTCGTCCATAATCCACTTATGCGTTGGTGGCTGATTATATAGTCCTACAATCATCTCAGCAGTGGCCACCTGCCCTCTGCGAAGAGACTCCATCCTCACCTCCATCATTCCTTTCTCCTTCAGCTCTTTTAATACCCACTCCCTCCTCTTATATTTCTGTTTACTTCTCGGTCGGAATGGGTCTTCTTTCGATTCTGGATGAATAGTTCTTCCTTCTTTACTCATAGGTACCTGCAAAACATTACAGCTGTCAGTATAATCAGTACCTGATGTGCTATCTTCATATTCAGCTTCTCTGCCTGACTTCTCATGTCTGTTTCTTTTTTTTACTTTGACCTCATTCTCCTCATAGCCAATATAAAGAAGCGAATAGTCTTGGTCTCTCATCATTATTCTTCTATCATGGACACTAATAAGCATCTTTGAAGTTGCCATGAAGGGTCTTCCCAAAATCACAGGAATCTCTTCATCAGTTTCCATGTCCATGACAATGAAGTCTACCACGAACTCTAGCTGCTCCACTCGCACAATAACATTTTCCACCATACCAAGTGGTACTTTTATGGAACCATCCGCCATCGTCACATTAAGATCAAACGGTCTCAATACTAGCCCTGTGATTTTTTTCAAGAAATCCTTGGGTATCATATTGATACTAGCTCCCGAATCTATCATGGCTTCTACATCAAAATCATTCAGAACACATGATAGGGTTAAACATCCTGGATCTTTTACCTTGGGCGGATGATTCCTCTTCTAAGGTTGAATAACAGGATCCTCTTCTTCATTAGTGAGTTCAATTTCATCTTCGAGGTTGTATTTAATTCTTTCGAAATAGGGAGGGATCTGTTGATTTACTGAAGGTATTACAGTCATTTGGTTAAAAATTGCTCTAAACGTCCCATTATGAATGCTTTCTCTTCTCGTTTCTTCTTCACCTCCACTTTCTTCTTTTTCATCTTCACTTCTTTTCTGATCATTGAATTCATCAGCACTCATCATCTCTTCATCTTCTTCTTCACTACTTTCAAAGTTAATTGGTTCCACTTCTGCCTTCCTTTTATCTCATTTCAGAATAACTTTGCACTCTTCTTTAGGGTTGACATCAGTGTTAGCCCTAATCTGATTCTTCTTAGTGGTTTCTATCCTTTTAGAGAGCTGGTCAATCTACGACTCCAATGATCTAAAGTTGGCTTGATTACTGTTTAGTTGAGACTCATATCCTTTGAAAAAATTATCAAATCTGTCACTTAAGCCTCTAACAGTCTCTGTCAAGCTGCTCACCTGCTGCCATAAAGGTGACGGTTGTTGCTGCCGGAAGCTTCCTATTTGCCTAGAAGAATTATTCTGATTTTGTCCAATGCTCGGGTGGTTCTTCCAACCTTGGCTAGAATTGCCTTGGTTAGCGTTACCTTGCCTGTATTGGAATTGATTTCCCATGTAGTTGACTTCCTGCTGCATTTCTTCGGGAAAAGCACATTGACCATTAATATGGTCACCACCACATAGATCACAAAGTTGTTGAGTTTAAGAGATATTTCTTATCCCCTTTGGAAGTTCAGAAAGGACCTTTGTTAGCTTATCCAGTTTTTGAGTAAGGAGATGATTCTGAGCAGCCATAGCATCATCAGCACGAAGATGCAAAAGTCCTCCTTTTTGTACACCCCTTTCACTCTGCGTCACTTCATTCATAGCCATGTCTTCAATCAATGTGTAGGCCTCATCTTCAGTCTTTCTGTTTATGCTGCCTCCAACTGAAGCATCTAGCATCATCTTTGACTAAGTGTGTAGGCCTCCAAGGGAAGCAAGTATATACGAGGTCTTGTCAAACCCATGGACTGGGGTCTTCCTCAACAGGCCTTTAAATATGTCCCAAGCCTGTCCAAGAGTTTCTTCCATTCCTTGCATAAATGAAGAAATTTCCAACTTCCCTTGATTGATCTTTGTCTGCGGAAAGAATTTAGTGACAAATTGTTTTGTCGGAGCCTCCCAATTTCTGAAAGTACCTTATGGGAATGAATGCAACCAATCTTTAGCGTTTCCTCCAAGAGAGAAAGGAAACAAGCTGAGTCTGACCCTGTCATCCGAAACTCTGTTCATCTTGACGGTATTGCAAATTTCACCAAAAATAGTCAAATGGTTATAAGGATTCTTATTTGATAACCCGTGAAATTGGTTGCTCTGTACTAGCTGGATGAGTGCAGGGTTCATCACCATGTTTGTTGCATTAACTGCTGGTATGGCTATACTGTTGAAATGCAAAGGACCTACTGTGTTTGATGCGTCCCCCAGTGTTCTTCTTGGAGGAACTTGGTCCGCCATCTCCTCAATGCCCTGTGCAAAAGTCTCTAGTGAAGATTGCAGAAGTCGTTCAGGAGAAGAAAAATTTTCACGTTCAGGACGTCTAATTTTTCTTCTTCTCCCGTCTGATAGCCTTTCTAGAAGAGTTTGCTGGTTCTTTTTACTTCTAGTGTGTATTGTTTCCTGCATACACAAGAAACAAAAACCCTAAAAGCACTTTTAAATAAAAATAATAAAAAATTAACAAAATTTTAAACAAACCAAAATATGAACAATAATTACAAACAAGTCAAATTTCATTCAATTCACACTACTTGAAAAAGTTAAACCTCGAGTCCCCGGCAACGGCGCCAAAAACTTGTTAACACTCTAGCAAGTGTACCAGATCGTACCAAGTAATATAATTGGTAAACCCAATATCGTTCTTCCCAAAGGACTCGCAGGCCTTAATTGGTTTGAATGCAAGATACAAAAAGTAAACATGCAAATGCGATTGATTCAATTGACAAAAAAAATACTATGGATGAATGGAGTTGTTGGGGTTTACAATTTCATCTTATCCGCTCTCTCTTATCTAATCCTCTTATTTAATTCTCTTTGTTATCTAATTATCATGCAAACTTTCTTAGTATACCCTTAACCCGATCCATCGGCGAAAAGAGCCTATTAATAATTACTGGCTTGCTATCCCTAGCCTCCCATAGTAATTAATAATGCATTATAAACAGAAGCGAAAACAATTGATCGTCCTACCCCCCTATCTTTAGGTGGTATTGCTTAATCAAGGAATTTTCCCCGGTTCATGACAGTACCGTACGTTCCCGTATCAATAAAGACAAACAACAATTATCGAATGAGTTAAACGATAAAACCATTAAGCGTAGGTGAGAAACCCAATAATTGATAATCAAAGCATACGACAAGCATATAAATAAATAAGAGTTTCAATAAAAGAGAATTTCAAAAGATTACATTGTTCCCCAACAACAAAAGGATTTAGTTCACCATTGTCATGGTGAAACTAGATGAAAAATGATGGAAGAATGGAAAAGCAAACCCTAGATTGGATAAACAGGAGCCTAAGCATCCAAGAGATCTTCTCCAAGGAGTGAAAATTAGGTCTGGCCGCCCCTTTCTGTCAAAAGAAATGCATCTAAACTTGCACTAGGGCTCTTTATAGCTGAGGAGCGTCATTAAATTTAGCCCCAAGCCCAGCAGACAACCGCCCGACGTTACACTTTGGCGCCCGGCGATGAGTTGTACCGCTCGACGGTTTGCCTCATACTGCAAAACCGCCTGGCTGCACCGCCTAGGTGCCAGACAGTGCCAAAATCCAACGCTGGGCGGTTCCTAGACTCTTCCTTTCTTCATGTTTCTTCTTCTTCCTTGAGTCTAAGACCTTCCATCTTCAATCCCATTTTTCATTCTCATCAAAAACGTTGCAAAACAAGCATAATACCTCTAGAAACAGCTTTTGACTCTCAATTGACTCATTCTAAGCCTTGAAGGTTGTATTTTAATCTCAAATGAAGCATGAAAATAACTGTTTTTCAACCGTTATCAAGGTTATACTTAATGATTTTATCACTAAATTCCCTTAATTTATTAGGTTATTGTTATGTTTTGGAAGAGGAGCAAAAGGATCATGGAGTCGGAACTCAAAAAGCAATCAGATCTGCAGAAAAAGAGAAAAAGATGCAGTGTAGAAAAGTAAGGCTGAGGGCCTGTTAAGACTTCGACAAGTGTACCGAATCGTATCAAGTAATATGAATGGTAAGACCAAGTATCGTTTTCCCTAGAGACTCATTGGCCTAAAGAGTCATGTGATTTGTTAATTATTTAAGACTTGAGAACAAAAATTAGGTTTTAGAATGCAAAACAGAAAATAAACATGAATGCAAGTGTTGATCAATTGACTCAAGAATACGCAGGTGATTGGTGTAAAATATGGAATGATGTTGTAGGGGTTTCCGACTTATCCTATTCACTCTCATGTATTTACGAATTCATCTTCTTCATTAATGTTAATGCCACTTTCTAATTTACCTTAAACTCGATGTCTCGATGAAGAAAGCCTACTCTTAATTACTAGTTTACAATGTCTTGTCTCCCTAGAAATTAATTATGCATTACATTCGCACAAAAGCTTAAAGGCAACCAATCCTCATATCCCTATGTTTAGGTAATATTGCTCTTGGGAGAATTTCCTCAGTTCTAGATTTTCCCATATGTGTCCATATCAACAAAATCAATGATCATGCAATTGAATGAGTTAAACAAAGCATGCATAGAGTGTAGAGGAAAAACCCTAACAATTAATGAAGTAAAGCATAAATATTAATAATCAATTCAATACATGAGAGTTTCAAAGGATTACATCATTTCCCCAACAACAGTGGAAGTTTAGTTCACCATAGACATGGTGAATCAAGATGAAAATAATGAAAAGAATGAAAGATAGAACCCTAAAAGTTGTAGATGAGAGCTTCCCCATCCAAAATTCGCCTTCGAGGGGTGAAGAATGTGTTTATGCGCCTCTTTCTGTCCAAAGATAGACCCTCTAGGTTGTGAAATCAATGTATAGTTTATAAAAATTCAACGCTAAATTGACGCTCAGCGGTAGGTGCAGCACCCAGAATTGACACTTAGCGGCGGTGCCCAGGGATGAGATAGAGAACTCTTCAGCAAAACTGGCACTCAGCGGTAAACAAGGGCTCAACGGTAGGTGCGACAGTTGGATTTGGCCCTCAGCGGTTGCTCTTAAGCGCTAGACAGTGAACTGGATAGCAAACTTGGCACTCAGTGGCAAAGTGGAGCTCAACGCTGGCTGCGATTCTTCTTTTGTGCATTTTTCCTACTTCTCCTGAGTCCAACTCCTTGCTACTTCAACTTCTTTCATCTAATTCATAATAATTTCTTCCAAAACAAGGAAGACCAAGCATAAAACCAATAATACCACCTTCAACTCTCTTATTCTCTCAACTAAAGCAAAAGCATGATTTCAAGCATAAAAGGTGTTTTTAGCATCAAAATTAAGTATAAAATAGTAGTGTTTTCAACCGTTATCAGGGCCCTGGGTCAGGAGCCCTAAGCGCCACCTAGTCAGGCTGAGGGCCCTGGTTTAGGGGCCTTGAGCGCCACCTGGAAAAACTACACAGAAGATGAAGTCTGTTGCGCCAGTGCTAAGGGCCCCTTTGTAGGGACGCTGAGCACCAGTCTTCATGTGCCGCAGCACGCCTGGGCGCCCCACTTAGGGCACTAACCACTAGTGAAGTGGGCTTATGAGGCACTTTTGATCCATTTAAGGGTTTTCATACATTAGGGTTGACATCTTTTGAAGGCATAAGCAAAAAAACATATTTTTTTACCCTCTGGAGGTAGAATTGGATGCGAGAGCTCTCCTCTTCAGTTTCTAGGGTTTTTCTATCTTATTCATTCCATTGTACATCTAGTTTATCCATGACGATGGAGAACTAAATCTCATTTGTTTTTGGGTAAGATGTAACCTTTAAACTCTCATGTATTTGAATTTGTGCCAAATTATTTTATGCTTCTTTCATTGAATGTTAGTGATTTTCTACTTTTCTTAATGCATAGTTGTGTTTTAGCTATTCATGACTTGATATTTTATTTGTCTGAGTATTGGGAAATATCTTATGAATCATGATCTAAAGAATTTCACCCAAGGGAACTTTTGCCTAGACATAGGGATAGAACATTTGGTTGTCTTAAGCTTCTGTTCGTAATGCTGAATTAATTATTAGGGATGCAAGACATTGTGGTCTAATAATTGAGGATAGGATTCTTTCTTCGAGACATCGAGTTCTAAGTAATTTAGAAAGTGACATTAACATTCTAATGAAGAAGATGAATTCTTATATGCATGAAAGTAATTAGGTGAAATATGAACCCCCAACAACATAATCATATCATATTATCAACTTCATCCATTCATTCTAGTGTTTAGCCTCAATTGATCAATTTGCATTCATATTTACTATTATTTGTATTTGCATTCAAAAACCAACAAAATGTTTTTTTCAGTCTTAATTAGTTAAGGTATTACACAATTGTTTAGTGCTGTGAGTCTTCTAGGATAGGATACTTGGTCTTACCATTTTATATTACTTGATACGATTCGGTACGCTTGTCGAGGTTTTAACAGTTAGCTAAACCCACTCCCTGGTGTTTATTTTTTATGATGAAAACACATAGATAATAACAACACAAGTGTTGAAGCTGAGTCGATTACATGGATAATGTATTCAATTAAGTCTGTTCAAGATTTGAAAACTGTTTCATGCTTTTCATAACTGTTTCAACGGTCATATTTTTAAATATGTTGACTAAGCATTAAATCCAAATCGATTACATTAATTTAGCATTCAATTAATTGCTTTGACTGCTGTTAATTTGTTATAAGTGTTTAATATAACTGATTAAATTAATAGCATAATCGATTAAAATGCGTCAGTTTTGACTTATACTATATATAGACGCATTGATTGAATTTCTGTAAGAGAATTGATATTAACATTTTCATATCTGATTCAGATTGAGTTGCAAAGTCTTACAGAGGTGATCAAACGCTCCAAGAAATAAGAAATTGCCATGGTGTTCAAGTCTTGAAGATTTCTTGAGAGACAAGGTTGAATGATTTGAAGAGTCTGATCTTTTTGAACAATTAAGGTGTTTGCTGGGTGATCAAGAGTTTCGCAAACGCTGAGTGTTGTTGTTTCCCTGTGCGTGTTTTCCACGAAGAAGAACGTGGACTTCTTGACTTTGAGAAGGTTCTCAAAGGGGTGACTGTAGGAGAGGATTGTTTTTGCTGCAAGTCTGTTGTATTTGGCTATATTAGATTAGTGAGTTAGAGAGGTGATTTACATTTTGACAGTGTGGTCATTGTAAACCGTTGTTGTAAAAACTCATATCTCTATAGTGCAATTGACTTTCAATCTCGGGTTGATTGAAAGGACAATGGATGTAGGCAGTTAAGGCCAAACCAGTATAAACTCAGAGTTTGAATTTTCTTATCCCTATCTCTTTGCATTAATCGATTACATTTTGCCTTTAATCGAATACGCATACTATTACATTGCATGCATTTTTGATTGTTTTTCAAGAAAGGTTTAAAGACTTATAGTATTTGTGAAAAATATTTCAAAAGCAATCATATTTATAAAACACCAATTCAAACCCCCCCCTTCTTGGTGGTGAGAAACAAAACATGTCTTTTTTAACACAGGTGTATAAATAATTAACTTAAACATAAGTTTAAAAGAACTTTTCACTAAGAGTATTAGAGTTGTTTGCCTAAGGGAAACTCTGAGTGTTTGTGAAAAGGGTGCTTGTGAACTTGGTGCTTGTAGGAACAAGTGCTCTTTCTTAGTGTGTCTAAATGGTGGAGTATACCTATAAATCAGAGTCAAGTTGTTCATTCATTTGTGTGTAAAAAAAAAGGTGTCTTTTATCCCTTATCTATTAAGAGAGGTGGTTTCTAATCTTAATCCTTATTTGTTTATTGTAAATTGATACTTATTTTAGTGGAAAGGTGAATCCCTTGTTTGGAGAGATTTACTACTAGATGAAAGGTGAATCCCTCGTTTGGAGAGATTTACTTGTCTAATTTTTGCTTCCCTTCTCTCCTTACTTTAATTGCTTTTACTTAAATTAATTTTTCATATTTATTAAAGATATTTTTAAAAGAAAAAATTAAAGAGAAACAATTTTTAACTTAAAACAATTCATCCCTCCCCTCTTGGTTTTGCCCAAACATGCTTCTAAAAATTCCACTATGTGATACCAATTCCAACAATTGTCATAGAGTTTATTGATAGGGGCATCTAGGAAGCTGTTGGTCCTTTAATCCCCACCAGAATCGTTGATGATGTAGAGGAAGTAAAACCTTACTTGTTGTGGACTACTGAAGAAAATAGGTGAGCTCAATTTGATATAAAAGCTCGCAATATAATGTCCTCTACTTTGGTATTAGATGAATTTTACAGGATTTGAGTTTGCAAGACAGCTCAGGAGACGTGGGAGGTTCGTCGTATTACACATGAAGGAACTAACGATGTGAAACGTGCCAGAAAGAACACCCTTATATAGGAATACGAGATAATCTGAATGCAACAAGGTGAAACCATTATTGATGTTAAAAACATTTGAACTGATGAATTAAATGTTAAAATTCTGAAATCTTTGAAGAGGACGTGGCAACCAAAATGTTGTCACATGTTTTTATTGTATGAAAAATGGGCATACTTAAAACAAATGTAGACTAAAACATTATGGTGTTCCAAATGGAAGGTATGTTTGGATTCTTATTATAAAGTAATTTTCCTATAACCTTAAAGGACCTAAATAATATTTTGGGCACTAAGACTCTATTGTTTTGTTTTGTAGGCTAAATTTTCAAAAGGAAAAGAAGGCTCTATGGTATTCGGGAAAATTGTAAGAGCTTTGATATGATATATGAATCTTAGATATGTTTTAAGTGCCCACAAATAGTTAAAATAATGTTTTTCGAAAATTAACGCCCAGTAATCGATTACCATGTGTGATAATCGATTATCAAGCTATTAAAATATTCATTTTTTCTCCAATTTACAAATTTGGTTTGGAAATAATCTATTATCAAGAGTAATAATCAATTATCTTAATTTATAACGTAAAAAAAAAAAAAAACTTTTTTTTTAAAACTTAAGAATCTGTTCTAGATTTTAAGAGGAATATTACATTTAGGGGGAGTAATTTTAATGATTTAAATGAAGCTAAATTCTTTTTGAATTAACTAATTTAAGGGAGCATAAAGATCGAATGATTTTTTTATTATGATAAAAAAGGGGGAGAAATTTTTTAATTGACATCAAGTGGAATTCTTGTGATAAGTGGTAGGGGAGAAATATGATTATGTCGATATCTAGTTGTTTATCTATATTCTGGATTAATTATTCTTTTGCCCTTAGTTGTTGATTAAGAATATGACCTTCAAGAACAGGACATATCACAAGCGTTACATAATTTTTATTGGATTTAATTTATTTTCTGTTCATTTATGTTCATTATCTCTTTTTTATATTTATATTATGTTTTCATATTATTTTAAATAGTTGTATATATAAGTTGTACTCTCTCCTTATCATTCAATGAGATACACAATTTTCATCCTTTCTTTTCTCATAACATGGTATCAGGAGAAAATTAATTCTTCATCACGTTCTTCCGCAACCAATTATGTTACTCCCAAGATCATCATATTCTACCTTTTGTTATTAGCTCTCCCGCAATTTCTTCTCCTTCTATGGCTACTCCCTCTGTTATTCTCGCATCATTGCAAGATACAACACAGGACTATTAAATTCACCCTAACAAGAATCCTTCACTAGTGCTTGTTTATCCGATTCTTGAAGGTCACAATTATCATGGATGGGCTCGCTCGATGTTTATGGCACTACAAATGAAGAATAAATTTTGCTTTGTTGATGGTTCCATTCCTTGTCCAACTGATACAGATCCCATGGTTCCCGCATGGAAGCGTTGCAATAATCTGGTTTTATCTTCGATCAATCATTTTGTTTCTCATGAGATTGCTACAAGTATTCTCTGGATTGACTCTCCAGCTGCGGTATGGAAGGATCTCAAAGATCATTTCTCCCAAGGGGATTTTGTTCGAATTTCACAATTGCATCAGGATCTTTATTCAATGCATCAATCTGACCTAAGTGTTACTGCATATTACACTAAAATGAAGATTCTCTGGAATGAACTTTGCAATTTTCGCCCAATTCCTGAATGCAAATCTTTTGCTTCTTGTTGTGTTGTTTCTAAGACAATGAAGGAATATCGTGAAAATGATTGTGTTCTTTGTTTTCTTAGAGGCTTGAATGATAATTACTCTGTTGTTCGCTCTCAGATCCTTCTCATGGATCCCTTGCCTTCTTTACCCAAATTTTTTCGATGATAATCCAACATGAGCGACAATTACAATCAAGAATTCTTCCTGAACCTCCAGTCATGGCGACACAAGTTTCTCAATCTAAACCTTCTTTTTCCACCTTCAATGGTAGAGGTAAACCCTTTCCTACTACTGATTATGGCCAGGGAAAATCTTCATATCACGGTTCTCAGGTTCGTTCCTCAGGCGTAAGGTTTGGTGCACCTCGACAATACACTCACTGTGGTAGGATAAACCACACCACTGATACTTGCTTTCTGATACATGGATTACTGTTAACACCCTGGCAAGTGTACCAGATCATATCAAGTAATAAATAGATGGTAAGTTCGAATAACGTTTCCCAAGGGAATCTTAGGCCTAGACGTTCATGTGAATTGATTTCTTAAGACTTGAATAAAGAATGAATTTTGTGTTTATAATGCGAAAACTAAAATAAACATGCAAATGCAAAAGCTTCATCAATTGACAGATAAAGATATGGATGAATGATGTTGTTGGGGTTTACGGTTTCAACCTAATCCACCCTCCTATATCTAATATTCTTATTAAATTAAAATTTGTTATCAATGTTCATGCAACTTTCCAATTTACTCTAAACTCGATTCCTTAGCGAAAAGAGCCTATTCCCAATTACTAGTTTACTATTCCTAGTCTCCCTAGTAATTAGTCACGCATTAATGATAAAAGCTTGAAGCAATTGACCGTCCTATTCCTATTCCTAGGTAATATTTCATAATCAAGAGAATTCTCCTCATGTCTAGACCTCCCCGTACGTTCCCATATCGACAAAATCAATGATCATGACACTGAATGAGTTTAACAATGAAAGCTTTAAATTCAGAGAAGAAAACTCAAACTATTGATAACGAAAGTATATTAATAAAATAAGAACTTTGATATAAGAGAGTTTCAAAAGGATTACATCGTTCCCCAACAACAAAGGGTCTAGTTCACCATTGTCATGGTGAAACTATATGAATTGAATGGAAAGAATGAAAAGATAAACCCTAGATTTGGTAGATTGGAGCTTTCACATCCAAAACCCGCCTCCAAGGAGTGTAGAGAGTGTTCTACCATCTTTCTCCGTCAAAAGATAATCCCTATGGTTAGTGTGGAATCTATTTATAATTTAAAGAAATAACAGAATTCTGGGCCAAGCCCATAAGTACACCGCTCAGCAGTGGGATCACCGCTCAGCAGTGGGATCACCGCTCAGCGGTAGGTTTGGCCCTTGAGTCCACCCCTCAACGCTCACATCCAGGTGCTTGGCGTTGTTGCTACTTTTGAGGCCACCGCTTATTGGTGGATCTCCCGCTTGGCGGCAGGTGCGGCTCTTCTTTGGTGCCTTCTTCCATCTTCTTTTGCATCCAAAACTTCTCTTCCTTCACTTCCTTCATCAAACCCTGATAATTCCTGTCAACACAAGGGAAAACCAAGCATAAAACCCAAAAAACCCACTTTGACTCTCTTTCTCTCTAACTAAGACAAAATGCATGATTTCAAGCTAGTTTCTGAGTCATAAAGGTGTATTTTGATCTGAATTTCAAGTATGAAAATAACGGTTTTTAGACCATTATCAATTACCATCTGGTTTCAAATCCAAAAGAGTCTACAATGTTGCCACAGATTCTTCTGTAGTAATTCCTTCTTCTAATAATTCTGAGGCATAGTCACATTCCTCGACTCTAGGACTTTCTCAAGAGCAAATTCATGGTCTATTGACACTTCTTCCTCAATGTAATCCTGATAACGATTTAAAAACCGTTATTTTCATGCTTAAATTTGATATTAAAACACACCCTTTATGGCTTAGAATGAGCTTAAAGTCAAGTAAAACACTTAGTTGAGTCATGCGAGAGTCAAAAGTTGGTTTTCTTGGTTTTATGCTTTGTTTCCCTTGATTTTGTAGGTTTTTGGAATGAATTGGAAGAAAGGTTGAAGTGTTAAATGGTTGGAGTGCTAACCAGAAAAATCAACCAGTCAACCAGAAAAGTCAACCAGTCAACCAGAAAAGTCAACCTGAAAAGTTGACAGAGCACTGAGCGGTTGACCAGGGCGCTGAGCGGTCCTGCAGCTTGAGGCAAACCGCTGAGCGGTTAAATTGAGGCCTGGGCGGTTGTGAGTTTTTATATTTTGGATTCTGAGAACTTTCTGTTATCTTTTTGGCTTATATATAGCCCCAGTGCGAATCCAAGTGAATTCTTTTGGCAGAGAACAAAGTCCACAGAAGCTTTACACCTTTGGAGGAGATTTCTTGGATGCTTAGGCTCCACTTTATCAATTCTAGGGTTTGCTTTTTCCATTCTTCTATTTAGTTCATCTAGTTTCACCATGATTATGGTGAACTAAACCCTTAGTTGTTGGGGAACAATGTAATCTTTTGAAACTCTCATATATTGAAATTCTTGTTTACTTTATATGCTTGCATATGCTTAATTTATCAATTGTTGGGTTCTTTACCTTTGCTTAATGCTTTTATAGTTTAACTCATTTGGTAGATGTTGTTTGTCTTTATTGATACGGGGACGTACGGTAATGTCATGAACTGGGGAGAATTCCTTGATTATGTTAGTATCGCCTAGGGATAGGGGTAGGACGATCAATTGTATTTTGCTTCCGCTCATTATGCATTATTAGTTACTAGGGGAGGCTAGGGATAGCAAGCCGGTAATTAGTAATAGGCTCTTTTCACCAAGGGATTGGGTTAAGGGTAGACCAAGAAAGTTTGCATGGAAATATGATAAATAAGAAAAGTAAATAAGAAGAGTAGATATATGAGAGTGGATAAGATAAAATTGTGAACCCCAACAACCTCATTCATTCATAGTTTCTCTTCGTCAATTGAATTCTTGCATTAGCATGTTTAATTTTGTTTTGCATTTAAACAATTAAAATTAATTTCTTTACGTAAGTCTTAAACGATTTGTTTACACGAAAGATGAGTCCTTAAGAGTCGTTTGGGAAGAACGATATTGGGTTTACCAATTATTATTATTTGATACGATCTGGTAAACTTCCCAGGGGTTTAACAAGTTTTTGGCACCGTTGTCTGGGACTTTTGGTTTAACTTTTTCGAGTAGTGCAAATTGATTAATTTTGACTTGATTGTTAATATTTGTATATATTTTGTTTTTTTTCAAATAAAAGTGCTACTAGGGTTTGTGTTTCTTGTACATGCAACAGGAGGCTAGACATACTAGGAGCAAGAAAAATAACCAACCTCTTCTTGACGTGTTAAGTGAGACAAGGGGAAGAAGGAGAGTCAGACGCCCATCTAGGGATTTATTTCCTTCTCCTAACAGATTATTGTCACCTTCACCAAATAGAAAAACAGGAGAGATTGCAAAACAATTTCCTCCAAGACGCACATTGGCGGATAAATCTAATTTTGTAGGTCCTTTTCACTTTAACAACATAGCCATGCCTACGGATCAAACGACTAGCATGGCGATGAATCCAGCATTAATACACCTAGTACAAGGCAATCAATTTCACGGTTTGTCAAATGAGAATCCGTATGATCATTTGACCACGTTTAGTGAAATCTGCAATACTGTGAAGATATCAGGTGTATCAAATGAACAAGTTAAGCTTAGCTTGTTCCCATTCTCATTAGCGGGCAATGCTAAAGCGTGGCTTAATTCAAATCCTGAAGGAACATTCACCACATGGGAGACTCTGGCTACAAAGTTTGTCACTAAATATTTTCCACAGTCCAAAGTTACTCAAGGGAAGCTGGAAATTTCATCATTCAAGCAGGGTATGGAAGAGACTTTAGGTCAAGCATGGGAGAGATTTAAGGGCTTGTTGAGAAAGACGCCAACCCATGGTTTTGACAAAACCACCTTGATTTTTGCATACCTTGGAGGATTGAACACTCAGTCAAAGATGATGCTGGATGCCTCAGCTGGAGGCAATGTTAAACAAAAAACTGAAGATGAGGCATATGAATTGATAGAAAATATGGCTGCTAATGAGCAAGAAAATTATAGTGAAAGAGGCATACCTACACAAAAGAGAGGAGTTTTGCACTTGCCTGCAGATGACGCTATGCTAGCTCAGAATCATCTTCTGACTCAAAAGCTAGATAATTTAACGAAGATTCTCTCACAACTTCCTAAGGAGATTCGTAATGTTTCTCAAACACAGCAGTTGTGTGATTTCTGTGGTGGTGACCGTATCAATAATCAATGTGCTTTGCCTGATGAGATGCAACAAGAAGCTAATTTTATGGGAAATCAGTTTCAAAATACCTACCAAGGTAATGCCAAACAAGGTTGGAAGAATCATCCAAGTATTAATCAGGCATCGAATTTCCCATTAGGGCAAACAGGGGGTTTCAGGCATCAACAACCTTCACCTCTGTGGCAGCAGGTCACCCATTTGACAGAGGTTGTCAGAGACTTAAATGATAGATTTGATAAATTCTTGAAGGTTTATGAGTCTAATCAAGCAGGTAATCAAGCCAGCATTCGATCTTTAGAGATGCAAGTCAGGCAGTTGTCAAAAAGGGTAGATACCACTAAGAAGCACCAATTTAGGGCTAACACTGATGTTAACCCTAAAGAGGAATGTAAAGCTCTTGTTACAAGAAGTAAGCGAAAAGTTGAAAGGGAAGTTGTGGAGATTGGAAGCAGTGATGAGGAAGAGGAAAAAAGAGAAGTCATTGAAATAAGCAGCAGTGAAGGTGAGAGAGAAGAGGAGGAAAAATTCAGTCACAATGGACCCTTTATAGAAAATCAAGTGACTGTGGTGCCTTCTGTAATCCAACAAATTCCTGCAAGGATGAAATTTTATCTTGGAGATATGATAGATTTGGATAGAGATGAAGATGAGCAAGAATTTGAAGTTCAACCTCCAAAAAGGAATTATCCGCCTAAGGTAAAAGATCCAGGTTGTTTGACACTTTCATGTATTATAAATGATGTTGAGGTAGAAGGAGCCATGATAGATTCTGGATCCAGCATTAATATGATGCCTGGACGGTTCTTGAGAAAGATTGGAGGGTTGACATTAAAACTGTCTAATTTTATTGTAACGGTGGCAGATGGTTCCAGTAAAAAGCCACTAGGTATGGTGGAAGATGTGGTTGTGCGTGTGGAGCAGCTGAAGTTTTTGGCTGACTTTCTAGTTATGGGCATTGAAGATCATGAGAGGATTCCAATTATTCTTGGAAGACCTTTCATGGCTATGTCTAAAATGCTCATTAGTGCCCATGATGGAAGAATCATGATGCGAGATAGAAAGAATGTGCTCTTACATACTGGTTCTAATGGGAACAATATTAGAATAAAGAAAAGATCCAGATTCTAAAAGTCAAGAAGAGAAGCTGCATCAGAAGAAAGCATGACAGGTTCCAATTCTAACAATTGTAATGTTTTACAGGTACCTCAAAATGAGGAGGTTGATAAAGGTGGAACAATTCACTCAGAAGATATACCACTTCCACGAGGCTCACAGGTAAGATTCAAGAAGAGGAAGTGGATTGTTGAAAATATCAAAGAAGATGGCAAGGTAGAGATCAGAAAACCATTTACTAAAGCCATCAAAAGAGTGGATATAAGGCAACTAATGAGTTGGGAGGATGAAAATCCCAACCGGGATGGAAAGACTTGAAGATATTTAATTTTATCCCATTTGTTGTAGAACAATTTTTTTTAGAATAGGTTTATTCTGGTTATGTAAGTTGATGGATTTTTAAACAATTTTTGGGTAGCATCTACTGAGGGATGCTAAATTTTTATGTATCCACTCAAGGATACAAGAAGGTACACCTACTGATGGGTGTTGGCAAGATTCGCACTTACTGATGAGTGTTAAACAGGTTTGGGTCAGGCTCGTGACGTGAAACAAGCCCTATTGGGAGGCGACCCAGTTCTTTTTTTCTTTTGTACTTTGAATTTGTAGAATAGGTTGAACTTTTATTTTGTGTCTATGCTTGGCTTGTACAATGGTTCTGATGGTAGTATTAAAACTGCATGACAAGTATTGGATAATGATTGAATGTGGTTGACTGAGAATGTATGTGTGTTGATATCTAGTTAAATGATTCACTAATTGTGTGGACAGATGTGTAGTGATTTATGATTGTGATTGTGATGCTAAGCAGGATAAATGAATGATGTGTCAGAAAGCATGTTGTGTGAGGTCTTGAGCTCCAGAGTTTTCACTAATATATGTATTGTTCATAGGGAATCATGAATGATATTGCCTTAGTCTTGATAATTGATTGATTTGCATGCTTATGTTATATGATCAAGGCCATGTTTGGAAGCCCTTATTTAGCCAAATTTTCACCCAAAAAGTTTAAAATTTTATACCCCTTTTGAACCTTGGCCTTAAACAGGCTGAAAACCCTTGATTTGAAATTATTTATCTTGAGTTGGGTTAAGAATAATCATATGTGATGAAAAGGTTCAAGTTTGGGGTTGTATATGGAAAATTGACAGGCAAAAGAAAAGCATTGAGCTCAAGTATTGAAAAGAAAAAAAAAATGACAGATGAGCTCAATGTAAAATTAATGAAAAGGGAAGAAGTTGGGAATGAGTGAAATTGGTGACAAAGAGAGAGTTTAAACTTGACTCTTTTCAATGATGAAATAGTTCGCTTAACTCAAGGATTTTGTGATCCAGAAAAACCAATTTTTCTTGATAGCCCAGCCTCATTACAAGCCTTGGAAAAGCCCTTGTGATGGCATTTGCATGAAAGGATTTTGGTTGTTTTAGATGAATGGCAATATTGTTCTATGTGACATATGAATAGTAGAGAGTGGAGTGACCTCTTAAACACTTGAGTGATTGAGTGAAACACTTGCTTGGTGAGAATTGTTGAAATCCATGTTTACATCTTTGCTTAGAGGATTGATCTTTCATAAATAAAACATCTGGTGGGAAATATGTGATTATGTGAATTGAAATGGATTGGAAGCATGCATTCATCTTGATAGGATTCCACTGAAAATCTAAATTGAATAATAACTTGTTGTGAGGAAAAGGATTTTTGAAAAGTGTTGAACTATTTGATGAAAAAGTGGAAAGCCAAGTTTTGTTTTGTTTGCTTGAGGACAAGCAAAGTTCTAAGTTTGGGCTTGTGATAACGGTCTAAAAACCGTAATTTTCATGCTTAAATTGGATATTAAAACACACCCTTTATGGCTTAGAATGAGCTTAAAGTCAAGTAAAACACTTAGTTGAGTCATGCGAGAGTCAAAAGTTGGTTTTCTTGGTTTTATGCTTTGTTTCCCTTGATTTTGTAGATTTTGGAATGAATTGGAAGAAAGGTTGAAGTGTTAAATGGTTGGAGTGCTAAAAAGTCAACCAGTCAACCAGAAAAGTCAACCAGTCAACCAAAAAAGTATACCAGAGCGCTGAGCGGTTGACCAGGGTGCTGAGCGGTTAGTTTTTGGCGCTGAGCGGCAGTTTTGGGCGTTGAGCGGTCCTGTGGCTTGAGGAAAACCGCTGAGCGGTTAAATTGGGGCCTGGGCGGTTGTCAGTTTTTATATTTTGGATTCTGAGATTTTTCTGTTATCTTTTTGGCTTATATATAGCCCCAGTGCGAATCCAAATGAATTATTTTGGCAGAGAACAAAGTCCACAACAGCTTTACACCTTTGGAGGAGATTTCTTGGATGCTTAGGCTCCACTTTATCAATTCTAGGGTTTTCTTTTTCCATTCTTCCATTTAGTTCATCTAGTTTCACCATGATTATGGTGAACTACACCCTTAGTTGTTGGGGAACAATGTAATCTTTTGAAACTCTCATATATTGAAATTCTTGTTTACTTTATATGCTTGCATATGCTTAATTTATCAATTGTTGGGTTCTTTACCTTTGCTTAATGCTTCTACAGTTTAACTCATTCGGTAGATGTTGTTTGTCTTTATTGATACGGGGACATACGGTAATGTCATGAACTGGGGAGAATTCCTTGATTATGTTACTACCGCCTAGGGATAGGGGTAGGACGATCAATTGTATTTTGCTTCCGCTCATTATGCATTATTAGTTACTAGGGCAGGCTAGGGATAGCAAGCCGGTAATTAGTAATAGGCTCTTTTCACCAAGGGATTGGGTTAAGGGTAGACCAAGAAAGTTTGCATGGCAATATGATAAATAAGCAAAGTAAATAAGAAGAGTAGATATTTGAGAGTGGATAAGATAAAATTGTAAACCCCAACAACCTCATTCATTCATAGTTTCTCTTCGTCAATTGAATTCTTGCATTTGCATGTTTATTTTTGTTTTGCAGTTAAACAATTAAAATTAATTTCTTTACTCAAGTCTTAAACGATTTGTTTACACGAAAGATGATGCCTTAAGAGTCCTTTGGGAAGAACGATATTGGGTTTACCAATTATTATTACTTGATACGATCTGGTACACTTGCCAAGGGTTTAATAAATCCCACAACCACACATTTTGTCGATCTAGTGAGCTCTCATAATGTTTCCACTTATTCTCAGGCTCAAGTTAATATTTATTCCTAATGGATTATAGACACATGTGCTACTGATCATATCTCTAGTTCTTTGTCTCATTTTATTTCTTATCATAGAATCTCACCAATTATAGTATCACTACCCAATAAGAACTCTTCATTTGCTCATTTTTCTAACACAGTTTCATTTAGCCCACACCTTACTTTACATAATGTGTTGTTTGTTCTTAATTTTTTAGTCAATCTTATTTCGGTCACAAAGTTAACTAAATCTCTATCTTGTAAACTTAACATTTCTGATTTTTCATGTGAAATATAGGACAAGTCAACCCTACAGATGATTGGGAAAGCTAAAGAAAGTTGAAAATAAGACTTATTATTCTCAATGATAAAAAATACATTCTCAAACCTTCTATTTGTAATAATCTAGTTCTCCTAAAAAGGGAAATAGGGAAATTAGGAAACCTAGGAAAAATAAAATAAAATAAAATATTATGTATCTATTTCCTCTAATTAGGAAGATTCTAGAGATATTATCCCAGATTACAACACTCCCCCTCAAGTTGGTAAATGAATATCAGTCATTGCCAACTTGCCTACAAGATCTTGAAATCTACCCGGAGGAAGCCGTTTTGTGAAAATATCTGCTATTTGAAGTTATGTGGGAATATGAGTTGTAATCACAAAGCCTCTGTCAAGATTATCTTTGATGAAATGTCTATCAATTTCAATGTGTTTGGTTCTGTCATGTTGTACTGGATTATGGGCTATGCTCATAGCAGACTTGTTGTCACAGTGTAGTTGCACCGGGTGCTCCACTTTGACTTTAAGATCATCCAAGATGATTTTCATCCAGAGTCCTTCACACATTCCTTGAGCAAGAGCTCGAAATTCAGCTTCTGCACTAGAACGGGATACTCTATCTTGCTTTTTGCTTCTCCATGTTACCAAACTATCTCCAAGAAATACACAATACCCAAAAGTAGATTTTCTCTCAGTAATAGAACATGCATAGTCAGCATCAGTATATATCTTCATATTCAATATGTCTTCCCTTTTGAATAATAGCCCCTTTCCTGGACTTGACTTCAAGTATTCGAGAATTTTGTTAACTGCTTGCATGTGTCTCTCTCTTGGATCATGCATAAATTGCCAAAAAATCTGTCTTCCTCTTCTTCCTCATTGTGGACTATGGTAGCTTCATGCTCAGGTCTTGGGCATCCTGCAAAGACAAACATGGTGATCACAAGAAGGAGAGTTCATCCACTTCAAGTGCTTTCTCCCCCTGAAGTGGTGGACTGACATAAAAGGATTTTGTTTCATGAAAGGTGACATCCATGGTGATAAAGACGCGACGACTTTGAGGATGATAACATTTGTACCCTTTTTTATTATAAGGATACCCAATAAAGACACATTTAAGAGCTCTGGGATCTAATTTACCACGGTTAGGAGGATGAGAGTGAACAAAAACAACACATCCAAAGACTCGACTAGGTAGACTCGTTATCAGGGAAGAAGAAGGAACAAAAGACAATAGAGACTCTATAGGACTAATGCCATTTAAGATACGAGTGGGTAACCTGTTGATGAGATATGTGGCAGTTAACACAGCTTCTCCCCAGTAATTTTTTGGAACAAACATTTGAAAAAGAAGAGCTCTAGTTACCTCTAGAAGATGACGATTCTTTCTTTCTGCAACCCCATTTTGTTGAGGGGTGTTAACACATGTTAGTTCGTGAACAATACCATTATGAGACAAAAAATTGAGAAATTCATGATTCACATATTCAGTACCATTATCAGATCTAATTCTTTTGATATTTTTTCCAAATTGAGTTTGGACAAGACGGAAAAAATTAACAAAAATTTGAAAAACTTCAGATTTATTTTTCATAAGGTATGTCCACGTGACACGAGTACAATCGTCAATAAAGGTAACAAACCATTTGGCTCCGGAAATAGAATCTATGACAGGACCCCAAACATCAGAGTGAATTAAATCAAATGGAGAAATACTCTTTTTATTACTAATAGGATAAGATGCACGATGGTGTTTTGACAATTGACAAATATCACAATTAAAAGACTCAACTGACTCTTTGGTAAACAAATGGGGAAACAAGGACTTGATAATACTAAATGACGGATGCCCAAGCCTTTGATGATGTAACCATATTTGAGATTTTGCCCACGTCTCAGATGTAGCTTGTTGATTCATGATCTGTGTGTTGTTTTGGTCATCAAACTCTAAAAAATACAACCCACTTTGCTCCTTAACAGTTAAAATCGTCTTCCCCGTGGCAAGGTCCTGAAAAACACAATAAGTTGGAAAAAATATTACTGAACAATTTAAATCCTTTGTGAGTTTTTGCACAGAGATAAGACTATTAGCTAATTGAGGAACATGTAAAACATCCTTCAATATAATAGATGAGTCCAAAAATATATTCCCAGAACCGCATACAGGTATACCCTGACCATTTGCAACTGTAATAAGTTGTTCTTTATTGCTCTTGCCATATGAGTCGAAATACCCACTAAAAGGTGTCATATGATCAGTTGCACCCGAATCAAGGATCCAAATACCTTGAGACACATGACCAACAGTATTGAGACAAATCTTACCTTTTATGGACAGAGTACATGATCTAGAGGGCTTACTCATTGATTCAATCATTGCTTCCAAGCATTCGATTTTCTCCTTATAGGCTTTCATATCAAGATCTGGTGGTGGTGGTGGATTAGACTGGGACGGACTAGATTGATTGGTGGCTTCCCGTTCTGAGGTAGTATGATTTACCCATTTTTGAGTAGGCCCTTTGTTGTTTCCCATGCGCTCGAGAACATTCTTCTTTCCATGGAGTTTGAAGCATATTTCCTTGGTATGTCCAGATCTTTTATAGTATGAACAATAGTCCCCATGAGTACCTCTTTCAAACGTTTTTCCCCCAGCATTTGTTCCCTTGTGGACTCCCTTTCCAATCATGGCAGAGCCTGTGTTGGAGATCCCTCCATGAAGCATGACAGATCTCCGAGTTTCTTCTCCTCTTACCATATAAAAAACTTCTGACAGGGGTGGTAATTTTTCTCTTCCAAAAATTTGAACCCGGATTGGGTCGTACTCATGATTAAGGCCCTGGAGAAATTTAAAGATTTTTTCCCCTTTAATGAATTCATCAAGAGCGGCAGCATCTGTTTTACACATCTTTATACTTTGGATCTGATCGAGTTCCATCCAAAGACCATTCAGGATCCCATGATATTCTGTTACGGAAAGGGAGCCCTGTTTTGTATTAAATATCCTGTTCTTGATGTCATAAGTAGCAGCAAGATTCTTCTTTAAAGAAAAAGTACTTTGTATATCATCGCATATTTCTTTTGCAGAAGAATGAAACATATAATTTTTTCTTATCTCAAGAGTCATGGATTGCCACATCCAAGTCATAATTAATGAATCTTCCTAGTCCCAAATTGAAAAATGTTTGTCGTCTGGTGTTGGTCCTCCTCCATGTATGTGATCAACTTTTGAATGACTCTTGAGAATCCTTAAAATAAATTGACTCCATTGTAAGTAATTCTAACCATCCAACCACGAGGTATTTCCTATATTTGGTAGGTCATTGGGTACCCCCAAAGGAATACTTTTTTCTTCAGACATCTCGTACCCAAGAAAAAAAGGGCAAAAGCTTCAAACTCAGATCTACTCAAATAAAGGCCAAACGGGTCGTCACCAACCCTAGGAACAAAATCAGGAGGCTCCGACGACTCTTCTGTGGCAGCGACGGCGAGTGGGTTTCACCGGAAAAAAAGGAGCAAAACGTAAAAGTCAGATCTGCTCAAATACAGCCCAAACGAGTCGTCACCGACCCTAGGAATGGACTCAGGGGACTCCGGCGACCTTGTCTGTGGCAACGCCATCGAATGGGTCTCGCCGGAGATGGGCGCGTGGGCTACACGCACCGACGACGGTGGCGGAGTGTGGCGGCGCGTGGAAGCTACGTTCACAGAGCGACTTCCGGCTCTGTGATCGCCGGTGTTGGGCGCACCTTTCTGCCCTATCAACGACCCCAACCGGCGACGGCGGCAGCGGCGGTGGTCGGACAGCGGTGGCGATGCGACTTGTTGCAGCGGAATCTAGCCCCTAAGATCAGGAGCTCTGATACCAAGTTGAAAATAAGACTTATTATTCTCAATGATAAAAAATACATTCTCAAACCTTCTATTTGTAATAATCTAGTTCTCCTAAAAAGGGAAATAGGGAAACTAGGAAACCAAGGAAAAATAAAATAAAATAAAATATTATGTATCTATTTCCTCTAATTAGGAAGATTCTACAGATATTATCCCAGATTACAACAAGATGGCTTGTATATCATGATAGTTCTTGCACCCACACACCCCTTGGTTCACCAACTGTTGTTACTCCTATGAATTTTA
The DNA here is from genome assembly GCA_027742785.1 of Vigna reflexopilosa. Lineage (NCBI taxonomy): Eukaryota > Viridiplantae > Streptophyta > Magnoliopsida > Fabales > Fabaceae > Vigna > Vigna reflexopilosa. The sequence goes on along the minus strand of CM050926.1, from coordinate 4,063,326 downwards.
TTGCTTTTTCTACAATAAGACATAACTCTATAGACATTTGGCACTCTACACTAGGGCATCCTTCTTCTTCCTGTTATATCAAATTACGCAACATGTATGCCACTTCACCTTATAAAAAATACACTAATTGTGATACTTGTCATTATTCTAAGTAAAGAAAAATGCCTTTTCAATTAAGTACTACTATTTCAAAAGCTCCTTTTCATTTTATTCATGTTGATATTTGGGGGCCCTGTTGTACTTCTTTTGTTGATGGTTTTCAAATATTTCTTAACTATAATGGATGATATGTCTAGATACACATGGATTAAATTGATGGAAAGTAAACCAGATACAAGATCACAACTTATTGGCTTTATTTCTTATATAAAAACACAATTTGGCATTGATGTAAAAGTTGTTAGATCAGATAATGGTAACGAGTTTGCAATGACAAATTTTTACAGACAACAAGGGATACAACATCAATTATCTTGTGTTGAAACACCTCAACAAAATGGAGTCGTTGAGAGAAAACATCAACATATTCTCAATGTTGCTAGATCTTTAATGTTTCAATCCCATTTGCCCATAATTTTCTGGACTTTTGTTGTTCGTTATGTTATGCAACTCATTAATATTTTACCTTCCAAAGGTTTGGCATATTTTCTCCATTGTAGTTGTTACACAATGGTAAACCTAACATTACTTATGTTGATAGGGGGAGCACAGTGTTAGCTAAACCCAATCCCTGTGATGTTTGTTTTTTATGATGACAACACATTGTTAATAAAAACACATGTATGTGTACTGTGTTTTGTGTCATATGTGTACATGCTTACTGGAAATATGCATATATTGTGTTTGTCACATTTCTTGACATATTGTGTTGATTGTTGCATACTATTGTGTTTGTAAAATGATGATATCTGTGCATGCACAATATATGTTTTGGTGATATTGAAAACCACATGCACAAAAGCATATTGGCATGACTTAATCGATTACAATGTTGTGATAATCAATTAAGGTCATTAGACAACTTCATTTTTAAACTTTGGCAAAACAACTAGTTTCGAATCGATTACATTAGTTGGTGAATCAATTAAAACTCTTGTGTTTGCACATATCTTTTTCAAATGTGCTGTTATGTGTTTTTGGAAAGAAAAGTTTTCAAAAATCTTCTAAGTGTTAAAGCTTACTCGATTACATGGTTTATGTATTCAATTAAGTTTGTTAAGATTTGAAAAATGACTTATGCTTGTCATAACTACTATAATTGTCATATTTTTAAATATGTTTGACTAAGCATTTAATGAGAATTGATTACATTAATTGAACATTCAATTATGTGCTTTGAATGCTGTAAGTCTGTTACATGTATTTAATGTAACTGATTACATTAGCGAAGTAATCGATTAATTTGTGTCAGAACTGATACAAACTATATATTAAAACATTGTTTGATTTTCTGTAGAACAATTCAGAATTACACTTTCATATCTGATTGATTTTCATCTGAGAGGTTTTACAGATTGATCAAAGGCTCCAAGAATCAAGAACAAGAAGTGGATTACAGATCTTAAAGCATTCTTGAGAAGCAAACATGACTGGACTGAAAAGATTGATCGTCTTTACACAATTGATGGTGCATTCTGTTTGATCAGGAGAAGAAGACTTGTAAACTTTGATTTGTTGTTCTGTGTACATGTGGCGTCAAGAAGAAGAGTGGTGTACTCTTGACTTTGAGAGGGGATATCTCAGAGCATTGTTGCAACAGGAACAGGGTAGTTTTATGTTCGCAGGTTTTGTTGTTCTATATTTGATTGAGAGTTTGTGAGGTGTTTACATTTGAGAGTTGCTCTGTAAATCCTTAGATGTAATACTCTGATCATTATAGTAAGTTACTCTCCAATCTAAGGTTGATTGGGAGAGTGACTGGATATAGGCATTGAGGCTGAACCAGTATAAAAATTGAGTCTGATTTTCTTCTCCATATCTCTTTACATTCGCGCATACATTTTGCTTTTGTCTTTACATGCATACTGTTTTCATTGCACACATTGCTTACGACACAAGAAATTTTTCAAGAACCATACTATTTGCGAAAAAGATTTGAAAAGTGCTAGTTTTATAAAACACCAATTCACCCCCTCCCCCCTTCTTGGTGTTGAGAAACAAAGTTCATAAATTCTAACAACTTACTTACGAATTTTGGCCTCACTTTGCTATGCTTCAACTCTTGAAGCTCACAGAACAAAATTTCAACCTCATGCAAGAAAATGTGTATTACTTGGTTTTATAACAGGAGTGAAAGGCTACCTTTTGTTAGATTTCAACTCTAGGGAAATTTTTCTATCAAGGAATGTAGTATTTTATGAAAACATATTTCCTTTTCTTACTAGTGACAAGCACTCACCTATTGATACATAAAATTCCTTGGATTTTGTCACCAAAATTATTTCATCTCCATCACTTCTTTTCCCAGAAGTTACTAATCAACCCTTTTTACCACCTACATCTCCTCCTTCTATTGTTCCTGACCCTGTTATTTTTTCTTCTCAACCTATTTCTTCTCAACTAGATGTAAATAATGCCTTTTTACATGGGGATCTAGATGAAGAAGTATACATGTCTCTTCCTCTTTCCTACAAAACAAAAAAACCTGGGCAAGTTTGCAAGTTGTTGGAGTCTTTATATGGACTCAAACAAACCTCTAGACAATGGAATTACAAGTTGACAACTACTTTACTTTCTTTGGGCTACATACAATCAAAATCAGATTATTCACTTTTTGTCAAAAGTGATTTACTCATATCACCATCTTACTTGTTTATTTAAACAGGGCATAGAAAGTGCAAAATCTAAACAGGGAATTTCTTTGTCACAAAGGAAGTATGCTCTACAATTACTAGAAGATGCAAGATATTTGGGATGTGAACCTGTTTCTACTCCCATACAGCTAGGCACAAAATTTTCCAAGACAGAAGGGAAACCTTATTCATATGTGCATGCCTATAGAAGACTTCTTGGTAGGTTATTATATCTAACCAACACAAGACCAGATTTATGTTTTGTTGTCAGTACTCTCAGTCAATTTCTTTCCAATCCTTTGGAAGATTGATAACGGTTTAAAACACCGTTATTTGTGATGTAATTTTGATACTAAAAGCACCCTTTTTCACTTAGAAACTTGCTTGGACTCATGTTTTTTCATTAAATTGTGTGAATAACAGAGTTGAGGTTGATTTTAATGATTTTATGACTAATTCCCCTTGTTTTGACAGAGATTGAAGTAATACTGGAAGCAGAGATGAAGAGCCAAAGAGATGGTGCTCAAAAAGGCCTAAAAAAGCACCAGAAGGAGGGACAACATGAAGCCTGGGCGCCATGAAGGGAAGCTTGAGCAAGGAAAATCGACGTCCACCGCCCGGGCGCCCTCCCTGGCCGCCTGGGCGGCGGGGTCTCAAAGCTTGGGCGCCCTATCTGGAGGCCCAAGCCTTACATGAGGTATTTCCACCGCCTGGGCACCCTAAGTGGGGCGCCTGAGCGTCGTGTTTTGTGGATCAGGCCTAGTTTCTGCTCTGTTTCGACTCTATTGGACCGGGCCCTACTTTTGCTCGTTTCCGACTCTATTGGACGACCTGAGCACCATAAACGTGTGCGTGCTGCTGGAACTAGGGTAGGCATTCAAGATTATTTTGGGAGTTCTTCTTGTCAGACTTCATATGCATACAAGGAAGCACAAGAACAACGGCTAACACAAGAGATCACAAAAAAGCTTCGAGCAGATCTTAGCGAGGAGCTAAGGACGGAGCTTAGGACAGAGCTTGGGAGGAATTGTATAATGAGGTCACTACAGAAGTGACTGACACAGTTATGCGCCAGTTCCAGTAGCAGTTTGAGAGTTATGGCATGCGCCCGCTGTCATCTCCTGTACAAGACCAGGAACATGTTGTTAAGCCCCTAGCAAGTGTACCAAATTTTTATCAAGTAATAATAAAATGGTAAGTCTAAGTATCGTTTTCCCAAGAGACTCATGGCACTAAACTGTTGTGCTTTTGCTTAACCAATCAAGACTATAAGAACAATATTTTGGGGTTTTTGAATATAAAGTACGGAAAAATAAACATGAATGCAATTTGATCAATTGAGGTTAAACACAAAAGTGGATGGATGATTTTGATAATATGAGATGGATTTGTTGTTTAGGTTTAGATTTCACCTAATCACCCTCATATATGAATGAATTCATCTTCTTCATTAATGTTTATGCAAACTTTCTAGTCTACTCTAAACCCGATCTCTCAGCACTAATTACTAGTTTACCATCTCTAGTCTCCCTAAGTAATTAGCAATGCAATATATTACAGAAGCACATACAATTGATTGTCCTACTCCTATCTCTACGCAGTATTGCTTAATCAAGAGAATTCCCCAGATTGTGATTTGTAGATATCTCATGATACCAATCTTAGGGAGAGAAGAGGAGAGTTGTCACTACCTCCAAATCCACCTACCCTAAGAGTGCGATATCTCCTCATGATATTCACAAATCATAAGATTTATGCCAAATATGAATAAATCATAACAAGCATTTGAGCAAAGAAGAATATCTCTAATTATTAATGGAAGAAGCATATATATTCATGAACAATTCAAATACAAGAGAATTTAGAGGTTACATCTTTTCCCAGCAACAAATAAGATTAGTTCTCCATCGTCATGGAAAAACTAGGTGAACAATGGAATGAAAGAGATAGAAACCCTAAAAAGAGAAAAGGAGAGTTGTCACCATCTCCAAATCTACCCCCAAAGGGGTGAAAAGTGTGTTTCTATGCCTAAGCCATCAAAAGATACAAACCCTAAGACGTTATGGCCTTTAAATAGGGCATAAAAATAACAGAAAACAAGTCCAAGCCCAAACAGATCATAAAAATAACAGAAAACAGGTCCAAGCCGTCGTCCTCAGCGCTCAGCGGTTTGCCTCACTGGCGCTCAGTGCCCAAAACTGCCGCTCAACGCTCTGGTCAATATTCTGGTCAACTAGTTGACTTTTGTGGTTGACTGATTGACTTTTCTGGATGACTGATTGACTTTTCTGCACTACAACCCTTGGTACTTCAACCCTTCTTTCAAATCATTCCAAAAACCTACAAAATCTAGGGAATTTATTGATAAAATCATAAAACATGTCCTCAACTCTCTTATTGACAAAACTAAAGAAAAATCATGATTCCAAGCAAGTTTCTAAATCAAGAAGGGTGCATTTGATATCAAAATTAAGTATGAAAATAACGGTTTCAAAACCGTTATCACATTTATGTTCAATAAATTTTATGCTTTGTATAATCTAACATTTACTCTGACAGGGAGAAGCAGGAAAGGAAGTTGTTCAGAACCAGCCGTCGTAGATGATGACATGGACGATGTTAGTCCATGTCTGCTATACATTTTAAATGGTACCGGAACGATGCTGGTAGCTCGTGGAACAGTGTTTTAGGCAGCGACTATTGTTCATGGTATGGAGCTATCAGAGGATGAGCTGAAGGTCTCAGTAGACGACATTATCATACCAGATGCCTTAGTTCCTTTGCCCACAAATGAGATTTTCACTGTGGCACAGGCATTCTAGTCTTTTATCGCCTTTCCTAAACACTTGGTTGGTTCAGTTTCTGACCCCCCAGTATGAAATTCTACTTTACACTTCTCAATTTTAAAGTTTACATGTTACTGACATCTAAACTTATCTTATTTTTCGATGTATCAACAGACCCATGCACAAGAGAAGATTCCTTTATCTGAGGATGATCCTCTTGGTGTATTGCAACAACTTGTTGACATCATTGCAAATAAGCCTTTGGAGGTTGAATATGATGCTAATGTATTTGGGAGAGGCTCTGAGGTCCCATAGCCAAGATGTCAGAGAGCTTGTGTCGGGAACAGAAGAGTTGAATATTACATTAGTTCAGCTATGGATGATTTAAGTCTATGTGCAATTATTTATATAAAATTGATTTATATATGAAGTATACTTATATCAAAGGTAATTTTTTATTTCAGGTATATGTTTGGTGTCAGTAACAACTTGGGATACAATGATGACTATGGGTTCACTGATCCCTAAATCATTCACAAAACAAATGATTTTGATGAAATCACAACATATCTCACAACAAGATTTGCAAGCGGAAAGAAAATACATTTTATTAATTATATATCTGGGTAAGTGAACTTTGTTAACATAATAAAGTTCCATATGTGATTTTAATATATAATAATTAAGTTATTATGAATTTCAGACGCCATTGGCAGCTACTTGTTATTTTTGTACAGGAGAGTTATGCTTTGTGGTTATGCTCATTGCACAAGTCTCCTCCCACACATCTCAGACAAGCAGTTGATTGGTAAGAACATGTTGATTTATAGTTATTAGACTTTGTACATTATGTGATGTAAATATTGACTATTGTGTTGAATCTGTTGAATTTGTGTTGTTTTGATATTGTTTGATATGCAGGTCTGTTTTTGTGATAGTGGATATCAGAAAAACAGACCTACTATTAAAAAAAATTGCAGGACAATAGGCCACAATTGTGGCAAAAATCGACGCCAAAGGTTACACGAAATTTAAAATAAAAAGTGTTTTGGTCGTGGTTCAAGCAAGAACCGCTGTCATATCCCCAAGTTATTACCTCGGTTCAACCGCGGTAATAACCCCTCCCCCCCCCATTTTTTTTGTCTTCTTTACTACTTCGGTTTCTACAGAACCAAGGTAGTAACCCTCAAGATACTACCGCGGCCTAAAGTGTCAGACCTTTTTACCTCGCCCGTATATGCCGCGGTTCTAAAACTGAAGGGTATTGTCAAAAAGAACCTATGTCGTTTTCCTTTGCTGCACTAGTGATATATGTGTGTTTGGTTAAAAAGTGATTCTTCTTTGTTATGTAAAATGTTTTCTTTTATTCAAATTGTTCCTTAGTCACTTTGAGGAAGATGGAGGAATGCATGACGATATGGCAATATATGAAATTTAAGTGCTTTCATATTTTTAGAGAAAGAAATCGTTTTATAAATTGGCTACTATAGAATTGTTAAATAAAATATATTATAAATGGTATTCTCCTACGACACCCAGAATTACTCTTGATTTTTTTCTGAATAAGTATCAATGATCACTCTGATTTTTATGATCAAATTAACTAGATGATATACTCTATAAAAAATATGAGATTAGATAGGGTTAGTCAACCCAAGCTATCTTCTAACAAATTTAATAAGAATGTCAATAAACTAATCCCTTATAATAGTGTACAGAAGGCTTAAAGACTTGTATTAATAGTAAAAGGGGGATTTGTAGTAGATGATATAAATAAAACAATTATTTAAAGACGGGTTGATTATGTAGATCATTCATAGTTAACCTCTTATTGGTTATCATATTATCATTCATTTGATTTCCAAAAAAATCTTGAATTAGCCAAACAAGTGTCAATTAATTCATTAAGTTTTTCACTCATTCCAAGCATATACATGTGGGATTCTTCTCATAACTCATATGTTTCATGTGTATAAATAGTTCTCTCTCCTAACAAACATAATATACGAACTACACCTAGACCAATACTTAATATCATGCATGAAGGGGTTAGAGCATTAAAACAATTTATCTATTCCATTGTATACAAATACAGTGCAATTGAAACTTTACATGTGTTGAAAATACAAGAAAACACTAGAGGGGAGACGGCGGTGGTTGAACAGTGGTTTTGAAAACCTTTCACAAAACAGCGTTTAATGATATGTAAAGTAAATATATAATTTATAAGTTATATGGATGGTGGTTTTTATAAGATGATTCCACTAATCTTTTACAAAGAGTAAATGTTGATAAGCATTAAACTATATTGTGTGTTCGAGACATCTAATCATTTGTAATGTCATTCATAAATGCACCGTTTGGTAAAGCATACAATGTGTATAATCATCAGATGGTATTAATATTTTATGCTTCTTCAAAGCCTATAGCGTTTAACACTCATTCATTAGTTGATGTATTCTTTAAGAAGATTTTGCTTGAGATAACACTTGTATTAATAAAAAAAATTTAGTCTTAGTGTTACACAATAGCTAGACTTTCTATTTTATAAGACGATAGCTCAAATAGTTTAATAGATGATTTCAAAGAGAGATACTTTCTTTTATCAGACGGTGTTTGTTTATTGCATAGTCTAGTCTAGAAATCATTATTCATAAGCCTAATTCCATTGAAAACAAATGTTGTAAAATATTTATTCTTTAGATGTTACTTCTTTAAAAGAACTTTTCATTCATAGAATTATTTCATTTGATGCTTTTTGTCAAACTTCAAAACTTGAGCTGCTTAGATGGTCTATTCTCTAGATGATCTTGTCTTAATATGTGTAATCCCCAACAATGTAAAGTCTTTACTTTACCCTAAAACAAGAGGTTATCAGAAATTTTAGAAGAATTCCAATCAAAGATATAAGACTGAATTATAAACAGAAAATAGAATTGAAAAGGAATATATTAAAATAAAATGTTTTTTGATAGAAATTTAAAGAACAATAATTTTATTGCACAGAGCCTCTAAATCAAATATGAAATTATAAAAGTATCAATTAAGAAGGATTAGTCTTTAATGATAGAAGTGATGGAGTGGATGGTGGATGGATAAGGTGATCAATTAATGATAGAAGTATATATGTACTTTTCTTGTTTCCTTCAATATGTTGAAGATCCAAAGTATCCATTTCAATTGCGAATCTTGAAATTACGTGCAAAGTTCCTTTTGTTGCATATTTCTAATAGATATTTTATGCAAATATTCAAGAGCTTAGAGATTAGAATCAATTTGTAAACTCTAAGGTTATCTCCATGGTTATGTCATGTCAAAATGTCCATTGAATTTTGCAAAGAATAACACCTTAATCAACAACTTATATCTGTTAGCAAAAAGAAGAAGATGGATGTCTTGCTTCAATAAAGGATTTTGATGATGATGTTTCATGGAGAAGTGTTGAAGAACTAAAGAAGTGGTTGGTTTCAAGAAATACTATGAAGACTCGGTAACTTAGTTATTAAAGACTTGTAATATGTGTATTGTAATTAATTTAGTAGTTCAAGAGTCAATAGGTAGAACCCAAGAAGCAGAGCACTTAGAAAAAGTTTTATTTTTCATAAAAGTCTATGTCATAATTAATTATCACTTAGGATAATCCTTTATCCCCAAAAGCATGAATTCCCAAGGTTTGCAAATAATTGATTATCACTTATTATAAACGATTATTAGTGGCAGTTACGAATCCGACTCTTAGTTTTTTGACCTAATTTTCTAATGCAAATTGTTGATAGGGGAGCACATGTTAGCTAAACCCACTCCCTGGTGTTTGTTTTTTATGATGACAACACAAAGTTAATAACAACACATGTGTGTGTACTGTGTACTGTGTTATATATGCTTATGCTTACAGTGAGATTTTCACATGCATATTTGTGGACATATTGTGTTGATAAATTCATACGATTGTGTTTATATAATGATCATATATATGTATGCATAATATGTGTTCTGGAAATGGAAAAACCACATGCACTAAACATATATGTATGACTTAATCGATTACAATGTTGTGTTAATGAATTAAAGTCATGAGACAACTTTAGCTTTAAACTATGGCAAAACAACAAGTTTTGAATCGATTACGTTAGTTGGTAAATCAATTAAAACTCGTGTGTTTGCACAAATATTTTTCAACTGTGTTGTGATGGATTTTGCGAAGAAAAGTTTTCAAAAATATGCTAAGTGTTGAAGGTTAATCGATTACATGGATAATGTATTCAATTAAGTTTGTTAAAGATTTGAAAATTGTTTCATGCTTGTCATAATTGTTTCAACAATAATATTTTTAAATATGTTGACTAAGCATTAAATGCAAATCGATTACGTTAATTGAGCATTCAATTAATTTCTTTAACTACTTTTAATCTATTATAAGTGCTTAATATAACTGATTAGATTAATAGCGTAATAGATTAAAATGCATCAGTTTTGACTAACACTATATATAGACGCATTGATTGAACTTCTTTAACAAAATTGAGATTAACATTTTCATATCTAATTCAGATTGAGTTGCAAAGTCTTACATAAGTGATCAAATGCTCCAAGAAACAAGAAATTGTCGTGGTGTTCAAGTCTTGAAGATTTCCTTAAAGACAAGGTTGATTGATTTGAAGAGTCTGATCTTTTTGCACAATTAAGGTGCTTGTTGTGTGATCAGGAGTTTCGCAAATGTTGAGTGTTGTTGTTTCCCTGTGCGTGTTTTCCAGGAAGAAGAATGAGGAGTTCTTTAATTTGAGAAGGTTCTCAAAGGGGTGACTGTAAGAGAGGATTGTTCTTGCTGCAAGTTTGTTGTCTTTGGCTATATTAGATTAGTGCGTTAGAGAGGTGATTTACATTTTGCAGTGTTGTCGCTGTGTAAAGCCCTTGTTGTAAAAACTCAGATCTTTATAGTGCAATTGGCTTTCAATCTCGGGTTTATTGAAAGGACACTGGATGTAGGAAGTTGAGGCCGAACCAGTATAAACTTAGAGTTTGAATTTTCTTATCCCTATCTCTCTCCATAGTTGATTACATTCTGTCTTTAATCGAATACGCTTATTGTTACATTGCATACATTTTTCTTGTTGATCAAGAAAGGTTTAAAGACTTATAGTATTTGCGAAAAATATTCCAAAAGCGATCATATTTATAAAACACCAATTCACCCCCCCTCTTGGTGTTGATGGAGTAACTATTCGAATTGATGAGGTTGTATGGAGAATACTAGTCAAATTTCAATTAGGAGTAAAAGGAGTAATTATTCGTATTGATGAGGCTATTTGGGGAATAGTAGCCGGATTTCAATCAGGAGGTTTGAAGTCACATCTTGGCATAACTGGTCTCAACAAAGTAGACATCTACAATGATTGTTGGAGGAATCCAAATATTATAGAAAATTATGATTTATTTTGTACTAATCATTTGAGTAAAGATGAAAGGATATGTGCATCTGTCATTACCTGGATTCTGCTTCCAAGAGGTGAAGATCAAACATTATTGACCAAGATACAAACAAATCGGGCTTCTATAATAGGTGATCACATGATAAAAGTCACAAGATAGAATGAATATCACCTTCCATATGTTATTTTCATTAGCCGAGTATTAAGGTTTCATGGTGTGGACATCACAAATGAAATGACTATTGGCTTCACAAAACAAAACGTGATTGAGAAGTTGTTTCTGGATCACATGGGACTTAGAAGGAATGAAAATGGCTAACCCTTCAAAGATGAGCATCATCTTGAAACAAAGGAAGTTGAACCCATTAATGTTGATACATCAAGGTATCGATTTAGACCTCAAACAGACTTTGAGAGGTTTGTTGTCGACCAATTCAAAAGACATAATCCATCTTTCTGAACTACACAGAAAGATGGATTATGCATTAAGGATCAATGCTTTTGGTGGTACCTCTAAAGATGAATCTGAAAGTGAAAAGAACAGTGCTGATGAGAAGTTATTGGAGACGTCTGACTCAGAATAGGATCTTAAAGTCTTAGTATTGAGTCTGTTTTGTTCTTGTTTTTTTTTTGTGAGGGCTTGTTTTGTAATGAATGGCCTTACATGCCATTTATTTTGATTAAGCAGATTGTACGTATTTTTTAATATGAATGAAAGTAATATTTCAATCTTCAACCTATCTGAGTGAATTAAATTTTTGATTGATGAATCAATCTGTTTCATAATCGGTTAATCATCTTGTATGTATGCAATTTGATAATTTCATTGTTACATTTTTGTGATTGCAGAATCATACTGTGATAATGATTATTATACTACATAAATACTAAATTGCTTGATCTAGATAAGCTTGAAAGGTTATGCAGGAATTTTGATTGTTGACTGAGCTGAAATGAAAAATAAACATTACTCTGCAGCAAGAAATCGGTTAAGAGGAAATCCTAATCGATTAAGATTCGTCATTTGGTTTGAAGTTTCTAAACTTCTAATCTCTAATACTTTAAACCATGACTTGTTATCTGTTATATGTTTATTCATCTTATATCTCTTATTGATGATCCGCAATGTATTTGATATGAGATAATAAGTGATTAAACTAATTTGGTTGATTTAAAATGTATCAAATTTGCTCTGATATGACTTTTGTAAAGCTTTCTGATACATTGTTTGAACATGCCTAATTGATACATACTCTGAAATATTTCTATTATGCATCTATGATTTGATATCTGAATATACATAATGACAGGGGGGGTATGATTTAGTTGTATTAAAGTTTCACATGTTATAACATGGGGAGAATATGATAGAATCATGTGAAGATTATTGATAGGGGGGAGCATCAAAATTATTCTATTACACTGATTGATGCATATTTGTTTGCTTCATTATCTTTGTTTCAATTACTGTGTTAAACGTGCATTTTTTGCTAATGCCCAAAGGGGTATAAGTATTTCATGTACTTGAACTGTAATTGAACTGTCTTATTGAGATAATTTGAAATATGTTTGATTATTGATTGTACAACATAGTTTTATTAATTGTGGTTGTGCATCATCAAAAAAGGGGGAGATTGTTGATAGGGGGAGCACATGTTAGTGGTAACGGTTGAATATAGCGTTATCTGTGATGGAATTTTGATACTAAATCAACTCTTTTTGACTTAGAAATTTGCTTAAACTCATGTTTTTAGTTTCGTTTTGTAAATAAGTGAGTAGAGGTTATACTTAATGATTTTATCACTAAATTCCCTTAATTTTGTAGGTTATTGTTATGTTTTGGAAGAGGAGCAAAAGGATCAAGGAGTTGGAACACAAGAAGCAAGCTGTTGGAGCAAAAGGTTATACTTAATGATTTTATCACTAAATTCCCTTAATTTTGTAGGTTATTGTTATGTTTTGGAAGAGGAGAAAAAGAATCAAGGAGTTGGAACACAAAAAACCCCAACAACACAATTCATCCATATCATTCAACTGCCAATTGATCAACTTTTGCATGTGCATGTTTAATTTTCGTTTTAGCATTATAAACCCTAATTTTTGTTATTTAAATCTTAAATAATCAAGTAATCACACGAAAGTCTAGGCCTATGAGTCTCTAGGGAAACGATACTTGGTCTTACCACTTATTATTACTTGATACGATTCGGTACACTCGCTAGAGTCCTAACACTCACCCAACAGGTTACATAGATGATGTTTAGGTTAGGGTTGGTGAATTGATTTTCCCTGGTGACTTTTATGTTTTAGAGATGGAGGAGGGATTCTCTCACGGATCCGCTCCCATCATTTTAGGCAGATAATTTTAGAAAATTTCCATAACCAAAATTGATGTGTATGTTGAAACTTTATCTATGGAGTTTGTTGATATTGTTGTTCATTTTAACATTTTTATGCGATGAAGTTTCCATCTAAGGACCACTCTGTTTTTAGGATTGATATTTTGGATGATATTGTTGATAAATATGTTGTTGATGAGTAGGGATGGCATAAAAACCCGTACCCGTAGGTATTCGCGGATAATATCCGCTACGGGTATTAATTACCCGCAGGTAACGGGTATTTTAATACAATTTTATCCTTCGTCCTTTAAAAATTCTATGTATTCTATGTTTGCATCAAACCCTAAATTTCAATTTTGAAAGGTCACACACTAAACCATCCACTAGGAATTGAACGCAAACTCAAGAAAGGGAGTCCCATTACTTCCCACAAGTAAGGCTGAGGGCCTGTTAAGACTCCAACAAGTGTACCGAATCGTATCAAGTAATATAAATGGTAAGACCAAGTATCGTTTTCCCTAGAGACTCATTGGCCTAAACAGTCATGTGATTTGTTGATTATTTACGACTTGAGAAGAAAAATTAGGTTTTAGAATGCAAAATAGAAAATAAATATGAATGTAAGTGTTGATCAATTGACTCAAGAATACGCATGTGATTGGTGTAAAATATGGAATGATGATGTTGTTGGGGTTTCCGACTTATCCTATCCACTCTCATGTATTTACGAATTCATCATCTTCATTAATGTTAATGCCACTTTCTAATTTACCTTAAACCCGATGTCTCGATGAAGAAAGCCTAGTCTTAATTACTAGTTTACAATGTCGTGTCTCCCTAGCTATTAATTATGCATTACATTCACATAGAAGCTTAAAGGCAACCAATCCTCCTATTCCTGTGTCTAAGTAATATTGCTCTTGGGAGAATTTCCTCAGTTCTAGATTTTCTCGTATGTGTCCATGTCAACAAAATCAATGATCATACAATTGAATTAGTTAAACAAAGCATGCATAGAGTGTAGAGGAAAAACCCTAACAATTAATGAAGTAAAGCATAAATATTAATAATCAATTCAATACATGAGAATTTCAAAGGATTACATCGTTTCTCCAACAACAATGGAGGTTTAGTTCACCATAGACATGGTGAATGTAGATGAAAGTAATGAAAAGAATTAAAGATAGAACCGTAAAGGTTGTTAATTGGAGCTTCGAGATCCAAAATCCGCCTCTAAGGGGTGAAGAGAGTGTTTTTGTGCCTCTTTTTGTCCAAAGATACACCCTCTAGTTGTGCAAATCAATATATAGTTCATTGAAAATAGCAGAAAACTAGCCCAGGCTCACACTGACAACGGTCAACACTAAATTGACACTCAGCGCTAAATTGACGCTTAGCGGTAGGTGCGACACTCAGAATTGACACTCAGCGGTAGCACCCAAGCGTGAGAAAGAGAACTCTTCATCAAAACTGGCACTCAGCAGTAAACTGGCGCTCATTGGTAGGTGCGACCCTTGGATTTGGCCCTCAGCGGTGGCGCTTAAGCGCCAGACAGTGAACTCCACAGCGAACTTGGCGCTTAGAGGCAAAGTGGCGCTCAGCGTTGGCTGCGATTTTTCTTTTGTGCACCTTTCCTACTTCTCCTGATTCCAACTCCTTGCTACTTCAACTTCTTTCATCTAATTCATAATAATAATTCCTGCCAAAACAAGGAAAACCAAGCATAAGGCCAATAATATCACCTTCAACTCTCTTATTCTCTCAACTAAAGCAAAATCATGATTTCAAGCTAGTTTCTAAGTCATAAAAGGTGTTTTTAGCATCAAAATTAAGTATAAAATAATGGTGTTTTCAACTGTTATTAGGGCCCTGGGTCAGGGGCCCTAAGCGCCACCTAGTCAGGCTGAGTAACCTGGTTCAGGGGCCCTAAGCGCCACCTGGACAAACTAAACCAAAGCTTATTTCTGGTGCGCCAGCACTAAGGGCCCCTTAGTAGGGGCGCTGAGCGCTAGTCTTCATGTGTCGCAGCACGCCTGGGCGCCCCACTTAGGGCGTTGAGCGCTAGCAATGTAGGCTTATGAGGCACTTTTGATCCATTTAAGGGTTTTCACGCATTAGGGTTGACATCTTTTGAAGGCATAAGCGAAAAAACACACCTTTTGACCCTCTGGAAGAAGAATTGGATGCGAGAGCTCTCCTCTTCAATTTCTAGGGTTTTTCTATCTCATTCATTCCATTGTACATCTAGTTTATCCATGACAATGGAGAACTAAATCTCATTTGTTGTCGGGGAAGATGTAACCTTTAAACTCTCATGTATTTGAATTTGTTCCAAATTATTTTATGCTTGTTTCATTGAATGTTAGTGATTTTCTGCTTTTCTTAATGCATAGTTGTGTTTTAGCTATTCATTACTTGATATTTAATTTGTCTAAGTATTGGGAAATATCTTATGAATCATGATCTAAAGAATTTCACCCAAGGGAACTTTTGCCTAGACATAGGGATAGAACGTTTGGTTGTCTTAAGCTTCTATTCATAATGTAGAATTAATTATTAAGGATGCAAGACATTGTGGTCTAATAATTGAGGATAGGATTCTTTCGTCGAGACATCGGGTTCTATGTAATTTAGAAAGTGACATTAACATTCTAATGAAGAAGATGAATTCTTATATGCGTGAAAGTAATTAGGTGAAATCTGAACCCCCAACAACATAATCATATCATATTATCATCTTCGTCCATTCATTCTAGTGTTTAGCCTCAATTGATCAATTTGCATTCATATTTACTATTATTATATTTGCATTCAAAAACCAACAAAATGTTCTTTTCAGTCTTAATTAGTTAAGGTATATTACACAATTGTTTAGTGTTGTGAGTCTTCTGGGATAGGATACTTGCTCTTACCATTTTATATTACTTGATACGATTCGGTACACTTGTCGAGGTCTTAACAGTTAGCTAAACCCACTCCCTGGTGTTTGTTTTTTATGATGACAATACATAGTTAATAAGAACACAAGTGTTGAAGCTGAATCGATTACATGGATAATGTATTCAATTAAGTCTGTTAAATATTTGAAAACTGTTTCATGCTTGTCATAACTGTTTCAACGGTCATATTTTTAAATATGTTGACTAAGCTTTAAATCCAAATCGATTACATTAATTTAGCATTAAATTAATTGATTTGATTACTGTTAATTTGTTATAAGTGTTTAATATAACTGATTAGATTAATAGCGTAATCGATTAAAATGTGTCAATTTTGACTTATACTATATATAGACGCATTGATTGAATTTCTGTAAGAGAATTGAGATTAACATTTTCATATCTGATTCAGATTGAGTTGCAAAGTCTTACAGAGGTGATCAAAAGCTCCAAGAAACAAGAAATTGCCATGGTGTTCAAGTCTTGAAGATTTCTTGAGAGACAAGGTTGAGGGATTTGAAGAGTCTGATCTTTCTGCACAACTAAGGTGCTTGCTGGGTGATCAGGAGTTTCACAAACGCTGAGTGTTGTTGTTTCCCTCTGCGTGTTTTCTAGGAAGAAAAAACGTGGAGTTCTTGACTTTTAGAAGGTTCTCAAAGGGGTGACTGTAGGAGAGGATTGTTTTTGCTACAAGTCTGTTATATTTGGCAATATTAGATTAGTGAGTTAGAGAGGTGATTTACATTTTGACAGTGTGGTCATTGTAAACTGTTGTTGTAAAAACTCATATCTTTATATTGCAATTGGCTTTCAATCTCGAGTTGATTGAAAGGACAATGGAAGTAGGCAGTTGATGCCGAACCAGTATAAACTCAGAGTTTGAATTTTCTTATCCCTATCTCTTTGCATTAATCGATTACATTTTGTCTTTAATCGAATATGCATACTATTACATTGCTTGCATTTTTGCTGGTTTTTTAAGAAAGGTTTAAAGACTTATAATATTTGCGAAAAAGATTTTAAAAGCGATATTTTTATAAAACACCAATTCACCCCCCCCCTTCTTGGTGATGAGAAACAAAACATGTCTTTTTTAACACAAGTGTATAAATAATTAACTTAAACATAACTTTAAAAGAACTTTTCACTAAGAGTATTAGAGGTTTTTCCCTAAGGGAAACTCTGAGTGTTTGTGAAAAGGGTGCTTGTGAACTTGGTGCTTGTAGGAGGAAGTGCTCTTTCTTAGTGTGTCTAAATGGTGGAGTATACCTATAAATCAGAGTCAAGTTGTTCCTTCATTTGTGTGTAAAAAGGAGGTGTTTTTTATCCCTTATCTATTAAGATAGGTGGTTTCCAATCTTAATCCTTATTTGTTTATTGTAAATTGATACTTATTTTAGTGGAAAGGTCAATCCCTCGTTTGGAGAGATTTACTATTGGATGTAAGGTCTTTTGATCCGAACCAGTATAAAAATTACTTGTCTAATTTTTGCTTCCCTTCTCTCCTTTGTTTAATTGCTTTTACTCAAATTAATTTTTCATATTTATTAAAGATATTTTTAAAAGCAAAAATCTGTTAAAGACAAATAATTTTTAACTTAAAACAATTCATCCCTCCCCTCTTGGTTTTGCCCAAACATGCTTTTAAAAATTCCACTATGTGATACCAATTCCAACAATTGTCATAGAGTCTATTGACAGGGGCATCTGGGAAGCTGTTGGTCCTTTAATCCCCACCAGAATCGTTGATGGTGTAGAGGAAGTAAAACCTTACTTGTTGTGGACTACTAAAGAAAATAGGTGAGCTCAATTTGATATAAAAGCTCACAATATAATATCCTCTACTTTGGTATTAGATGAATTTTACAGGATTTGAGTGTGCAAGACAGCTCAAGAGACGTGGGAGGTTCGTCGTATTACACATGAAGGAACTAACGAAGTGAAACATGCCAGAAAGAACACCCTGATATAGGAATATGAGATAATCTAATTTCAACAAGGTGAAACCATTATTGATGTTAAAAAACATTTCACTCACATCGTCAACAATCTTTTCATTTTAGGTAAAACATTTGAACTGACGAATTAAATGTTAAAATTATGAAATCTTTGAACAAGACGTGGCAACCAAAATGTTGTCACATATTTTTATTGTATGAAAAATGGGCATACTTAAAACAAATATAGACTAAAACATTATGGTGTTCCAAATGGAAGGTATTTTTGGATTCTTATTATAAAGTAATTTGCCTATAACCTTAAAGGACCTAAATAAGATTTTTGGATTCTATTTTTTTGTTTTGTAGGTTAAATTTTCAAAACGAAAAGAAGGCTCTATGGTATCCTGGAAAATTTTAAGAGCTTTGATATGATATATGAATCTTAGATATGTTTTAAGTGCCCACAAATAGTTAAAATAGCGTTTTTCAAAAATTAACGCCCAGTAATCGATTACCATGTGTGATAATCGATTATCAAGCTATTAAAATATTCATTTTTTATCTAATTTACAAATTTGGTTCGGAAATAATCGATTATCAAGAGTAATAATCAATTATCTTAAGTTATAACATTAAAAAAAAAAAAAAAAAAAAAAAACTTTTTTTAAAAATTAAGAATCTGTTTTAGATTTTAAGAGGAATATTACATTTAGGGGGAGTAATTTTAATTATTTAAAGGAAGCTAAATTCTTTTTGAATTAACTCATTTAAGGGAGCATAAAAATTAGATGATTTTTTTATTATGATAAAAAAGGGGGAGAAATTTTTTGATTGACATCTTGTGGAATTCTTGTGATAAGTGGTACCTATTTGTAGGGGAGATATATGATTATGTCGATATCTAGTTGTTTATCTTTATTCTGGATTAATTATTCTTTTGCCCTTAGTTGTTGATTAAGAGTATGACCTTCAAGAACAGGACATATCACAAGTGTTACATAATTTTTATTGGATTTAATTTATTTTTTGTTCATTATCTATTTTTATATTTATATTATGTTTTTATATTATTTTAAATAGTTGTATATATAAGTTGTACTCTCTCCTTTTCATTCAATGAGATACACAGTTTTCATCATTTCTTTTCTCATAACATGGAATCAGGAGAAAATTAATTCTTCATCACGTTCTTCTGCAACCAATTATTTTACTACCAAGATCATCATATTCTACCTTTTGTTATTCGCTCAACCGCAATTTCTTCTCCTTCTTTGGCTACTCCCTCTATTACTCTCGCATCATTGCAAGATACAACACAGGACTATTACATTCACCCTAACAAGAATCCTTCACTAGTGCTTGTTTATCCGATTCTTGAAGGTCACAATTATCATGGATGGGCTCGCTTGATGTTTATGGCACTACAAATGAAGAATAAATTTTGCTTTGTTGATGGTTCCATTCCTTGTCCAATTGATACAGATCCCATGGTTCCCGCATGGAAGCGTTGCAATAATCTGGTTTTATCTTGGATCAATCATTTTGATTCTCATGAGATTGCTACAAGTATTCTCTAGATTGACTCTCCAGCTGCGGTATGGAAGGATCTCAAAGATCATTTCTCCCAAGGTATTTTTGTTCAAATTTCACAATTGCATCAGGATCTTTATTCAATGCATCAATCTAACCTAAGTGTTACTGCATATTACACTAAAATGAAGATTCTCTGGGATGAGCTTTGCAATTTTCGCCCAATTCCTGAATGCTAATGTTCTGCTTCCTGTTGTGTTGTTTCTAAGACAATGAAGGAATATCGTGAAAATGATTGTGTTCTTTGTTTTCTTAGAGGCTTGAATGATAATTACTATGTTGTCCGCTCTCAGATCCTTCTCATGGATCCATTGCCTTCTTTACCCAAATTTTTTTGATGATAATTCAACATGAGCGACAATTACAATGAGGAATTCTTCCTGAACCTTCAGTCATGGCGGCACAAGTTTCTCAATCTAAACTTTCTTTTTCTACCTTCAATGGTAGAGGTAAACCCTTTCCTACTACTGATTATGGCTAGGGATAATCTTCATATCAAGGTTCTCAGGTTCGTTCCTCAAGGGTAAGGTTTGGTGCACCTCGACAATGCACTCACTGGTAGGACAAACCCCAGAAAAGTTGAGCTTTTAAAAGCCCAAGCGGGGTCTGCGCCGTTGTTAAACCCCTAGCAATTGTACCAGATCGTATCAAGTAATAATAAATGGTAAACCCAATATCGTTCTTCCCAAAAGACTCTTAAGGCCTCATCTTTCGTGTAAACTAATTGTTTAAGACTTGAGAAAAGAAATTAATTTGAATGGTTCAAATGCAAAGAACTAAAAGTAAAAATGCAAATGCAGTGATTCAATTGGCTTCAAGAAAATATGGATGAATGGAGTTGTTGGGGTTTACAATTTCATCTTATCCACTCTCATATATCTACTCTCCTTATTCACTTTGCTTATTTATCATATTGCCATGCAAACTTTCGTGGTCTACCCTTAACCGAATCCCTTGGTGAAAAGAGCCTATTACTAATTACCGGCTTGCTATCCTTAGCCTCCCCTAATAATTAATAATGCATGATAAACAGAAGCAAAATACAATTGATCATCCTACCCCAATCCCTAGGCGGTATTAGCATAATCATGGAATTCTTCCCAGTTCATGACATTATTGTACGTCCCCGTATCAATAAAGACAAACAACATCTACCGAATGAGTTAAACGGTAAAAGCATTAAATACAGGTAAAGAACCCAACAATTGATAAATCAAGCATATGCAAGCATATAAAGTAAATAAGAATTTTGATATATGAGAGTTTCAAAAGATTACATTGTTCCCCAACAACAAAGGGTTTAGTTCACCATATTCATGGTGAACCTAGATGAAATATAATGGAAGAATGGAAAAGCAAACCCTAGTTTTAATAAAATGGAGCCTAAGCATCCAAGAAATCTCCTCCAAGGTGTGTAGAACAGCTCTGGACGTTTCTCTCTGCCAAAAGAATTACATTTGGATTCCCACTAGGGCTATATATAAGCCAAAAAGATAACAGAAAGATCTTAGAATCCAAAATATAAAAACAGACAACCGCCCATGCGCCAAAGTTGGCCGCTCAGCGGTTTGCCTCATTCCACGCCACTGCCCAGGCGGCACAACTGACCACTTAGCGGTTTGCCTATTGCCATTCTGGACGCTCAGCGTTGGAATTTGACGCTTGAGCGGTCCACAGACTCTTCTTTTCTTCCTTCCTACTTCATTTCCATCTTCAATTCTCATAAAAAACACTGCAAAACAATGCAAAACAAGCACAATATCTCTAAAAACAGCTTTTGACTCTTATGTGACACAACTTAAGAGTTTTACTTGATTTTAAGCTCATTCTAAGCCAAAAGGGTGTGTTTTGATATCAAATTTATACATGAAAATAATGATTTTCAGACCATTATCACAACCCCAAACTTAAAACTTTGCTTGTCCTCAAGCAAACAAAACAAAACTTGGCCTTCCTCTTTTTCATCAAATAGTTTTACACTTTTCAAAATCCTCTTCTTTACAACAAGTTATTTTTCAATTCATATTGTCAGTGGAATCCTACCAAAATGCATGCATACTTTCAATCCAATCTAGTTCACATACTTAAATATTTCCCATCAGATGTTTTATTCATGAATGATCAATCCACTAAGCATAGATATACACATGGATTACAACAATTCTCACCAAGCAAGTGTTTCACTGAATTACTCAAGTGTTTAAGGAATCACTCCACTCTCTACTATTCACATGTCACACAGAACAATATTGCCATTCATCTAAAACAATCAAAATCCTTTCATGCAAATGTCATCACAAGGACTTTTTCAAGGCTTGTAATGAGGCTGGGTTATCAAGAAAATTTGGTTTTTCTAGATCACAAAATCCTTAAGTTAAGAGAGTTATTTCATCATTGAAAAGGTTCAAGTTTAAACTCTCTCTATCACCAATCTCCTTTATTCCCAACTTCTTCCCTTTTTTTATCAATTTTGCATTGAGTTCCTTTTTCATGCTTTTACTTTTTCTTTTCGTTTGTTCTTTGCTCATGCATTTTTCTTTTCAATACTTGAGCTCAATGCTTTTCTTTTGCCTTTCAATTTTCCCCATACAACCCCAAACTTGAACCTTTTCATCACATATGATTATTCTCAACCCAACTCAAGATAAATAATTTCAAATCAAGGGTTTTCATCCTGTTTAAGGCCAAGGTTCAAAATGGTATAAAATTTTAAACTTTTTGGGTGAAAATTTGGCTAAATAAGGGCTTCCAAACATGGCCTTGGTCATATGACATAAACAAGCAATTCAATCAATTATCAAGACTCAAGCAATATCATTCATGTTTCCCTGTGAACAGTGCATATATCAGTGAAAACTTTGGCGCTCAATACCTCACACAACATGCTTTCTCATCATTCATGAATTCTTCTTAGCATCACAATCACAATCATAAACCACAATACATTTGTTCATATAGTTAGTGAACCATTCATCTGGATATCAGTACACACACATTCGTCATCATCAACCACATTCATTCATCATCATCGAATAACTTGTCATGCAATATAATCATCAAACCATCATCAGAATCAGTGTACAAGCCAAGCATAGACACAAAAATTAAAGTTCAACCTATTCTAAAAATTCAAAGTGCAAAAGTAAAAAGAAAAATCCTTGTTCAAGTGCTAGCATCCATCAGTAGATGCCTTCAACGCTAGTCCTCATATGAGTCATACTCCTCCTCATCCCGTGCGTCCTCAAAGTTCTCATCATCATCATCTCTGCCTGATGCTCCAACTGCTTCAAACCCACTACCCTGTACCTGCTCATGAGACCAAGCCATCGTACTATGGAACTCATCCATAGTCCACCTGTGTACTGGTGGCTGATCATATAATCCTATAATCATCTCGGCAGTTGCCACCTGCCCTCTACGGAGAGACTCCATCCTTGCCTCCATCATGGACATATACATGTCCCTCGTCTAGAAAGGCTCAGCATGTTGTGCCGGTACATCTGCAGGTACCTGCTCCTGCTGTGTTGCTGCTCTCCTAGGACGTCCCCTAGGAACTGCTCCAGCTGGCTCATCACCTCCACAATACTGACGATAATATGAGGCATCAATAGCCCTCCTCGGCCTCTCATAGGGTGGAACTGCAGTATCCACTCCCGCCTGCTGGCACAAGTATGTAATAAAGGACGGATGTCCCAGTGGTGTCCTACTACTCATAGTGGTAGCACAGCTCTGAATCTCGTCGACGATAATCTTTCCGACATTAACATCCATCTGCCTCAGCATGTAGTAGATGACAAGAATCCGATTCATTGTGATATCGGAGACATGGGAACATGGTTGTATGTTGGCATGAGTAAATGTCATCCAATACCTGGCTAGGGGAGCCAAATCTGCCTTAAGTATGTTGACTGGTGCTCCATTAGGGTTTCTCTGAAAATGTCTCCCATGGATACACATCAATCTCTCAATTTCTTCATAATCCCTGTACTCCCCTAGAATAGCAGCATAACTGCACTGCTCTCCTGGCCACTCAGTCCCCAAGAAAGTGTTGATGGTGTCGAAGTCATATCTGATCAGCTGCCCCCTCACATAGCTCATGTATCTTCCAACAGATACTCCTCCTCTAGGTAAGGCATTAGTGTAAAATTCCATCACCAGCTTAACGCTAGCTGGTGCAGGATAAGTGGTCAATCTCTCCCAGCCTTGCCTTTCAATCTCTAATTGAAACTCTGGAGCTAAATCAGGAATATACATGGCCTTCCTCTCCATCAGCAAGCGCCTTTCCTGGACAGTAGCATAATGCTCCTCATGCTTTTTGGAGAGAAACCTAGGAGAGTAAAATCTCTTTGGTCTCTCTGGCTCCTTCCTCTTGTTGCCCATGGTCTTCACTCTCTTTGAGGTAGACATTCTTGTAACAAATAATTCCAATAACATTCACAGAAACATCATTAGAGGTTAGTGTATCATCAATTACATTTCCAGAACACTCACAATCCAATACTGAAGGAAAAACAGGGCCCCTCAGCATCCAAGCACCCAAAAACACAAATCCCCCAATCTGTATGAATTCCGCTCAGCGGCCAGGGAGACCGCTCAACGGTCTTCAAAGGGGTTTTTCAAAACCCCTCTTTTAACAACCCTAATCTCCACTCTATTGCTAATTTTATCAATCCAGACCAAAATCATGCAATTCAATCGGTTCAAACAGTTCCTATTTCATCAAATTATGCATAGAAATCAAAAGCCCTAATTTATCATCTTCCTAAGCATGTTCATCAACAAATCCCAAAATAGAAACCCTAAACATGAACTTGCACAACTTACTTGAGTGGAGACTTTGAATGCTTGCAAAAATTGTCCAATTGATGATGAATGCCCTTTCCAATGAAAAACCCTCAACCAAAAACCCCAAACTTTGACAAAACAATGGTAGAAAATTGAATTTTTGGTGAGTGGGTGATGAAAAAGTGGGGAAATCTCTCTAAAAAGCTCTTGAAAGTGAAAGAAGAGTGTTAGGGCTTAGGGATACCACTCAGGCGAAATGCAAAGAGGAAGTTTGAAAGTGAAAGATCCAAAACCCGCTCAGCTTTAAGAAAGCCCGAGCCCAAAACACGCCGCAACCGCTCAGCGGTTTGCGGAAATTTTCTCTTCTTCTTAGCTTGCTTTTTGAACAATCTAACCCTTTAGCACTCAATTTCGACTTTCAATTCTTCAATTATATGCCTTTCCCCTCTCTGATGTAACATTCAATTATGCAATGCACTTAACACAGAGTTTAAAAAAACATAATCAACTGGGTTGCCTCCCAGGTAGCGCTTGTTTAACGTCACGAGCTTGACCCAAACCTTTCTAGCACCCATCAATAGGTGCAAACCTTACCATCACCTATCAGTAGGTGTACCATCCTGTATCCTTCAGTAGATACTCAACCTTCTATCATCCCTCAGTAAAAGATTATTTTAAAAGATCTCAGAATCCAAAATATAAAAACAGACAATCGCCCAAGCGCCAAAGTTAGCCGCTCAGCGGTTTGCCTAATTCCATCCCACCGCCCAGGCGGCACAACTGACCGCTGAGCGGTTTGCCTCTTGCCGTTCTGGACGCTCAGCGTTGGAATTTGACGCTTGAGCGGTCCACAAACTCTTCTTTTCTTCCTTTTTCTCCTTCATTCTTGAGTCTATGACCTTCCTACTTCATTTCCATCTTCAATTCTCATCAAAAACCCTGCAAAACAATGCAAAACAAGCATTATATCTCTAAAAACAACTTTTGACTCTCATGTGACACAACTTTAGAGTTTTACTTGATTCTAAGCTCATTCTAAGCCAAAATGGTGTGTTTTGATATCAAATTTATACGTGAAAATAACGATTTTTAGACAGTTATCAGCCGCCACCGCTCAGCGGTAAAATGCATTGCTCAGAGGTGGACGGTAATTATCTCACTCTCTTCTTTGCTTGCTTTTGCGTGATTCCACCCTGTAGCACCTGATTTTAACCTTCAGTTTTTCGATTTGATGCCTTTCCCTTCTCAAATGCACATGCAAACATATAATGCACTTAAGAAAGAGTCTAAAAACAAACAAATAATCAACTGGGTTGCCTCCCAGGTAGCGCTTGTTTAACGTCACGAGTCTGACCTAAACCTGTCCAGCACTCATCAGTAAGTGCAATCCTTACCAACACCCTTTAGTAGGTGTACCTTCTGTATCCTTCAGTAGATACATAAAAATTAGCATCCCTCAGTAGATGCTACCAAATAATTATTTAAATATCAAAGGAATTACATGTCCAAAATACTAAACCAAAACAAAAAATGTTTTACAACAAAATATATTTTTCCATTAAAATCACGTGTTGTCCTTCGTGTTGGTGTCTTTAGTACACCAAATTCTCAGCTTTCTTCCATCCAATTGCTTTGTGCGTTTAGAATATGGTGCTTCAATCTCCACCACTCCTTTCTCCTTCAGCTCTTTTATTATCCACTCCTTCTTCTTATATTTCACCTTGATGCCTGGTCGGAATGGGTCTTCTTTTGGTTCAGGATGGATAATTTTCCCTTCTTCATTTACAGGTACCTGCAAAAAGTTACAGCTATTAGTATCAGTACCTGTTGTGTTTTCTTCAGATGCAGCTTCTCTTCTTAACTTTTTATATTTGGCCCTCCTTTTTATTTTGATTGTACTTTCTTTAGTGCCATCATAAATCAACACTTGTTCTTGATCTCTTAATATCATCTTCCCGTCATTGAAACACATCAACATTTTAGAAGTCCTCATAAAAGGTCTTCCCAATATTAATGGAATTCTTCCCTTATTTTCCATATCAACAACTACAAAGTCAATCAAGAAATCCAACTACTCAATTCGAACAATTGCATCTTCCACCTTACTAACTGGCTTCTTAATAGAACCATCCGCAACTGTCAGGGTAGTTTGAGTTGGTTTTAATACTAACCCTCCAATCTTCTTGAAATAACTGAAGGGCATCAAATTAATACTCGATCCTGAATTAATGATGGCTCTTCCTATATCCACATCGTTGATGACACATGGAAGAGTTAAACTCCCTGGATCCTTTCTTTTTTTTGGATGATCCTTCTTTCTAGGCTTAACACAAAATTCTTGATCTTCTTCATCATCAAGATCAATAAAATCTCCAAGATAATAATACTTAATCCTCTTGGAATAATCAAGAATTGGTGGAAGTACTAAAGGAACAACAGTCACCTGATTAAAGATCTCCTTAAATGATTCTCGGTGACTTTCTTTCTCTTCTTCTTTCTCCTCCTCTTCTTCTTCACTGCTTCCCTGCTCATTAGATTCTTCATTACTAATCATTTCTTCATCTTCCTCCTCACTGCTTTCAATATCAATTATTTCCACCTCTGCCTTCCTTTTACTTCTTGTAAGAACAACTTTGCACTCATCCTTAGGGTTAACATCAGTGTTAGTGATGAGTCATTATTTCTTGAACTGTATTTAGTTTATTGCACTTAAATAAACCAGGGAATTGTGTTTAATTGTCTGTTATTTCCCCGTTTTCCGAATTCTGCGTAATTTGGTCGGAAATTCGTAATTGTGCTAATTTGGATTTTCTAAGCTGATTAAGCGCATTTCTGGTTGCAGGGAAGTTATGGAAACATCATCTGGAGCATTAGGATATGGCGTGACACATTCAAAGGCTCAACATTTAGTCATTTAGATTCTAATTAAAGTTATAATTTCGTTTTCTAGAAGTCCTTAATTAGAATTAGGTGTTTTGGACCCTTTTAAGGGCAATTTTGTAAAAGCCCAATGTATAGGACATTTGGCACCAAACCCTAGGGTTTCTTTTAGAGGTGGACCCCACCCATTTTATGGAACTCTCGGTCTTGAGAAGAGAGGAGCCGCCACTTCACTTTTGACACTTCATTTGCTTAGGGTTTTGTATGAACTCTCATGGAGAGCTTGGTGTGCCACGATTTTTGAGCTTCAATGAATCAATGATGCATTTTTCTTCTTCATTAGCTTGAATCTTGATTGTCTTTGCTTGTTGGTGGTGATAAACCATCCCATTTCCTCTTTTATTCTTGTCCTTTGAAGTTGGAAGTATGAGCTTGAAGGGTTGTTCTTGCATTTTTCATGGTGGTTCCTTGGTTTGAATGAAGAGCTATTTCCGTTTTCCTTCTCCTTTGCTGCAGTACTCACGGTTTTCCATTTAGTTTTCTTGGTTGAATCATGAAAATGAAGTTCTTGATGGGTTTTGGAGGGAAGGAAGCTTGAGTTGGTGTATGGGTGTTGAGGTTTGGACCCTTTCTTCTTGTGTTTCGTTTTTGTTGATTGGAAGCATTTTATGAGCTGAACTTTGTGCTATTTCCTCATGGCTGGACGGTGCTGGACCTTGAGCTAGGAGCTTGATTTTCATTTTTACCAAAAGCTTGAAGAAATGGGAAGGTTTGGTTGGATCAAATGAGAAGTTAGGGTTTATTGTTCTTGTGTTAATTTGCATTTTGAACTTTGGTTTCTTGGGGTTTAGTTTCGGTAGAAGGGAGGAAGAAAACGTGAATGTTGGTTGATGGTAGAGAAAGAAAACCGAAAATGAGGTTGGAAGGAAGAGAGAAGGTGCATTTAATTTTTTACCACTTTTGGGCAAACACATAAGATGCTATTTTCACTCAAGGAATGTTTCCACTTTGAGCTTTGTCTTTAGTGAGTATTCTGTCGAGAATTGCACATGAGAAAGGAGGTCTTTGGTGTTTATTTTCATTTGACTTTGCTTACATGGCACATTGGTTAAAGCACTCAAGGTACTTTCAATTGCACTTTGGTTTTTGGAGCACATTGTACACAAAAGGTGAAGGTGGTTCGGCAATTTGGGGTCTTGGAGTGTGGAGTCCGAATTTTGCTGCATGGGAAGAGAGAAGGGATGTTTTTATTGGGATTGTTGAAGACACATTTAATTTCCTTGGAGAATGGTGCACATGGGATAAGAAATCAACACATTTTGTGGCTTATTGAAGGTGGAAATTGAAGTTGGACTTGGTGGAACATAACTCACGGCCAAGAGGTTTTCTTTGGCCAATTGGACTTTTAATTTATTTTTTAATTGCACCTTGGTCACACAAATTACTAGAAGTAAAATAGGCTTGTTAATTTCTCTTGTTTTAACTTAGTTTAATTAATAGGTTGAGTTGTTTTTATGTGTTTGAGTTAGTGTTGCATTTAATTATTCTTAACTACGTTAGACAATTTGTTTGTAAAAGTGTTGATGTCCAGTAATTGTGATATGATTGTCATGGTAGCTTAAATTAATTCAGTTGGTCATTAGCTATATTGTAATGTTTCCCTGAGATTTTTGTACCGTAACTATGTTTGCTATTTTGACCTTTGTTAATGTGATATCTGTATTTGCACCTGCAATTGGGTATACACTTAGTTGCCTAATTTGTGTGACATCTTCACTTAGTTGATGAAACTGTATGGTGTAAATCAGATTTGACATTGACACTATGTTCGCTTAGTTCGCTTTTATGAAAACAGGATTAATCGTCGCTTAGTCGGTCAACTCTGTTGGATTAGAGGTTTGAGTAACGACTTTATTTTGTTAATCGGTGATGGGAAACATTGTAATTAAGTTAATGACCGACTGTTTTCTCTCCCTGTTTGATTCCATATTTTTATGTCTCTGTCTACGTTTCTATAGTTGAATTTCAATATTCGTCGTATTTTGATTATGTTTTCATTTGTGTTCAACGCAAACCGTTTTCACAACCCCCCCTCCTTCGTGTTTGACTAAATTCTGAACCACAAAATTGGTCCTTGAGAGACGACTTAGGAGTCATTTCCTAGCTATACTGCATTTCTAAATTGCACATTAAATTTGCATGGGCTGCGACAACCCATCAGTTAGCCCTAAACTGATTCTTTTTAGTGGTTTCTACCCTTTTGAACAACTGACTAATTTGCATCTCCAAAGATCTGAAGTTGGCTTGGTCACTAGCTTGTTGAGACTCATAGACCTTCAAAAATTTATCAAATCTATCATTCAAGCTTCTCACAGTCTTTGTCAAACTGCTTACTTGCTGCCATAAAGGTGATGGTTTCTGCTGTCGGAAGCTTCCTAATTGCCCAGATGGGTTATTCTGATTTTGTCCAATACTAGGGTGGTTCTTCCAACCTTGGCTAGAGTTACCTTGGTTAAAATTACCCTGCCTATACTGGAATTGATTACCCATGTAATTGGCTTCCTACTGCATTTCCTCTGGCATAGCACATTGACCATTACTATGGTCACCACCACAAAAATCACAAAGTTGTTGTGCTTGGGAGACATTCCTAATCTCCTTTGGAAGTTGCGAGAGAACCTTCGTCAAATTATCTAGCTTTTGAGTCAGAAGATGATTCTAGGCTAGTATGGCATCATCTGCTGGCAAATGCAAAACTCCCCCTTTTTTTATAGGTGTGCCCCTCTCACTGAAAGTTTCCTGCTCATTAGCAGCCATACTCTCAATCAAGTCATAGGCTTCGTCCTCAATCTTTTTCTTGATATCACCTCCAACTGAGGCGTCCAACATCATTTTAGACTGCGTGTTCAGACCACCTAGGTAAGCAAGAACTAGGGTAGTCTTGTCAAACCCGTGGACCGGTGTCTTCCTCAATAGGCCTTTAAACCTATCCCATACTTTCCCGAGAGTTTCCCCCATGCCCTGTTTGAATGATGAGATCTCCAATCTTCCCTG
The DNA here is from genome assembly GCA_027742785.1 of Vigna reflexopilosa. NCBI lineage: Eukaryota > Viridiplantae > Streptophyta > Magnoliopsida > Fabales > Fabaceae > Vigna > Vigna reflexopilosa. Next base: position 4,032,789 of record CM050926.1, on the reverse strand, counting down.
AGTAATTTTGGACTGTGGAAAACATTTGTTGACAAATTTGGTTGCCACAGTCTCCCATGTAGTGAATGTTCCTTTAGGAAAAGAATTCAGCCACATCTTAGCATTGCCTCGCAATGAGAATGGAAACAAGCTAAGCTTTACTCTTTCGTCTGATACTCCAGTCATATTCACAATGTTGCAAATTTCACTGAATGTTGTCAAATGATCATATGGGTTCTCATTTGACAATCTGTGAAATTGGTTGCTTTGTACCAGATGGATTAGTGCTGGATTCATCACCATATTAACTGTATCATCCGTAGGCATGGCTATGCTGTTAAAGTGGAAAGGGCCCACAACATTAGACTGATCCGCAAGTGTGTGTCTTGGAGGAGGTTGATTTGCCATCTCCTCTAAGTTTTCTGTAAAAACCTCTGATGAAGAATGTAAGAGTCTTTCAGGAAAGGGAAAGAGTTCACGTGATGGACGTCTAACTCTTCTTTCTCTCCTATCTGATATACCTTCAAGAAGAGGTTGTTGACTTTTCTTACTCCTAGTGTGTATTGCTTCCTGCATGCACAAGAAACAAAAACCCTAAAAGCACTTTTACAGATAAGAAAAAATAAAACAAAAACAAAATATATACAATAATTACAATAATTACACCAAGTCAAATTCAATCAATTTACACTACTCGAAAAGTTAAACCCCGAGTCCCCGACAACGGCGTCAAAAACTTGTTAAGACCCTGGCAAGTGTACCAGATCGTATCAAGTAATATAATTGGTAAACCCAATATCGTTCTCCCAAAGGACTCAAAGGCCTTATCTTTTGTGTAAATCAATATCGTAAGACTTGTAGAGAAAATTTACTTGTGGTTTGAATGCAAAAACAAAAAGTAAACATGCAAATGCAAGTGATTCAATTGACAAGAAAAAGGTATGCATGAATGGAGTTGTTGGGGTTTACAATTTCATATTATCCACTCTCTTATATCTACTCTTCTTATTAAATTCGCTTTATTATCTAATTGTTATGCAAACTTTCTTAATCTACCCTAAACCCGATCCCTCGGCGAGAAGAGCCAACTACTAGTTACTGGCTCACAATCCCTAGTCTCCCCTAGTAACTAGCAGTGCAAGTACCACAGAAGCAAAATACAATTGATCGTCCTACCCCCCCTATTCCTAGGTGGTATTACTTAATCGAGGAATTCCCTATCAGTTCATGACTTCCCCGAACGTCCCTGTACCGACAAAGGCAAACATCTATTTATCAAATAAGTTAAATGATAATAGATTTAAGCATAGATAAAGCACCCAACAATTGATAATAACAGCATATGCAAGCATTTGAATAAAACAAGAATTCAAATATAAGAGAGTTTCAAAAGATTAAATTGTTCCCCAACAACTAAGGGTTTAGTTCACCATTGACATGGTGAAACTAGATGAAATACAATGAAAGAATGGAAAAGCAAACCCTAGATATGATAAATTGGAGCCTAAGCATCCAAGAAATCTTCTCCAAGGAGTGTAAAATAGCTCTCGACGTCCTCTTCCACCAAAAGAATAATATTTGAATTGCACTGGGGCTATATATAGGGCATAAAAGTAACAGAATTTAAGCCCAAGCCTAGCAGACAACCGCTCAGCGTCCAATTTTACCGCTCAGCGGTTTCCCTCAAGTCGCACCACCGCTCAGCGGTCAGTTTCACCACTGAGCGGTTTGCCTCTAATCGCTCTGGACGCTCATCATCACCGCCTGGGCGCCAGATAGTGGCTTTCCCTCGAATAATGGCGCTCAGCGGTGCATTTTGACGCTGAGCGGTGCATAAACTCTTCTTCTCTTCATTTTTCTTCTTCTTCCTTGAGTCTAAGACCTTCCTTCTTCAATTCCATCCTTAATTCTCATCAAAACCCTGCAAAATAATGCAAAACAAGCATAATATCTCTAAAAATAGCTTTTGATTCTCAAATGACTCAACTGAAGTGTTTTACTTGATTCTAAGCTCATTCTAAGCCATAAAGGGTGTATTTTGATATCAATTTAAGCATGAAAATAATAGTTTTTAGACCGTTATCACCTAGCACAGAAGCTTAAAGGCAACCAACCCTTCTATCCCTATGTCTAGGTAATATTGCTTTTGGGAGAATTCCCCAGATCGTGATTTGTAAGATATCTCTCAATAACAAGCCTAGGGAAAGAAGAGGAGAGCTGTCACATCCCTAAATCGTCCAACCCTAGGAGTACGAAATCTCATGTTACTTACGAATAAGATTTATGCCATACATGAATAAAACTTCACAAGCATTTGAGCAAAGAAGAATATCTCTAACAATTAATGAAAGAAGCATATAACAATAAGAAACAATTAAAATACAAGAGAGTTTAGAGGTTACATCTTCCCCAATAACAAATGAGAGTAGTTCTCCACCGTCATGAAGAAACTATGTGTACAATGGAATGGAAGAGAAGATGAGAGCTCTCATCCCCAAATCTGCTCCCAAAGGGGTGAAAAGTGAGTTTTTGTGCTTAAGCCATCAAAAATACAAACCCTAAGACGTCCAGGTCTTTAAAGACGGCAGAAAAATAACAGAAAACGAGTCCAGGCCCAAAACAGATCATAAAAATAGCAAAAAACTGGCCCAAAACACGCCTCGTCAACACTCAACGCTAAAATTGGCGCTCAGCGGTAGGTGCGACACTAGAATGACGCTCAACGGTGGCGTTATGGCGCGATACAGAAAAAAACTGGCGCTCAACGCCTAAAACTGGTGCTCAGCGCTACCTGCGGTGCTAAACCACACTTTGGTTGACTTTTCTGCATTCTGGTTGACTTTTCTACACTCTGGTTGACTTTTTTGCATTCTGGTTGACTTTCTGCATTCTCGTTGACTTTTCTGGATTCCAACCATTTGATACTTTGCCTCTTCTTTCAATTCATTCCAATAGCCTACAAAATCAAAGGAATTAATAAAAAAATCTGTCGGTACCAGGAATGGTATGGTTTGAAGAGTAAAACGCAGCGGAATAAAACTTAGAGTAAGCGGAAAGCGTGTTCGGTCACTATTTAAATTCAAATGGTCCGTTGTAGAAAATTAATTTTCTTTTAGAAAATTTATCGAACAGTTGATATGCGTTAAAAACGTAATGAGTGTAGGGATAAGAAAAATCACACAAGTATTTTTATACTGGTTCGATTCAACAGAATCTACGTCCAGTCGTTAATCACTATAAGAAGTGATTAACAGTTCCACTAAAAAGATGTTTCACAAATTACAATAATAGTGAATAAAAATAGATAAATAAAACTTCCTTCGACGAACGAACCAGAAGAAGAACACTCTGCCAACTCGAAGGGAACCGCTCCGGCAATCGACCAACGATTCGCGAGCTTCTCCTATTCACGAGACCAGGCAGAGCACCTTGCTAAATCGAAGAGAGCTTGCTCCGACTATCGACACACGAAACGCGAGCCTCTCCTGTTCACGAGACCAAGCAAGGGAACGTTGAACTATAGCTCCTGAGAACTTCCTCTGACAAACAGTATTCTGCTAAGCTTTTGTTCAAAAACGTTGCTTCTGAACTTCATAGAAACCCAATATATAACCAGCTGCTCTGAATATCAAAGGTCAAGTCTCAACTGCCAGTAATAATCGATTATTGTAAGTGATAATCGATTATCCAAGTCCGTTATGAATTTTTCAAAATAATTTTTCAAAAACAGACTTGTGATAATCGATTATTTGAAGTGATAATCGATTATCTCAGTCATACTCATGATAATCGATTATTGCTGCACATAATCGATTATTTCAGAACATTTTCTAAAATAATACAAGTTTTACAAAATTTAAAGACATTCCTACTACATTTAAATTCTACAAAGTTCTTTTAAATAATTCTAATATCTTCTTCAAGTAAAACTTCTTGCAGCATCATCAAAACAATTTTCTTCAAGATTTACCAATACTCCTTATTGGTAACAATCTCCCCTTTTTTGATGATGATCAAAAATTGAAGTTTTAAAAGCAACTTTGACTTCCCTACAAAATATACAAGCTACAACAACAACAAAGTTAGCAATACCTGTATCAATTTAAATTATGCCTCTCCCCTTATATTATACTTCTCCCCCTTTTATTATACTTCTCCCCCTTTTTTATCATAAGCAAAAAGTAAAAAAGTTGGAAAACTCCCCCTCAACAAAACAAGTGATGCATTTCAAAACAGGAATAAAATTGAAATTTCATAATAGGAATGAACAAAATACCTCATGAAATATAAGAAAAAATAGAAATTCAACTCTAATTAAGAAATACAAACAGACTTTAAAAAAGGAGGGGTTGGAGGATATTCAGAGAGTAGAAGGTTTTGTGATATGTGATTTCAATCAAAAATTGCACTCCCTCTTTAAAAAAAATCATCTAGACTTTATGATCCCCCTAAATGTAATAATCCCCTTTGATAAAACAGACCAAAAAAAAAATTTAAATTTTTTTTTTACATTGGGACTTAAGATAATCGATTATTGCTTGAAATAATCGATTTGGTGATCCAAAATGTCAAAATCCAAATTTTGAGGCCGAGATAATCGATTATTACCCTTTGGTAATCGATTATTTACGTTAATTTCCGAAAAACACAAATTTGGGCCAAATTTTCAACCTAAGATACATCTAACATTCATAAATTATTTCAAAGCTCTTAAAAAATACCAAGATACCATAGAGCTTTCTTTTCCTTTAGAAAATTTCACCTGTAAAATAAAACAATAGTGTTTGGGTCCCCATAATCTCATTTGGGTCCTTTCAGGTTAGAGTGAGATTACTTTATAATAGGAATCCAAGCATATTTTTCATTAGGAACATCAAAATGTTTGATTCTACATTTGTTAGAAGTATGTCCCTTTTTCATACAGTAAAAACATGTGACAACATTTAAATTTCTATAACTAACATTTCCTTTTTCAACCCATACCTTACGAGTTCTTTTAATTTAATTCGTAGTTTTAAGAACACTTTTATTTTTAAAATCCTTTTTAACAAGTATAGGCATTTCAACATTATTATTTCTAGTTGCAACTTCAAGCAGATTTTCCAGAATATTAATATCAAGCATATGACTCTTACATGAAAGACATTCAACAGGATGTTCAATATTTGAAGACTCTTTCATTTCTAAGTTGCAGATTTTATTTCTCAAAATCACTTCCTCATCTAATGCCTTCTCATATTTAATTTGCAATTTCTTAAATTCCTTTTTCAAATTTTTATGAGCAACATTCAATTTCTCATATTCATCAAGTAGTTCAAGAAAAGCCTTTTGTACATCAAATTCACTAGTGTCGAGGCTAGAACAACTTACTTGGCTTGCAGTGTCATCAACAATAGTTGTCAAACATAAGTTTGCTTCTTCAACAGAATCACTTGAATAAGAAGTGCTTGATGCATTATCTTCCCAAGCAATGTAAACATTCTTCTTCTTGAAAGACTTCTTTTCTTCACCCTTTTTGAGATTTCGACAATCCGCATTAACGTGTCCTTTTTCTCCGCAACCATAACACCTGTAATTTGAAGAAGATCGTTGTTTCCTCTTTCGATCCTTTTTAATTTGTTCCTTGCCTTTCAATTTCATGAACTTGTTGAATTTTCTGAACATGTGAATCATATTTTTGTCTTCTGAGTCTTCATTTTCAGATTCCTCATCCTTTTCTGAACTTGTGCCTTTAGAATTTTCAGTTTTGAAAGCCAACGTTTTCTTCTTTCCTTGGGCTTCCTCAACACTTAGTCTATTCAATTCGAGCTCGTGCTCTCTCAACTTTCCAAAAAGCACAGCCATAGACATGGACGTCAAGTCTTGAGACTCAGTTATCGCAGTAACCTTTGGCTACCACGTCCTGTTCAAAGATTTCAAAATTTTAACATTTAATTCGTTAGTGTCAAATTTCTTACCTAAACCAAAAAGATGATTGACGATATGTGTGAAGCGTTTTTGCACATCAGCGATGGTTTCACCCTGTTGCATCCTGAACATCTCATACTCTTGTTTCAGGGTGTTCTTCCTAGCACGTTTCACATCATCGGTTCCTTCATGGGTTACTTGAAGAACCTCCCACATCTCCTAAGCTATTTTGCACACTAATATCCTGTAAAATTCATCTAATACCAAAGCAGAGGATATTATATTGCGAGCCTTTATATCAAATTGGGCTCGTCTATTCTCTTCAATAGTCCATTGCAAATATGGTTTTTCTTCCTCTACACCATTTAAATTTACAGTAGGAATAAAATGATCATTTAAAACAACTTCCCAAATACCCCTATCAATTGACTCTAAAAATATTTGCATTCTTATTTTCCAAAACACATAATTTTCCCCTGTAAATAAAGGAGGTCTATCAATTGAAGCACCCTCTAAATACATTTGGTTATGACCGCCCATTTTCGAAAAATTTGAAAAACTATCAAAGCAAGCTCTGATACCAATTGTTGGTACCAGGAATGGTATGGTTTGAAGAGTAAAACGCAGCGGAATAAAACTTAGTGTAAGCGGAAAGCTTGTTCGGTCACTATTTAAATTAAAATGGTCCGTTTTAGAAAATTAATTTTCTTTCAGAAAATTTATCGAACAGTTGATATGCGTTAAAAACGTAATGAGTGTAGGGATAAGAAAAATCACACAAGTATTTTTATACTTGTTCGATTCAACAGAATCTACGTCCAATCGTTAATCACTATAAGAAGTGATTAACAGTTCCACTAAAAAGATGTTTCACAAATTACAATAATAGTGAATAAAAACAGATAAGTAAACCTTCCTTCAACGAACGAACCGGAAGAAGAACACTCTGTCAAGTCGAAGAGAACCGCTCCGGCAATCGACCAACGATTCGCGAGCTTCTCCTATTCACGAGACCAGGCAGAGCACCTTGCTAACTCGAAGAGAGCTTGCTCCGACTATCGACACACGAAACGCGAGCCTCTCCTGTTCACGAGACCAAGCAAGGGAACTTTGAACTATAGCTTCTGAGAACTTCCTCTGACAAACAGTATTGTGCTAAGCTTCTGTTAAAAAACGTTGCTTCTGAACTTCACAGAAACCCAATATATAGCCAGCTGGTCTGAATATCAAAGGTCAAGTCTCAACTGCCAGTAATAATCGATTATTGTAAGTGATAATCGATTATCCAAGTCCGTTATGGACTTTTCAAAATAATTTTTCAAAAACAGAATTGTGATAATCGATTATTTGAAGTGATAATCGATTATTTGAAGTGATAATCGATTATCTCAGTCATACTCATAATAATCAATTATTGCTTCACATAATCAAATATTTCAGAACATTTTCTAAAATAATACAAGTTTTACAGAATTTAAAGACATTCCTACTACATTTAAATTCTACAAAGTTCTTTTAAATAATTCTAATATCTTCTTCAAGTAAAACTTCTTGCAGCATCATCAAAACAATTTTCTTCAAGATTTACCAATACTCCTTATTGGTAACAAAATCATTAAGTGTAACCTCAATTCTCTTATTCACAAAATTAAAGCAAAAGCATGAGTTAAAGCAAGTTTCTAAGTCAAAATGGCTGCATTTAATATGAAAATTACATCACAGATAACGGTATTTTCAACCGTTATCAGTCGTGCAAATCTATTTATAATTCACTAAAACAAAGCAGAAACTGGCCGAGGCCCAAAAGCATAGCACTCAGCGGTTGAAGCGGTACTCAAGATGGACGCTCAGCGTTGACACCCAGGCGTTTGGCAGTGACTTCATTGAAGAAGCCAACGCTCAGCGGTGGGCGCGATACTTCAATTCTCCTCTCAGCGTTGGCGCTTGAGCGTTTGACAGAGATCTATTCAGCAAAGCTGGCGCCCAGCCTTATCCTAGTGCTCAACGGTGGCTGCGTTTCTTCATTTGTGTACTTTTCCATCTCTTCTTGAATCCAACTCCTTCCTACTTCATCTTCCTTCATTCAATTCATGTTAAATCCTGCCAAAACAAGGAAAACCAAGCATAATACCACTATAACCTCCTTTGACTCTCTTATTCTCTAACTTAAGCAAAATGCATGATTTGAAGCTAGTTTCTAAGTCGTAAAGGGTGTGTTTTGTATCAAATTTAAGTATAAAAATAACGGTTTTTAAACTGTTATCAATACGATTCGGTATACTTGCTGGAGTCCTGACAAGTTTTTGGTGTTGTTGTCGGGGACTCGTGGTATAACTATTCTATTTATGTGATTCTTAACTTATTGGACTTTATCTTTCTTTGAAAAAAAAAAAAAGGAAAAACAAAATATTTTACTGTTTTTGATTTTTGGGCTAATTGTGTGCCCTAGTGTACTGTTCTTTAGTGTATGCAGGATAAAATTCGTAGTAGGAGTACAAGATTATCAGGACCTCTCTTTTTAGGTTTGGAAGTAGAGAAGACTGCCCATGGTAGACGAAGAAGACAATTAATGAAGAGGGCAGAGAAGAAAGGAAAATTGGTTCACCAACACCCTGATATGAAAAGTGACGAACCCAAATCTGGCACACTAGAGAAATTCAAGATTAGGTTATGGGTTATTAATACTATCAAAGCAAACTGAGTTCTTGAGATTGAGGCTTTTAATTCTAGAAGAGTGGAGTTGGTGACAAGAAAATTGTTGAGACTTGGTTGGTGTCATGAAGGAAGGAGGACCACCAACATCAGAAATCTGGATTGGGCTTAATTGGGTCAAGCTAGTGATGTTAAAGAAGCACTTGCTGGGAGGCAACCCAGTTTCTGAATTTTTCTTTTTAATTGATTATTTGTGTGGTTTGGATTTGATCTTGTTTTGCAGTAATGACAGCATCTACTGATGGATGTTGTACAGCATCCACTGAGGGATGTTAAGAGAACTCAGATGACAGCATCTACTAATGCATGCTGCTATGATGAGGATGATGAATGATAGAATCTATTGATGGATGTTAGGGGATTAAGCATCTACTGATGGATGCTATGTTATGCGAGTAGGCATCTACTAATGGATGTCGAGGAAGATGAGAAAGATTGGTGTCTATTGATGGATGCCGATGAAGATAAGAAAGATTAGCATCTACTGATGGATGTTATGTGATTAGACATCTACTGATGGATGTTATTAACATCATTTACTGATGAATGCTACTAGGTTAAAGCATCTACTGATGGATACTATTATGATGAAGATTCAAATGACAGTCTCTACTGATGGATGTTGTTATGGCAGGGGCTGACGATGAGACATAGCATCTACTAATGGATGCTATAATATCAGGATTTGTTTTATTTTTATGCTTGTTTGAATTTTTTTTTAATAAGCTATGAACTTGGTTGGAAGAATAGCTCTACAATGGTATATATTATGTGATGAACTGTTTTGTGATAAGTAATATTGTCTTGTGTTGCTCTATTGCTTGAAATGCATGGTTGAGTTGAGTTAATGTTTGAATTAGCTATTAAGCACATTTAATGGTTGTCATAATTGTTTAAAACAGATGCATGGTTTCAATTGTGATTGATATGCTTGGTAGGATGTATATTAAATTGTGGAACCTTTGAGTTAACCTATGAGAAGTTGGGCTCCAGAGTTTTATTGTTGAATGCTATTGCTTTGGAATCATGATTGATTTTTCCTAAATTTTTCTATTAAACTATTTTCTTTCATGTGTCATGTGATCAAGGCCATTTGTTCTTCTCCCATATAAGCCAATGCAATTTTCAAACCCAACAAAAGAAAAATGTTTGTTCTATCCTTTGAACCTTAAGCCTAAATTATTGAAAAAATCCCTTTTGAAATCTTTACCTTTAGTTAAGTTGAGAATATTTGTATGGTATTGATAAAGGTTCAAGTTTGGGGTTGTTGGGAAATTTGAAAAAGAAAAAAAAAAAGGAAAGAGAATATGCATTGAGCTAAGTGTTGAGAAAGTATGAAAAAGAAAAAGAAAAGAAAATACAATGAAAGGAAAGAAAAGTTCAATGCCAAAAAAGGGAAAGTTGGGAAAAGTGAGATTGGTTTGTTTAAAGAGACATTGTGCTTGAATGAGAAATTTGTCAATGACTGTCTTAACTCAAGGATTTTGTGATCTAGAAAAACCAATGTTCTTCTTAGCCCAGCCACGTTACAAGCCATGGAAAGTCCTTGTGATGATAACTTGCTTGTGAATGTGTTTTGATGTGTTTAAATGAATGACAAAGTTGATTTATGTGACATTGTGATACTAGAGTGAAAGAGACACCAACACCTCACTATACACCTTTGAGTTTGAGTGAAACACTTTTGAGTGCTTGAGTTATACACTTTTGAGTGCTTGAGTGAAGCACTGCCTTTGGTGAGGAATGGTTTCATGCATTAAAGAGAAGCCTCATTTCTAGCTATTGATCAATCATCTTTTTGCATCTGTTGAGTATTCATTGTTGTGTGAGCATCATAATTGAAGCTTAATCTGCTAAGACATCATTATTTCTTGATTGATCTTTTATGATGAGCATACATGAGTGATTTACTTGTCTTAGAGAAAAATGTTTTTTAATGTGCTTTACCGTTGTAGTATATCTATTTTATGTAAGCCAAGTTACAGTTTTGCTTGAGGAAAAGCAAAGTTTCAAGTTTGGGGTTGTGATAACGGTTGAAAAACCGTTACTTTTATACTTAATTTTGATACTAAATGCACCCTTTTTGACTTAGAAACTTGCTTTGACTCCTGTTTTTGCTTTAGTTTTGTGAATAAGGAAGTTGAGGTTATACCTGATGATTTTATTACTAAATTCCCTTGATTTTGTAGGTATTTGGAATGACTTTAAAGAAGGGTTGAAGTATCAAGGAGTTGTAGTGTAGAAAAGTCAACTAGTCAACCAGAAAAGTCAACCAGTCAACCAGAGTGCAGAAAAGTCAACTAGTCAACCAGAGCGCCACCACTGAGCGCCAGTTTTCACTGTTTTACGCCTGAGCACCACCGCTGAGCGCTAGTTGAGTGTCGCACATATCGCTGAGCGCTGGCGACGCGTGTTTAGGCCAATTTTCTGTTATTTTTATGATCTGTTTTGGGCCTGGACCCGTTTTCTGTTATGTTTCTGCCCTATTTAAAGACCTGGACGTCTTAGAGAATGTATCTTTTGATGGCTTAAGCACAGAAACACTTTTTTCACCCCTTTGGGAGAAAATTTGGGGATGTGAGAGCTCTCCTCTTCTCCTTCTAGGGTTTTATCTCTTTCATTCCATTATACACCTAGTTTTTCCATGACGATGGAGAACTAATCTTATTTGTTATTGGGAAAGATGTGACCTCTAAACTCTCTTGTATTTGAATTGATTCTTGTTATTTATATATCCTTCTTTCATTAATTGTTAGAGATATTCTTCTTTGCTCAAATTCTTATGATGTTTTATTCATGTATGGCATAAATCTTATGATTTGTAAGTATCAGGAAATTTCGTACTCCTAGGGTTCGACAATTTGGGGATGTGATAGCTCTCCTCTTCTCTCCCTAGGATTGTTATTGAGAGATATCTTACAAATCACGATCTGTGGAATTCTCCAAAAAGCAATATTACCTAGACATAGGGATAGGAGGGTTGGTTGCCTTTAAGCTTTTGTGCATATGTAATGCATAATTAATTGCTAGGGAGACAAGACATTGTAAACTAGTAATTAAGGAGAGGCTTTCTTCACCGAGACATCGAGTTTAAAGTAAATTAGAAAGTGACATTAACATTAATGAAGAAGATGAATTCGTTTATGCATGAGAGTGATTAGGTGAAATCTAAACCCCAACAACATATTCATCTCATATTATCAACATCATCCATTCAGTTTTGTGTTTAGCCTCAATTGATCAAATTGCATGCATATTTACTTTTATCGTTTTGCATTCAAAAACCCTAAAATATTGTTCTTATAGTCTTAATTGGTTAAGCAAAAGCACGACTGTTTAGTGTTGTGAGTTCCTAGGGAAAATGATACTTGGTCTTACCATTTATATTACTTGATATGATTCGGTACACTTGTCAGAGTCTTAACAAATACTAGACCTAATATGCCACTGTACATCATCGTAATCAGGGGGTTTAGAGGGTCCACATGGTGCTTCTTCTTTGTCGCTGTTGTCATCTTCAAGATCGTCGAGGTCCTCTGGCTGAACCCGCGAACTGGAAAAAGGATAGGGTTGGGGTTGAAGGGTTCGTTTGATCTATTGAATCTGCATTTTCACGAAGTAAAAATGGAATTCTCTTCACATTTCTCTCAGCCTTCTCGAACCCTAGCTTCGAAGCTTTTCAATTTGGGGTGAAATTCTCAATTAGAATAAAACATGTGGTTCACAGTTAACTGTACTGAAACCGTATAAAGTTCAATTTCTTTTAACTGAACTATAAAACAGTTTAATTAGTTTTCAGTTAAAACAAGTTTAGTTTTTTTTTAGTACAAGATAGTATGATTAACTGTAGTTTTAGTATAGTTTATTGAACTATGCCCAGTCCTACCAATCAATAAACTAAAAACATGATAGCTAGCTGATTCGAAGGTGTATGAATTTATAATTTTTTTAAAGAAAAATATTTCTTCTTCCTTTTTTTTAACTAAATAATTTCATCCCATTCTCTTCTCAAGTGCATCCCTATCCCTGCATTAAGGCATAAAACAATCACAACTACTAAAAATGTCAAAACAAATTAAGAATTTATCAAGACCAAACATATGGAACAAAACAAAAATCTAAAAATTCCTTTGGCAAAGTGATTATACATTTTCTCTTGTTTCAACCATGCCATCATCAAACAAATTTTCTATCATGCCCTGTCATTTCACATGTTTAACTTTTATATACATTTTCTCCCCCACCACTTTCATAAAACAACTATTTTTTTCACTGTTTACCGTACCAAACCAATATTCAACTGCATGCATTACCACTTCTTTTAAAAGTAAATATTAAGTTATTATTTTAGATGAATTTCTCTGTAGTACCTTTTGCATAATAAAAAAATAAACACTCTTATTATATTTTTATATAAATTAGTTTAATTGTTTCCCATTATCATTGGTTGGAAGCTTTGCACCTTTCTTTTGTGAGAAATGACATGTTGGAGGAGATGCCATGTGAAACTTTGTAATGACATTTGATGCCATATGGTACTAGCTAGGGTTTAGGGTTCCATTATATCATTGTGAGGGTTTTCGTGGTCCTTACTTACCAAATATGGAATTTGTGCCCGAATTACCAAGTAAGAGAGAACCCTCCATTAAGAAACTTTTGTGCATTGGAAATAGTTTTCTTTTCTTTTCATTTTCAAACTCCAATCTGAGAGCATGTTGGGAAATGGAACAAATACCTAAGGTGCTGCAAACTTTTGCCTAGGAAAGGAAAGCAATTTTGTCTCTTAATGAATCATATGAAGCATGTGAACCATAAATAAAAACCTGTCATAAAACGATTGCTTAAATAAACACTATTTTGAATAAAACATATTTTAAGTTTTAGTTATAGCGTTTAAGATACTCTTTTAATAAAACAATTGTATGTAAAAAGTTGTTTGTAACACATAGTTTATTAGATGATTTTTTAATAAACACGTTTCCTTTCTCTAAACGTTTTTAATAAAACTTTCTTTTTCAAAGAATATAATTTAGAAATCATTATTATAAACTTGTTTTGGTTTAGAAAACATTCATAAAAATTTTCTTATTCGCTATTTCTTTAAAACAATGTTACTTCAAACTGATATTTCATTTATTGTTATTTGTTAAATTTCAAAATTTGAGTTATTAAATTATTTATTTAAATGATCTTCTTTTAACAATTTACATTTAAATAATATAATAGAAGGTTAAAATTTTAAATATATTTTCCTTTTATGTTTTAAGTTTTAAAAGAATTACAAAATTTAGGATCTATTGGAAAAAAAATTAAGACAAAGTTAAATTTAGTCTGACTTTAAATAACTTAAATAAATCTTAAGGTAACTAAGTTAAGTTGAAATAATTAAATGAATTGAATAATTGAAATAATATTCTTACTTTTACAAATCTAAAATTAGTATTTTCAAACGTTCTTGTACTTAACTATCATAATTATAAATAATCAATAATTCTTAAAATACTGAAAAGGTAAATTAATAATTATAAATTTATATTACAACTATGTAAATGTGATCTCGAAGGTTGAAAATTAAACATAATATTTAACTGAAAGATTGAAATTTACTTGTACTAACATAAAGTGTGAAATTATGTTTACTGCATAAACAATTAAAAGTATTTTTTAAAGTAGAGTAATGAAATATTTTGCGTTACGGAAAATTTAACATATTGAATTATTTTCATTTAGTGTTAAAAGTTAAAAAGTATAAATAATAATTGTGCTTTGTTTGAAAAACACAAGTACTTATAAACAGCACATCATACCGATACAATGGTTGTCTATTAATCGATATAATATTGTAAATGTAAGAAAATGTTTAAATAATAATCAATTTTAGAAAAAAAAAGTTACCAATGAGTTATTATAGTGATGAATTTAAATTTTAATTTATAAATTAAAAATTATTAATGTCAAAAATAGTATCTGTTATAAATAAAAAATCATAATTTATTTGTGAATTGGTAATTAAATTGGTTTTTGACATTAGTTGTGAAGATTTTAACTGCATTAAAAAATTTGTGTTTAAAACTTGGTAACAAATGTTAAATACTAATATAGTAACTAATTCACAAATCATATATAATTTTTATTTATAATAGAGACTATTTTAAATACTGATAATTTTTAGTTTATAAATTTATATCTAAATTAGTTATTATAGTTACTAATTATTTTTTGTTCTATAAATGAGTTACTATTTAGGTTTTTTCTTGTAGTTTGTATATAGTCTTACTTTATGTTTTATAAGCATTTACATGCTCTAACAATACACACATAACATTGCATTGTAAGAATATCTATATGTTCATTTTATGTTGTAGTGAATTTTGTTTTCGTCATTTGACCAAGATAATCCACTTTAAAACATTTATGTTAGTTTTTTTGTGTAGTTTGATTAAGTTTTTGTAGTGTGTTTTTAGTCTCACATTGCTTAGTATTGTGAGATGGTGTTCTTCACTTTGTTATATAAGAAAGCTTATGTAAGGTTTACAAATGCACCAAAACAAATACTTCTTAGTGTTGTTTATTTCTCTCTTCTCTCCTTTATTGCCCTTGTTCCCAACAATTGGTATCAGGAGCCCATTTCTTAGTATGCTCTGTGGTTGCAACAGCGTTTGATCTTTCACATCAGAAAAGATTTGGTCAGAGTAAATTTTCTTAGTATGCTCTGTGGCTGCAACTGTGTCTGATCTTCGACATTAGAAAATATTTTTTCTCTTGTTCTTGGGATCTCAGTTTAGAGAACTAGTGGGGGCTTTTCTTCAAAAGCAGTAGGAGCAATGACAATGGACGAAGGAAAGATGAAGATTGAAAAGTTCGATGGTGCAGACTTCGACTTTTGGAAGATGCAAATAGAGGACTACCTATATCAGAAAGGCATGCAAGAACCTCTCACAAGCAGGAAACCAGAAGCTATGAAGGAAGATGAGTGGAGCTTTCTAGACAGAAAAGCTCTCGGAGCCATCCGTTTGACATTATCTCGTAATGTTGCTTTCAACATTGCAAAAGAAAATACCACAGCTAGTCTTATGGCGGCCCTTTCCAGCATGTATGAAAAGTCGTCGGCCGCAAACAAAGTTCACTTGATGAGGCGGTTGTTCAACCTACGGATGACAGAAGGCGCATCAACAGCGCAACATATAAACAAACTCAACACAATTACAATCCAGTTGAGTTCAGTTGGAATCAATTTCGATGAAGAAGTACGAGCTATAATACTTCTTTCTTCCCTACCAGAAAGTTGGAATGCTACTGTCACAGTTGTGAGTAGCTCCTCAGGAAGCAACAAGTTAAAGTTTGATGATGTTCGTGACTTAGTCCTCAGTGAAGAAGTCCGCCGGAGAGAGACGGGTGAATCAACAACCTCTTCAGTATTGCATATAGAGTCAAGAGGTAGAAGTTCAACCAGAGGAACCGGACGCAGAAAATCAAAGAAGAGGCAATCCAAATCCAGAAATCAAAGCTCTAACAAATCGAAAACTATCGAATGTTGGAATTGTGGGAAGACTGGTCAATACAAAAATCAATGCAGGAGTGTCTCGAAGAAATAGGAGGTGAAAGATGAAGCAAACGTTGTTGCGACCTCAAGAGGAGGTGATTCGCTCATATGTTCGTTGGAAAACAAGGAAGAGTCTTGGGTGTTAGACTCTAGAACATCCTTTCACGCAATCTCCAAGAAAGAACTATTTGAGAATTATGTTCCTGGAAACCTTGGTAAGGTTTACCTTGGTAATGAGCAATCATGTGAGATTGTAGGTAAAGGAGTAGTAAAGATTAAGTTAAATGGGTCTGTATGGGAATTGAAAAATGTCAGACATATTCCCGACCTAACGAAGAACTTAATCTTAGTGGGCCAGCTAGCTAGTGAAGGCTACACACAATCTTCCACGGTGATGATTGGAAGATTTCAAAGGGTGCGATGACAATTGCTCGAGGCAAAAAGAGTGGTACTCTTTACAAGACAGCAGGAGCATGTCATTTGATTGCAATTGTAGCAAATGAAAATCCCAATTTATGGCACCAAAGACTTGGGCATATGAGTGAGAAAGGGATGAAGATCATGCACTCAAAAGGAAAGTTACCAGGTCTTCAGTCAATAGAAATTGACATGTGTGAAGACTGTATACTTGGAAAGCAGAAGAGAGTCAGCTTTCAGACAAGTAGAAGAACCCCAAAGAAAGAGAAGCTTGAGCTTATCCACTCTGATGTTTGGGGACCAGCGACTATCCCATCCGTTGGTGGGAAGCAATACTTCGTGACTTTCATTGATGATCACTCCAAAAAGGTATGGGTTTACTTTCTAAAACACAAGTTTGAAGTATTTGAAGTTTTCAAGATTTGGAAAGTTATGGTGGAGAATGAGACAGGATTGAATATTAAGAAGCTCAGATCCGACAATGGTGGTGAGTATGTAAACACTAGATTCAAGAAGTTTTGCTATGAGCACAGAATCAGAATGGAGAGAACCGTGCCAGGTACGCCTCAACACAATGGTGTAGCTGAGCGTATGAATCGAACGTTGACTGAAAGAGCCAGAAGCATGCGTGTACAATCAGGCTTACCAAAACAGTTTTGGGCAGAAGCAGTCAACACAGCAGCTTACTTGGTCAACCGAAGTCCATCGGTACCATTGGAGCACAAGATACCGGAAGAGGTATGGAGCGAAAAAGAGGTAAAACTCTCACATCTTTGAGTTTTTGGCTGTGTAGCATATGTGCATATCAACGATCAAGTTAGAAACAAACTTGATCCAAAATCAAAGAAGTGTACTTTTCTTGGTTATGGTGAAGATGAGTTTGGCTACCGCATATGGGATGATGAAAACAAAAAGATGACCCGCAGTAGAGATGTAATCTTCAATGAAAAAGTGATGTACAAGGACATGCATAATACTGGCACCAGAAACTCAGAAACGAGTGGACCAGTTTATGCAGAGGTGGAAGATATCCTAAAAAGTCCTATATTGAGGAGTCCTCAGCCAGAGGAATCAAATGAAGAAAACAATGAGCAATCAGAACCTCCTACTCCAACTCCTGTATTGAGAAGATCCTCTCGGCCCCATGTGTCTAACAGGAGATACATAGACTACATGTTACTGACTGATGGAGGGGAGCCTGAAGATTATATGGAAGCTTGTCAAACCACGGATGCCGATAAGTGGGAGCTTGCTATGAAAGACGACATAAAGTCTTTAATCTCAAATCAGACATGGGAACTAATTGAGTTACCTATGGGAAAGAAAGAACTTCACAACAAATGGGTGTATCGGGTGAAGGAAGACCATGATGGTTCCAAGCGATACAAGGCCCGACTGGTTGTTAAAGGATTTCAGCAGAAAGAAGGAGTCAACTACACTGAAATCTTTGCTCCAGTTGTCAAGCTCAATACTATCAGGACTGTGTTAAGTATTGTGGCTAGTGAGGAGCTCTACCTAGAGCAATTAGATGTGAAGACTGCATTTCTTCATGGAGATCTACATGAGGAGATTTACATGCACCAGCCTAAAGGCTTTTCAAAAGGAAAGAAGAAAAACATGGTGTGCAAATTGAAGAAGAGCCTGTATGGCTTGAAACAAGCTCCAAGACAGTGGTATAGAAAGTTTGAAAGCTTCATGCACAAGGAAGGTTTCCAGAAGTGCAATGCTGATCATTGTTGTTTCTTTAAGAAGTACAAGTCCAGCTATGTCATTTTGCTACTTTATGTTGATGACATGTTAGTAGCAGGATCAGATATGACAAACATCAGAAATTTGAAGATGCAATTGTCAAAAGAATTTGACATGAAGGACTTAGGCCCAACAAAGAAGATTCTTGGAAAGCAAATCACGAGAGATAAACAAAAAGGAGTTTTGCAGTTATCTCAGGCAGAGTACATCAACCGTGTTTTGTAGAGATTCAACATGGAAAGGGCCAAACCAGTCAGTACTCCTTTGGCCAGTCATTTTCGTCTATCCAAGGACCAGTCTCCTCAAACAAAAGAAGAAGAAGAGATTATGGCTAAGATTTTGTATGCTTCATCCATTGGAAGTCTGATGTACACGATGATATGCACAAGGCCAGACATTGGCTATGCAGTGGGAGTTGTAAGCAGGTTTATGTCAAATCCAGGTAAAGCTCACTAGGAAGCTGTGAAATGGATTTTGCGATATCTACGAGGAACTAAGCAGAAGTGTTTGTACTTTAGTAAAGGTGAACTAAAAGTACAAGGTTACGTAGATGCAGACTTTGCTGGAGAAATCGATTATCGAAGAAGTACCACTGGCTACATATTTACTGTTGAAACTACAACTGTTAGTTGGATGTCACAAATACAAAAGATCGTTGCTCTATCCACTACAGAGGCTGAGTATGTAGCAGTAACAGAAGCTAGCAAAGAATTGATATGGCTTCAAGGATTGTTGACAGAGTTGGGATTCATCCAGGAAAGGACTGTTTTGCACAGTGATAGTCAAAGTGCAATACATTTGGCTAAGAATTCAACTTTTCACTCTAGAACGAAGCATATTGATCTCCGTTATCACTTCATCAGATCTCTACTTGAGGATGAAGTACTAACGTTGAGGAAGATACTAGGAAGTAAGAACCCAACGGATATGTTGACAAAGGTTGTCACAACAGAAAAATTGAGGCTTTGCAGTACCTCAATTGGCCTTCAAGAATAACTAATGATGAAGGCAATTACACTATGTGGTAATCAAACTCCAAGTGGGAGAATTGTTAGTTTTTTGTGTAGTTTGATTAAGTTTTTGTAGTGTGTTTTTAGTCCCACATTGCTTAGTATTGTGAGATGGTGTTCTTCACTTTGTTATATAAGAAAGCTTATGTAAGGTTTACAAATGCACCAAAACAAATACTTCTTAGTGTTGTTTATTTCTCTCTTCTCTCCTTTATTGCCCTTGTTCCCAACAATTTATGACATTATTTCTTGAAACTCAAACTAAAACAACTTTATTTCACCAACTCCCGTGCACTTGCATTGTCAATAATGAAAATGATTATATGTGTAATATAAATATGCTCTTTACATGACTTCAAGTAAAGGCTCCTTAAGAAATACCTATTAAGTCGAATTAGCTATATATCGAGATGTTATTTGAAGAAGAGAAATATATATAATTCATACCTAGAGGACATTTAATGCATCTTCCATTAGAAAACTCATCAAATATAAGGAAGATTTCAAATAAGTCTAAACCTAACTCAAATTCAAGAAATGGTTTTGAAACAACATTTTTCTTCCACCTCTATATAAAGTCGTCTATGAAAAAGAACAAGGATAGAGCCTAAATTGCATAAGTGTTAAAGTACAGGTAAAATAATTTTTCTTTGTAAAAGCATTGTTTGTTCAAATATATCAAACTAATAGAGATTTTTAGACCTTGTATACATCAAAAGACATTATCCTATTTGGTGAGCGAAACTTGTTATTTGTTTATTATAAAAATGTTTTATTTGTCTTAAGTTAAAAGTGACTTTGTTCAAAAAAAAATTCTTGATAAATTCATAACTGATTTGTTGGATGAATACTTTGTTAAATCATAAGTGATTTGTTTATGAAACTTGATGTTTTTACTATAAATAACTAAGAGCCAAAAATATATTTGGTGGAATTAGCTATGTGTTGTTATGATTAGAAAAAAAAATACTTAAAAGATTACTAGCTATAAGAATGATTTTAATGTAAAAGTACACTTGTTTGTATTTCGCAATCTTAATTTGCTTAATAAAATTTAATTTGTTGATAAAGAAAATGAGATGTAGTATATAGTTTAGCTATAGATATTTTTAATAGCATTAAAAAAAAGAATATTTATAAAGAAAACTTTTGAAAACTGGTTCGCATATTGTCTATCACATTAACTATGGTATAATTGTCCAGTATCAGGCAATACCTTAAAAAAATAAAAAAAATTTGGAATAAAATTGGACTGTCATTTCTTACGTTATTTTCTATCATTTATATTAAAAATAAATATTAAGTAATTATTTTTTGTGTTATTGTGGAATCGCCTTCGATAGTGACTATTGAAGTCTTCAATTTATGGATGGGTTACCTTAAAATACATAGTTCACACATGAAACCCTACATAATTATATTTTCACATAACGTACATAACGTACGCACTCACCCACCCAGACACAGATAACTATTGTGAAAAATCATTTTTATTTGAGTATGTAGCAAAAAAAAAAATTAAATAAACAAATAATTTTGTTTGGAGGACAATGTAATCGAAATACAGTCTGTTCCAGAATAGAAAGGTATATATGAAACTGAAAAGAATTGAATTCTTAAAAATAGCTATTCTTTTTCGTAAATTGGACTGAATTATTTAAAGGGTAGTATTTAAAAACTAAACTATGATGAAACTATTAAAACTAATGTAAATCTTAACTTATTTTACTCAAAAGCAGTTTATTGACAAATTAACAACCTTTTTGTTCCGTGATCACCATATTTTTAGAAAAAGAGTCAACCAACATCCCTAAATAAGTTTATCAATTTTATAATAACAATAATAATAATAACAATAACACTAGTACAAAATTCGGTTTATACAGCGCACATTATGTCACGGTTGGGCAGAAACCGTTGCATAATGGTGCGCGGTGGCAGTTTTGTAAATAAATGTAACTTATATGTCGCGGTTCTCTGCAGAACCGCGGCCTATTCCTTGTGACAGGGGGATATGTCGTGGTTCCCAGGGCAACCGCGGCATATACCACTGCCAACTACTGACATTCCCCATCAGTCAAACCCTGCAATAAATTGGCAGGGGAATATGCCGCGGTTGCCCTGGGAAGGACCGCGGCATATTCCCCTACCAATTTAATGCAGGGGTTGACTGATGGGGAATGTCAGTAGTTGGCAGGGGTATATGTCGCGGTTTCTCTGGGGAACCACGGCATATACCCCCTGTAACCTATTGACATTCCCCAAGTGCCTTTTGGGGAAGGCAGTTGGTATTCAGAACGGCAGGGTATAGGCCGCGGTTCTCAGGGTAACCGCGACATATTACCTTATTTGAAATAAATTTGAAATATTTACAGGTATATGCCGCGGTTGCCCGCTAAACCACGACATATAGTTCAAAAAGAATTTCAAAAATGTCATTTAGATTTTTTAAGGAGTATAGGCCGCGGTTATCTGATGAACCGCGGCATATGCTCTTTAAAAAATACAAAACACAAAACAGTTTCTTCTTCTCCACGATTTTTCTCTGCCTCTGCACGCGAAAACGCTGCTGCCGCCCCCATCTCCGTCGAACACTCTTTGTCACCGCGCCATTCCGCCGTCCGTCGCGCCCTCTGCCGGCGCGCCCTCTGCCGTCGCGTCCTCTGTCGCGTCCTCTGTCGCGCCCTCTGTCGTCGCGCAAGCTTCTGCCGCCGAGCCATCCTCTCCGTCGCGCTATCTCTGCTACTCTGGGTACGTTCCATTTTCTTCTCTGATAATAGTTTTTTTTATATTGAAATGCACGGTTTGAATATGTTGTTGTGGCTTTGATGGTTTTTGTCAAATTTGTTGTGGTTTTGGTGGTCCAATAATAGTTAAGTTATTATGAATTTCCGGCACCATTGGTAGTTTCTTGTTATTTCTATGCACGAGAGCTATGCTTTATGGTTCTGCTCATTGCACAAGCCTCCTCCCACAAATCTCAGACAACTAGTTGATTGGTAAGAACCTCATTGTTTGGACTTTCTTTTTTATATAAATGAATGCTAAAACCATTTTTTTTATATATAGTTCTATTCCAGCAAGTATGATGATGGTTGGGAGATCAATTACACACACTCGAAAGATTGCATGGATTTCTCTCAAGGTTTGACATATGGCAAAACCATACTTTTTTATAGTTGTTTTGTTTTAATGTTTTTCACTAACTATTTACTACTGTGTTGATATGTTGTAGTGTAACACACAAAGTGGGTCATATGAGTGCGGATACTACGTAATGTATTGGATGACCCAAATTATTCGATCTCATATCATAAGAGGCTGAGAAACGGTAATATTTAACTTTAACAAATGTTGATTTTTTCCAAAATTTAGAATTCAAAACACTAATTAATATAAATTGTCTTGTGCAGAGGTTCAAGACGACTACACCAGTTCCTGAGAAGCCATTATCATTCATAAAAAAAGCTGCTGCAAAGTATATAGTTAGATTATATAATAGTTCTTAGTTACTAGATTTAAAGATTGCATTTGATTAAATTGTATTTAATTAGACTTTGTACTTTATTTAATGTTCAAATACATTTCAACATGTGGTTAATATGTTGTAAATGATATAGACTGTTTATTTGATGTGCAGGTCTGTTTGTGTGGTAGTGGATACCACATAAACAGACCTGCTATTTTAAAAAATTGCAGGACAATATGTCTCGTTTTATTTATTTATTTTTTAAATAGACTTTTGGCCGCGGTTGTGGTACGAACCGCGATATATTCCCTACATTTTTACCGCGGTTCCAACAGCGGCATATAATGCTACGATTTTTATTTTTATAAAAAAAAGAGGTTTAGGCCGCGGGTGTGGTACGAACCGCGATCTATTCCCCATCCTTTTTACCGCGGTTGCAACCGCGGCCTAAAGTCCCAGACTTTTTACCGCGACTGAATATGTCGCGGTTCGGGAACCGCTGCCAAAGGACAAAAACAACCGCTATCGTTTCTCCTGACTGCACTAGTGTAATAATAATAATAATAATATTAATATTTTACTATGAATAATTAAGTAATTCCTTAACATTTAATTCATAACTTTTAATTTATTCTCAATTTAAACATTTTAAAAAATAACTTATTTTTAAATAATTCAAAATTATTCGATTTATATATTAATAGTCCAATTTAGTTTACTTATATTGCAAAACCAAGTTAATTCAATTTAAATAAACTTTATTTTTAATTTGAATTAATTATCTATAGTTCAAAAACGTTTTGCCTAGCCCTAGTTGTAACCATGACTACGATAAAGTGAAAGAGTGTGAGAATTTTGAAATCACAATTGGAATTAATATGACATGTTCCTAACCCTATTCAACTAAAAATCTACACATGCATTGATGAACATTTCCTAAGTTACCAAATTGTTCTAGGACCGCTTTATGTTATATTTGAACAATAACCCTTTTTTCTTACATTTTTTTTTTGACATAAAACAACTAAGTATATTGCATCAATTGCTTATTTTATTCTAACAAGCATCCCCATGAAAGATTATCATGAAAGTGACATCACAACTTTTTCTCTCCATAAAAATATTTATACATTTTTTTACTTGCCACCCTAATTGTTTGAAAACTTTACATAGAGTACAATTTATTTTAAAGTAGGCTAATAACCTTTTATACATTTTATTCCAAAACAATTAAGTAATAAAGCTATATATTTTTATTTGATAGTGAAGTTATTTAACATTATTTTTAACTCAATTAATTTTTGGACTAAAATCAAATTTCTTTGTGTGGGACTAATTTAAAAATAGTATAATCATTACAAGAAAATTCTTAGATAATAATCAATTTTAGTAAAAAAATAATAATTAATTATTAGTGACTAATTTAAATATAATTTTATAAATTAAAAATTATTGGTAATTGAAATAGTTTCAAAAAATTATAAGGTATCAAGGTTTTGAATAAAAAAAATAATTTTTAAATTACCTTTTAATTTAAAAATTAGTCTCTAAATTAGTTTCTGAGTATATTTTTGTCACTAAAATTCATTACTATTTAAGAGTTTTTTTTTAAATGCATCATAGGTTCAAATTTTAAAGAAAATAAAACCTTACCTCCCCAAGTAGGAACATTTTAAACTTGACGAACCTAAACATTCTTGCATATATAAACATAAAAATTTTACAATTGAAAATCTCTTTCTTAGAAAATATATAAAAATTTCACACATTAAAATGTTAATCCAAAGTCCATGGTTAAACAAATCGCATTACTATAATGCTACTTGATTGATTGAAATGAAGGTGACGAAAGCAAAGTGACAAAGCTAATTAGTTGGTAAAAAATCAAGTGGATGAGGATAAAGTAACAATCATGTCCAAAGATACGCCACACCCCATAAGAAAGTACTTTGATTCTCTTCACCCATTTTCATATCCAGGATTTTTAATCTATAGTACAAACAAACAGCAAGAATGATGGGAATGTTCAGATGAAAAAATTACCGAAATTAATGCAAATAAAGTGATTGATTGTACTAAACTTCAACACGTTGATCATAGGGCTGAGGGAAAACAAACAATGAAATTACCCAACCATAAATAGATGGATAACTTCACGTGAAGTTCTAATCACCAAGGAATTATTTTACAAAGCGAAAAAAATTGAGATAAGAGAAAACCCACCAGTTCTACAAAAATGGCAGACGCACGGGATTGTAGAATTCAGTCACAATTATGGATGAGAATCAAACTACACAAATTAACTTCTCAATTTAAATTTAAATCTAATACAAAATTGAATATATTGAACTAGAGTTGGGCATGAGAAGGGCTCCATGATAAGCCCAATCCAGTAAAACAACATTTTTGGGGCTTGTTCCTGCATCTCAAGTTTATCTTATGCACCTCCAAATTTTATTGTTATTTTCATTTTAACCCTACATATTATATATTATATATTAAATAATTAGGTAACCAATATTTATTGTCTATATCCACTCCCCATTTTAATTTGAAAATTCGATTTTTTAAAATTGTTAAGTGGATTTCGAAATCTGGTTCTGTTTTTGAATCTTTTAAACAAATTTCAGAATTTGGTTAATTGTCAGAAATATAACTATATTTTGAAATCTGAAGAGAAATTTCAAACACTGGATTTTGAAATTTGTACCTGAATAACACCTATTTATGAAATTCGATTGATGTCAGTGTTTGTTGTAGTTGATTTTTTCATTTTGTTGTAGTTGATTTTTCCAAGCTTGTAAATGATTTAATTACATCTAATATAACTTGCATTTGTTGATGTCATAGGTGGTTAGAGTGTGGATATCTAACATGGAAGATTATTCTTTAAGGTTTAGGGAATCAAATGAAATAAATGAGAGCTTCATGTTAGATATCTCCATTTTAAAAAGTGAAATGTGCAAGGGAGATAATGCTGATAACTTTACAACTAATGATATTTTTCCTACATATGATGAGATAATTGTGTGGGTTTAAGGGATTTTTTTTGATGTTGAATTTGTTGTTGTGATTATAAAACTAGATAAACCTAAAGGTCAACCTGGGAGGAAGACGTATTGTTAGGATGTAAAAAGGGTGAAAAATACAAGAAATACAAATCTGATGTTGAACATAGTATATCCAGCATAAGAAAATGTGATTGTTCTTTTAAATTGAGAGGCAACCAATTCATAATGGAGAAGGATGAATATTGAAGGTAATATGTGGATATCATGCTATTCAGAATATATGTATAAGCGTTGATAAGTTTATCGTGCTATTCAGAATATATCTACTATAGTGTTTTCTAAGAGCTTCCTTAAAAAGAAATGATCGTTTAGCTTGGAAGTTCTTGCATTTGAAATATAAACCTCAATTGCAGGTTTTGCAAGAAGATCGTTTAGTTAACAGAAGAGGAAACAACACAAGAGATTTTATACTGGTTCGCTCCAACTGAGCTACGTCCAATCTCCTCCATAGAGGGTTCTACTATAATCTTCACACGATTACAAATGAGTATTAACACCACTCTTGGTACTCAAATACCTCTTTGAGATTTCATCTAAGTATTAGCACAACTCCTGGTACTCAACACCCTACTGAGATTTCCTTTGAGTATTCGCACCACTCCTGGTAGTCAACACCCTGCCGAGATTTTCTTTGAGTATTCGCACCACTCCTGGTACTCAACAACCTTAGCATAAATTTCCTTTGAGTATTTGAAGCACTCTTGGTACTAGACTACCACGCCTAGATTCCTTAACTCAAACAGAGTTCAATTGCAAGTGTTTTAATTCTCTTTAGAATTGTAATCAATAATTTCTTACAAGTAGTTCAGACTAAATCTCTCTACAAGAGGATATGTCGTTGTAAGCTTTTCTTGTGCTCTTGAGCTATCCTCTTGATTTTATTCTTGAGAGATCTTCTATTTATAGGTTTCATGAATATTTGTCCGTTAGACTGACTTTGTAGTTTGTAGCCTTGATACTTGTGTTTTCTCTTTCTTCTTTTCGTAGTAGCCGTTGTGTAAGTCAACTTTGTCAGAGCAAACATGCTTGTTCAGTCCTTTCCTTGAAGTAGGTTGTACGATCTTTTTAGACTTTGTGTCAACTGAGGAACATTCCATGAATATCTCCTTTTTCTCTAACAACCACATTTTGATATTTGATCTATAACACTATGGATGTGTTATCTACAAAATTAGAGTAAACTGTGTATGCAACATACATGACTTTTCTTATCACGTTTGTTGCTTTTGAACGTTAAGCATTTAATGTCATTTAATGTTTTCCTATATTTGGGGTTCTGGTTCTAGGTTTTGTCTGTTTGGGGTTTAGGATCTAAGTCTTGTGTTTTCATCCTAGGTTATTTCTTATTATTATCCCGTTTTAATGTTATTTGATTGAACTTCAAAACATGAGATCGTTTGTTCGCATAGACGATTTTATCTTTAACATAACATTACTTTTTTTTATGGATAAAGCTTATAAAACCAACAAATATAGGTTGCCACTTGAGATTGTTTGGTGTGACATCAAAGTAGTTGACTTTCTAAACCACTTTTGTTTCTTATCTAGTTAACGAAAAAATAATTTAACTTGGGCATTTGAAAGGCTAAGAGAATTATTTTTCTAAAGTCATTGTCAATGATAGAGATCTAGATTTAATGAATGTTATTAGCACTGTATTTCTTAAATGTTATCATCTCATTTGTCGTTTCTACATTGAGAAAAATGTGCAAGCCAAGTGCAAAATGTTAGTGAATTTTGTTGAGGCATGGGATGTTGTCATGGAAGTATGGGAAACAATCATGGATTGTGATGATGAATCATCCTTTCCTCATTGTGTTGATCTCCTTCAACATATTTGTAATCCATGGTCTTTATTCTATGAATATGTCAATGAATCATAAATCATTCCTTATAAGAAATACTATGTGAAGGCATAGACAAATAGAGTAATGCATTTAGGAAATTGATAACGGTTGAATATACCTGTGATATAATTTTGATTTTGAATGCACCCTTTTTTACTTAGAAACTTGCTTTAACTCATGTTTTGCTTTAGTTTTGTGAATAAGAGAGTTGAGGTTATACTTGATGATTTTATCACTAAATTCCCTTGATTTTGTAGGCTATTGATAACGGTTCAAAAACCGTTATTTTCATACTTAATTTTGATATCAAATGCACCCTTTTGACTTGGAAACTTGCTTGGAATCATGATTTTTCTTTAGTTTTGTGAATAAAAGAGTTAAGGACATGTTTTATGATTTTATCGTTAAAATCCCTTGATTTTGTAGGTTTTGGAATGATTTGAAAGAATGGTTGAATTCTCAAATGGTTGGAGTGCAGAAAAGTCAAACAGAATGCAGAAAAGTCAACTAGTCAACCATAAAAGTCAACCAGTTGACCAGAGTGCAGTTGACCAGCGCCCAGCGGTGAAATTGACCGTCGGGCGGTGAAACTAGGCGCTGGGCGGTTTTTAGATGGGCCTGGACCTGTTTTCTGCGATTTTTATGATCTGTTTGGGCTTTGACTTGTTTTCTGTTATATTTATGCCCTATTTAAAGGCCAGAACGTCTTAGGGTTTGTATCTTTTGATGGCTTAGGCACAAAAACACATTTTTCACCCCTTTGGGGTAGATCTGGAGATGGTGACAGCTCTCCTTTTCTCCTTTTTAGGGTTTGTATCTCTTTCATAACAAAATTCACCTAATTTCTCCATGACAATGGAGAACTAATCTTATTTGTTGCTGGGGAAAGATGTAACCTCTAAACTCTCATATATCAAATTTCTTATTTATTTATATGCTTGTCGTATGCTTTGATTATCAATTGTTGGGTTTCTCATCTGCGCTTAATGCTTTTATCGTTTAACTCATTCGATAATTGTTGTTTGTCTTTATTGATACGGGAACGTACGGTACTGTCATGAACTTGTGGGAAATTCCTTGATTAAGCAATACCACCTAGGGATAGGGGGGTAGGACGATCAATTGTTTTTGCTTCCGTTTATAATTACTAGGGGAGGCTAGGGATAGCAAGCTAGTAATTAGTAATAGGCTCTTTTCGCCGAGGGATCGGGTTAAGGGTAGATTAAGAAAGTTTGCATGACAATATGATAATAAAGCGAATCTAATAAGAATAGTAGATTTATGAGAGTGATTGGGTGAAATCTGAATCCTAGCAACAAATCCAGCTCATTTTATCAACATCATTCATCCACTTTTGTGTTTAACCTCAATTGATCAAATTGCATTCATGTTTATTTTTCCGCACTTTACATTCAAAAACCCTAAAAATATTTTGTTTTTATAGTCTTGATTGGTTAAGCAAAAGCACAACAGTTTAGTGCCGTGAGTCTCGTGGGAAAACGATACTTGGACTTACCATTTATTATTACTTGATACGATCTGGTGCACTTGCCAGTTTGTTAACAGCTATTGGAATTAATTGAAAGAAGAGTCAAAGTATCAAATAGTTGGAGTGCAGAAAAGTGAACCAGAATGTGAAAAAGTCAACCAGAGTGCAGAAAAGTCAACCAGAGTGCAGAAAAGTCAACTAGAGTGTCGAAAAGTCAACCAGAGTGTAGTTTAGTACCGCAGATAGCGCTGAGCGCCCTTTTGGGGGCACTAAGTGATAATTGTTGAAAAACAGTTATTTTCATGCTTCATTTGAGACCAAAATACAACCTTCAAGGCTTAGAATGAGCTTAGAATCAAGCAAAACACGTAAGTTGAGTCAGTTGAGAGTCAAAAGCTGTTTCTAGAGATATTATGCTTGTTTTGCATTGTTTTGCAGCGTTTTGATGAATATGAAAAATGGATTAAAGATGGAAGGTCTTAGAATCAATAAAGAAGAAGAAATATGAAGAAAAGAAGAGTCTAGGAACCGCCTAGCGCCAAAATCCAATGTTGGGCGGCCAAATGCGAGGGGTAGCCACTGTTTGGCGCCCAGGCGGTGCAGCCAGGCGGTGTAGCTAGGCGGTTTTGCGGTACGAGGCAAACCGCCAGGCGGTGGTGCGATTAAGGGGAAACCGCCGGGCGCCAAAGTGTGACGCCGGGCGGTTGTTTGCTAGGCTTGGGCCTAAATTTTGTGATGCTCCTCAACTATAAATAGCTCTAGTGCGAGTTTAGATGTATTCTTTTGATAGAAAGGGGCGGCCAGACCTAGTTTTCACTCCTTAGAGAAGATCTCTTGGATGCTTAGGCTCATTTTTATCCAATCTAGGGTTTGTTTTTCCATTCTTCCATCATTTTTCATCTAGTTTCACCATGACAATGGTGAACTAAACCCTTTTGTTGTTGGGGAACAATGTAATCTTTTGAAACACTCTTTTATTGAAACTCTTATTTATTTATATGCTTGTTGTATGCTTTGATTATCAATTATTAAGTTTCTCACCTGCGCTTAATGCTTTTATCGTTTAACTCATTCGATAATTGTTGTTTGTCTTTATTGATACGGGAACGTACAGTACTGTCATGAACTGGGGGAAATTCCTTTATTAAGCAATACCACCTAGGGATAGGGGGGTAGGACGATCAATTGTTTTCGCTTCCGGTTATAATGCATTATTAATTACTAGGGGAGGCTAGGGATAACAAGCTAGTAATTATTAATAGGATCTTTTCGCCGAGGGATCGGGTTAAGGGTAGACTAAGAAAGTTTGCATGATAATTAGATAACAAAGCGAATTAAATAAGAGGAGTAGATAAGAGAGAGCGGATAAGATGAAATTGTAAACCCCAACAACTCCATTCATCCATAGTGTTTTTCTCGTCAATTGAATCAATCGCATTTGCATGTTTACTTTTTGTTTCTTGCTTCCAAACCAATTAATTTCTCTTTACAAGTCTTACGATATCAATTTGCACGAACGATAAGGCCTGCGAGTCCTTTGGGAAGAACGATATTGGGTTTACCAATTATATTACTTGAAACGATCTAGTACACTTGTCAGAGACTTAACACTAAGTGCCAATTTCTTCTGTCTCACGCGTCAGCGCCACTGCTGAGCACTAGTTTAGTGCCGCAACTACCGCTGGGCGCCGACGGCGCGGGTTTGGACCTGTTTTCTGTTATTTTTACGATCTATTTAAGACCCAGACACCTTAAGGTTTGTATCTTTTGATGGCTTAAGCACAAAAACACGTTTTTCACCCCTTTGGGGGAAGATTTGGGAACTAAAGGCTCTCCTCTTCTCTTTCTAGGGTTTATCTATCTCCTCCATTCCATTGTACACCTAGTTCTTCCATGACAATGGAGAACTAATCGTATTTGTTGCTGGGGAATGATGTAACCTCTAAACTCTCTTGTATTTGAATTGATTTATATTATTATATGCTTCTTTCATTAATTGTTAAGGTTTTTCCTCTACACTCTATGCTTGCTTTGTTTAACTCATTCAATAGCATGATCATTGATTTGGTCGATATGGATACATACGGGGAAATCTAGAACTGGGGAAATTCTCCCAAAGGTAGTATTACCTAGACATAGGAATATGAGCGTTGGTTGGATATACACTCTTGTGCTTCAGAATTAATTATTAGGGATGCTAGGTGTTGGAAAAAGAATGGCTTAGTTTCAACACCAAGAGGGGGGTGAATTGGTGAGGTTTAAAAATCATAGTCTTTTTCAAATCTTTTTTGCAAACTATAAAGCTTTTAAAAGTTTCTTGAAACTGAATGAAAAAGATAAATCAAGTGCAGCGGAAAATAGTTAACTATGCAGAAAGTAAAGTCGACTTGAAAATAAAGAGTTCAGGGATAGAGAAATTCAAACATAGTTTTTATACTAGTTCGGGAAAATTGCCTACATCCAATGTCCTTCCTGTACCCGGAAGCAAGTGCACTATAATGGTCAAGGTTTTTATAACAAGGTTTCTATAGAGACCTCCATGTCAAAATATAAAACACCTCTCTAACCCTCTAACCAAAATATAGGCATACAACACCCAAAGAAAGCAACAAGATATCCCCTCTCCTGTAGTCTTTTTCAACTTTGAACAATCCTCAAAGTTCCAGAACGCAGCACGTCGTCTTCCTGTAATCACAACAGGGCAGCCATAATCTTCACAAGATTGAGAGAAGTAGATGATCAGTTTTCCAATACACCTCAATGTGCAGTATGATCAAGCTTTTCTTTCAGCACAACCTTGCTCGGCAAGTAACTATCCAAGAGAGATCTCCACGGTCTTCTTGATGAGTTCTTGGAGCGTTTTCACAGAGATCAAAATCTGAAACAATAGAATGAAATTGTTAGAATAGCCAAAGTCTCTGTGTAAAACAGAATCACGTCTATTTATAGTTTTCTGTAAAACAGACGCTCCTGTAGTCGACTTCACTACTAATACAGTCGACTGTAACCAGACAGTTATGGCAGTTAAAACAATTAGTAGTAGTCAGACCAACCAAATTGATTACACATTTAATTTATTTAACTTGTAATTCATGCTTGAACACAAAATCAAAATATAGTCGTTATAGTTCACAAGCATTAACAGAAATTCAAAACATAACTAACTAAGTCGAGTTGCCAGCGCATATAGTCGACTAAGTCACTTCAATGCAGTTTTGAAAATCTTTTCTTTGCAAAATTACACAGAACACTATTTTTGAAAATCTATGCAAAGTCATGAGTTTTAATCGATTTACTTCATAATGAAGTCGACTTAAAACTTGCAGTTTTGCCACACAATATAAGTTCAACAAAGTGCATGTGGTTTTCTTTTCTGAAACATATGTAATGCAATCACAGATGAATCTCATGTAGAAAAGTATTGAATATGCACACATATACAACAATTAACACAAACATCTTCTTCAAGAATTCATACACAATAAAGTTTTGAACATGTAACACATATCAATACATGTGCTATTAATAATGTGTTGTCATCATCAAAAACCAGAAACACTATGAGATTAAGGTTTAGCTAAACCAGTGCTTCCCTTATCAACAATCTCAACAATCTCCCCCTTTTTTGATGATGCACAACCATGATTAATAAACAACCATGTTTGTACACAACAACACATAAAATCAATCATATAATCAAACTAAATCAGAGCTCATATAAGCACACTGTATCAGAGAAAGTGATTAAATGATTTTATCAATATATCAGAGCAAACAAGAGTCTATCTCAAATATTTCAGAGATAATCCAGACAATATTTACTCTGTATCAACAGTATCAAGCAATCAAGTTTCAAGCAAATAAGCAATCAAACTTTCTCCTCCTTTATGCATTAGCAAAAAAGGTATGCTCTATGATAATGATATGCTGATAAATGATATGCCAGAGATGCATCAAAATAAACAGATTATTCAATTAATGATGCTTCCCTTGTCACAGATAATCACATGATAAAAAATAAAATCCCCCTAAAGTGTAGGCATGTGAAAAATCTAGACTATCATGTAATGCTCCCCCTGTCATTATAACAGCAATGATAGAATTGTATCAGAAATAAAATTTCAAACAATTCAATCAAGCATAGATACAATCAATCAACAATCTCACAATATAATCTCACTGATATATCAATCAATTATAAAACAGAGATATATTGAAAGTAAACAATATAAAATATGATCAAACAACAAAATAACCAAATTCCAACAAATGGATTTTATAGTACTTGTAAACCGATAGTCGATTGATCCATATTTCTAGTCGATTTCATTGCTCTCCATTGAGTAGTATCTCTATTAGTAAGTCCAAAAGCAATGTTTCCTGCAAAACCTTTCAAGATCTTTTGAAGATCAAGTAATTTAGAATCACATTAATCCAAGAAATTATACAGTTAAGAAGTGAGTATGCAAGAGAATCAATGTAACAATAAACATGTGCATAATCAACTTCATCAATCACACAGTTGATTTTAAATCGATTCAAACAGATTCAATCAAGAAATCAAAGAAGATTGAATTAAACCATAAACGACTGATTTCATTAATACTCAAAAAAAATATTACAATTAGTTATACCAAGAGATGATGACATATAAAGTCACCTTACAAAAAGTAACTACGAAGCAACAACACATAAACAAACAAAGTAACAAGGTACATTATTTGTTTTTCTTTCTCTTTTTGTTTACAAAATCACTAAGAATCATATCACTCCTGTTATCATCAGTATTCTCTTTTTCAGCACTCTCATCTGTGCTCATCCTTGAAGATACATCAGGAGTACTTACTTCTTCTTCTGATTCCTTCTCATTTTCAGTATCCATTTCTGCTGACAGAAACTTTTCTTTTAGTTCTAAAACAATATTTCTTATTTCTTCATGCATCTTTCTCAAGACTTTCAATTCCCTTAACACAATTCTTTCAAATTCAGACCTTGCTCTGTAAGGAACAACATCAGTTAATTCAGTTCATCATCATTGTTCCTAGATTCATTCTTAAACATCCAGCCTTCAGGTGTCTTCTGCATTTGCATCATATGCAGAGCTGATTTGTCTATAAGGCTAGTTCGGTTATAAGTTTCACTTGATTCTCCTATGCAGTTCACTCCAAAATGAACTAAATTTTTTGAAATGAAGACGCAATAAGGCAACTTTGCAGACTTCAGCCTTGTAACCTTCAACATATTATTAGATATTGCTATAGGCCAGTCTACTTGAATGTTCTACTTTAATGCCTTCAGTAGATATAAATCCTCTGTGGTGGCTTGAGCGTGGTTACCTCCCCTTGGAATTAAGATCCAAGAAATCGCAAAAACCGCAAGCCGATCATCCTTTTTCATACCACCAGTCTTGTAACAAGATTAATCCTGACAATCATCATGGTTTCTTAGGCTATCCTGAAAACCAGAGAACTTGTGGAACCCTTCAATACCTAGATGACATCTTTCACCTCCAAATTTGAGTCCAGCTAACTCAGTCCACACTTCATTCGTCAGCTTAATGTCGATGCCTTTTACTCTTGAACATAGAGTATCATTTTCAATTCTTAAATTTCAGTAGAAAACTTTTACCAAGTCAGGGTATTAGGGACTTGCTATTTCCACAAATTTCTTCAAACCTTGATGCTTCAACCACTCTTGAAAGTCGAATTCTTCCTCTCTGATAAACCTTAGTTTCAGAAACATATGAGTAATCAAGCTCCTCATTTTCCAACAGTCCAGATACTTTGACTCTATTTTGTCGTTGTTAATCCATCCATGTAAATCAGAAATATGCCTCACATTCTTTAGACCAATCGATTTAACTCTCTTCTGTTGAGATTGTTGATAAGGGAAGCACTCGTTTAGCTAACCTTAATCTCACAGTTCTTAGTTCACTCTATTTTTGATGTTGACAACACATTATTAATAACACATGCTTTGTTATGTGTTACATGTTCTGTTGCTTATTGATTAATATCTTGTTGAACATGTTTTTGTGTTGATTGTGATATGTGAATGCACATTTACTGAGCTTGTATAGGTTACATCATTTCTGGTTGCATTACACATAAAATCGAAGAAGAAAACCACATGAACTATTGTGAACTTAAACTTTGTGGCAAATCTGATAGTTCAAGTTGACTTCATTATTAATTGAATCGACTGAGACTGAAGACTTTGCATAGATTTTCAAAGACAGTGCTATGTTATATTTTGCATTGAAAATAATTTCAAAATGTACAGTTGTGTCAAAGTTGACTGTGTGCGCTTTGCATTTGACTTTGCTAGTTGTTTTATTTGAGATTCTGTTATGCTTGTGAGTTGTAACGGCTAAATTTTTAAAAGTTAGTTAAGCATTGAAGGATAGTCAACTGTATTGAATGTGAAATTAATTTGTTTGACCTGATAGCTACTAATTTGAGTTAACTGTTATTACTGTCAGAAGACAGTCGACTGTATTAGTAGCTTAGTCGACTACAGGAGTGTCTGATTTATAGAAATCTATAGATAGACGAGACTTGAGTTGTTTCAAAGAACTTTTGGGAAATCTAACATTTTCATATTCTGTTTCAGATCGTTTCTCTGTGATTTAGATCTCCAAGAACTCATCAAGAAGACCTTGGTGATCATTCTTTGAAGAGGTTCTGAAGGAGGATTCTGCTGTGCTTACTGCTTGATCATTATCTGCACAATTGAGGTGTTATCTGTTTGATCAAGAATCGTGTTGCATTCTGTGGTGATTGTTGTTGTACCTGTTGTTATTACAGGTGGTGGACTCGTGGAGTCTGGTACACTTTGAGGATTGTTCAAATTGGGTTGCAGATTGCAAAAGAGGGGATATCTTGCTGCAAGTCTTTTTGTTTGTATTGCTTATATTTTGGTTAGAGGGTTAGAGAGGTGTTTTATATTTTTGACATGGAGGTCTCTATAAAAGCCTAGTTGTAAAAACCTTGACAATTATAGTGCATTTGCTTTCTGGGATTGGAAGGACATTGGATGTAGGCATTGAGGCCGAAACAGTATAAAAACCTGCGTTTGAATTCTCTATCCTTACACTTTTTCATTCAGTCGACTCTGCTATTTACGTAGTCTACTTTGATTTTCCGCTGCACTTAAATTTCTATTACTTGTGATTCAAGAAAATTGTGCAAAGTTTTTGTTTTGTGAAAAAGATTTTGAAAAACTAGTCGACTTCTATTTTTCTTGAAAAATAATTGGCTTCCAATTTTCAAACTTTTGGTGAAGGTGCATCTACAAACAGACCACCTTTGTTTGCTGGTGAAAATGATCCTTTTTAGAAAATCAGAATGCAAATATTTCTTGAATCCGTGGATAGAGGAATTTGGGATGCAACTTTGAATGATTCTTTTGAGTCTACTATTAAACCCCTGGCAAGTGTACCAGATCGTATCAAGTAATAAAAATCGGTAATCCCAATATCGTTCTTCCCAGAGGACTCTTAAGGCCTCATCTTTCGTGTAAACTAATTGTTTAAGACTTGAGAAAAGAAAATTAATTTGAGTGTTTCAAATGCAAAACAAAAATAAACATGCAAATGAAGGAATTCAATTGACTTAGAGAAAATATGGATTAATGGAGTTGTTGGGGTTTACAATTTCATCTTATCCACCCTCATATATCTACTCTCCTTTTTTACTTTGCTTATTTATCATATTGTCATGCAAATTTTCTTGGTCTACCCTTAGCCCAATCCCTTGGTGAAAAGAGCCTATTACTAATTACCGGCTTGCTATCCCTAGCCTCCCCTAGTGATTAATAATGCATGATAAGCGGAAGAAAAATACAATTGATCGTCCTACCCCTATCCCTAGGCGGTATTAACATAATCAAGGAATTCTTCCCAGTTCATGACATTACTGTACGTCCCCGTATCAATAAATACAAACAACATCTACCGAATGAGTTAAACGGTAAAAGCATTAAATACAGGTAAAGAACCCAACAATTGATAAATTAAGCATATGCAAGCATATAAAGTAAATAAGAATTTGGATATATGAGAGTTTCAAAAGATTACATTTTTCCCCAACAACAAAGAGTTTAGTTCACCATAGTAATGGTGAAACTAGATGAAATATAATGGAAGAATGGAAAAGCAAACCCTAGATTTGATAAAGTGGAGCCTAAGCATCCAAGAAATCTCCTCCAAAGGTGTAAAGTTGCTATGGACGTTGTTCTCTGCCAAAAGAATTACATTTGGATTCGCACTAGGGCTATATATAAGCCAAAAAGATAACAGAAAGATCTCAAAATCCAAAATATAAAAACAGACAACCGCCCGGGTGCCAAAATTGGCCGCTCAGCGGTTTGCCTCAACACACGCCACCGCCCAGGCGCCTAAAATGACCGCTGAGCGGTTTGCCTCTTGTCGCTCTGGACGCTCAGCGTCACCGCCTGGGCGCCAAACAGTACTTTTCCTCAAACTAGGACGCTCAGCGGTGGAATTTATTGCTGAGCGGTTCACAGACTCTTCTTTTCTTCCTTTTTCTCCTTCATTCTTGAGTCTATGACCTTCCTACTTCATTACCATCTTCAATTTTCATCAAAAACCCTGCAAAACAATGCAAAACAAGCATAATATCTCTAGAAACAACTTTTGACTCTCATGTGACACAACTTAAGAGTTTTACTTGATTCTAAGCTCATTTTAAGCTACAAAGGGTGTGATTTAATATCAAATTTATGCATGAAAATAACGGTTTTTAGACCGTTATCACAACCCCAAACTTAAAACTTTGCTTGTCCTCAAGCAAAACAAAACAAAACTTGGCCTTCCAATTTTTCATCAAATAGTTCTACACTTTTCAAAATCCTTTTCTTCATGACAAGTTATTTTCCAATTTAGATTTTCAATGGAATCCTACCAAAATGCAAGCATGCTTTCAATCCAATCTAGTTCACCTACTTCAATATTTCCCAACAGATGTTTTATTCATGAATGATCAATCCACTAAGCATAGATGTAAACATAGATTTCAACAATTCTTACCAAGCAAGTGTTTCACTCAATCACTCGAGTGTTTAAGGACCACTCCACTCTTTACTATTCACATGTCACATAGAACAATATTGCCATTTATCTAAAACAATCAAAATCCTTACATGCAAATACCATCACAAGGACCTTTCCAAGGCTTGTAATGAGGTTGGGCTATCAAGAAAATTTGGTTTTTCTGGATCGCAAAATCCTTGAATTAAGAGAGCTATTTCATCACTGAAAAGGTTCAAGTTTAAACTCTCTCTATCGTCCATCTCCTTTATTCCCAACTTCTTCCCTTTTTATCAATTTTGCATTGAGTTCCTTTTTCATGCTTCTACTTTTTCTTTTTCTTCTTTACTCATGCATTTTTCTTTTCAATACTTAAACTCAATGCTCTTCTTTTGCCTTTCAATTTTCCCCATACAACCCCAAACTTGAACCTTTTCATCACATAAGATTATTCTCAACCCAACTCAAGATAAATAATTTCAAATCAAGGGTTTGCATCCTGTTTAAGGCCAAGGTTCAAAAGGGGTATAAAATTTTAAACTTATTGGGTGAAAATTTGGCTAAATAAGGCTTCCAAACATGGCCTTGATCATATAACATAAGCATGCAAATCAATCAATTATCAAGACTAAAGCAATATCATTCATGATTCCTTGTGAACAGTACGTATATCAGTGAAAACTCTGGAGCTCAAGACCTCATACAACATGCTTTCTCACACATCATTCATTTATCCTGCTTAGCATCAAAATCACAATCATAAACCACAATACATCTGTTCATATAGTTAGTGAACCATTTAACTAGATATCATCACACATACATTCTCAGTCAACCACATTCAATCATTATCAAATACTTGTCATGCATTTTAATACTACCATCAGATCCAATGTACAAGCCAAGCATAGACACAAAATAAAAGTTCAACCTATTCTACAAATTCAAAGTACAAAAGAAAAAGAAAAATCCCTGTCCAATTACTGACATCCATCAGTAGATGCCCTCAACACAAGTCCTCATCTAAGTCCTCCTGGTCTCCATCATTAGCATCTTCAAAATTCTCTTCATTATCATCATCCATATCTGGTGCTTCAGCTGCTCCAGACCTGCTTCCCTATGCTTGCTCCTGAGGCCAAGCCAAAGCTTCATGGAACTCGTCCATAGTCCACATGTACGCTGATGGTTGTTGATACAACCCTACTATTATCTCAGTAGTGGTTATCTACCCTCTGTGAAGATCCTCCATCCTAGCATCTATCATGGACATATACATGTCCTTCATCTGGAATGGCTCGGCATGCTGCGCCGGTGCATCTGCAGGTATATGCTCCTGCTGTGCTACTGCTCTCCTAAGACGTCTTCTAGGTGCTCCAGCTGCCTCCTCTTACTCACAGTACAGCTGATAATAAGCAGCATCTATGGCCTTCCTAGGCCTCTCATATGGTGGAACTACTGTATCCACCCTAGCCTGTTGACACAAAAAGGTGATCATGGACGGATGTCCCAACGGTGTCCTGCTACTCACAGTAGTAGCGCAACTCTGAATCTCGTCGGCAATGACTTTCCCGATGTTTACATCCAACTGCTTCAACATGCAGTAAATGAAGATGATCCGATGCATGGTGATGTCGGAAACATGTGAGCACGGCTGAATGTTGGCATGAGTGAATGCTATCCAGTAATTTGCCAAAGGCGTCAAATCTGCCCTTTCTATGTTGACGGGAAATCCATTAGGGTTATTCTGAAAATGCCTTCCAGGAAGGCACATAACCCTCTCAATATCTGTTATATCTCAGAACCCCCCAACAAGTGCTGCATACTGGCATTGTTCACCTGGCCATTCAATGCCCAAAAAGCTGTTAATAGTGTCAGGGTCATACCTGATGATTTGTCCCCTTACATAACTAATATATCTCCCAGCATCAACTCCTCTAGGCAAAGCATTGGTATAAAACTCCTTTACCAATTCAATGTTGGCCGGTGCAGGATATGTGGCCAACCTCTCCCAATCTCTCCTCATGATTTCTGCTCCAAATTCAGGAGCTAAATTTGGGATAAAAGTGGCCTTCCTCTCCATCAATAATCTCCTCTCCTGCACAGTCACAACATGTTCCTAATGTTTCCTAGAGAGGAACCTAGGCGAATAGAATCTTCTTTGCCTCTCAGGTTCCTTCCTTTTGTTATTGATGAGTGGTTATTTCTTGAACTGTATTTAGTTTATTGCACTTAAATAAACCAGGGAATTGTGTTTAATTGTCTGTTATTTCCCCGTTTTCCGAATTCTGCTTAATTTGGTCGAAAATTCGTAATTATGCTAATTTGGATTTTCTGAGCTGATTAAGCGCATTTCTGGTTGCAGGGAAGTTTTAGAAACATCATCTGGAGAAATAGGATATGGCATGACACATTCAAAGGCTCAACATTTAGTCATTTAGATTCTAATTAAAGTTGTAATTTCGTTTTCTAGAAGTCCTTAATTAGAATTAGGTGTTTTGGACCCTTTTAAGGGCAATTTTGTAAAAGCCCAATGTGTGGGACACTTGGCACCAAACCCTAGGGTTTCTTTTAGAGGTGGACCCCACCCATTTTATGGAATTCTCGGCCTTGAGAAGAGAGGGCACACTTCATTTCACACTTTCATTTTGCTTTGCCTTGTATGAACTCTCTCTTGGAGACCATGTAGGGTTTTACGTTTTTGGAGCTATGGAATGACCAAGATCATATTTTTCTTCTTCTCTTTCTTGCAACTTTACTTATTCTTGCTTAAGGAAAAGGAGATTTATCACTCCTCTTCTTGCATTTTTCCATTTGCATGTTGAAGCTTGAGCTTGAAGGTGGTTGTTTACTTTTTCATGGTGGTTTCTTTGGTTGAATGAAGACCCATTTTCCATTTCGTTTTTCTTCTCATTTGCTGCAGTAATTTCGTATTTACTTTGGTTTACTTGGATTGGATGATGAAAATGAAGTTCTTGATGGGTTTTGGAGTGAAGGAAGCTTGAGTTGGTGTATGGGTGTTTGAGTTTGGACCATTTCTTCTTGTGTTTTGTTCTTGTTGATTGGAAGCATTTTATGAGCTAGAATTTGTGCTACATTATCATGGCTGGATGGTTCTGGACCTTGAGCTAGGAGTATGATTTTCGTTTTTACCAAAAGCTTGAAGAAATAGGAAGGTTTGGTTGGGTCAAATGAGTAGAAATTTGGGTTTCTTGTTCTTGTGTTGATTTGCAATTGAACTTTGGGTTTTCTTGGGTGTATTTTTGGTAGATTGAAGGAAGAAAACGTGAATGATGGCTGTTGTTAGAGAAAAAAAAAACGAAAATGGTGTGTAGAAAGGAGAGAGAATGATGCATTTAACTTTTACCACTTTTGGCCAAGCAAAAGGAGATGCTTCTTTTAAGTAAAGGAATTTTTTCCACTTTGGTTTTGCCTCTAGCATTGTTTCTTTCGAGAATTACCATGAGGAAGGTAGGTCTTTGGTGTTTATTTTTCATTTGACCTTGCTTATGTGGCACAAGGGTAGGAGAAATTGAGCACTTTTTGACTTGTGGACTTTTTGAAGCATTGTTTGCAACCATTGCATTGGTGATTCACGTAAATTGGTGTCTTGGTGTGTGGAACAAGAATTTTTACTGCATGGAGAGAGGAGTGCGCACGGTTTTTATGGTGTGAGGTTGTCTTATGTTCAATTTTCTTGAAGAAAGAAGCACATGGGACAAGAGGCAACATATTTTATAGTTTAGTGAAGGTTGACTTTGAAGTTGGACTTTGGAATGCCACAAGGATGCTCACGGCCCAAGGGGTTTTTCTAGCCCTTTTGCACTTTTAATTTAATTTGGTTGGATGCACTTGGTCACATAAATTGCTAGTAGGAAAAAGTTGTGTTTGCTTATTTCTTTTGTTTTGAATTAGTTTGCATAATAGGATTAGTTGTTTTTCATTTCTTAAATGTAGTTTTGCATTTAATAATTTTAATTAAGCTAGATAGTTGTTTGTCACATTGTTGGGGTCTAGTATTTTATTTTTGTTTTAATGTTGTTTGATATGTTTGGTCTTGTCACTTTAATTGTCATGATAGCTTAAATTAACTGTGTTGGTCATTAGCTATATTGCATTGCTTCTTTGAGATTTCTGGACTGTATTTGTAATTGTGACTCTCACTTGGTTAATATCAAATCTGTATTTGCAGTTGCAATTGGGTATACACTTAGTTGCCCAGTTGGTGTTGATTCGTCTCTTAGTCGATGAAACTGCATGGTGTAAATTAGACTGCGCTTAGTCGATGAAACTGCATGGTGTACATTGCGTTCTCTTAGTCCGCTTTTATGAAAACATAATTAGACTGCGCTTAGTTGATTAATTGTGTTGGATTAGAGGTTTGAGTTGGTTTTATTTTGTTGATTTGTGATAGGAAGCATTTTAATTAAGTTAATGACCAACCGTTTTTAGTCTGTCTTTGAAACCATTTTTTTTAGATCTGTGTCTGTGTTTCTGTTTGCGTTAGTGATTTGATTTTATTCATCCGTATTCACCACAACGTTTTTACAAACCCCCCCTTCGTGTGTGACTTAATTCTTGAACCGAAAAATTGGTCCTTGAGAGACGACCTAGGAGTCATTTCCTAGTCTATACTGCATTCTTTTATGCACATTAAATTTTGCATGGGGTGCGACATCCATCAGTTACCAAGAGTTTTCACCCTTCTTGATGATGAAGACATTGCTACATAAAGTTCAAAATACCACAAAAATTCATCATTAGAGGTTAGTATATCATCAATTAAATTCCAAACTGATCACATTCCAACACTGAGAGAAAACAGGGGCCCTCAGTGTCCCTACATAAAAAATCAAGCATCCAACAAAATCTGCAGCAGACCGCCCAGGCGCCAAAGTTGGCCGCTCAGCGGTTTGCTTCAAGCTGCACCACCGCTCAGCGTCAAAGGAGACCACTCAACGGTGGTGACTAGGGATTCTTTAAA
This sequence comes from Vigna reflexopilosa, assembly GCA_027742785.1. NCBI lineage: Eukaryota > Viridiplantae > Streptophyta > Magnoliopsida > Fabales > Fabaceae > Vigna > Vigna reflexopilosa. The sequence continues at coordinate 3,989,566 of CM050926.1, read as the reverse complement.
AACCCTTTTAAAATCACCCTATTCTTCATTCTAACACTAATTTCATCAATTCAGACCAAAGTTAGGCAGTTCAATCGGTACAAACAGTTCCTATTTCATCAAATCATGCATAGAAATCAAAAGCCCTAATTTATCATGTTCCTAAGCATGTTCTTTATCAAAGTTCAAATGTAGAAACCCTAAGAATGAAAGTGCACAACTTACTTGAATGGAGAAACTAGATGCTTGCTAACTTCCTTTTAATTGATGACGAATGCCTCTTAAGTGTACGATCCCTCAACAAAAACCCCAAACTTTGACACGACAATGATAGAAAAGTGAAATTTTTGTGAGTGGGTGATGAGAAAAAGTGGGGAAATCCCTTTGGAAAACCTTTGAAAGTGAAATTGGGTGCTAGGGTTCACAGAGAACCCTTGGGCGAGCTTCAAAGAATGTTTTTGAAAGTGCAAAACCCCAGAAACGCTGAGCTTTTAAAAGCCCAAGCGGAGTCTGCGCCGCCACCGCTCAGCGGTAAAATGCACCGCTCAGCGGTGGGCAGAAATTTTTTTCTCTCTTTTTTTTTGCTTACTTTTGCATGCTTCCACCCTTTTGCACCTGATTTTAACCTTCAATTTTTCAATTTCATGCCATTCCCCTCTCAAATGCACATGCAAACATATAATTACCTGATAACGGTTGAAAAACCGTTATTTTCATACTTAATTTTGATATCAAATACACCCTTGTTGACTTAGAAACTTGCTTGGAATCATGATTTTTCTTTAGTTTTGTGAATAAAAGAGTTGAGGACATGTTTTATGACTTTATCATTAAATTCCCTTGATTTTGTAGGTTTTTGGAATGAATTGAAAGAAAGGTTGAAGTATCAAAGGGTTGCAGTGCAGAAAAGTCAAATAGAATGCAGAAAAGTCAACCAGTCAACCAGAATGCTGAAAAGTTGACTAGAGTTAACCAGAGTGCTGAAAAGTCAACTAGAATCCAGAAAAAGTCAACCAGACGTGATTTGATATATTTTCTACGATTTTTATGATCTGTTTGGGCTTGGACCTATTTTCTGTTATTTTTATAGCCTATTTAAAGACCTAGACACCTTAGAGAATGTATCTTTTGATGGTTTAGACACAGAAACACACTTTTCTCCCCTTTGGGGGTAGATTTGGAGGTGGTGACAACTCTCCTTTTCTCCTTTTTAGGGTTTCTATCTCTTTCATTCCATTATTCACCTAGTTTGTCCATGACGATGGAGAACTAACCTTATTTGTTGTTGGGGAAAGATGTAACCTTTAAACTCTCATTTATCCAAATTCTTATTTATTTCATATGCTTGCATATGCTTGATTTATCAATTGTTGGGTTCCTTACCTGTATTTAATGCTTTTATCGTTTAACTTATTCGCTAACTATTGTTTGTCTTTATTGATACGGGAACGTACAATAATGTCATGAACTAGGGGGAATTCCTTGATTATGTTAATACTGCCTAGGGATAGGGGTAGGACGATCAATTGTATTTTGCTTCCATTTATCATGCATTATTAATTGCTAGGGGAGGCTAGGGATAGCAAGCCGGTAATTAGTAATAGGCTCTTTTCACCAAGGGATTGGGTTAAGGGTAGACCAAGAAAGTTTGCATGACAATATGATAAATAAGCGAATTAAATAAGAAAAGTAGATATAAGAGAGTGATTGGGTGAAATCTGAATCCTAACAACAAACTCATATCATATTATCAACATCATCCATCCCCTTTTGTGTTTAACCTCAATTGATCAAATTGCATTCATGTTTATTTTTCTGTACTTTATATCCAAAAAGCCCAAAATATTATTTTTATAGTGTTGATTGGTTATGCAAAAGCACAACAGTTTAGTGGCATGAGTCTCTTGGGAAAACGATACTTGGACTTACCATTTATTATTACTTGATACGATCTGGTACACTTGCCAGGGTCTTAATAAGTTTTTGGCGCCGTTGCCGGGGACTCGTGGTATAACTATTCTATATGTGTGATTCTTAACCGATTAGACTTTCTATCTTTCTATCTCTTTATCTATCTTTCTATCTTTCTGTTTCTTTATTTAAAAAAAAAAACGAAAACTTATATCTTTTTCTGTTTTTATTTTTCTGTTTAAAAAAAAAATGAAAAAAAAAATATCTTTTTCTGTTTTGATTTTTCTGTTTTTATCTTTCTGTTTTTTTTTTAAAAAAAAAAAATCTTTTTCTGTTTTTATCTATCTGTTTTTATTTTTTTATCTTTATTTAAAAAAAAAAACAAAAATAAGATAAAATAATATCTTCTCCTTATTCTTCTCCTTATTTTTCTCCTTATTCTTCTCCTTATTCTTCTCCTCATTCTTCTCCTCATTCTTCTCCTTATCTTTCCATCTTTCTATCTTTCTATCTTTCTATTTATTTTTCTTTTTATCTTTTTAATTTTTTTTATCATTCTATCTTTTACTGTTTTTATTTTTTGGGCTAATCTATGCTCTAGTGCAGTGTTCTTTAGTGTATGCAGGATAAAATGTTTGGTACTAGGAGCACAAGATCATCAGGAGGCAGATAAGGAAGGATAATTGGTTCACCAACACCCTGGTGTGAAAAGTGACAAACCCAAACCTGGCACACCAGTGAAATTCAAGAATAGGTTATGGGTTGTCAAGACTATCAAAGCAAACAAGAATTCTTGAGATTGAGGAACCTTAGAGTTGGTGATAAAGGAAATTTCCGAGATGTTGTTGGTGTCATAGAGGAAGGAAGAATGCAAACATAAAATATCAACACCTACTGATGGGTGTTTGGGCTTTATCGGGTCAAGCTAATGACGTTAAAGAAGCGCTTGCTAGGAGGCAACCCAGTTTCTAACCCCGTTTTTGAATTATTTTTTTTCTTTCTTTTATTTGATTTGATTTGATTTTATTTAAAATTTTTAGGTTAAATGCTGCTTCTGATGGCAATAATGATAACATCTACTGATGGATGTTAGGTGATTTGGCATCTACTGATGGAAGCCAATGAAGATAAGAAAGATTAGCATCTACTGATGGATGCTATATGGTTAGACATCTACTGATGGATGTCACTGACAGCATTTACTGATGAATGCTACTGGGATAGCATCTACTGAGGGATGCTAGAAGATTTAGGTATCTACTAAAGGATACCAGGAAAGTACACCTACTGATGGGTGCTAGAAAGGTTTGGGTCAGGCTCGTGACGTTAAACAAGCGCTACCTGGGAGGCAACCCAGTTGATTGATTTATTTTTTCATGTTTTAATTCTTGTTCTAGTTGCATATGTGAGATAAATGATTGGGAATTGCATAAAAATTAAATTTTGAAAGTTGAATTTGAAGGTTTAAAGGGTTAAAATGTTTTAAAAAGAATAAAAGAGAGGGGTGTAAACCGCACCCACTGCCGGGCGGTGAACTACTGCTGGGCGGTGGCGACGCTGAGGGGTCAAAGCGTTTTAAAAGAGGGTTTTGTTCTTTTGGCCCATTATTTGATTTTTCTACCCCTCAGGTTCGCCCAAGCACTCTTTACCAAACCCATAATCTCTCTTTCACTTTCAAAAATCCTATAAAGATTTCCCAACACTTCTCCTATCATCCTCTCTCTTAAAAACTTAATTTTTATCACTTTTTCATCCAAGTTTGGGGTTTTGTGAGAGCCCAGCTATTTGGGGTTGATTCCTCCACATTCCTTGGAAGAACTTTTGTGTGCTACTAACGTTTAATGAGATTTCTTGTGGTTTTGTGATTTGTACTTGATGCAGGGATGGCCTCCTCCTCAGGAAAGAGGATCAAGACTGTGGGGAACAAGAGGAAGGAATCAGAGTTGAAGCAGCTGAAGCTCCAGCTATGGAAGAAGATGATGAGATAGCATTTACTAATGGATGCTATTTGCACTAGAATAGGATTTTCTATCTTTGTTTTTGTATTTATTTATTTCTGTTTTTTAGAATAGGTGTTGATAAACTTGGTTGGATACTATATCTGATATAATGGTTTGATATTGATATTTTTGCATGATGGGTATTGCTTGATGATGCTTTGATATTGATGATGTTGAGAATGTGCACAATATGCTGATATACAGGTGGGGGTTCACAAGCTGTGTGAACAAATGCATTGTGATTTTGTGATTGTGATTATGAGGCTAAGCAGGGTATTTGATTGAATGATTGGAATAAGCTTGTGTGAGGTTTTTGAGCTCTAGAGTTCTTATTGATATATTTGCTATCAACTGGAAGCATGAATGATTTTGCCTAAATTTCTGTGATTGATTGAATTGCATGTATGTGTCATATGATCAAGGCCGTTTTTGAAAAGCCCTTTTCTAGCCAAAAATTTCGTCCCACATGAAAAAGGAACATTCTATGTTCTACCCTCTTTGAACCTAAGCCTTAAACAGAATGTGAAAACCCTTGCTTTGAAAATCTTTGCCTTGAGTTAGGTTGAGAAATATTTTTGGGGTATTGTTAAAAGTTCCAGTTTGCGGTTGTTGGGAGAATTGAAAAAGAAAAGAAAAGTTAGGCATTGAGCTTATGAGTTGAAAAGAAAATGCATGAGAAAATATGAAAAAGATAGAAAAAGAAAAAGCATGAAAAAAAAAGCTCAATGTGAAGAAAAGGGAAAGTGGGGAATGAGTGAGATTGGTAAAAAGAGAGTTTATGGTTGAACTATGAATGTAAAGATAACTCTCTTAACTCAAGGATTTTGTGATCTAGAAAAACCAATTTTCCTTGTTAGCCCAACCACATTATAAGCCCTGAAAAGTCCTTGTGATGACATATGTGTGTGATGATATTTGATTGTGGTAAATGAAAGGCAATTTCTTTTTATGTGACATGTGGATAGTAGAAGGAAGGAGTGACCTCTTGAAACACCTGTGTGATTGAGTGAAACACTTTATCTGGTGAGGAATGATTCCATGAATTCATGATTACATCTATGCTTAGCTAACTGATCATTCATGGGAATAGCATCTGTTGGATATTATGTGATTGTGTGAACACCATGATGAGTTATTGTGATTCAAAGCATGTGCACATCTTGACTAAATTCTATTGATGAGCTGATTTGAGTGATTACCTATCTTGAAAGAAAGAACTTTTGAATGTGATTGAACCATTGTGTTGATTTGTGGAAGACTAAGTTTCATCTTGTTTGCTTGAGGACAAGCAAAGTTTAAAGTTTGGGGTTGTGATAACGGTTGAAAAACCGTTATTTTCATACTTAATTTTGATATCAAATACACCCTTGTTGACTTAGAAACTTGCTTGGAATCATGATTTTTCTTTAGTTTTGTGATTGAAAGAGTTGAGGACATGTTTTATGATTTTATCATTAAATTCCCTTGATTTTGTAGGTTTTTGGAATGAATTGAAAGAAAGGTTGAAGTATCAAAGGGTTGCAGTGCAGAAAAGTCAAATAGAATGCAGAAAAGTCAATCAGTCAACCAGAATGCTAAAAAGTTGACCAGATTTGACGAGAGTGCTGAAAAGTCAACTAGAATCCAGAAAAAGTCAACCAGACGTGATCTGATATATTTTCTGCGATGTTAATGATCTCTTTTGGGCTTGGACCTATTTTCTGTTATTTTTATAGCCTATTTAAAGACCTAGACACCTTAGAGAATGTATCTTTTGATGGTTTAGACACAGAAACACACTTTTCACCCCTTTGGGGTAGATTTGGAGATGGTGACAACTCTCCTTTTCTCCTTTTTAGGGTTTCTATCTCTTTCATTTAGTTTTTCACCTAGTTTCTCCATGACGATGAAGAACTAACCTTTTTTGTTGCTGGGGAAAGATGTAACCTCTAAACTCTCATTTATCCAAATTCTTATTTATTTCATATGCTTGCATATGCTTGATTTATCAATTGTTGGGTTCCTTAGCTGTATTTAATGCTTTTATCGTTTAACTCATTCGGTAACTATTGTTTGTCTTTATTGATACGGGAACGTATAGTAATGTCATGAACTGAGGGGAATTCCTATATTATGTTAATACCGCCTAGGGATAGGGTTAGGACGATCAATTGTATTTTGCTTCCATTTATCATGCATTATTAATTGCTAGGGGAGGTTAGGGATAACAAGCTGGTAATTAGTAATAGGCTCTTTTCACCAAGGGATTGGGTTAAGGGTAGACCAAGAAAGTTTGCATGACAATATGATAAATAAGCGAATTAAATAAGAAAAGTAGATATAAGAGAGTGATTGGGTGAAATCTGAATCCTAACAACAAACCCATCTCATATTATCAACATCATCCATCCACTTTTGTGTTTAACCTCAATTGATCAAATTGCATTCATGTTTATTTTTCTGTACTTTATATCCAAAAAGCCCAAAATATTATTTTTATAGTGTTGATTGGTTATGCAAAAGCACAACAGTTTAGTGGCATGAGTCTCTTGGGAAAACGATACTTGGACTTACCATTTATTATTACTTGATACGATCTAGTACATTTGCCAGGGGTTTAACATTACCTTAAGACAGAGTTTAATAACAAATAATCAACTGGGTTGCCTCCCAAGTAGCGCTTGTTTAACGTCACGAGCTTGACCCAAACTTGCTTAGCACTTATCAGTAAGTGCAAATCCTTCCAACACCCATCAGTAAGTGTACCTACCTGTATCCTTCAGTGGATACATAAAAATTACCATCCCTCAGTAGATGCTTCCGAAAATTGTTTAAATATCCAACTAATTTACATAAAATAAAACTAATATATTACAACAACTGGATGATCCCCACCCATCAGTAGGTGTTGATAACCCCCTTGCTTGATATTTTTTTCTTTTTCTTCTTCCTACTGAATTCCTTCATAAAATTGAGAACACCAAGCACATGCTTCCATGTTTCAATCATAGGAACTTTGATCTCCAATCTCTTGAAGATCTCCATAAAGCACTTCACTTTCTTTTCCTTCCTATGATATTTCTTTTGATGAGGAAAGGGTTTTTCATATGATCTTTTCTTCTTTCCTCTCTTCCTCTCTTTCTCAATCTTTTCCTTCAGATTTCTCTTTTTCTCTTTTCTTCTTTTTTTCTTTCTTTTCACCATTTTTCTCTTTTTTTCTTTTCTTTCAACTACTTCTTTTTCCTTATCATCATCTCTATCTCCCTCACTCAACATTTCTGTTTCTATTTCTTCTATCTTTTCCTCTTCTATCTCTTCATCAACATTATCACTTTCAAAACTAGTGGCCTGACATTCCTCCCTAAGGTTAACCTCAGTATTAACAATAGAATTAAATATTTCATTGGATTGATGAATCTGTATCTCCAACCTTTTATTCCTTGCTTCATGCTCTTCTGTAGAGAAGAGAATAATTTGGATAAGTCGTTCCAATGTCTCGTCCACTTTGTTGATTTGCTCTTTCAAAGCAGACACCTGTTGCCCTAATAGTAATTGTTGATGTGGATCTCCTGCTTCTTCATTCCAACTCTGATCCATGCTTGAGTGAGGTTCCCACCAGTATTTGAAATTATTTTGATAGAATTGAGTGCCCATAGAACCAAATTCTTGTACATATTGCATCCTGTAAACATTAGGAACAAAATCCTAGAAATAATTTATTAGAATAAACATAAAAAAAATCAAGTCGAATTTAATCAATTTACACTACTCGAAAAAGTTAAACCAAGAGTCCCCGGCAACGGCGCCAAAAACTTGTTAAACCCCTGGCAAGTGTACCTGATCGTATCAAGTAATAAAAATCGGTAATCCCTATATCGTTCTTCCCAGAGGACTCTTAAGGCCTCCTCTATCGTGTAAACTAATTGTTTAAGACTTGAGAAAAGAAAATTAATTTGAGTGTTTCAAATGCAAAACAAAAATAAACATGCAAATGCAGGAATTCAATTGACTTAGAGAAAATATGGATTAATGGAGTTGTTGGGGTTTACAATTTCATCTTATCCACCCTCATATATCTACTCTCCTTTTTTACTTTGCTTATTTATCATATTGTCATGCAAACTTTCCTTGTCTACCCTTAGCCCAATCCCTTGGTGAAAAGAGCCTATTACTAATTACCGGCTTGTTGTCCCTAGCCTCCCCTAGTGATTAATAATGCATGATAAGCGGAAGCAAAATATAATTGATCGTCCTACCCATATCCCTAGGCGGTATTAACATAATCAAGGAATTCTTCCCAGTTCATGACATTATTGTACGTCCCCGTATCAATAAAGACAAACAACATCTACAAAATGAGTTAAACGGTAAAAACATTAAATACAGGTAAAGAATCCAACAATTGATAAATCAAGCATATGCAAGCATATAAAGTAAATAAGAATTTGGATATATGAGAGTTTCAAAAGATTACATTGTTCCCCAACAACAAAGGGTTTTGTTCACCATAGTAATGGTGAAACTAGATGAAATATAATGGAAGAATGGAAAAACAAACCCTAGATTTGATAAAGTGGAGCCTAAGCATCCAAGAAATCTCCTCCAAAGGTGTAAAGCTGTTGTGGACGTTGTTCTCTGCCAAAAGAATTACATTTGGATTCACACTAGGGCTATATATAAGCCAAAAAAATAACAAAAAGATCTTAAAATCCAAAATATAAAAACAGACAACCGCTAGGCGCCAAAATTGGCCGCTCAGCGGTTTGCCTCAACACACGCCACCGCCCAGGCACCTAAAATGACCGCTGAGCGGTTTGCCTCTTGTCGCTCTGGATGCTCAACGTCACCGCCTGGGTGCCAGACAGTACTTTTCCTCAAACTAGGATGCTCTGCGGTGGAATTTACTGCTGAGTGGTTCACATACTCTTCTTTTCTTCCTTTTTTTCCTTCATTCTTGAGTCTATGACTTTCCTACTTCATTACCATCTTCAATTTTCATCAAAAACCCTGCAAAATAATGCAAAACAAGCATAATATCTCTAGAAACAACTTTTGACTCTCATGTGACACAACTTAAGTGTTTTACTTGATTCTAAGCTCATTTTAAGCTACAAAGGGAGTGATTTAATATCAAAATTATGCATGAAAATAACAGTTTTGAGACCGTTATCACCTACTCACTGTTGAAGGAAAAACTATTTTGAAAAAATTTTCTGGGTGGACTCCTGAGGAAAATATGAGGAAAATAGAGAAGCACAGTATGATGTTAAAGCTATAAATATCATTACCTCTGCACTAAGGAGATGTAGGATGTCTTGGAAGTCACGCATGAAGGCATTGGTGAAGTCAAGAGAGCAAGGAAGAATTCTCTGATTCAAGAGTATGAACTTTTTCGGATGAAGGCTGGAGAGGCCATCTATGATGTCCAGAAAAGATTCACACACATTGTAAATCACCTTATGCCTCTTGGCAAAATATTTGACAAAGAGGAAATCAACATCAAAGTTCTAAAAAGTCTGAACAAAAAGTGGCAAATAAAAGTCACTACAATCTCAGAATCTAAAGACCTTACAAGCATGAACATGGCTACCTTGTTTGGCTAATGAAAAATATCAAAGAAGTTTAGTCGACTAATGAAAAATAATAGTCAACTTACTAACCATGCAGGTCAAAGAAAAGCAAAGAAAGGCTTTAGATCAAATGTTTTCTAATGCTACGAATGCGACAAAGAAGGACATATCAAACCAGATTGTCCAGAATTAAAGCCAAAGCAGAAAGCCAGTGGAAGATTTCCACAGGAAAAAAACAGAAAGCACAAAGGAGCTTACATTGCCTGGGAAAATAGTGATTTTGACACATCAAGTGATGAAGATGCTGATCACGAAGAGGAATCAAACATGTGTTACATTGCTGGAACATCAGTGGCTGACGAAGATAGAGACTCAGATTTTGAGAATGAGCCAATAAAAGTGAAGTACTATTTACTGTTAGATGCATTCAAAGAAATCCATGCTGAAGCTATGCGACTATAATACAAGGTTAATCGACTTAACTTTGAGAGAAGATATTATGAGCATAAAATTAATAACCTTGTGGCTGATAATGAGAAATTACAGAAAGAACTAGATGATGCTTTAATGTCTGCTAAAGAAGTTAAAATTGAGTGTGTTGCAGTAGAAAAAGATTGTGTTAAATGTCCTACTCATATTGAACAAATTGATTACTTGACTAGCACGCTAGCCAAATTTACTCAAGGTAGAGACAATTTAAATGTTGTATTAAAGTGTACTGGTAGAGTTATTAACATAAAATGCATTGGTTTTAAATCTAATTCTAATAGGTCCAATACAAGAAAATTTTCAGAATTAAGCAAACCTGCTAAACATGCTTGCTTTTATTGTAATTGTGTTGGTCACACTGTTAGAAACTGTTACTATAGAACTATTGGTGTTCCTAAAGGATTGTATGTATGGAAAGCAAAGGAACAACTAACCACTACATACGATCAAGGACCCAAAGCAAAATCGGTACTTGCAACAAAAAATTTGAGTTGTTTTGCAGGATAACAATCAGATGCAAGGATGTGCAGTGAGAGCTCAAGGATGAACTACATTGGCTATTTTAATCATCTTGAGTGTCTAAAAAGGATAACAAGTATTACATCACTGCATCATGCATAAATTGATTGATTGTTTGATGTCTGATTGGATGTATGATTGTCTGTACGCTTGAATGATTGATTTGTTTTGAAAAACAGATTTCACGAATATTAGTCGACTTTATTATGAACCAATTCGACTATGTGTTTTTAGTGGGTACAACTCTGTTTTTGGAAACTCTGACAAAAGCTTGAGTCAACTTTCATTTTATTCGAATCGACTTGAAACCTCTGTTTTGGGTTTACAAAAATTAAAAAAAAAAAATTCAAAATGGGTCATTTTTGGGTTTTAGTCATTCACGCTCTTTTTATATGTGTCTTTATAAGACTTGAGTTGCATTCATAAGTTTGTGTCTGGTCGAAACTCCAAGGAACCCTGTCTGAGAAGAAAGATTTTTCAAGAAACTGAATCTTCATGGCCTCCACCAGTCAAGCTACCTTCAAAAATAAAGGAAAAGAGGTCATCACCATCAGAAGATCTGATCCAACTGGATGGATTTGTGACAAGGAAACTCGAGAGCAGTTCTTGATTTCTGCTCCTAAATTTGTTGCTGACCCTATGAGCATAAACCTGAATTTGGTCAAAAATGAAGGATTCATGTTTCCTCACTGGTTTGAAAAGCAAGGGCTATCAATCTTCGTAGAATTGAAAGGATGTTGGTATCCTGATCTCGTCAAGGTTTTCTACCACAACATGAAGGTGGAAGACGATGTCATATACTCAAAGGTAAAAGGAATTGTTATCCATATTAATGATTTCATCTAGAACATTATCATAAACTTGCCATCAGAAGGGGCTTTATCACATCTTCCCACTACTGAGATCAATACCTTGTTAAACAAGAAACGGGTATACAGGGAATGGCTGAGATTTCTTGGTATGTACGACAAAGAAAATGTTTTTTCACATGAAGGACTACAAAAAGAAGAAAAGATTGTGGCACATCTACTGGCAAAGATAATTTTGCCCGGAAGAATAAAGAAAGATAGAATGACTACTAAAGATGTCCATCTTCTTCATGCTATAAGAAACAGTACTCCTACAAACTGGCTATGTGTAGTAAAATATCACATGAAGAACACTGCACTGAAAAGGTCTCTGTATCTACCATATGCCAGTTTTATAAGCAAGGTTCTGGTTCTTCTAGGTGTTGAAATAAGAAATGAGCAAAGATGTTTTTGGGGCTCATCAAATGTGTTTGACAGAGACTCTTTGATGTCTCTTGGTTCGGTGAAAACCATAAATGGTTGGATCTTCATGGGAGAAAACAAATCAGAACATGGCTTGAAATACACTTATACTGAAAAGAATGACTGCTCAAATTTCTTTCCTGTGTCTAAGTTTGAAATATACGCAGTTGAGCAGATTAGAATAATACATTAGAAATTCGACAATCTTGTAGAGGAACGCAATATTGTCAAGCAACTTAATGCAATCAGTTCCTCCAAGGAAGAATCAACAAAGTTTTTTTGAATCAATTTAGGGCAATTGGAAGTTTTTGCACTTTGTGTCTATGAATGAGTTTTGTGTCTTGGTGTGTCTTAGGTCTTTTGATGTTCTTTTTGATAATGGCTTAGAATGCCTTTTTTTTTGTTATCTGGTTTTCTTTTTGTTCTTGTTCTGTTCATCAAATGTAATATCCTTTTTGAACAAGTAATGAAATCAGTAGTTTGATTCAATATCATTATCTTTAATCTGATTGATTAAATCTGCTATGATTGAATGAACTTGAATTGACTTTGTAATGAGTGAAGCTGACTATGCATGTCTTTCACTGTTACATTAAACTGTTATGCATATTCACCTCATGATTAAGTATTTTTCTTGCATTTCTATGATTCTAAAATGCTTGATCTTCAAAAGATCATGAAAGGTTTTGCAGGAAAACATTGCTTTGGATTTCATAGCTAGAATCAAAATTGACTGGAAAGCAATGAAATCGACTTGGATAATAATTAAATCGACTTGATTTTAACAGGATTATAAATTCCATCACTGGAATTTGGTTATTGTGTTGATTGGTTATTCTATTATGCTTATCTTCAATATATCTCTACTTCATAATCATTGCTTATTTCCTATATGAGGTTATATTGTGAGATTGTTGATGATTGTATCGTTGCATGAAAAAATTGCTTGAATCATAACCATGATACAATTATGTGTTATAGTTGTTTGTATGCTCTGATTCTTACTGTACTGTATTATGCATCTGAATATGATTGAGAAAATTATGCATAATGACAGGGGGAGCATTACACACTTAAATATTTCTTCACATGCCTGCACTTCAGGGGAGATTATCTTTTTCATGTGAATATATATGATAGGGGGAGCATCTCTGATTGTAAATGTTTTTTTTTACATTTATGCATCTCTAATTGTGGTTATCAGCATATCATATCTAGAACCATACCTTTTTTGTTAATGCACAAAGGGGGAGAAATGGTTGATTATATCTTTGATTGCTTACAAAGGGGATAAATATGCTTGATTTGTGATTGCTTGATATTGCTTGACAATGCTTTTCAGAGTTATATTGCTTGTTATTGCTTGTTACTCTGAAAACTGCTCTGATACACTGGAGAGTTCTTTTAATCACTTGTTGTTACTGATTGCTTGATTTTGAGTAGTTAATTGACTGGTTAAGCTGTTTGTGTACAAACATGGTTGTTTATTAATCATGGTTGTGCATCATCAAAAAAGGGGGAGATTGTTGAGATTGTTGATAAGGGAAGCACTGGTTTAGCTAACCTTAATCTCACAATTCTTAGTTCACTCTATTTTTGATGATGACAACACATTATTAATAACACATGCTTTGTTATGTGTTTCATGTTTTGTTGCTTATTGATTAATATCTTGTTGAACATGTTTTGTGTTGATTTTGATATGTGAATGCACATTTACTGAGATTGTATATGTTACATCATTTCTGGTTGCATTACACATAAATTCGAAGAAGAAAACCACATGCACTATTGTGAACTTAAACTGTGTGGAAAATCTGATAGTTCAAGTCGACTTCATTATTAATTGAATCAACTGAGACTGAAGACTTTGCACAGATTTTCAAAGACAGTGCTATGTTAGATTTTGTATTGAAAAGAATTTCAAAATGTACAGTTGTGTCAAAGTCGACTGTGTGCGCTTTGCATTCGACTTTTAGTTGTTTTATTTGAGATTATGTTATGCTTATGAATTGTAACGACTATATTTTTAAAAGTTAGTTAAGCATTGAATGAGATTCAACTGTATTGCTTGTGGAATTAATTTGTTTGACCTGACAACTACTAATTTGACTTAACTGTTTTTACTGTCAAAAGACAGTCGACTGTATTAGTAGCTTAGTCGACTACAAGAGAGTCTGATTTATAGAAATCTATAGATAGACGAGACCTGAGTTGTTTCATAGAACTTTTGGGAAATCTAACATTTTCATATTTTGTTTCAGATTGTTTCTCTGTGATTTAGAGCTGCAAGAACTCATCAAGAAGACCTTGGTGATCATTCTTTGAAGAGGTTCTGAAGCAGGATTTTGCTGTCCTTACTACTTGATCATTATTTCCACAATTGAGGTGTTCTTTGGTTGATCAAGAATCGTGTTGCATTCCGTGGTGATTGTTGTTGTACCTGTTGTGATTATAGGGGGTGGACTCGTGGAGTCTGGGAACTTTGAGGATTGTTCAAAGTGGGTTGCAGATTGCAAAAGAGGGGATATCTTGCTACAAGTCTTTTTGTTTGTATTGCCCATATTTTGGTTAGAGGGTTAGAGAGGTGTTTTATATTTTTGACGTGGAGGTCTCTATAAAAGCCTTGTTGTTAAAACCTTGACCATTATTGTGCATTTGCTTCCTGGGATTGGAAGGACACTGGATGTAGGCATTGAGGCCGAACCAGTATAAAAATCTGCGTTTGAATTCTCTATCCCTACACTTTTACATTCAGTCGACTCTACTATTTACGTAGTGTACTTTGATTTTCCGCTGCACTTAAATTTCTATTACTTGCGATTCAAGAAAATTCTGCAAAGGTTTCTGTTTTGTGAAATAGATTATGAAAAGACTCTGATTTTGAAAACTCACCAAAGGACTCTTAAGGCCTCATCTTTCGTGTAAACTAATCGTTTAAGACTTGAGAAAAGAAATTAATTTGAATGGTTAAATGCAAAACATGCAAATGCAGTGATTCAATTGGCTTGAAGAAAATATGGATGAATGGAGTTGTTGGGGTTTACAATTTCATCTTATCCACACTCATATATCTACTCTCCTTATTCACTTTGCTTATTTATCATATTGCCATGCAAACTTTCTCAGTCTACCCTTAACCCAATCCCTTGGTGAAAAGAGCCTACTACTAATTACCGGCTTGCTATCCCTAGCCTCCCCTAGTAATTAATAATGCATGATAAACAGAAGCAAAATACAATTGATCGTCCTACCCCTATCCCTAGGTGGTATTAACATAATCAAGGAATTCTTCCCAGTTGATGACATTATTGTACGTCCCCGTATCAATAAAGACAAACAACATCTACCGAATGAGTTAAACGGTAAAAGCATTAAATACAGGTAAAGAACCCAACAATTGATAAATCAAGCATATGCAAGCATATAAAGTAAATAAGAATTTGGATATATGAGAGTTTCAAAAGATTACATTGTTCCCCAACAACAAAGGGTTTAGTTCACCATAATCATGGTGAACCTAGATGAAATATAATGGAAGAATGGAAAAGCAAACCCTAGATTTGATAAAGTGGAGCCTAAGCATCCAAGAAATCTCCTCCAAGGTGTGTAGAACAGCTTGGACGTTTCTCTCTGCCAAAAGAATTACATTTGGATTCGCACTGAGGCTATATATAAGCCAAAAAGATAACAGAAAGGTCTCAGAATCCAAAATATAAAAACTAACAACCGCCCAAGCCCCAATTTAACCGTTCAGCGGTTTCCCTCTAATCGCAGGACCGCTCAGCGCCCAAAACTGCCGCTCAGCGCCAAAAACTGACCGCTCAGCTCCCTGGTCAACCGCTCAGCGCTCTGGTCAACTTTTCTGGTTGACTGGTTGACTTTTCTGGTTGACTGGTTGATTTTTCTGGATTCGGGTTGACTTTTTTGGACCGCAACCTTTCTTTTCATCCTTTTTCTTCATCGTTCACGTGTCTAAGTCCACGTTGCTTTACTTCCATCTTCAATTCATCTCAAAACCCTGCAAAACAATGCAAAACAAGCATAATATCTCTAAAAACAACTTTTGACTCTCATGTGACACAACTTAAGAGTTTTACTTGATTCTAAGCTCATTCTAAGCCAAAAGCGTGTGTTTTGATATCAAATTTATGCATGAAAATAATGGTTTTTAGACGGTTATCACAACCCCAAACTTAAAACTTTGATTGTCCTCAAGCAAACAAAACAAAACTTGGCCTTCCACTTTTTCATCAAATAATTTTACACTTTTCAAAATCCTTTTCTTCACAACAAGTTATTTTTCAATTTAGATTGTTAGTGGAATCCTACCAAAATGTATGCATGCTTTCAATCCAATCTAGTTCACATACTTAAATATTTCCCAACAGATGTTTTATTCATGAATGATCAATCCACTAAGCATAAATGTACACATGGATTTCAACAATTCTCACCAAGCAAGTGTTTCACTCAATCACTCAAATGTTTAGGGAATCAGTCCACTCTCTACTATTCACATGTCACATAGAACAATATTGCCATTCATCTAAAACAACCAAAATCCTATCATGCAAATGCCATCACAAGGGCTTTTCCAAGGCTTGTAATGAGGCTGGGCTATCAAGAAAAATTGGTTTTTTTGGATCACAAAATCCTTGAGTTAAGCGAACTATTTCATCATTGAAAAGGTTCAAGTTTAAACTCTCTCTTTGTCACCAATTTCACTCATTCCCAACTTCTTCCCTTTTCATTAATTTTACATTGAGCTCATCTTTCATGTTTTTTTTTCTTTTCAATACTTGAGCTCAATGCTTTTCTTTTGCCTTTCAATTTTCCCCATACAACCCCAAACTTGAACCTTTTCATCACATATGATTATTCTCAACCCAACTCAAGATAAATAATTTCAAATCAAGGGTTTTCATCCTGTTTAAGGCCAAGGTTCAAAAGGGGTATAAAATTTTAAACTTTTTGGGTGAAAATTTGGCTAAATAAGGGCTTCCAAACATGGCCTTGATCATATAACATAAGCATGCAAATCAATCAATTATCAAGACTAAGGCAATATCATTCATGATTCCCTGTGAACAGTACATATATCAGTGAAAACTCTGGAGCTCAAGACCTCACACAACATGCTTTCTCACACATCATTCATTTATCCTGCTTAGCATCACAATCACAATCATAAATCACTACACATCTGTCCACACAGTTAGTGAACCATTCACCTGGATATCAACATGCAAAATAGTCTCAACCATCATCCACATTCAATCATCATCAAATAACTCATCATGCATTTTATATGTTAAACAATCATCAGAAGCAGTGTACAAGCCAAGTTCATCAATCCTACACTACTTAACAGAAACAAATAAGTTCAAAAACAAAAGATAGAAAATCTTGTTCCAGTGTAGATAGCTTTCATCAATAAATGCTATCTCATCTCTTTTTTTGAAAATCATCATCCTCAACATCTTCCTTCATAGATGGAGCTTCAGCTGCTCTAACTCTGATTCCTTCCTCTTGCTCCCCACAGTCTTGATCCTTTTTCCTGATGAGGAGGCCATCCCTGCATCAAGTACAATTCATAAAACCACAAGAAATCTCATTAAGCGTTAGTAAAACACAAAACTTCTTCCAATGAATGTGGAGGAATCAACCCCAAATAACTGTGCTCTCACAAAACCCCAAACTTGGATGGAAACATTAATAAAAACTGGGTTTTCAAGAGAGAGGATGATAGGAGAAGTGATGGGAAAACTTTGGAAGAATGTTTGAAAGTGAAAGAGATGTTGGGGATCTTAAAGTAAACATTTGAGCGAGCCATAAAGGGGTATAAAATTCATGCAATGGGCCAAGGAAACAAATACCAAAAAAACACTTTGACCTCTCAGCGTCGCCACCGCCCAGCGGTAGGCGATTTGGTTTCTTCCCCCTTTTTGCTTTGCTTCAAATGTCTTTGACGCTGTAACCCTCAATTTCAACTTTCAAATTTCAAGTTTAATGCAATTCTCAATCTCTTATGCAACAATTAAACCCTAAATGCAACTAGAATAGAATTTGAACATGCAAAATAAACAAATCAATCAACTGGGTTGCCTCCCAGGTAGCGCTTGTTTAACGTCACGAGCCTGACCCAAACCTTCTTAGCACTTTTCAGTAAGTGCATATCTTTCATCACCCATCAGTAGGTGTACCTTCCTGTATCCTTCAGTAGATACTCAACCTTCTAGCATCCCTCATTAAAAGATTATTTTATTTTAATTTTTGTTTTTTTTATAAAGATTAAAAAATAAAAACAGAAAAATAAAATAAAAACAAAAAAAACAGAAAAATAAAAACAGAAAAATAAAAACGAAAAGATAAAAACAGAAAGATACTCCCCTTGCTTGATATTCTTTTCTTTTTCTTCTTCCTGCTGAATGTTTTCAAAAGTTGAGAACACCAAGCACCTGTTTCCATGTCTCAATCATAGGAACTTTAATCTCCAATTTCTTGAAGATTTCAATAAAGAACTTAAACTTCTTTTCTTTACTATAATATTTCTTTTGATGAGGAAGAGGTTTTGCATATGATCTTTTCTTCTTTCCTCTCTTCCTCTATTTCTCAATCTTTCCCCTCAACTTTCTCTTTTTCTTCTTTTCTTCTTTATTTTCGCATATTTTTTCTTTTTTTCTTTTTTCTCAACCATTGCTTTTTCTCCCTCATCATCTTTATCTTCCTTAACCAACTTTTTTGTTTCTTCTTCCTTAAAATCTCTCTCTATCTTTTCTTCCTCAATCTTTTTCTCATCAACAACCTTATCAATTTATGTCTCCAAATTCCTGAAGGTAACTTCATAGCTCTTGGAATCGTACTTCATAGCTCTTGTCCCGTCAAATCAACTACCTGATGATAAAGTTGTTGATCATCCTCCCACGTTTCTGTTGATAAGGAAAATTGTTGCTGCCATAAACGTTGTTCAGCTTCCCCCAACGTTTCTTTTCGCAAAGAGGATTGTTGCCTAAATTGGCTTAGGTACATATTTGAATGAGGTTCCCACCAGTGGTTGAAATCATTTTGGTAGAATTGAGTACCCATATAGTCAAATTCTTGTCCAAACTGCACTCTGCAAACATTAGGCACAAAACCCTAGAAAACATTTATTAGAACAAAAATAAAATAAACATAAAAATCAAGTCAAATTTAATCAGTTTACACTACTAGAAAAAGTTAAACCAAGAGTCCCCGGCAATGGCGCCAAAAACTTGTTAAGACCCTGGCAAGTGTACCAGATCGTATCAAGTAATAATAATTGGTAAACCCAATATTGTTCTTCCCAAAGGACTCTTAAGGCCTCATCTTTCGTGTAAACTAATCGTTTAAGACTTGAGAAAAGAAATTAATTTGAATGGTTAAATGCAAAACAAAAGTAAACATGCAAATGCAGTGATTCAATTGGCTTCAAGAAAATATGGATGAATGGAGTTGTTGGGGTTTACAATTTCATGTTATCCGCTCTCTCTTATCTGCTCCTCTTATTTAATTCGCTTTGTTATCTGATTATCATGCAAACTTTCTTAGTTTACCCTTAACCCGATCCCTCGGCGAAAAGAGCCTATTAATAATTACTGGCTTGCTATCCCTAGCCTCCCCTAGTAATTAATAATGCATTATAAACGGAAGCGAAAACAATTGATCGTCCTACCCCCCTATCCCTAGGTGGTATTGCTTAATCAAGGAATTTCCCCCAATTCATGACAGTACCGTACCTTCCTTTATCAATAAAGACAAACAATAATTATCGAATGACTTAAACGATAAAAGCATTAAGCGCAGGTGAGAAACCCAATAATTGATAATCAAAGCATACGACAAGCATATAAATAAATAAGAATTTGGATATATGAGAGTTTCAAAAGATTACATTGTTCCCCAACAACAAAGGGTTTAGTTCACCATAATCATGGTGAACCTAGATGAAATATAATGGAAGAATGGAAAAGCAAACCCTAGATTTGATAAAGTGGATCCTAAACATCCAAGAAATCTCCTCCAAGGTGTGTAGAACAGCTCTGGACGTTTCTCTCTGCCAAAAGAATTACATTTGGATTCGCACTGAGGCTATATATAAGCCAAAAAGATAACAAAAAGATCTCAGAATCCAAAATATAAAAATTGACAACCGCCCAAGCCACAATTTAACCGATCAACGATTTCCCTCTAAACGCAGGACCGCTCAGCGCCCAAAACTGCCGCTCAGCGCCAAAAACTGACTGCTCAGCGCCCTGGTCAACCGCTCAGCGCTCTGGTCAACTTTTCAAGTTGACTGGTTGACTTTTCTTGATTCTGGTTGACTTTTCTGGACTGCAACCTTTCTTTTCATCCTTTTTCTTCATCGTTCACGTGTCTAAGTCCACCTTGCTTTACTTTCATCATTAATTCATCTCAAAACCCTGCAAAACAATGCAAAACAAGCACAATATCTCTAAAAACAACTTTTGACTCTCATGTGACACAACTTAAGAGTTTTACTTGATTCTAAGCTTATTCTAAGCCAAAAGGGTGTGTTTTGATATCAAATTTATGCATGAAAATAACGGTTTTTAGACCGTTATCACCCTCTTGGATTTAAAACGAAGCCAACCTATTTTCCAACATCTTTCGTTGCACAAAGCTAGAGGCCATCTCTTCAGAACGAAGAATGTTTAACTCAGAGTGAAACAGAGAGAATGTAGTGATTCAGAGAACACTGAGAATGCTTAATGATAGGTTGCAGAGATATTAGGATAAAAACTAATTGTAAATTGCTTTTGGAGGGAATAATTTCGTACCAAGAATTAGCGCTAAAAAGAATCAAATGAAATTTAAATTTCAACAGCACAGTGAAAATAAAGTCGATTTCAATAATGCCTAAGTTAACTTCTGTATGACAGAGAGTTCTCAAAAACAGAAACAAACATATAGAGAGACATACATTCGATTGTGCTCATAATCTAGTCGACTAAAAGTCGTAAAAAATGATTTTCACATCAATACAAACAAACAAACAATCACACAATCATACAATCAATCAAACATCATCAATTCAAACAATTTTTATGTATGATGCAGTAAGATGATATTTGTTACCAGTTGTAGATACTCAAGAAACTTGATTTCATCAATTTCGTTCATCCTTGAGTTCTCACTTCATGTTATAGCATCTACTACTAACCTGCAAAACAACTCAAATTTTTTTATTTAGGTACCCATTTGAATTTGGGTCCTTGATTGTTAGTTGCACCAAGATGTTCCTTAGGAATCCATTTGTATAAGCCTTTGGGAACTCCAACCTTTTTGTAATAACAACTTCTAACTGTATGACCAATCACTAGTGCAAAAACGGCCTATAACATCACACGGTCAACGTCGAACCGCTCAATATCCAACACTAAAAATGACCAGTGGCATTACCATAAATAAATTCAATCGCTCCACGTCCCTGATTGAAAGAGTTTGCCGTCTAACTTTTATTAACGTCAAACAAAGCCCATAATGATGTAATCTATAATGTGCTAACGTCAAACAAGGGCCAGATCGACGTAAAAAAATGACCTTAGAATCACTTAACATCAAATTAAGAAACAATTGACGTTCAATTTAAAATAAAAAATAACGAAATAGTGGTTTGCTTCCAGCAGTATTACTCTTTCCCACCTTTGACGTCAACCATGCTAAATATTCGACGTTTTATATGCCAAAGAGTGAATCCGTTTTTTATTCTTTATTCCTTTTCTCTTTTAAACCAAACAGAACGTCCCATCTTTATGGTCTCACATTTATTCCAATATAGAACGTCACACAATTTAGGGTTAGACGTGATGGTCGTTGGTGTACGAAACCTTAGTAATCAAATAACTTCAGTTAGGGAAACAACATACATCCAATACAAAAGAAATTAATACTAAATTTTGATGTAAAGAATATGACGTCAATAATAACAAAAGTTGGACGTTGTATATTACAGCTAATAGTTATTCTTTTATTTTTCTTTTAACTCAAAACGTCAGTTTTAAACTGGCATGGACGTTTTATTATTTAGTTCCTTTTTTATTATTTTTTCTTTTTCTTTTAAACCAACCACAAAACGTCGAATTCTTCTAAGCATTCGATGTTTTATTTTCGAGAAATTATGTTTTTATTTTTTCTTTTAAACCAACCGGTAAAACATCCTTGTACTTGTGGCTTTGATGTTTTGAAGGGCTCCTAACATGTTCGAATTCTGTGTTAACGTTTTCTTTGTTTTTCTATCAAATCTTTCAAGGTGAAAAAAATGAGTCATTTCTTTGTGGTTTGATTCTTTGTCATGTTGAAAAGCTTGAAGGAGTGATCAACAGAAACAAAGAAAAGGTTAATACATTTGGATTTGGCACCCTTTCAAAAATTTACACCTTCCATTCATTTAATTTCTCGTAACAATCTGTTAACTTTTTTCTTTGTTTTTCTACCAACTCTTTCAGAATCACAAAAGCTAGTCATTTCCTTGTGGTTTTAGGGATGCTATAAAGTATGATGGGAAAATATAGCAGAAAGTTAATAGATAATGAACCTACGATCTGTGAAAAAAACAATTAATATATAACGTCGAACAAGTTAGGGTTGACGTAATGTCTAAATACACAGTTTCTGACCATTGGGTAATTTCCTCACCTCCATTTATAAAATTTCTGATAACAATTCCTTGAAGGTTTCTCGTAACACTTCTATATTGTGACATATTTTTCAAATTTCTTGAAGATTTTTTTTCGCAGAAGCAAATCATATGATCTTATATGATGGCAAAAAAAATCTTAAAGAAAATCTAAAATATTTATCATCTAAATATGATCAACATATTTGATGGGAAGAAGAATTTGAACAACAGAAATCTAGAGGAAAGAAAAATAGTAAGAAGATAAGTGCTTTGTCAAAATCTGTAGAACCCCTGGAACTGCTTTTATAACTTGAAGTTTGTTGATTATATGATTCAATTTTTAAGTTTCAGGAAGTTGTTTTCTACAGAATTAGTGGATCTAATTTCGAAGAAAGCAACTTCTTGAAACTCTAAAAAATGAATCAATAACGATCAAACTGTGCAATTGTATAGAGTTAAGCATTATATTTATAGAGTCAATATTAATGCTCACAACCACCCTGGTAACAACACAAAATTAATGCTCACAACCACTCAACGCCTTTCACGTCAAAGCCCCCTAGAGTTAGACATTCTATGGGAATTTAAAAAGGAAAAAGAAAAAAAAAGTGACATTTGCCTTTGGATAACGAATAATATGTCACATGCTCAAGGAATTCGACGTTTACTGTTGGATAAAAAGAAAAAACAATTAAACCAAAAAGACAATTTGGAAGTCTGGAGAAATTGATGTCAACCTCTTCGTTTCTAGCAGTAAACTGCATTTTCCCATATATCATTTAATTCGACTGCATTTTCCTATATATCATTTTCTCATATATCATTTAATTTTCCCATATATCAGGCTGAACCATATCAGGCCTTTCCCAACAGTAATTATTTAAGTAGACATCCATTTCTTGTAACAACTCCAAGGTTTCTTTTTATTAAATGTTTCTCTTTGTGTTACTAGTAGCAGCTCCTTCTAGGTCACAAAAAGGAGTCATTTCTTTGTGGTTTTATTCTATCATGATGAAAAGCTTGACGGAATGTTAGTAACATAAAGAAAAAGGTTGATACATTTGGATTTTGGACCCTTTCAAAACGCTACATCTTCCATTCATAAAATTTCTCCTATGAACTCCATCTGTTAATTTTTTCCTTTTGTTTTCTGTTATCTCCTTCAAGGACATAAAAAAGCTTGAAGGAGTACAAAAAACAAAAGAAAAAGGTTGATAGATTTTGGATTTCGAATATCGTGAGGACGTCACATATTTTAATAAACGGTGTGTTATTGTAGGTTAAAAAGGAAAAAGAAAAAAAGATAAAAAGAAAAAAAAAAGGAGGGATTTGGCTTCTGGATGAATAATAAAACGTCATGTCCCTAGTAAATTAAAGTAATATTAATACTCTGGTTATTAATAGCACGTCAAACTTTTGTTTGTATGACGTTAATATCTTATTATTACGTCGAGTGGCTCTATCAATCGACGTATTATTTGTTCATATTGTTGACAACACAATTTCTATATCAATTTGGTTTTTGATGATGATAACACATAGCTTAATAACAAGCACATGTTGCTGTTGCACATGTTTTAAAGCTGAAAATCACAAGCACTTTTATGAACTTATTCTTGTGCGACAAAGTAATAGTACAGTCGACTACATTACTAATGGATTCGACTTTGCTAAAATCTTTGTACAGACTTTGAGAACCAGTGCTATGTGTTATTTTGAGAAGAAAATAATTTCAAAATGTTTTACATGTTGATAGTCGAATATGTGTGCTACACATTCAACTGTATCTGTTGTCTGATTTGGAATTTTGTTATGCTCTGACACTCTAACGGCTATATTTTTGCAAGTTAGTTGAGCATTGGTGACTTAGTCAACTGTATTAAATGTGGTTTGTTTTTGGTTGACTAAAAGCTGCTATGTTGACTGATCTGTTATAACTGTCATAATCCAGTCGACTAAATTAGTAGCGTATTCAATTGAGAAATCATCTGACTAACAGAAATTTATAAATAGACTTAACACGAGTCTGTTAGAAAGACTTTTGATGAACTAACATTTTCAATTCTGTTTCATATTTCTCTTAGCTCCAAGAATTCTCCAAGAAGACGGTAGTGATCTTTCTTGAAAGAGATTCAAATAGGAGATTATATTGCGCATTCATTGTCTGATCAATATCTGCACAAGAAGGTGTTCTGTCATTGATCGTGAAGGCTTGGCATCCTGTGAAGACTGCTGGAATTGATTGTGCGGCTTGGCATTCGTGAAGACTGCTGGTTTTTGACCTGTTGATTGCAGGGGATAGTGCACTTTGAGGATTGTTCAAAGTGGTGTTGGCAGATTGCAGAAGAAGGGATTCTTGCTGCAAGTCTTGCTGATTTATTGCCTATATTTTGGTTTTGGGTTAGAGAGGAGATTTATATTTTTGACGTGGAGGTCTTCTATAGATTCCTTGTTGTAAAAACCGCAACCATTATAATGCATTTGCTTCCTGGGTTGGAAGGACACTGGATGAAGGCATTGTTGGCCGAACCAGTATAAAAACCTGTGTTTGCATTTCTCTATCCCTTATCTTTTACATTACAGTCGACTTTATTCTTTACGCAGTCAACTACGTATTTTCCGCTGCATACATATTCTCATTGCTTGCATTTCAAGAAATTTTAAAAAGCTTTACATTTTGATTTCAAGATTGCGAAAAGAACTTGTTTTTGAAACAACACCAATTCACCCCCCTCTTGGTGAAGAAAGAAGCCAACCTGTTTTCCAACATTATTTGTGTTTAAAAAAAAGAAGAGAAAAAAGAAGGAGCTATGGTATATTGTGCAATAACCGTTATCCCAGATTGAGTATACTGATACAATGTAATCATGTAACATTAAAATGGACATTTGTAATCATAAAAGCGATTTTATCAGATTTAATCAATTATACAACTAGCAATACAAAAGATGGCTTAAGAAGCCACTGATTACAAAATTAAAATCAAACAACGAATATCCATATTCTTCTGTTGCAGAATTATTGATGATCCCTTCTGGTTGTTCACATCACCTTTCTTTCCATTTTGATCGGTGATTTTTCAATCCTTCGAGTCTTTTGTCAATGACTGTGTCAACTTTCAATTTACTAGAGCTCCAAGAATCTTGTATGGACATTGATTACAAAATTAAAATCAAACATGAAAATCCATATTCTTCTATTGTAGTCAGCTTTCAATTTACTTGAGCCCCAAGAATCTTTTTAGCAATTCTGACATACAATTTTTTTTCACCGCATACCATTTAGCACACTCATCTTTAGTTTTTGTCAAATATGTTTTTTTTGCACTCCAAGATTCAGAGATGGGATAGACTTGCTGATGACCAATCCATTTTTCAAAAAGAAATCCTTCTTTCCTGATTGGTTGAAAAACGACAATCCCAATCCTTTGTTAGACTTAAAAGCTTCCCTCGAATGTCTTCATCACTAATTCTCCCTGTAGGATTAGCATTCGTTTCAATTCGGGCAACCTTCCCTTTTCTTCTTGATGATGAAGAAGAATCCATTTCTGATCAGATTTTGGAATGTTTTTCACAGTTCTAGGGTTTGTAACTCTTCAGTTTAGAGAACAATGAGTGCACAATAGGTTGTCAAACCTATTATTTATAAAGTTGTGCATAAAATCTTTTCAGTTTCAAGCCCAATTATAATTTTCCAAAAATAGAATTCCCAATAAAACATTTTCATCAACGTCAAACATCTAAAGGGATCGACGTTTTACTATGCGGTTTAACAGTTATTCGAGTAAGCCTTTGAAACGTCAAAGTATTAGAACTCTTCGTTTATTGTTGGATTAAAAAGGGAGTAACTCTTCATTTGTTGTTGGATTAAAAATAAAAGGAATTAAAAAGGGAGAAACTCTTTGACTTCTGGCTGACAAATAATACGTCTGTCCCCGTAGAATTCGACGTAATCTTGGTGGTTTAAAAGAAAAAAGAAAAAAGAATTAAAAAGGGAGTAAATGTTTGGCTTCTGGCTCATAATAATACGTCCATGGCTTTAGAT
The DNA here is from genome assembly GCA_027742785.1 of Vigna reflexopilosa. NCBI lineage: Eukaryota > Viridiplantae > Streptophyta > Magnoliopsida > Fabales > Fabaceae > Vigna > Vigna reflexopilosa. Next base: position 3,963,141 of record CM050926.1, on the reverse strand, counting down.
TTTATTTTTTTTTTCTTTTAAAAAATGAACGTCGAGTTTATGGGGCTTCGACGTTTTGATTTAAACTTCTAAGTATTTCAACTATAGAACGTGAAGTTGTAATGGTATAGGACGTGTTATGCTGAAGTTATATTGAAACTAAATATATTTTTGAACTTATATTGAAACTGTAATCTTTCCCTATACCTCTAAATCCTATTCTCAAATGGCTTCTTCTTCTTCACGGCGTGGAAAGAAGGCTGCACAGGTTGTAAGAAATGCTAGTCTAAATGGGTGGATAAGTGATGACGAAGCCCGATACAAATTTGGATGTTATAGAAAATTCTTCCAGGTGGTCCCTCACAAGTACTTGGATATGGAATTATTCAGAAAGCAAGGGTTTCTTTTGCAAGATTGGCTTGTAGATGTTTGATAAAGGTTCAAAAACCGTTATTTTCATACTTAAATTAGACATTAAATTTACCTTTTATGACTTAGAGTTAGCTTGAAATCATGCAATTTGTTTAAGTTAGATAATAAGAGATTCAAAGTTGGTTTTCTTAGTTTTATGCTTGGTTTTCCCATCATTTGGCAGGATTTATCAGGAATTGAATGAAGGAAATTGAAGAAGATAAGAGTTGGACTCAAGGAAGGTGGAAAAGTGAAGAAAAGAAGAGATGCAGCCACTTCCAGGCGGTGAAGTCACCGTCGAGAGGTGGACTCTTTAGAGAATTCTTTGCCCAACACTCAAGTGGCACTGTTGAGGGGTGAAGAGAAGTGTCGAACCTACCGCCGGGCGGTGAACCCACCGTCGGGCGGTGTACTTATGGGCCTGGGCAAAATTTTTGCTATTTTTCAGAGTTTATAAATAGATTTGCACAACCCTTAGAGGTCATCTTTTGACAAAAAGAATGCAGAAACATTCTCTTCACTCCTTGGAGGCGGATTTTGGATGCGGGAGCTCCAATCTATCAAATCTAGGGTTATCTTTTCATACTTTTCATTCTTTTCATCTAGTTTCACCATGATTATGGTGAACTAAACCCCTTTGTTCTTGGGGGAAACGATGTAATCCTATTGAAACTCTCATATATTGAAATTCTTGCTTTATTCATATGCTTTCTTTTATCGATTATTAGAGTTTTTCCTCTATTATATTTGCATGCTTTGTTTAAGACATTATTCAATAGCATAATATTTGATTCTATCTATATGGACACGTGTGGGTAGGTCTAGACATGAGGGAATTCTCTTGGTAGCAATATTACCTAGACATAGGGATAGGAGGACTGATTGCAATATTAAGTTTCTGTGCGAATTATGTAATGCATGATTAATTGCTAGAGAGACTAGACATAGTAAACTAGTAATTACGAGTAGGCTCTATTCACTAAGATATTGGAATTAGGGGAATTTAGAAAGTGGCACTAACACTGATAAAGAAGTAGAATTAAGTAGAATTTGTAAATATATGAGAGTGGATTAGGATGAAATCATAAACCCCCAAAACACCATTCATCCATATAGTTCAACTGTCAATTGATCAATCTTTGCATGCATGTTTATTTTCTGTTTTGCATCTAAAACCCTAATTTTCGTTCTCTCAAGTCTTAAGAAATCAAGAATTCACACAAACGTTTAGGCCTAAGAGTGTCTAGGGAAACGATACTCGGACTTACTGTTTATTATTACTTGATACGATTCGGTACACTTGCCGCACCCTTAACAATGTTGGTCTTGGAAAATTTGTAGAAATGACCGGTGATTGCTATCCTGACCAGGTAGAAGTCTTCTACCACAATCTGAAGGTTGTCGATGGTGTTATATGCTCTCGGGTGAAAGGTGTCGATATTAAAATTGATGATGAAATATGGCTATCTTTTACTGGTGTCAAAGCACAAGGTTGATGTCGTTTGAATTTTTATCTTCGTTGTGGATTTTGTAAATTTGACTTTTTATAACCGCTTATGTAGTTGTTGGTGATTGGTCCGTTTCAAATATACAGACCAATAAAATAGTGATATATTGTATATTTTCAAAACGTTGTTAACATATCATGGTCCTTAACAAAATTTTGGTTGTGGTCGAATTCTACCTAATTTCAATCATGAACTGCCCTGGCAGTCTCAACTATTTGCTTGGACTGGAGGTTGATAAGGCAGAGATGGAGACGCCACAATCTAGCAGGTTGATAAGTAACGAAAGAATCACAACAAAGATGTTAATCTTTATAAGAATCATAGTTCTAAACCAATAACCAAAATCAAAATGCATATTATGACTTCCAAAATGGCTACATATATATTTGGTGCCCTACATACAAGTATAAATGTTTAAGGCACCTAACAAACCCTAAAATAAAGTCCAATGACATTCGATCGACCTTTAACTTATACTTATGTTAGTCTATCTCGACCTTTAGTCTAAATCACCCATCCCAACATTCATTTATAGGGTCAACCAGTCTCGATCGTTAATCAAACGTAACTTGCCTTAATCTTTGACCCAACTCATTCTGTCTTAATTTTTGGCCGAGATCGATCTGTCTTGACCTTTAACTCAGGACGAGTCTTGTACTTCGATAAAACCTGACTATTCTCGATACACACTGTGTCTTCTCGATCTTTGGCTTTTGGTTTGATGCATCTCAATTGTTAACTTGTCTCAATCTTTTCTACTAACTAACCTATCTCAATTTTTGTAAACAATAATCTATCTTAACCTTCAGTTTATCTCAAGTTAATCGTTTTTGAAATTTAAAGTATTTTTTTTTTTAAAAATCACTTAAAGTCTTTTAGTATAACCATACCTATCTTTTAGTTCGGATTTAAAAATACATTCATTTCACATAAGTTTTAATAATATAATAATATTTATTATGATTTTAATTATTGTGATATATAACTAAAACTCAATTCTCATAAATTATTATTATTATTAATATGAAATTAAAATGATATTTTAAAGAAATAAATTTTTATTCTCTTTAAATTTCACCGACAAATCTTTCTTATATTTTATAATATGTAAATATTACAAGATAAATTTACACAAATCCATAAAATAAAAATTTAAAAAAATATATGTAAATCTTATCTTAAATTATAATGGTAATGGGAGGTTATGGGTGGTTTAAATGAAAAAGGAAACAAAAGGCGGGGGTAACAGCAGGTTACGGGCGGTTTAAATGAAAAAAATGAAACAAAAGGGTGGGAAGCTGAACAAGAAAACGTCGAATATCCAAAATATTCGACGTATAACATGTATTTTTTGTCAATTTATACATCAAAGCCCAGAAGAATTTGACGTATCGTTTGTATTTTTAAACCAGAGAAGTTGAGAAGTTAAAAACTACTGGATGGTGAAAGACGTTCCGAGAATTCTATTCAGACATGACTTCTTCATCCATCATCATCAAGAAGAAAAGAGCAGGTTGCCTGGGTTACAAGAAACACAAACCCATCTGGATGGATAAGTGATGAAGAGATCCGAGTAAAGTTTTTATACTGGAGACATTTCAAAACTGTAGTTCCTCACAGGTATCTCGACCTGCAATTATTCAAGAAAGAATGTTTCCTTTTTCAAGAATGGATTGCATATCAAGGGCTTACTGTTTTTTTCCAGATAAAAGGAAATTGTTATCCATATTTGGTAGAGGTTTTCTACACAAACCTGAGGGTTGTAAATGAGGTCATTCACTCAAGGGTCAAAGGTGTTAACATTACTATTGATGATAATGTTTGGCCAAATATTGCTGGTCTGAAAGCTGAAGGTTTAGCTTCTCATATCCGTGATTCTGAATCAAACATGTGGCTAACAAAGGGAGCTATATATGTAAACAGTTTAAGATATCCAGGAAGGTACAGGGTGGATAAGCAGTACCTACATGATGGCTTAAATAAGGAGGAGAAAATTATTGCTTATGTCCTGACTTGGCTACTACTGCCTGAAAGATTGAACGAGGACAGAATGTCAACAGAAGATGTATTTCTGTTGAATGCTATCAAGACTAGAATCCCAACCAACTGGGTTGCGGTTCTAAAAGACCACATGATCGCTGCAAGAGATGATTATGCACACAAATTTCCATATGGAGTATCTATCAGCAAGGTGTTGGAAATCCAAGGAGTAGATGTATCTGAAGAATAAAGAATTGTATGCAAAAGTTCACAAGAAATTGGTATACCAAGTCTGTCATCTATTGGGCTGAAAAAGACTAAGAATGGATGGTTCTTCACTGATGAGCGAACTGTCGGAAGTCCACCTACTCGTGGTAAAGATCATACTCAAGATTCTGACGATGAAGATTCAATGGAATCTTCTTGATAATAATAGGGACTACTTTTCTATGTTTTTTTTTAAAAAAATTTGTAATCATGGCTATTAAGGCCCCGCTGGTTTCTCCATTTCCTTCGGTTTTATTTTAAAATTCAATGAAGATTTATTCTAGTAAAAAATGATCTGTGAATTGTGAATGATGATTGCATTGTATGTGGACTAACTCTCAATCTAGTTGAGAAGAGAAGATTATGCAGTTTTGATATTGATAAAAAACTGATCACTGGTTAAAATTGAAAATTTCAGTACAATGATAAATTTAATCAATTAAGGAAGAAGTAAAAAGAAAAAAATTTCATGTCTGATTTTAAAGAAAAAAGAATCATAAGTTCGCCACCTTTTTCTATTAGCGGAAGAAAAAAACGTCGAACCCTATCGAATACGACGTTCTATTAATGCGAGCACACAATTAATGTTCCCAACATTCTTCAATTCCCTTCACGTCAAAGCCCCACAACCTTCGACGTTCAATGAGAAGGGAAAAACAAAAAAGATCCTAATGTACGGTACTTTTTTATACTTGCAGATGAAGAAATTTTGGCTTCCAATAGTAGGTCTAAGAAACCTTTGAAATTGAAAAGCGCCCCAGAAAACATCGAAGACTTCGGGGCTTCGACGTTTTATTTTATTTCTCAATTTTTTCAAACATATTGTGAACCATATTTCTTTTTCCTCAGCACTTCCCTTTCAGTAAGATAACTTAATTATGGTGTAGACTATAAAAAGAATTTTGTTGACTGAGTCCTGAATGCGGCACTTTATTTACGGTGTAGACTATGTTAAAAGAACATTAATTTCAATTAACTTTTAATAATTTAATAAAATTTATTATGATATTAGTTATTCTGTTGTATAAACTTAATTCTCATTAATTATTATTATTATTATTTTGCATATGAAATTATAATATTATTTTAAACAAATTGACCTTTCCTTCTCTTTAAATTTGATCCACAAATCTTTCTTATATTTTATAATATGTAAATGTTAGAAGATAAATTTACACTAAATTTATAAAATAAAAATTTAAAAAAGATATGTAAATCATATGTTAAAATATAATAGTTTTAAGGAGATAGCTCTCAAATGTAAATCATATGTTAACGTCGTATATCCGTAGAAAGTGACATAAAACACCAGGTCTTTGCATCGTTTGTACTTGACATTCGACGTCAACAATATAAATAGATTCCAAATTTAAATTGTCCTTAAGTTGTCTCCTCCCTTAGAAATTAGATAGCTTTGAAATCTATCGGAGGAGTTGTTAGGTTGAATCGGCAAGTGTACCGAGTCGCACAAGTAATATAAAATGGTAAGACCAAGTATCGTATCCCAGAGGACCCTCGGGGCTAAACAGTCGTGTGATAACAAGATTAATTAAGACTTAAATAAAATAAAAAGATATCATTGGGTTTGTGTGCAAAAATAATAAAGAAAATAAAAATGCAATTGATTAGTGGCAAAGGAGCACAAACATGAACGAAGGTTGATTTATATAACCCTTAGGAGTAATTCAACAAGAACCTGAATTGAAAGGAACCTTCTGGAACTCATGCAATTCATAAATCATGCTATTGTATAAGCAAGAATAAAAATAGATGAATTGCTCTAACAATTAATGAAAAAGCATATGGAATTAAGAATCAATTCAAATACATGAGAGTTTACAAGGTTACATCATTCCCCAACGACAAATAGAAATTAGCTCCCCATAGACATGGGGGAACTCTATCAACAATGCAAGAAAGAATGAGAATGAAAGCCTAAGAATTGGGAAGAAAGTGTATTTCTATGCTCTTCTCTGCCAGGGATGCAAAACCTAGAGCCCCAGGGTCCTTTAAATAGTGTTAGAAACGAGTAGAAACAAGGCTCTGTCCAAAAGAATCAAAATAGAGCACAAAACTAGGCCAGATCTACGAAAGTCGTCACTCAGGCGTCCAAGGAGGTTGCCCGGACGAGAAGAGCACCTCATGTATGGCCCGGGCTACGAGTGTGGTCGCCAAAGCTTTGAGACCCCATCGCCCAAGCGGTCAGGGTCCTCGCCTGGGCGATGAACGTCGATTCTAGACGCTCAAGCTTCACTTCTGATTGCCCGGGCTTCATGTTTTCCCTCCTTCTAATGCCGTTTTAAGCCCTTCTGAGCTTCATCTTCTTGGCTCTTCATCTATGCTTCCAGTATTACCTTTATCTTTGTCAAAACAAGGGGAATTAGTCATAAAACCATTGAAATAAGCCTCAACTCTCTTATTCACACAAATAACGGTGTTTTGAACCGTTATTATAACCCCAAACTTAGAACTTTGTTTGTCCTCAAGGAAACAGAATGTAACCCAACTCTTCAGAACAATCACTACAGTGACTCAACATTTTTCAAAAACTTTTCTTAGGACAAGAAATCACTTTTATCAACGCGGCATAAAGATATCAGTCAAGATGTGCAGATGCCTTAATTCAATCAAAGTCAATGGGATGCTCATACATTTTCAACAGAGATGCGATCAGAAATTCAAAGAACCACTCCTCACAAAGGAAAGTGTTTCACTCAAGCATACAAAAATATATCACTCAAGCACTCAAAAGTGTTAAACTCAACTCAAAGGCGTATAGTGAGGTGTTTTGATAACGGTCTAAAAACCTTTATTTTTATACTTGAAATTGATATCAAAACACACCCTTTATGACTTAGAATGAGCTTGAAATCATGCAAATTGCTTTATTTAGGTTACAAGAGAGTCAAAGGTGGTTTTAGAGATATTATGCTTGGTTGTACATTGTTTTGACAGGATTAAATGAGAATTGAGTGATGGAAAGTGAAGGAGGAAGGAGTTGGACTCAAGAAAGGATGAAAAAAGGTGTAAAGGAAGAACCGTAGCCACTGCTCAGCGCCAGTTTCAGCATTGAGCACCAACTTTAGAGAGGAAGCCATTGCCTGACGCTTAAGCGCCAATGCTGAGGGGAAAAGTAAGAGCCGCGCACACCGTTGAGCCCCAGATTCACCGCTAAGCGTTGGCCTTTTTAGAGATAGCACTGTTTAACGCTTGGGCGTGACCGCTGAGCGTCCCACTTGAGTGTCGCACCTACTGCTGAGCAGTGAACTCACTGCTGAGCGGTGTACTTATTGGCCTAGGCCAAAATTCCGTTATTTTTCTGTATTATAAATAGACCCAGAGCGCACCAGAGAAAAGATCTTTTGGCAGAAAGATGGCAAAACACTCTCTTCAGTCCTTGGAGGCGGATTTTGGATGCAAAAGCTCCAATCTTTCAATTCTAGGGTTATCTCTTTCATATTTTCCATTCAATTCATCTAGTTTCACCATGAAAATAGTGAACTAAACCCTTTGTTGTTGGGGAACGATGTAATCCATTTGAAACTCTCTTATATTGAAGTTCTTATTTTATTCATATACTTTCGTTATCAATAGTTTGAGTTTTCTTCTCTGAAGTCAAAGCTTGCATTGTTTAACTCATTTAGTGTCATGATCATTGATTTTGTTGATATGGGAACGTACGGGGAAATGTAGATATTGTTAACACTCTGGCAAGCGTACCATATCATTTCAAGTAATATAATTGGTAAACCCAATATCGTTCTTCCCAAAGGACTCTTAAGGCCTCATCTTTCGTGTAAACTAATCGTTTAAGACTTGAGAAAAGAAATTAATTTGAATGGTTAAATGCAAAACAAAAGTAAACATGCAAATGCAGTGATTCAATTGGCTTCAAGAAAATATGGATGAATGAAGTTGTTGGGGTTTACAATTTCATGTTATCCGCTTTCTCTTATCTACTCCTCTTATTTAATTCGCTTTGTTATCTGATTATCATGCAAACTTTCTTAGTCTACCCTTAACCCGATCCCTCGGCGAAAAAAGCCTATTAATAATTACTGGCTTGCTATCCCTAGCCTCCCCTAGTAATTAATAATGCATTATAAACAGAAGCGAAAACAATTGATCGTCCTACCCCCCTATCCCTAGGTGGTATTTCTTAATCAAGGAATTTCCCCCAATTCATGACAATATCGTACGTTCTCGTATCAATAAAGACAAACAACAATTATCGAATGATTTAAACGATAAAAGCATTAAGCGCAGGTGAGAAACCCAATAATTGATAATCAAAGCATACGACTAAATAACAGTTTCAATAAAAGAGAGTTTCAAAAGATTACATTGTTACCCAACAACAAAAGGGTTTAGTTCACCATTGTCATGGTGAAACTGGATGAAAAATGATGGAAGAATGGAAAAACAAACCCTAGAATTGATAAAAAAGGAGCCTAAGCATCTAAGAGATCTTCTCCAAGGAGTGAAAACTAGGTCTAGCCGCCCCCTCTTTTCAAAAGAATGCATCTAAACTCGCACTAGGGCTATTTATAGCTGAGGAGCGTCACAAAATTTAGGCCCAAGCCCAGCAGACAACCGCCCGGCGTCACACTTTTGCACCCGGCGGTTTCCCTTTAATCGCGTTACAGCCCGGTGATAACAGTCTCAAAACCGTTATTTTCATGCATAAATTTGATATTAAAACACACCCTTTGTAGCTTAAAATGAGCTTAGAATCAAGTAAAACTCTTAAGTTGTGTTACATGAGAGTCAAAAGTTGTTTTTAAAGATATTATGCTTGTTTTGCATTGTTTTGCAGGGTTTTTGATGAAAATGAAATATGGCAATGAAGTAGGTAGGTCATAGACTCAAGAATGAAGGAGAAAAAGGAAGAAAAGAAGAGTCTGTGAACCGCTCAGCGGTCAATTCCACCGCTGAGCTTCCTAGTGCAAGGAAAAGTTGTTGTCTGGCACCAAGGCGGTGACGCTGAGCGTCCAGAACGACAAGAGGCAAACCGCTCAGCGGTCATTTTAGGCGCCTGGGCAGTGGTGTGTGTTGAGGCAAACCGCTGAGCGTCCAATTTAGGCGCCTGGGCAGTTGTCTGTTTTTATATTTTGGATTCTGAGATCTTTTCTGTTATCTTTTTGGCTTATATATACACCTTTGGAGGAGATTTCTTGATTCCTTAGGCTCCACTCTATCAATTCTAGGGTTTGCTTTTTCCATTCTTCCATTCAATTCATCTAGTTTCACCATGATTATGGTGAACTAAACCCTTAGTTATATGCTTGCATATGCTTAATTTATCAATTGTTGGGTTCTTTACCTTTACTTAATGCTTCTACAGTTTAACTCATTCGGTAGATGTTGTTTGTCTTTATTGATACGGGGACGTATGGTAATGTCATGAACTGGGGAGAATTCCTTGATTACGTTAATACCGCCTAGGGATAGGGGTAGGACGATCAATTGTATTTTGCTTCCGCTCATTATGCATTATTAGTTACTAGGGGAGGCTAGGGATAGCAAGCCGGTAATTAGTAATAGGCTCTTTTCACCAAGGGATTGGGTTAAGGGTAGACTAAGAAAGTTTGCATGGCAATATGATAAATAAGCAAAAGTAAATAAGAAGAGTAGATATATGAGGGCGGATAAGATGAAATTGTAACCCCCAACAACCTCATTCATTCATAGTTTCTCTTCGTCAATTGAATTCCTGCATTTGCATGTTTTTTTTTGTTTTGCATTTGAAACCATTAAAATTATTTTCTTTTCTCAAGTCTTAAAAGATTAGTTTACACGAAAGATGAGGCCTTAAGAGTCCTTTGGGAAGAACGATATTGGGATTACCAATTATTATTACTTGATACGATCTGGTACACTTGCTAGGGGTTAAACACTCGGTGGTGAGTTGTACCGCCCGACGGTTTGCCTCATATCGCAAAACCGCTTGGCTGCACTGCCTGGGCGCCAGACGTGGCAGCCCCTCGCTTTTGGCCGCCCAGCGTTGGATTCTGGCGCTGGGCGGTTCCTAAACTCTTCTTTTCTTCATGTTTCTTCTTCTTTATTGAGTCTAAGACCTTCTATCTTTAATCCATTTTTCATATCCATCAAAAATGCTGCAAAACGATGCAAAACAAGCATAATATCTCTAAAAACAGCTTTTGACTCTCAACCGACTCAACTTATGTGTTTTGCTTGATTCTAAGCTCATTCTAAGCCTTGAAGGTTGTATTTTGATCTCAAATAAAGCATGAAAATAATTGTTTTTCAACCGTTATCAGATATGAGGAGAATTCTCTTGATTATGAAATATTACCTAAAAATAGGAATAGGACAGTTAATTGCTTTAAGCTTCTATCATTAATGCGTGACTAATTATTAGGGAGACTAGGAATAGTAAACTAGTAAGTATGAATAGGCTCTCTTCGCCGAGGAATCTGGTTTAGATTAAATTGGAAAGTTGCATGAATATTGATAACAAAGTTGAATTTAATAAGAATAATAGATATAGGAGGGTGGATTAGGATGAAACCGTAAACCCCAGCAATACCATTCATCCATATCTTTATCTGTCAATTGATCACGTTTTTGCATACATGTTTATTTTTGTCTTTGCATTACAAAATCAAATTATTATTCATTCAAGTCTTATGAAATCAATTCACATGAACGTCTAGGGGTAAGAGTCCCTTGGGAAACGATATTCAGACTTACTGTCTATTTATTACTTGATACGATCTGGTACACTTGCCAGGGTGTTAACAAGTTTTTGGCGTCGTTGTCGGGGAGTCATTGGTTTAACTATTCTAGTAGTGTGATTATTGATTGAATTTGACTTGATTTTATGTTTATTTTATTGTTGTTCTAATAAATGTTTTCTAGGGTTTTGTGCCTAGTGTTTACAGGATGCAGTTTGGACAAGAATTTAATTATATGGGCACTTAATTCTACCAAGATGATTTCAACCATTGGTGGGAACCTCACTCAAATATGGATCAAAGCCAATTTGGGTAAGCTGCCGAGCAACAAATCACTCCACCAAAGGAGAACACAAATTTTGATGAACTTTTTCAATGGGTCATGGATACGAGGTTATCTTGTATCAAATACATGGAGGAGTTACAACAACGTCAATGGCAGCAACAACTCTCTTTACCAACAGAAATGTGGGAGGACAATCAACAACTATGGCAACTAGTATTAGCTTTGACTGAGAAAATCAACAGGTTGGAGGAGATGTTTGAACAACTTATGCAAAATTTCATCTCCGATCAAAAAAATAGGGAAGCAGCATTCAAAAGGATGGAGATGTAGATTCGTCACTTAAATGAGAAATTATATTCTAGGGTTAATACTGAAGTTAACCTTAGGGAGGAATGCCAAGCTACTATCTCTGAAAGTGATAATTGTTGATGAGGAAAAGATAAAGATAGATGAGATAAAGATTGAGATAGAGGAAATAGAAACAGAAAGGTTGAGTGAGGAAGAAGATGATGAGAAAGAAAAAGAAGTGGTTGAGAGAAAAGAAAAAAAGAGAAAATGTGTGAAAATAAAGAAAAAAATAAGAGAAAAGAAAAAGAGAAAAGTGAGGAAGAGGAAAAATAAGAAAAAGAGGACGAGAGGAAAGAAGAAAAGATCATATGAAAAACCCCTTCCTCATCCAAAGAAGTATCATAGGAAGGAAAAGAATTTCAAGTGCTTTATGGAAATCTTCAAGAAATTGGAGATTAAAGTTCCTATGATTGATACATGGAAACAGGTGCTCTTGGTTTTAGTAATTTTTTGAAGAAATGCAGCAGGAAGAAGAAAAAGAGAAGAATATCAAGAAAGGAGAATATCAACACCTACTGATAGGTGTTTGAGTTTTATTGGACAACATCTACTAAGGGATGCTAGGTTGATTATGTATTCACTGAAGGATACAGGAAGGTACACCTATTGATGGGTGTTTGAAAGTTATGCCCTTACTGACAAGTGTTAGAAAGGTTTGGGTCAGGCTCGTGACGTTAAACAAGCGCTACCTAGGAGGCAACCCAGTTGATTGTTATTTTTATTTTTATTTTAAACTCTTTTCTAGTTGCATTTTAGGAATTGAAAGTTGCATAGGTAAGGGGAATTACATAAAAATTGAAAATTGAGAGTTGAAATCGAGTGGCACAGGTCAGATAAAGCTCAGGTGAGCCAAAAAGGGGGAAATTTCAAAACTGCACCCACTGCTCAGCGGTAACCCAGCGTTGAGCAGTGGCGTCGCAGAGGGGTTTTTTGGGCTTTAATACAGCTCAGTGTTGGAGGCCCATTTGCACTTTTTAAACACCCCTTAGGGTTCGCCCAAGCACTATTGTTCGACCCACACTCCTCTTTTGCACTCTCAAGAGCTTTCCAAAGGTTCCTACTCACTTTTCCCATCTCCCCTTATTTTAAAACCCATTCTTCATTAACTTTGCATCACTCCATTATCAAAGTTTGGGGTGCTTGGTGAGAGCATTGCATTCGGGGAACATTCATCATTATTCAAAGATCATTTTTCAAGCATTCAAGGTCTCTCCACCCAAGTAAGTTGCATTTTTCATTCTAGGGTTTCTAAAAGTTTGAATTTGATGAGAACATGTGTAAAAGAATGAAAATTTAGGTCTTTTGATTTCTATGCATGAATTATTAAATTAGAAACAATTTGGACCGATTAAAAGGTTTGATTTTGGACTGGAACTGTGAAATCTGCATTTAGGTGGAGATTAGAAGGTTTAGCAATGATTTTTCAAAACTGTCGTCGCTACCGTTGAGCGGCGGCCTGGCAGAATGCTTGTTTGCCCACTTTTTGGCTATGCAGGTGACGCTGAGGGGTCTTGTTTTACTCTCGACACTGGACAATGATGAATTAGGATGGATTTTGTGTTGCTAACCCTTAATGGTGTGTTCTTTGGTCTTGTGATTATATTTGATGTAGGAATGGCATCATCATCATCTGGAAAGAGGGTCAAGACCATTGGAACAAATAGGAAGGATCCTCATAGATTTTATTCTGACAGGTTCCTTTCTAAGAAGCATGAGCAACATCACAAGCTGGTCTAGGAGAGAAGGTTGCTGATGGAAAGGAAAGCAATCTGGATCCCAGATTATGCTCCTCAGTTTGGACAGGTGCTTGAAGGAAGAAATTGGGAGAAGTTGGCAACTTACCCTGCACTTGCCAACATAGCAGTGGTCAAAGAATTCTACACCAATGTCAAACCACTAGGGGACTTTCATTTCATGGAGTACATGAGCTATGTAAGGGGCAAGGTAATAAGGTATGACTTTGACACCATAAACAGGTTTTTGAATATGGAATGGGTTGGAGAGCAGTGTCAATATGAGCTGAATGTCCGTAAAGGCTCTGATTTTGATGACATGGAAATAGTGCTTTATGTACCTGGAGGGCATTTCTACAGGAATCCTAGTGGAGCTGTTATCCACATAAAGAGGGGCAATCTTACACCTTTGGTGCAGTATTGGATGGCATTCACATATGCCAATGTGACCCTTTGCTCACATACTTATGATGTTAATGTCAAGAGAGCCATGTTCATATACTATGTGTTGAGGAACATGAATATTAATATTGGCCAGGTGATAGCTAATGAAATAAAGTCATGTCCAACAGCTACCAGCAACAAAGCACTTTTGGGCCACCCTTCTCTGATCACGCAGTTGTATCATGCGGTAGGGATTGATACTTCCACTCCACCTTTTGAGAGGCCTAGGAAGCCCATAGATGTAGCCTACTATAGGAAATATTGTGGAGGAGATGAGGCAACTCATCCAGTGCCTTAGAGACGCCCTAGGAGAGGAGCAGCCCAGGATGATGCACCTGCTCATCATGCAGAGCCTTTCCAGATGAGGAACATGTATATGTCCATGATGGAGGCCAGACTTGAGTCTATTCATCGAGGGCAGGTGCCTACAGCTGAGATGATAGTGAGGTTGTATGATACACGTCCCGCACACAGGGCAGTGGAGCTAGAGCAGCTGAAGCTCCAGACATCGAGGATGATGAGGTCGATGATGATTATGAGGATTGATGAGTCAATATTTTATTGATTTCACTTAGTTTATTGTGCTAGAATTAATCAGGGAATTGTGCTTAAATGTCTGATATTTTCCCGTTTCTACTAATTGTGCTTAATTTGATCAGAAATTCTAATTTTAATTAATTTGAATTTTCTGAACTAACTAATTGCATTTTTAACTAGGGAAAATTTTGGAATTACAATTTGGGATATTTGGTGGTAAATGGAGATGCACGGCCTTGGTCCAGCTGGTTGATTTACTCCAATTAAAATTGGGTATGTCACGACATGATGTACGGTGATAAGTGATGAATTTTCCTTGCTTTCTTTGAAGAAGAGAAATGGCATAAAATGTAAACGTCCTTTCATTTTGGAGAAGCACAATCGGGCTCTTGCTGTAAAGATTTGCTGATTTATTTTAAAGTGGCACTTCCTTGGTGAATAAATTGCACGGCATGCACATCCACTTGGCACAAGAGGGATGGTTCATGGATTGGCAGCAACCTAAGGAAGCAAGTGAAATGTGGGTTTCACACGTGCAGCAAATGAAGAAAAAGAGCGTTGATTTAAGGGTGTGGCCCAGTAGTCAATAACACGTGAATGAGTGGTCACTCATTTCTTCATCCAACAAGCAACGACCCAAAGAAAGCCTGCACGTCCACCAGCTTTGAAGTGCACTCCACGCACACAGCTGCATCATATATAAAAAGAAGAAGCACTCAGCCATTCCATGGCCCACAACAAAATGGCAGCAACGAATTCATCCAGCAGGTCCAGAGCTTGGGATAATTCACTTGAAGGAAAGAAAAAAAGGCTGGACCGTGCCCACGAAAGCTGCAGCAACACGGAAGGGCCTGGTCCAGCATGAAAAGGGTGCTCATGTCCAAGAGCATCACCCTGTCTTCAAAGCTAGAAAAGGCTGCAGCGTCCAACAATTAAAATTGAAGTTGCAGCGGTCCAGCAGTCTTGGTAGGTGCAAACAAATATGCTGATTCATTTCTTAGGCACACGTGGACACTCATTTGGGCTAAAAGAACACAACACCCACACTAGTCCAGCAAGGCATTAGAGCACACGGGTAGGTCTTGGAATGAGCAAATAAAAAGAAGGGAAGCCGAGACACACAAGAGCAGCGCCACCGGGAGAGGCACAAATAGCAGCAATTAAGAGGGGAAGAAAGGTGCGCACGGCCTGTAATTCAGGGGAAGAAAGGCGCCTCCTTTCTTTTATAAGCAGTTGTCAGCTACTTAGGATTAGAATTTCTTTTGTTTTGAAAAGAGAGAGCTGTTACGTTTTGTTGGAGGAAGGCAAGTGGTGCTGCAACATAGGTTTTCGTTCTTCATTCTCAGTCACGGGTTTTCAAGCGCTGTCTCATTTCTGTGTTTGCATTTAAATCATTAGTTCAACTTTGCATCTTATTTCATACACTTTTGCCTTAAAGTTATATTTCAGCTGCATGGGTCTCTAAGCTTACTTTTTCAATTATTAGCTTGAATGATACTTTTTAAGAATTAGCAATTACATTCAATGATTCATGCATTCTTTATGATAAACCCTAAACCCTAAACTACGTGTTAGACCTAATTACTGAACCACATTTGGTCCTTGAGAGACAACCTAGGAGTCACTTCCTAGTATATACTGCATTCTTTATGCACATTAAATTTGTATGGGGTGCGACACCCATCAAGGATGCAGATGCTGGAGAGGAGGATGACTCCGATGATAGTATGGGATGATCTGGCATCTATTGATGGATGTCAAATGCACTGGAGCAGGAGTTTTATTTTATATTCTTTTTGAATTTGTAATTTGAATTCGTAGTATAGGTTTGCTTCTGTTTAGTAGTATAGGGTAATGTACTTGCTTGAACACCTTATCTAATGATGGTTTGACTTGTTGATTGCGTGATGAGTGTGCTTGATGATGCTTGATGTGGATGATGATTGAGATTGTTGTACATGCTTATATATAGGTGAAGTGTTCACAAAATGTGTGAACAAATGCATGATGAGTTTATGATTGTGATTATGATGCTAAGTAGGGTGTATGATTATGATTGTGGAAATATTGAACTTATGAGTGAGGTTTTGAGCTCTGAGTTTTTGTTGATATGTTTTCTATCTGCTTGAAAGCATGAATGATTTTGCCTAAATCTCTATGATTGATTGAATTGCATGTTTGTGTCATATGATCAAGGCCATTTTTGGAAGCCCTTACTTAGCCAAAGTTTCTTCACAAAGTAAAAAGAACCATGTGTTCTATCCTTTTTGAACCTTAGCCTGAAACACTTTTGAAAACCTTGTTGAGAAAAACCTTTACCTTGAGTTGAGTTGAGAATAATTGAATGGTATTGATAAAGGTTCAAGTTTGGGGTTGCTAGGAGAATTGAAAGGCAAAGAAAAGCATTGAGCTAATGTGTTGAATGAGAAAGCATGAGAAATAAAAAAGATAAGAAAAGAAAAGTATGAAAGATAAGCTCAATGCAAAAGAAAAAGGGAAAAGTTGGGAATGAGTGAAATTGGTGAGAGAGAGTTGGTGCTTGAACTATGAATGTTGAATAACTCTCTTAACTCAAGGATTTTGTGATCTAGAAAAGCCAATTTTTCTTGTTAGCCCAACCTCATTATAAGCCTTGAAAAGTCCTTGTGATGGCATTTATGTATGAGAATGTTGATTGTAATAGATGAAAGGCAATTTTTTTCTTTGTGACATGTGGATAGTAGAGGGAAGGAGTGACCTCCTAAGACACTTGAGTGATTGAGTGAAACACTTTGCCTGGTAAGGATCTCTGAAATTCATGATTACATCTATGCTTAGTTGACTGATCATTCATGAGAATAACATCTGTTGAAGATTAAATGATTATGTGAACATTATGTGAGTTAGGATGACTTGAAGCATGTGTGCATCTTGATAAGTGTTAACAAACTGGCAAGCGGACCAGATCGTTTTAAGTAATATAATTGGTAAACCCAATATCGTTCTTCCCAAAGGACTCGCAGGTCTTATCGTTCGTGCAAATTGAAATTGTAAGACTTGTAAAGAGATATTAATTGGTTTGGATGCAAGAAACAAAAAGTAAACATGCAAATGCGATTGATTCAATTGATGAGAGAAAAAGACTATGGATGAATGGAGTTGTTGGGGTTTACAATTTCATCTTATCCGCTCTCTCTTATCTACTCCTCTTATTTAATTCGCTTTGTTATCTAATTATCATGCAAACTTTCTTAGTCTACCCTTAACCCGATCCCTCGATGAAAATAGCCTATTAATAATTATTGGCTTGTTATCCCTAGCCTCCCCTAGTAATTAATAATGCATTATAAACGGAAGCGAAAATAATTGATTGTCTTACCCCCCTATCCCAAGGTGGTATTGCTTAATCAAGGAATTTCCCCCAGTTCATGACAGTACCGTACGTTCCCGTATCAATAAAGACAAAAAACAATTATCGAATGAGTTAAACGATAAAAGCATTAAGCGCAGGTGAGAAACCCAATCAAAGCATACGACAAACATATAAATAAATAAGAGTTTCAATAAAAGAGAGTTTCAAACGATTACATTGTTCCCCAACAACAAAAGGGTTTAGTTCACCATTGTCATGGTGAAACTAGATGAAAAATGATGGAAGAATGGAAAAACAAACCCTAGATTGGATAAAAAGGAGCCTAAGCATCCAAGAGATCTTCTCCAAGGAGTGAAAACTAGGTCTGGCTGCCCCTTTCTGTCAAAAGAATACATATAAACTCGCACTAGTGCTATTTATAGCTGAGGAACATCACAAAATTTAGGCCCAAGCCCAACAGACAACCGCCCGGCATCACACTTTGGCGCCCGGCGGTTTTCCCTTAATCGCACCACCGCCCGGCGGTGAGTTGCACCGCCCGACGGTTTGCCTCATACCGCAAAACTGCCTGGCTGCACCGATGGGCGCCAGACAGTGGCTACCCCTCGCATTTGGCCGCCCAGCGTTGGATTCTGGCGTTGGGCGTTTCCTAGACTCTTCTTTTCTTCATGTTTCTTCTTCTTTATTGAGTCTAAGACCTTCTATCTTTAATCCATCTTTCATATTCATCAAAAACGCTGCAAAATAAGCATAATATCTCAAGAAACAACTTTTGACTCTCAACTTACTCAACTTACGTGTTTTGCTTGATTCTAAGGTCATTCTAAGCCTTGAAGGTTGTATTTTGATCTCAAATGAACCATGAAAATAACTATTTTTCAACAGTTATCAATAAGATTCCATTGAAAAGCTGAATTGAGTAATTACTTGTTGTGAAAGAATGAGTTTTGAATGTGTTGAACCATTTTGATGATACATGGAAGGCTAAGTTTTGTTTTGTTTGCTTGAAAACAAGCAAAGTTTTATGTTTGGGCTGTGATACTAAAAAACGTTATTTTTATACTTGAAATTGATATCAAAACACACCCTTTATGACTTAGAATGAGCTTGAAATCATTCAAATTGCATTAGTTAGGTTACAAGAGAGTCAAAGGTGGTTTTAAAGATATTATGCTTGGTTTTACATTGTTTTGACAAGATTAAATGAGAATTGAGTGATGGAAAGTGAAGGAGGAAGGAGTTGGACTCAAGAAAGGATGAAAAAAGGTGTAAAGGAAGAATCACAGACATTGCTCAGCACCAGTTTCAGCGCTGAGCGCCAGCTTTTGAGAGGAAGCCACTGCCTAACGCTTAAGCGCCAACGCTGAGGGGAAAAGAAAGAGTCGCTGAGTGTTGGCCTTTTCAGAGACAACATTGTTTAACGCTTAGGCGTGACCGCTGAGTGTCCCACTTGAGTGTCGCACCTACCGCTGAGCGATGTACTTATGGACCTGGGCCAAAATTCGATTATTTTTCTATATTATAAATAGACCTAGAGCGCACCAGAGAAGAGATCTTTTGGCAGAAAGACGGCAGAACACTCTCTTCACTCCTTGGAGGCGGATTTTGGATGCAAAAGCTCCAATCTTTCAATTCTAGGGTGATCTCTTTCATATTTTCCATTCAATTCATCTAGTTTCACCATTACAATGGTGAACTAAACCCTTTGTTGTTGGGGAACGATGTAATCCTTTTGAAACTCTCTTATATTGAAGTTCTTATTTTATTCATATACTTTCGTTATCATTGATTTTATCGATATGGGAACGTTTGGGGAAATCTAGATATGAAGAGAATTCTCTTGATTATGAAATATTACCTACAAATAGGAATAGGACGGTCAATTGCTTTAAGCTTCTATCATTAATGTGTGACTAATTATTAGGGAGACTAGGAATATTAAACTAGTAATTAGGAATATGCTTTCTTCGCCGAGGAATCGGGTTTAGTTAAATTCAAAAGTTGCATGAACATTGATAACAAAGTTGAATTTAATAAGAATAGTAGATATAGGAGGGTGGATTAGGATGAAATCGTAAACCCCAGCAACATCATTCATCCATATCTTTATCTTTCAATTGATCACGTTTTTGTATACATGTTTATTTTCGTCTTTGCATTACAAAATCAAATTATTATTCATTCAAGTCTTATGAAATCAATTCACATGAACGTCTAGGCCTAAGAGTCCCTTGGGAAACGATATTCAGACTTACCGTCTATTTATTACTTGATACGATCTCGTACACTTGCCAGGGTGTTAACATGTTTCATTCTGCTATCACAATGTCACACAAATTGATTTTGCCTTTTATTTAACCATAATCAAACATACTCACAAGCAGGTAATCATCACAAGGGCTTTTTATGGCTTGTAACTTGGATAGGCTAAGAAGGACATTGGTTTTTCTGGACAACAAAGTTCCTTGAGTGAAGTGAGACATTTGTGAATTTAACATTTAAGAACAAACTGTCTTTCTTTTTCCTAGCCTTCCATTGCAATGAGCTCTTTTCTTCTCCTTTTATTTTTCTTTTCTTTTCTTTTCTTTTCTTTTGCCTTTGCTTTTTCTTTTGATTGCTCACTGCCTAGAGAAGTGGGTTGTTACCTGGAAACCCCAAACTTGAACCTTTATCAGTACCTCATCAAATGTTCTCAGCTTAACTCAAGGTAAAGATTTTTCAAAAGGGTTTTTTCAAACATGCATAAGGTTCAAGGTTCAAAGGTTAGAACAAATTGTTCTCTTTTCAGTGGGCAAAAATTATGTGAAGGCCAAAAGAATAAGGGATAACAAAAAATGGCCTTGATCAAATGAAATCTGCAAGCAATCAGTTCAATCATAGAAAATTTAGGCAAAATCATTCATGCTTTCAAAGTAATAGCAATTATTTACAAACAACTCTGAAGCCCAAAACTCACACAGGTAAACTCACAAGTTCTAAAATTCAGAAAAACTCCATGCTTAGTATCTCAATCAAATTTTTTCTCAAGCACCTGTTTCACAAATTGTGAGCCATCTCTTAAATCACATCATGCACCATCTCAACATCAATCAAACACTAGAATCTCATAAAGCAATACTCATCAAAAATAGAGCATAGTTGAATCAAAGGAGTTCAGTTCATTCAAGCAGAGCATAATAAAATAAAATAAAGCAAAAACAAAAATTAAAAATTAAAAAGTAAAGGTTTAGAGAACTGGGTTGCCTCCCAGCAAGCGCTTCTTTAACGTCACTAGCTGGACCCAATAAGTTCATGTTACATCTTTTATTTTGGTGTCATCATTTCCTTTAGCACACCAACTGGTCTTTAGCAGCTTCCTGTTCACCTTTTTGGTTCTCCTTGAAGTTGGAGATTCAACCTCTATAAGCCCATCAACTCTGAGTTCTTTCACAACCCAAAGCTTTTTGTTGAACTGCATAGGCAAACCTGGTTACAGCCCTTCATGTTCCTTCATAGGATCCTGGTGAACACATGCTCATTTGCTGTCTTTTTCTTCATCTTTCACCTGTGACAGAAAACACTTTTTGCCTTTCTTCTTTGATTTGGCGGCCTTGGTACTAGTCCCTGATGCATCTTTAACTGCAACTTTGGAACTAGTTGTCTTTCCTTGGATTTCCTGCCCATTGCTTAAGGCATTGAAAATCACCTCCTCTTCTTGGTCCTTGAGAGCTATGGTACCATCATCAACATTGATGATTACTTTGGCCGTCTTCATAAACGGCCTTCCAAGAATAATAGAGATCTCCGCATTTTCCTCCATCTCTAGCACCACAAAATCTGCCAGGAATCTCAGGTTGTTGATTTGCACCAGTACATCTTCCACCACGCCATAGGGCCTTTTGGGGGATCCATCTGCAATGAGAAGACACATTCTTGTTGACTTAACTTCTATGTCACCAATTTTTTTAAGAACATGCATTAAGTTGATACTGGATCCCAAGTCAATTAAGGCTTTCCCTATTTTGTGGTTTCCAATAGTGCAAGGGATAGTGAAACTTCTTGGATCTTCAACTTTAGGAGGAAGTGCCTTTTTCATGATCACACTGCAATCCCCTTGTATCCCAGTTATCTCCTCCTTTAGATATTTCTCCCTTTTGAGGAGCTTTTACAAGAACTTGGCATATTCAGGGATTTGTTGCAATGCCTCTGTCATAGGAATTTTTATCCACAATTCCTTGGAGATCTCATCAAAACACCCTGGTTGCATAGAATATTTCTCAAGGTGGTGGAAACTTTTCTCAATTTTTTTATTTTTTTCTTTTTCTTTCTCAACCTCTTCTCCCTCTGTTTTTCTCTCTTCTTTCTTTTTTTTCTCTATCAACTCATTTTTTTCTTTTCTCTTCTCTTTTTCCAACTCATCTTTTTCTTCTCTTTCTTCTCTTCCCTCTTTTTATTTTTCTTTCTCCCTTTCTTCATTGTTTTTCTCTTTTTTCTCTCACTCTCCTCTTTTTCTCTCTCTTTTTCTCTCTCATTCTCCACACTTGCAATAGCCTTACATTCTTCTTTGGGGATAACTTCAGTATTAGCCCCAAAGTCTTTGAAAGGCATCTCCTTCAACTTTTTGGCTATCTGGCCAACCTGTATCTCCAAGTTCCTGAATTGTTATTGAAATTTAAAGTATTATTCTTTTAAAATCAATTAAGGTCTTTTAGCATAATCATACGTATCTTTATCCTAAAATTTAAAAATTGAAGACTCTTGATTAATGTTTTATCATACTTAACTTAATCATAAAACTTTTAAAGGAGAGGAAAGAAATATAAGGTATGGGAATGGTTAAGCACATCATTAATGCTCCGAACATACTTAAATTCCCTTCACGTCCCAGCCCCGAAGCCTCGACATTCTATGGGAGGGGTGAAAAGAAAAAAGATCCAAAAGTACGGTACTTTCTGATATTGGCGGAAGAATAAAACGCCGAATTCCAACACAATTTGACGTTCTATTTAATGCTCTCGTGTTTAAAAGAAAAAAGTAAAAATAATTAAAAAGGTAGAAACTTTAGGCTTCCCATACTAAGTCTAAGCCCCTTCAACTTCGACATAAACTTTGCAATTTATAACAAAAAAAATAAAAAAAGGCGCCTATTTTTTTATAGGAAACGTCGAATTATTTGGGTCTTCGACATGGTTTTTAAATATAACGTCAAGTCTGTCTTGTATGTGACGTGGAATATCAATGTAAAAACATAACATAGTCTCACTGTTTGTTCGCGCTTCCATTTCTGCTTGAACTTTCTTCTTCGTGGACGACTGCGGATAAAGAAAGAAGGTTATTTTTAATCTTTTCTGTCTTTGTAATGTCATTTGGTTCCCATTTCTAAGGTTTACCGATTGTTTTTCGTTTATCTTTAGGCTGTTTTTCGTACGTGGTTAGCGAACTTCATCATTTTCTCAATGACACCATTTCAAGTATGTTTTTTTTTATCTTTAATATCTCATACGTATGATGTATGTGCTTGTGTTTGTGTTGTGTTTTTCGATTCTGGACGTATGATATATGTATGATAATTTATATTTTCCTTCAATGTATGATAATTTATAATTTAATATCGCAACAAACTTTGTCATCTTCTCTAGTGACACCATTTCAAGTTTGGTTTTTTTTCCTTCAATATCTCTTTCGTATGATATATGTGTTTGTGTTTGTGTTGTGTTTGTGTTCATGTACGTATACTATGATAAACGTATGATAGGTATTTATTTTTTGATCTCTACGTAAGTTAGTTTTTTTTTCGTGGGTTCTCTTCTTTTAGAGTAGTAATAGTATTAATCAGCGTCATAATAGTGAAGAGTATGAGTGAGAGGTTTCTGAGTTCATACTATATATGTTAAAGAACACGCAAAACCAGTGAACGGGGCATATTTTTGCCCTTGTGTTCATTGTCTCAATCTAGTATAGGAAGACTTGGACAACATCCATGATCATCTGTTCATCTATGGAATAATGAGAAGTTATACAATTTGGACTTGGCATGGGGAGGTGTCTTAACATTATGAAAATTACATTGTTTTAATTACTTGTACAATTTATTTATTTTGACTGTTCTAACTATAATTTACTAACTTTGTAAATAGGTATGATGAGCTCTGGATCAGGTCAGACGGGAGGAGGTGGTAGATCTGTGACTCGGATGCCTGGTGTCCAATCCCGTCGGGTTAATGATAAACCACTGTCGGTGTAGTTTGATCCCGTAACATTTTTGGCTATAGGGGAACATGCAACAAAATTTAAGAGTTACTTGGGCACGATGACAAGATTTCATTTCCCTATTGTCGCTACCTGTTGGGATGATGTCCCAGAGGTTGACAAAAATCTACTATGGCTGGATATTTTGGTATGTTTAAGTTGTTTTACTTCCATCAGTGACTTATTTTTGTTGAACATGTTTTAACATAAATTTTATTTTTTAATTGCAAAATTGGGTTGTTCCTAATAATGAGAGGATAAGGAAGAAGATTTTATCCCAAATTGCAAGCTGGTGGAGGGACTTCAAGACGAGAATGACACGTAAATTCGTCTTTGGCTCTAAACAGAACGAAACTCCCTGTACAAAGTATAAAATATCTGATGAGGAGTGCGTGCAATTTAAAGAATCTAGACTTACTCCTGAATGGTAGGTATGTTTTATAATATTTTGCTCTAGTCACACAAGATGTTAATTTCTGATTTATGCTTAATAATTTTCATTTTTTCATAGGCGAAAAGGATAGTTGCTCAAGAAAGGCAGAGGCTTAATGATACACCACACGTACTGTCACGTGGTGGTTGTGCGTTATTAGAGAAAAAGATGAGAAAACGTCGCATTGAGGAGTTAGGTCTTGAGTCACCTGATCTAGCACCTCCACCAACTAGACATAAATTGTGGAAGGCTGCAGGAACAAAGTCCAATGGCCAGTTTACATCCCAGTCTGCTCAGGAGATATCCTAGAGAATTGTAAGTCGAAACTTTTAACTAATTACCAAAGTTCATAAAGAAATTATGTAACAAACTTTGGCATGTGTCTATCTTCATTATGATATGCAGGATGAGTTGGTTGAGCAAGAGACTGAATGCACATTTGTGCCAAAAGTTAGGAAGGACATCCTGGTAGCAGCCATAGGTCGGCTAGACCGTCCAAGTCGTGTGCGTGCTGTTGGAGGAGCTACTGGATTGCGAGACTAATTTGGCCCTAAACCAAGAAGCACACAAGCCATGACTCCGGAATTGGTTAGTAGATCAGGGAACAAGTGCAAGTCCAAGTACAGGAGCAAATGGGAGAACGCTTAAGAACGCTCGAACAAGAACTTGCAATGATCAAACAACAACAACAACAACAACAACAACAACAACAACCGTCACAATAGGAGGACGCCCCTACAGATGATCCTACCGCACCTCTTGTGAGCACCAAAGACTCATGCTCTAATGCAGATCGTATTGATCACAATATTCAGTATGAGTTTTTGGTTGATGGGGATCCTCTGAGCACAGTGGCCATCGGACGACAGCTTGCAGGAGGCCAGACCATTCATGGTGTTCCTTTATTGCCCACTGACGCGCGGGTAAGGATTGATGATGTTAGAGACCCCCAGGCTCGAGTGCCAGTGCCTACATCTGAAATCCAATTCGTGGGGGAGGCCTTAGGCACATATATAGCTTGGTCTAAGGCCTTCATCATTCAATATTTTAGCCCACCAACGGTATTGTATTCTTATTTTTATTACCCTAAATGTTCAAGTTATAAATAAATGATTCCTAACTTCTGTAAATGGACTTGCAGGTCTACCGACCAAAGAAACAAGAAATGGCTGAACCTGAAGCAGAAGACGGTGATCCTCTGTATATATTGACCTCAAGATTAAATAAGTTGAAAAAAGCATCGGTAGCGGTGTAGTGGGAGTTAAGAATAATGTTGAACATTTCAAACATACAACTATGGTGCTTGTAAGTTTTTTATTTGTTATTTTCCAATTTGTATATTAGTATTTTTACTTTTTATACGTACATGGACACCATCATAGTTGAATCAGGTTGGGCGTCAATTTATGGCTTTCTTGAACCTCAGACCACTCAACCATCTGGAAACACATTAGATTCCAAAAAAAATATATGCAAACATGGATGACTGAGTCTAACAGAGAGATATATATCGCGCCATACATTGATGCGTATGTGTTTCCCAATATTGTCAACTTTTATCAAATTTTAATCAATAAACTCACTGGTTGTTGGAACATGATATGGGCCTTGGCAACTCATGGTGATCATTCCAAAAAAAGCACAAGTTGTATGGTTTTGTTCTCTTCATAGGAAAATGAAACCGGAGATGAAGTCCTTGATACAAACGTAAGTATTACATTCATTCTTATACATTCATTATGATATTAATATATTAACTTATGATTCTAATGTTTCAAATTTGTTTAGAGTTCTTACTAAGACCAGAGGATAACAAATTGATGTTATATATCCTAAGGTTGGAATTCGTTGATCTTTAACCTTCAATTTTTGTATTCAATTTTAAACCATTACATTTGACTAAGTTCTTTCACATGTTTAGTGTAATAAGCATAATGATTCCTGGGCATGTGCCTACTACATCATGTCATGGATGAGGACAATCATCCGAGCAGTAATCAGAGGAGATTGGATTGAGGTAGAAATTTACATTTCAAAATATTAAAAATACCAATAAACTTTTGACATTAAAATGAATATAATTGTAAAATTTCCTTCCTTGATTTTGTAGCAATTCAACACTACTTCTTCATTGCCCAATGCACTAATAAAGACGATAAGAGAGGAATGAGGAGGATATTTGAATAAAAATTTTAAATAGCTATAGTTTTAGGTTTTTCCTTTCATGATAGTAGCATTTTCTTACTTGTGCAGCTTTTTAACTATGAATAGATGTATACTGTGAATAAATTATTGAGAAGAGATGAATATTGTGAATAGATGAATAGAAAAGTGGGTTCTTTTAAGTTTTCATGATAGCATTAGCATCTTTTACTTTTACTATTTAATTGGAATTGATGAATTGATGATAGCAAGGTTTAAATTAATTAATTCTGTGCATTTAGGAATTGGAAAAGTGGTTTCGTATTTCAGGTTTGGCTAAATGAGCTAAAACGAACGGAATTTAAAAAAAAAAAACTGAAGTTAACGTCATTTTGTACATTGTTCGACGTTAATATATCTATCTTAACATCCAACAAGGTGATGAGTGACGTTCATATAATGCAGTGGATAACGATAATAATAAAACGCTGGGCGAGGATCCCCCAAACTTTGATGTGAATATTACGTCAACAATCTTCTACGCCGACGTCAACATTACGTCAGTTACCCCGAACATATGACGAAAAATGTTTCTTTAAAATTACATATTTATTCAAATATTGGACGTCAAACTCTATTCTCTACGATGTACCTTAACGCCGATATACTTAAAAGACGTTAACTTTACGTCAATTACCTTTGTATTCGACGTAAACGAGTTTGATTAACGTCACCCGTTAATATTCGACGTAAATTTACGTCACCCGCTATAACGTCATAATCATATACGTCGCTAAAGGCCAAAAATAACCGACGTAATAGGTTGTTTTTGTACTAGTGAATGTTATTGTAGTAAAAGCAAGCATGCTTAACATGTTTACTTAAATCAGTAAATCTCTTTACATTGGTTCTATTAGATTGAGCTTTATATCTAATTCCCTGCCTATAAATTGCTCTACTTGAAGACTTTAATACAACACTCAAATTATCTCTACCCTGTGTGAACTTAGCTAGCGTGCTAGTCAAGTAATCTATTTAATCAACATGAGTAGGACATTTTTCACATTCCTTTTCAAATGTAATAGTCTCATTTATAACATTTTTAGCACATAATAAGGCAACATCTAACTCTTTTTGCAATTTATCATTATCATTGACAAGATTATTGTCTCTATACTGTTAAGATCCTGGCAAGTGTACCAGATCGTATCAAGTAATATAATTGGTAAACCCAATATCGTTCTTCCCAAAGGACTCTTAAGGCCTATTCTTTCGTGTAAACTAATCGCTTAAGACTTGAGAAAAGAAATTAATTTGAATGGTTAAATGCAAAACAAAAGTAAACATCCAAATGCAGTGATTCAATTGGTTTAAAGAAAATATGGATGAATGGAGTTGTTGGGGTTTACAATTTCATCTTATCCACCCTCATATATCTACTCTCCTTATTTACGTTGCTTATTTATCATATTTCCATGCAAACTTTCTTGGTCTACCCTTAACCCAATCCCTTGGGGAAAAGAGTCTATTACTAATTACCGCCTTGCTATCCCTAGCCTCCCATTGTAATTAATAATGCATTATAAACGGAAGCAAAATACAATTGATCGTCCTACCCCTATCCCTAGGCGGTATTAGCATAATCAAGGAATTCTTCCCAGTTCATAACATTATTGTACGTCCCCGTATCAATAAAGACAAACAACATCTACCGAATGAGTTAAACGGTAAAAGCATTAAATACAGGTAAAGAACCCAACAATTGATAAATCAAGCATATGCAAGCATATAAAGTAAATAAGAATTTGGATATATGAGAGTTTCAAAAGATTACATTGTTCCCCAACAACCGAGGGTTTACTTTACCATAATCATGGTGAAACTAGATGACAATAATGAAAGAATGGAAAAGCAAACCCTAGATTTGATAAAGTGGAGCCTAAGCATCCAAGAAATCTCCTCTAAGGTGTGTAGAGCTGTTGTGGACGTTTCTCTCTGCCAAAAGAATGAGTTTTGAGTCGCACTGGGGCTATATATAGGCCCAATAGAAAACAAAATCGAGGCTAAATAAAAACGGTAAAAACAGACAACCGCCCAGCGGCTAAATAAATAGCCCAGCGGTTTACCCCTTAATAGCGCCACCGCCCAACAGTACAACTGACCGCTGGGCGGTTTGCCTCTAATCGCCCTGGACGCTGAGCGGTTTGCCAACTCTTCTTTTCATCCTTTTTCTTCATCTTTCATGAGTCCAAATCCACCTTGTTTTACTTCCATCTTCAATTTATCTCAAAACCCTGCAAAACAATGTAAAAACAAGCATAATATCTCTAAAACCAAGTTTTGACTCTCACATGACTCAACTAAGTGTTTTACTTGATGTTAAGCTCATTCTAAGTCATAAAGGGTGTGTTTTAGTATCAAAATTAAGTATGAAAATAACGGTTTTTCAACTGTTATCACAACCCCATACTTAGAAATTTGCTTGTCCTCAAGCAAAACAAAACAAAACTTGGCTTTCCACTTTTTCATCAAATAGTTCAATAATCCTAAAGTTGACTTTGCTTATGACAAGAATTACTCAATTCAGATTTTCAGTGAAATCAAATCAAGATGCATGCATGCTTTCAATTCACTTCAGTTCACATGATCACATATTTCCCAACAGATGTTATATTCATGAATGATCAATCAACTAAGCATAGATGTAATCATGGAATTCAACAATTCTTGACAAGCACATGTTTCACTCAATCACTCAAGTGTTTAAGAGGTCACTCCACTCTCTATTTATTCACATGTCACATGAAACAAAATTGCCCTTCATCTAATACAATCAACATCCTCACATGCAAATGTCATCACAAGGACTTTCCAAGGCTTGTAATGAGGCTGGGCTATCAAGAAAAATTGGTTTTTCTGGATCACAAAATCTTTGAATCAAGAGAGATCATTTAACATTCAAAGTTCAAGTTCATGAATGTTTTCTTTTCTCATGCATTTTTCTTTTTCAATATTTGAGCTCAATGCCTTTATTTTTTCCATTCAAATTTTCCCCCACAACCCCAAACTTGAACCTTGAATGTACTTACAATTATCAACCCAATTCAAAGTAAATAAATTCAACACAAGGGTTTTCATCCTGTTTAGGGCCAAGGTTAAAAAAGGGTATAAAATTTCAATCACTTTTGGGTAAAAAATTTGGCTAAGTAAGGGCTTCCAAAAAAATGGCCTTGATCATATGACATACACATGCAATTCAATCAATCATCAAGACTTAGGCAATATCATTCATGCTTTCCTCTGAATAAATACATATAACAATGAATACTCTGAAGCTCAATACCTCACATAACATGCTTCCTCACACATCATCAATTCATACACCCTGCTTAACATCACAATCACAATCATAAATCATCACACATTTGTTCACATAGCTAGTGAATTTTCCAACTGGATATCAATCGTACAATACAAGTCAATCATCATCCACATCCAATCATCATTAAATAGACTCATCACACATTTCATTCAGTCAAACCATTCATCAGAATCAGTGTACAAGCCAAGCATAGACACAAAAATAAAATTCAACCTATTCTATAAATCCAAAGTACAAAAGAAAGAGAAAAATCCCTGTATAAGTGCAGGCATCCATCAGAAGATGCCATATCAAACCATATCCTCATCTGAGTTGTACTCATCACCAGCTTGAGCATCCTCAAAATCATCATCCTCCTGGTCATCACCTCCGCCTGGTGCTCCAGCTGCTCTAGACCCACTGCCCTGTGCCTGCTCCTGAGGCTAAGCCATAGCTCCATGAAACTCATCCATGGTCCACCTGTGCACTGGTGGATGGTCATAAAGTCCCACTATTATCTCAGCAGTGGCGATCTGTCCTCTGCAAAGAGCCTCCATCCTCGCCTCCATCATGGACATATACATGTCCCTCATCTGGAAAGGTTCAGCATGTTGTGCCGGCGCATCTGCAGGTACCTGCTCCTGCTGTGTTGCTGCTCTCCTAGGACGTCTCCTAGGAACTGCTCCGGCTAGCTCATCACTTCCACAGAACTGACGAAAATAAATGGCATTAATGGAACTCCTCGGCCTCTCATAGGGTGGAACTACATTGTCCACTCTGGCCTGCTGACACAGAAAAGTAATTAGGGATGGATGTCCCAGTGGTGTCCTGCTACTAACAGTAGTAGCGTAGCTCTGGATCTCATGAACGATGATTTTCCCAACATTCACATCTAACTGCCTAAACATGCAGTAGATGAAGAGAGTCTTGTTAATGGTGATGTCCGAGACATGGGAGCACGGCTGTATGTTAGCATGGGTGAATGTCGTCCAGTATCTAGCTAGGGGAGCTAAATCCGTCCTAAGGAGGTTAACTGGTGCTCCATTAGGGTTCCTCTGAAAATGTTTCCCAGGGAGACACATCACTCTCTCTATGTCCTCAAAGTCCCTGTGCTCCCCTATAAGAGTCGCATATCTGCACTGCTCTCCTGGCTACTCAGTCCCCAGGAAGCTGTTGATGGTATCGGGATCATAGCTGACAATCTGCCCCACACATAGCTCATGTAATTCCCGTTTGAGATTCCTCCTCTAGGCAAGGCGTTGGTGTAGAATTCCTTTACCAGCTCAATCCTAGCTGGTGCAGGATAAATAGTCAATCTCTCCCAACCTCGCCTCTCCATCTCCAGCCCAAACTCTAGAGCTAAGTCAGGAATAAACATGACCTTCCTTTCCATCAGCAACCGCCTCTCCTGTACAGTTGCGTAGTGTTCCTCATGCTTCCTAGAGTGGAACCTAGGAGAGTAGAATCTCCTTTGTCTCTCTGGTTCCTTTCTTTTGTTGCCCATATGCTTCACTCTTCTGGAAGATGACATTCCTGTATCAAATATACCCAATAACATCACAGAAATTCATTGTTAATACATCATCAATTACATTTCCAGAACACATGCAGTCCAGTACTGAGGGAAAACCAGGGCCCCTCAGCGTCCAAGCATTCCAAAATCAAAAGCCTAAAATTGACGAATTCCGGCCATCGGCCAGGGAGACTGCCTAGCGGTCTGCAACTGGGTTTTTCCAAAACCCTCCTTTGACAGCCCTAATCTCCACTCTAACTCCTATTCTACCATTCCATACCAATTTTATGCAATTCAATCGGTTCAAACAGTTCCTATTTCATCAAATCATGCAAAGAAATCAAAAGCCCTAATTTATCATGTTCCTAAGCATGTTCTTCAACAAACCCTAAATAGAAACCCTAAAAATTGAAATTGCATACTTACTTGAGTGGAGATGTTGAATGCTTAGCTAAAATGCTTTCAATTGATGATGAATGACCTCTTCAACGCAAACCCTCAACCAAAAACCCCAAACTTTGATAAAACTATAGTGGAAAAATGAGTTTCTGGTGAGTGGGTGATGAGGAGGTGGGGAAATCTCTCTAAAAAGCTCTTGAAAGTGAAAGAGGAGTGCTAAAACTTAGGGAGACCGCTCAGCCGAATTGCAAGGAAGAAGTTTGAAAGTGGAAAATTAAAAAAAACCGCTCAGCTTTAAGAAAACCCGAGCCCAACATTCTCCGCAATCGCCCAGCGGTCAAATGGATCGCCCAACGGTTTGCAGTGATTTTCTCTTCTTCTTCTTTACTTGCTTTTAAGCAATCTAACCTTATAGCACTCAATTTTGACTTTCAATTTTTCAATCCTATGCCTTTCCCCTCTCAGATGTAATATGCAATGCACTTAACACAGGATTAAAAACAGATATAATCAACTGGGTTGCCTCCCAAGTAGCGCTTGTTTAACGTCACGAGCCTGACCCAAACCTGCTTAGCACTTATCAGTAAGTGAAAATCCTTCCAACACCCATCAGTAGGTGTACCTTCCTGTATTCTTCAGTAGGTACAATAAAATTTTAGCATTCCTCAGTAGATGCTACCCAAAAAGATGTTTAAAAATCCATAAAGTTATATGTCCAAAATCAAATAATCCTAAAACTAAAAATTTTTTACAACAAGTGGGATTAAATCACATATCCTCAAGTCTTTCCATCCCGGTTGGGATCTTGATCTACCCAACTCATCAGCTGCCTTCTATCCACTCTTCTGATGGCTTTAGTATATGGTCTTCTGATCTCCACCAAGCCATCTTCTTTGATCTTGTTGATAATCCACTTCCTATTCTTGAATTTCACCTGTGAACCATGTGGAAGTGGTATATCTTGTGAGTGGATTGTTCCTCCTTTATCAACCTCCTCATCTTTAGGTACCTGCAAAACATTACAACTGTTAGAATTAGTACCTGTTGTGCTTTCATCCAATGCAGCTTCTCTTCTTGACTTTCTGAATCTAGATCTTTTCTTTATTTTAACATTGTTTCCTTTAGAACCAGTATGCAAGAGCACATTATTTTTATCTCTCATCATAATTCTTCCATCATGGACACTAATGAACATCTTTGAAGTAGCCATGAAAGGTCTTCCAAGAATCATTGGAATTCTTTCCTCGTCTTCCATGCCCATGACTATAAAATCAGCCAAGAACTTCAGCTGCTCCACACGCACAACCACATCTTCCACAATACCAAGTGGCTTTTTAATGGAACCATCTGCCACCGTCACAGTAAGATTAGACGGTTTTAATGTGAGCCTCCAATTTTTTTCAAGAAACGTCCGGGGATCATATTAATGCTAGATCTAGAGTCTATCATAGCTCCTCCAACATCAAAATCATTCACAACACATGAAAGAGTCAAACAACCTGGATCTTTTACTTTAGGTGGATAATTTCTTTTTGGAGGTTGAAGTTCAAATTCCTGCTCATCTCCATCTGCATCCAAATCTATCATATCTCCAAGATAAAATTTCATCCTTGCAGGAATTTATTGGATTACAGAAGGCACCACAGTCACTTGGTTTTCTGTAAGTTTCCTATTGTGACTGAATTTTTCTTCCTCTTCTTCCTCACCTTCACTGCTGCTTATTTCAATGACTTCTCTTTTCTCCTCTTCTTCATCACTGCTTCCAATCTCCATAACTTCTTGTAACAACAGCTTTACATTCCTCTTTAGGGTTAACATCAGTATTAGCCCTAAATTGGTGCTTCTCAATGGTTTCTACCCTTTTTGACAACTGTCCAATTTGCATCTCCAAAGATCTGAAGCTGACTTGATTACTTCTCAATGGTTTCTACCCTTCAAGAATTTGTCAAATCTATCATTTAGGTCTCTGACAACCTCTGTCAAATGGGTAACCTGCTGCCACATAGGTGAAGGATGCTGCTGCCTGAAGCCTCATGTTTGCCCTGATGGGATATTCGGTGCCTGACCAATACTCGGATGATTCTTCCAACCTTGTTTGGAATTACTTTGGTAGGTATTCTGGAATTGATTTCCCATGTAAGTAGCTTCTTGCTGCATCTCCTTAGGCAAAGCACATTGACCATTGATATGGTCACCACCACAGAAATCACACAGCTGTTGTGTTTGGGAGATATTACAAATCTCCTTAGGAAGTTGTGAGAGAATCTTTGTCAAATTATCTAGCTTTTGAGTCAGAAGATGGTTCTGAGCTAGCATGGGGTCATCTACAGGCAAGTGCAAAACTCCTTTCTTTTGTGTAGGTACGCCCCTTTCACTGTAATTTTCTTGCTCATTAGCAGCCATACTTTCTATCAAGTCATAGGCTTCATCTTCAGTCTTCTGTTTAACATTGCCTCTAACTGAGGCATCCAGCATCATCTTCGACTGAGTGTTCAAACCTCCAAGGTATGTAAGAACCAAGGTGGTCTTGTCAAAACCATGGGTTGGCGTCTTTCTCAGCAAGCCCTTGAATCATTCCCATGCTTGACCTAGAGTCTCTTCCATGCCCTGCTTGAATGATGAGATCTCCAACTTTCCTTGAGTAATTTTGGACTGTGGAAAATATTTAGTGACAAACTTTGTAGCCACAGTCTCCCATGTGGTGAATGTTCCTTCAGGAAAGGAATTAAGCCACGCCTTAGCATTGCCCGCCAATGAGAATGGGAACAAGCTAAGCTTTACTCGTTCATTTGATACACCTGCCATCTTCACAGTATTGCAGATTTCACTAAACGTTGTCAAATGATCGTATAGATTCTCATTTGACAAGCCGTGAAACTGGTTGCCTTGTACTAGGTGTATAAGCGCTGGATTCATCACCATGTTGGTCGTTTGATCCGTAGGCATGGCTATCCTGTTGAAGTGGAAAGGACCAACAACATTAGATTGGTCTGCCAATGTGCGTCTTGGAGGAGGTTGTCCTGCCATCTCCTCTGTTCTTCTATCTGGTGAAGGTGACAATAATCTGCTAGGAGAAGGAAATAAATCCCTAGATGGGCATCTAACTCTCCTTCTTCCCCTTGTCTCGCTTAAGCCTTTAAGAAGAGGTTGGGTATTTTCTTGCTTCTAGTATGTCTAGTCTCCTGTTGCATGCACAAGAAACACAAACCCTAGTAGCACTTTTATAAAAAAATAAAAAAAAACAAAAAAAATAAAATATATACAAATATCTACAATCAAGTCAAAGTTAATCAATTTACACTACTAGAAAAAGTTCAACCAAGAGTCCCCGGCAACGGTGCCAAAAACTTGTTAAGACCCTGGCAAGTGTACCAGATCGTATCAAGTAATATAATTGGTAAACCCAATATTGTTCTTCCCAAAGGACTCTTAAGGCCTAATCTTTCGTGTAAACTAATCGCTTAAGACTTGAGAAAAGAAATTAATTTGAATGGTTAAATGCAAAACAAAAGTAAACATGCAAATGCAGTGATTCAATTGGATTAAAGAAAATATGGATGAATGAAGTTGTTGGGGTTCACAATTTCATCTTATCCACCCTCATATATCTACTCTCCTTATTTACGTTTCTTATTTATCATATTGCCATGCAAACTTTCTTGGTCTACCCTTAACCCAATCCCTTGGTGAAAAAAGCCTATTACTAATTACCGGCTTGTTATCCCTAGCCTCCCCTAGTAATTAATAATGCATTATAAATGGAAACAAAATACAATTGATCGTCCTACCCCTATCCGTAGGCGGTATTAGCATAATCAAGGAATTCTTTCTAGTTCATGACATTATTGTACGTCCCCGTATCAATAAAGAGAAACAACATCTACCGAATGAGTTAAACGGTAAAAGCATTAAATACAGGTAAAGAACCCAACAATTGATAAATCACGCATATGCAAGCATATAAAGTAAATAAGAATTTGGATATATGAGAGTTTCAAAAGATTACATTGTTCCCCAACAACCTAGGGTTTAGTTTACCAAAATCATGGTGAAACTAGATGACAATAATGAAAGAATGGAAAAGAAAACCCAAGATTTGATAAAGTGGAGCCTAAGCATCCAAGAAATCTCCTCCAAGGTGTGTAGAGCTGTTGTGGACGTTCCTCTCTCCCAAAAGAATGAGTTTTGAATCGCACTGGGGCTATATATAGGCCCAATAGAAAACAAAATCGAGGCTAAATAAAAATGGTAAAAACAGACAACCGCCCAGCGGCTAAATAAACCGCTCAACGGTTTACCCCTTAATCGCGCCACTGCCTAGTGGTACAACTGACCGCTGGGCGGTTTTCCTCTAATAGCCCTGGACGCTCAGTGGTTTTCCAACTCTTCTTTTCATCCTTTTTCTTCATCTTTCACGAGTCCAAATCCACC
This sequence comes from Vigna reflexopilosa, assembly GCA_027742785.1. Lineage (NCBI taxonomy): Eukaryota > Viridiplantae > Streptophyta > Magnoliopsida > Fabales > Fabaceae > Vigna > Vigna reflexopilosa. Next base: position 3,927,091 of record CM050926.1, on the reverse strand, counting down.
TTGCTTTACTTCCATCTTCAATTTATCTCAAAACCCTGCAAAACAATGTAAAAAAAATCATAATATCTCTAAAACCAACTTTTGACTCTCACATGACTCAACTAAGTATTTTACTTGATTTTAAGCTCATTCTAAGTCATAAAGGGTGTGTTTTAGTATCAAAATTAAGTATGAAAATAACGGTTTTTCAACCCTGTGTGAACTTAGCTAGCGTGCTAGTCAAGTAATCTATTTATTCAACATGAGTAGGACATTTTTCACATTCCTTTTCAAATGTAATAGTCTCATTTATAACATTTTTAGCAGATAATAAGGCAGCATCTAACTCTTTTTGCAATTTATCATTATCATTGACAAGATTATTGTCTCTATACTCATAATCTTTTCTTTCAGAGTTTAGTCGATTAACCTTATATTGCAGTCGCATTGCTTCAGCATGAATCTCTTGAAAAACATCCAACAACAGGTTATATTTCACCTCAATAGGTTCTTTCTCAAACTTTGTATCACTCTCATAATCTGTCAGTGATGTTCCAGCCATGAAGCATATGTTTGATTCCTCCTCTAGATCAAGATCTTCATCACTTGATGATTCTGAAACATTGTTTTCCCAAGCAATGTAAGCACCCTTTTGCTTTCTATTTTTGTCCTGAGCAAACCTCTTGATAGCTTTCTGCTTCAGCTTCAGATTTGGACAATCAGGCTGGATGTGTCCTTATTTGCCGCATTCGTAACATTGAATTGTATTTGATCTTGAAGCTTTCTTGGCTTTGATATTTCCTTCATGGTTAGTAATTTGACTATTATTCTTCATAAATCGATTGAATTTTCTTACCACCATGGACATCAGTTCATTGTTGTCCAATTCAGCATCTGAATCATCCTCTGATTGTACAATCTTTGAGGCTTTCTTGCTGGTAGCTTTCAATTCTCTGGACTACTTCTCTTCAATCTCTTCCTCATCTTTTAATCTTCTAAGTTCAAGCTCGTGTTCTCTTAGCTTCCCGAATAAGGTAGCCATGTTCATGCTCGTGAGATCCTTGGATTCAGAGATTGTTGTGACTTTGGGTTGCCAACTTCTGTTAAGGCTCTTGAGAATTTTGATATTGATTTCCTCTTTGTCAAAAACTTTTCCAAGAGCCATTAAATGGTTGATAATGTGAGTGAACCTTTTCTAAACTTCATATAATGTTTCACTAGTCCTCATTCTGAAAAGTTCGTACTCTTGTATCAAGGAATTCTTTCTGGCTCTCTTAACTTCATCAGTGCCTTCATGTGTGACTTCCAAGACATCCCACATTTCCTTTGTAGTTTTGCAATGAGATATCCTGAAAAATTCATCAACTGTTAGTATAGAGGCAATAATATTTCGTGCTTTGACATCATACTGTGCTTTACGATATTCATCTTGAGACCATTCAGAAAAATTTTTCAAAACAATTTTTCCATTGATAACTTGAGATGGCTCAAAAGGACCATTTACTATTGCATCCATCCACAGATTCAAGAAAAAATTTGCATTCGAATTTTCCAAAAAGGATAGTTTTCACCCGCAAACAGTGGTAGTCTGTTTGTAGATGCACATTCACCAAAGGTCTGAAAACTAGAAGCCATTTCCAGGAATATAGTCGATTCAAAGAAAAATATAGTCAACTACTTTTTCAAATATCTTATGAAAACCAGCTATGGTGTCAATTGTTGGAAAAAGAATGGCTTAGTTTCAACACCAAGAGGGGGGGTGAATTGGTGAGATTTAAAAATTAGAGTCTTTTTCAAATCTTTTTTGCAAAGTATAAAGCTTTCAAAAGTTTCTTGAATCTGAATGAAAAAGATAAATCAAGTCCAACGGAAAATAGTTGACTATGCAGAAAGTAAAGTCGACTTGAAAATAAAGAGTTCAGGGATAGAGAAATTCAAACACAGTTTTTATACTGGTTCAGCCAAACTGCCTACATTCAGTGTCCTTCCTGTACCCAAAAGCAAATGCACTATAATGGTCAAGGTTTTTACAACAAGCTTTCTATAGAGACCTCGACGTCAAAATATAAAACACTTCTCTAACCCTCTAACCAAAATATAGGCATACAACACCCAAAGAAAGCAACAAGATATCCCTTCTCCGGCAGTCTTTGTCAACTTTGAACAATCCTCAATGTTCTAGAACGCAACATGTACTCTTCCTATAATCACAACAGGGCAGCCACAATCTTCACCAGATTGAGAGAAGTAGAATGTCACTTTTCCAATACACCTCAATGTGCAGTATGATCAAGCTTTTCTTTCAGCACAGCCTTGCTCGTCAAGCAACTATCCAAGAGAGATCTCCACGGTCTTCTTGATGAGTTCTTGGAGCATTTTTACAGAGATCAAAATCTGAAAAAATAGAATGAAATTGTTAGAATAGCCAAAGTCTTTGTGTAAAACAGAATCACGTTTATTTATAGTTTTCTGTAAAACAGACACTTTTGTAGTCGACTTCACTACTAATACAATCGATCTCATTTGATTGTTGTAGAGAGAATCTTAAAATACCTTAAGGGAACCACTTCTTTTGGACTTTGGTATCCTTCTGATGCTTCACCTAGTTTAATAGGATATTCTGATGCAGATTATGGTGGTTGTAAAATTGATAGAAAAAGTACTAGTGCAACCTGTCATTTTCTGGGCTGTTTTTTTTTTGTCTTGGCACTCAAAGAAACAAGCATGTGTAGCCTTGTCTACCACTAAAGCTGAATATATTGCTGCTGGCAATTGTTGTGCCAAAATCTTGTTGATGAAATAGCAACTGGAGGATTTTGATATCTTCCTTGATCATATACCACTGAAATATGATAATACTAGTGCTATAAATCTGACTAAGAACCCCATAATGCATTCAAGAACTAAGCACATTGAGATCAGACATCATTTCATAAGAGACCATATTCAAAAGGGAGATTGCCAAATTGAATATATTGATACCTTACATCAATTAGCTGATATTTTCACAAAGGCACTTCCTAAGGATAGATTCTATGAGCTTAGAAGAGAGTTAGGAGTATTAGATATGTCTTAGACTTAAGATTTATGCAATTCTCTTAATTTTCGTAAGCTTAGAGCTTTTAATCGATTATGACAGGGTAATAATCGATTATTTTTGGTTTTTGGAAAATCCTTAATCGCAGATAATCGATTATCCCATGGAATAATCGATTATTCAAATTCAAACCCAAATCTGGAGAATTAAGAACAGATAATCGATTATCTATAGCCATAATCGATTATTCTACAATTTCTGGAAAGTGACTCATGAACTGATAATTGATTATCACTAATAATAATCGATTATCACGCGCACAGTTTCAAAAATAGAGCCGTTGGAGAGCTCAATAACGGCTATAAACGGCTAGTTTTCTGATTTTTCTTATAAATAGCCTCCTATAATCGATTAATGGTCACTCCTTTGCACCCAGAAACTGCTAAAATCAAATCTGAGACGGATTTCTTCATCCCTCTCCATTTTTCTCAAAACTTCATTTTTTTAAAAAAATCCTTCCATGGCTGAAACTAGAAGAAACCGTCGCAAGACTGCTGGAGCTTCTTCTTCCTCACGACCTCATCCTGCAACTATAGATGGATGGATATCCGATCAAGAGAAGCATGCAGACTATGTCAATTTTTGGCAAGAAAGAAGAATCTTGGCGGTAAAGTATATTCGTCTTGATTTTTATCACTTCTATGGATTTCAATTTCCCGATCGTTTTGCTGGTCAAGGTCTCACACAATTAGTGGAGCAAAAAGGATGCATATATCCCGATCTCATAAGAGTGTTCTACTTCAATTTGAGATATCGAGATGGGATAATATCTACCAAGGTAAAAGGTGTCCCCATAATTTTGGATGATGACGTGTGGACCAATGTTCCCAACTTACCATCTGGGACGATGCTATAACAGTTCATCTCGGTGTTCCAGACTTCAACTGACTGTTGGCTTTTCAATCATTCTTGCGTCATCCTGAACAAGAAATCAATCGTAGGCAATTGCTTGTTGGCGAATTCAAAGTTTAAGAAAGGATGATTCACTATCTGATTGTGTGGATACTGTGTCCTAGGGCCACCAACCATGCTCAATGTTCTAAGCAAGATCTGTTTCTTCTGTATGGGATCTTAAATCACATACATATCGATTGGCCTGCGCTTATTGATGACACTATGGTAAAGGCCAAGAAATATCACTCTTACCATTTCCCATATGCTCTTCTTATTTGTAGAATTTTAGAGTATAAAAGTGTTAATGTGGAAGGTGAGCATGTTCAAACAATTCAAGCTATTGGGACAGAAATTGGTGAAACCACCTTTCGCCAAATGGGATTTGTTACACGTGGAAATGCAATTATTCATAAAGATGATGATCATTCAGATGCTGATGAAGAAGAAGATATGGATGCTCATATGGCGGAACCAGTGAGAGCTGTTGCTCCTTCTGATGTTGGCCCATCTCACATGCCTTCATCCTCCTCACTCACCATGGAAGAGTATTTTGCTAATATATCTAAGCAATTAGAAGATATGAGTCTTGCTCAGAAAGCTCATTTTGATCAAATTATGAGTGGCAGCAAGCTCATGATGACTACGTGATTGATCAAATTCATGACATAGACGTCCGTCTAGGAAATATTGAAAATCACTTCAACATTCGACCACCTGAGAGATCCCCTAGCCCTGAGTTTTAGAGTTAGGTTTCTATGTTAGTATGTCTTATTGCTTGATTGTTTTTGCTTCTATCTCTACCTTTTATGTTGCTCTTTATGATGAAAATGTAATTTTTCATGTTATAAATAAAATAATCTCTTATGTTAAAATACATATGTTATTTAATTGAGGGGGAGATTATATTAAGGGGGAGCTTTTTAAAATGTTCTTTTTGCTTATGATCAAAAAAGGGGAGAAGTATATTTTTAGGGGGAGAAGTATAATTGATGGTACAGGTATTGCTATTTTTTTTTTGTATATTAGCCTGTATGTTTTTGCAAGGAAACCAAAGTTGCTTTTAAAACATGTATTTTTTATCATCATCAAAAAGGGGGAGATTGTTACCAATGAGGAGCATTGGTAAATCTTGAAGAAAATTAGTTTTGATGATGGTACAAGAAGATAGACTTGAAGAAAATGTCATCACTTATATTTAAAAGCACTTTGTAGAATATAAATTTATTAGGAAATTCTTAAATATGTAAATCTCGTATTTTTAGTACTGTTACGTATTTAATCGATTATAAGGAGCAATAATCGATTATCCTGAGCTTTTCTGAAAAACCATGTTGCTCTGGAATAATCGATTATCACTCCAAATAATCAATTATCACAGGTCTGTTTTGAAAACTGCCCAAGTTATTTTGAAAAACCTATAACGGACTTGAATAATTGATTATCACTTACAATAATCGATTATTACTGGCAGTTGCGACCTGTCCTTTCATATTTTGACTAATTGCCTATAAACAGGTCTTTTGAGAACTTCAGAAAATAACGTTGTTGAACAGAAAGCTTTTGTAGAATACTGTTTGTCAGAGGAAGTTCTCAAAAGCTAGTTCAGTTCCCTTGCTTGATCTCATGAATAGGAGAAGCTCGCGTTTGGTGTGTCGATAGTCGGAGCAGTTCTCTTTGAGTTGGCAAGGTGCTCTACCTGGTCTCGTGAATAGGAGAAGCTCGCGTTTTGTGTGTCGATAGTCGGAGCGGTTCTCTCCAAGTTGGCAGAGTGTTCATCTTCCTGTTTGTTCGTCGAAGGAAGGTTTAATCATCATATTTATTCACTCTTATTGTAATCTGTGAAACTGTTTTTTAGTGAAATTGTTAATCACTTTTTATAGTGATTAACGACTGGACATAGATTCTTTTGAATCGAACCAGTATAAAAATTACTTGTGTGATTTTTCTACTCCCTACACTCTTTACTTTTATTTGCACATCAATTGTTCGATAAATTTTCTTTGACAAAATTTATTTTTAAAACTAACCATTTTAATTTAAAAAGTTACCGAACACGCTTTTCGCTTATTAACTTTATTCCGCTGCATTACTCTCTGGCTGATACCAACCAACAATATGTGCATATAAAGCAGTAAGCATTTACACATTCCACATATGTATAACACAACACAAAAACACTTTTTTGTTGTGACATGACAACATTCATGTGTTGTTTCTATTAATGTGTTGTCATCATCAAAAACAACATAACAGGAATTGGGTTCAACTATCACATTGCTCCCCCTATCAACACGCTTCTTTAGCTTTTGTCTCTTTTTACATAGATAGTGTTTAGCTTGCTTAAGCTTTCTTACCCATTTTAATAATTAAGTATTTTAATATATTTTGTCAAAGACATTGTCTCAACCTATTTTGTTTTCTTAAGAAGCTAAATACCTATTCTAGGTATTATAAGCATTAAGCGTTTAACTCAATGTCTCTTGAATGCTTTAGGTAGAACATCATTTAGCCATGCGTCTGGGTGTTTTTCTATTTCCTAAGACCTAAGTGTTTTCTTATGTTTTTTTATGTTTGGGGATTTTGGTTCTAGGTTGTGTTTGTTTAGGGTTTAGGCTCTTAGTCTTGTGTTTTCACCCTAAGTTATTTTCTGATTATCAACCCGTTTTAATGTTATTTGATTAAACTTCAAAACATGAGAGCTTTTGGGCGTATAGACGATTTTGTCTTTAACAATCTCTCCTTTTTTGATGTTTATCAAATACACTTTTAAATGATGTAGTCATTCTTAGTTCAGCTTTTAGTGTTAAGTCTTGTGTGTTTTACATTTTTCTATTTTTATCTTTTGCATGTTGTTAGTGGACACAATTGAAAGAATATTGCGAATATATAAATTTAATCAACAAATAAATAAGGTAAATAAATAACAAATGGAACAAATAAAGTAAATAAACAACAACCACAATGTTTTGTTAAAACAAAATAGATTACATGAATGTAAACACGGAGTCCAAAATCTATGGTCTCCAAGAAACGGCGCCAAAAACTTGTTGAACAAAATCTATGGTCTCTGAGAACAGAGTCCAAGACCTGTTGATGGATCGGCAAGTCTACCGAATCGCACAAGTAATCTAAAATGGTAAGACCAAGTATCGTATCCTAGAAGACTCTCGGCATTAGATAGTCGTGTGATAACTCGATTAATTAAGACTTAAAGAAAACGAGATCATTGGTTTCAGATGCAAAGACATAAAATTAAATATGAATGCAATTGGATCAATAACAGAGTAGCAAAATAATGAACCGATGTTGATTAATATAAGGCGAGTATGTTGTTGGGGTTAGATTTCACCAAGTTCCCTCTCATGTACGTAAGAATTCTTCTTTATGAATTAATGTTAATGTCACTCACTAAATCACCTAAACCCGATCCCTCGGTGAATAAGCTTGTCCTTAACCATATTTCATGTAATTCCTAGCATTCGTAGTGATTAATTGTGAAGATCAAGAGTTTTAAGACGACCAAGACTCATACCCTCATCCCTGAGAAATATTACTGTTGGGAGCAATTCAACAAGAACCTGAACTGAAAGGAACCTCCAGGCACTCATGCAATTCATAAATCATGCTAATGAATGAATTAAAAACAACAAGCGTTGAAACAGAAGAATTACTCTAACAATTAATGAAAATGCATATATTATTGAGAATCAATTCTAATACATGAGAGTTCACAAGGTTACATCATCCCCCAACAACAAATAGAGTTTATTTCCCCATAGACATGGAGAAACTATATGACCAATGGAGAAGAATGAGATAGAAAAACCCTAGAAATTGCGGAAAGGAGCTCCCGCATCCAAATCCACCTTCCAAGGGTGGGAGAGTGTGTTGTTGCGCTCTGCTCTACCAAATATACTAAAACCTAGAGTGCCTAGATCCTTTAAATAGAGTCAGAACAAAGTAGAAACAGGGCCCAGTCCAATAGAATCAAAACAGGGTAGAAATTGGGCTTGATCCACGACGCACGACGCTGAGGCGCCTAGGGCGCCCGGGCGGTGGACGGTTTTCATGTAGGGCTTGAGCCTTCAATAGGGGTGCCCAAGCCTCGAGGCCCTACGTTCAAACGCCCAAAAGGGGCGCCCGGGCGGTGGATGTCGAATTTCAGCGCCTGAGCCTCCATACAAGGCACCCTTGCTGTGTGATGTCTCTCCTTTTGGTGCTTTTTCAGGCTTTTCTAAGCTCCATCTCCTTGGCTCTTCATCTCTGCTTTCAGTATTACCTCATTCTCTGCCAAAACAAGGGGAATTAGTCATAAAGTCATTAAATTCAACCTTAATTCTCTTATTCACACAACTTAATAGAAAAAAAATGACTCCAAGCAAGTTTCTAAGAAGAAAAGGGTGCATTTAGTGTCAGAATTACATCACAAATAACGGTATTTTCAACCGTTATCACAACCCCAAACTTAGAACTTTGCTTGTCCTCAAGCAAAACAGAATGTATCTCAGCTTTTCAGAACAATCACTATAATGACTCAACATTTTTCAAAAACTTTTCCTTCGAAGACAAGAAATCACTTTTATCAATTCAGCATAAAGATCTCAGTCAAGATGTGCAGATGCCTTAATTCAATCAAAATCAATGTGATGCTCATACACTTTCAACAGATGCTATCCTTAAGAATGATCAATCAACCAAGCACAAATGTAATCAGAAATTCAAAGAACTACTTCTAACCAAGAAAGTGTCTCACTCAAGCACTCAAGGTAAAGATTTTCAGAAAGGGTTTTCAAAACATGCATAAGGCTCAAGGTTCAAAGGTTACCACAAATTGTTCCTTTTTTCAGTGGACAAAAATCATGTGGAGGCTAAAAGAATAAGGGATAACAAAAGATGGCCTTAATCATATGAAACCTGTAAGCAAGTAGTTCAATCATAGAAAATTTGGGCAAAATCATTCACGCTTTCAAAGTAATAGCAATTATTCAAAAGAACACTCTGAAGCCCAATTCAAACACAGGTAAGCTCACAAGTCCTAGAATTCAGAAAAACACCCTGCTCAATATCTCAATCAAATTTTACCTCAAGCACCTGTTTCATACATTGGGAGCCATCACCTGTATATTATCACATCACACATCATCTCAACATCAATCAATACACTAGAGCATCACAAAGAAATATTCATCACAAAACATAGCAAAATTGAATCAAAGCAGTTTAATTCATTCAAGCAGAGTACAATAACAAAACAACCAATTCAAAGGGAAAAGTTCAGCAAATTGGGTTGCCTCCTAGTAAGCGCTTCTTTAACATCACTAGCTTGACCCAATAAGTTCATGACACATTTTTTATCTTGGTGTCATATTTTCTTTCTGCACACCAGCTGGTTTTCAGCAGCTTCCTGTTCACCTTTTTGACTCTCCTAGAAATTGAAGATTCAATCTCTATCAGTCCATCAACTTTGAGTTCTTTCACAACCCAAAGCTTTTTATTGAATTTCACAGGTAAGCCTAGTCTCAGTGCTTCATGTTTCTCCAGAAAATCTTGGTGAACACCTGCTCCTTTGTTGTCTTTTTCTTCTTCTTTCACCTGTGATAGAAAACACTTTTTACCTTTCTTGCCTGGCTTTGCAGCATTTGTACTAGTCCCTGGTGCATCTTTACATGCAGCTTTGGGACTATTTTTCTTCACTTGGATCTATTGCTCAGCATTGAAGACATTGAAAATCACCTCCTCTTCTTGGTCTTTAAGTGCTATTGTTCCATCATCAACATTAATGATCACCTTGGACGTCTTCATGAATCGCCTTCCAAGAATAATAGGGATTATCGAATCTTCCCCCATCTCCATCACCACAAAGTCCACCAGGAATCTAAGACTGTCAGTTTGAACCATCACATCTTCCACCACACCATAGGGCCTTTTGGTGGATCCATCTACCATAAAAAGAGTCATCCTTGCAGGCTTGACTTCAAGACCACCAATCTTTTCAAGAACAGTTAAGGGCATCAAGTTGATATTAGACCCTAAATCAATTAGGGCTTTCCCTATCTTATGGATCCCAATAGTGCAAGGAATAGTGAAACTTCTTGGATCTTTAACCTTAGGGGGAAGTGCCTTCTGCAAGATTACATTGCAGTCCCCCTGTACCTCAATTATGTCCTCCTCTAGATATTTCTTTCTTTTGAGGAGTTTCTTCAAAAACTTGGCATATTCAGGAATTTGTTGCAATGCCTCAATCACAGCAATTTTTATCCCCAATTTCTTGAAGATTTCATCAAAGCACCCTGATTGCATCTTTTTTTCTTCAATGGAACTCTTCAGGGTAATGAATATTTTTCTCATTTTTTTCATTTTTTTCATCTTTTTCATTTTTTTTCTTTTTTTCTCTCAACCTCTTCTTCCTCTTTTTTCCTCTCTTCTTTTTTCTATTTTTTCTTTTTTCTCTCTTCTTTTTCCCCTTTCCCTCTCAACTCAATTTTTTCTTTTCTCTCTTTTTCTTTCTCTTTTTCCCTCTCATCTTTTACACTCACAATAGCTTTGCATTCTTTCTTGGGGTTAACTTCAATATTAGCCCCAAAACTTTTGATAGGTATCTCCTCCAACTTCTTGGCTATTGATAACGGTTGAAATACCGCTATTTTTATACTTAATTTTGATACTAAAAACACCCTTTATGGCTTAGAAACTAGCTTGAAATCATGCTTTTTGCTTAAGTTAGAGAATAAGATAGTTGAAGGTAGTATTATTCGTTTTATGCTTGATTTTCCTTGTTTTGGCAGGATTTAACATGAATTGGATGAAAGAAGTTGAAGAAGCAAGGAGTTGGACTCTAGAGAAGTAGAAAAAGCGCAAACAAGAAGAACCGCAACTAGCACTGAGCGCCATTCTCGCTGTGAAGTTCTCTGGCTGACGCTTAAGTGCCAACGTTGAGGGGAAAAACAAGTGTCGCAGCCACCGTTGAGCGGCACTTTTACCGCTGAGCGCCAGCCTTTTCACTGAGTTCACTGCCACGCGCCTTGGCGTCAATGCTGAGCGTTACAATGTCTTGTCTCCCTAGCAATTAATTATGCATTACATTCACTCAGAACTTTAAAGGCAATCGGTCCTCCTATCCCTATGTCTAGGTAATATTGCTCCCGAGATAATTTCCCCAAGTCTAGATTTCCCCGTATATGTCCATATCGACAAAATTAATGATCATGCAATTGAATGAGTTAAACAAAGCATGCATAGAGTAAAGAGGAAAAACCCTAACAATTAATGAAGTAAAGCATATATAATAAATATCAATTCAATACATGATAGTTTCAAAGGATTATATTGTTTCCCCAACAACAATGAAGGTTTAGTTCACCATAGACATGGTGAAACTAGATGAAAATATGAAAATAATGAAAGATAGAACCCTAAAATAACGAAATATCCATTTAGATAACGCAAACATCCTTTTATAACACAAATATCTCAAGATCAAATATCTCACTCCTTTTATAACACAAACCAAGAGATGTTGTTCCTTTTACATAACGAAATATCCATTTAGTAGCATTAAGAAGGGTTTCTCTAGGATCTGATTGAAATCTTGCACAAAGATAGACACTAAAGATAATGTCAGGTCTAGATGCGGTGAGATGCAAAAGTGAACCTATCATTTGACGATAAAGATTATTGTCCACTTTTGTTGAGCTTTCCTCTAGCCGTAGGCTAGTTGTTGGAAGCATTGGAGTGTTCATCTCCTTAGCATCATCCATTTTAAACTTTTTGAGCAGCTCCTTGATATACTTGGTTTGTTGTATGTAGATTACATCATCTTCTTGCTTGATTTGTAGTCCAAGAATGAATTTTAGCTTGCCCATCACACTCATCTCGAATTCTTCTTGCATCATTATCAAGAAGTTTTGGCATAATTTTTTATCAGTAGCACGAAAGATAATGTCATCAACATATATTTGAATGACTATGAAGTTTTGATTGACATTTTTCCTAAAGAGCGTGGTGTCTACTTGACATCGCGTGAAACCATTCTTTATAAGGAAGAGACTTAACCTTTCATACCAAGCTCTGCGAGCTTGCTTTAATCCACATAAGGCTTTGTTAAGTTTGAAGATGTGAGTGGGATTAGTTTGGTATTCAAACCCTGGAGATTGTTCCACGTACACTTCTTCCTTAATATCACCGTTTAAGAATGCACTCTTGACGTACATTTGATATAGCTTGATTTTGTTGAACGTCGCGAATGATAAGAGAATGCGAATGACTTTTAACCTTGTTACAGGAGCATAGGTTTATGTGTAGTCGATTCCTTCTTGGTGAGAGTAGCCTTTCGTGAAGGTGTGAGGGAACACTAGAAGGGGGGAGGGTTGAATAATGTTTCTTAACTTTTTCACAGCTTACGATCTGATCATGATGTACATGACACTTGTGTGCTGCTTACATTTGGTTAGTAAACACTATCCTAGTGAGATCATTTACTTGGCCAACTTTGTGCATCCAAGTTAGAGTGTAAACAGTAACCTTATGTAAAACATGCTATATGAGAGAGAGCTTGGGAGAGTTTAACAGACTACATCATTTATCAATAGACAAAAACATACAAGATGTTTTATACTGGTTCACTTGTTAGGGATACATCAAGTTCTCCTCTAAATTAACTTAGAGGGTTCCACTAAATATTCAATGAAGTATAGTTTAGCTTAACTCACTCCTGAAATTTAATAATTATGTCTAAATGCTTCTTACTATGTGCATTCCTTCTCTATTCAGAGGTATGAAATTTCCGTTTTCCACAATATCCCATATGTTAGTATGACATGAGTCAAGGAATGTAACCATTCTTTGTTTCCAAATATTAAACTTTTTTCACCTGAACAAAGGTTGACGACTTATGGCATATCCTTCATCTTCCATCTAGATCATTTCCTCAAGTCTTGTTAAGAATTAATCCCTGAGGTTAGCTTTGATGCTAACTGAAAAACACAGGAAAGCATTAGAGAGGGGGTGAATACTATTTTCAAAAGATTAATAAACGATATGTTCAAATGATGATGTTTCTAAAGAGGTTTATGAAGATGTTTAAAGAAGGAAAGCAATAAAACACATATTTTCTATTAGTTCACTCAACCTGACGTACGTCTAGTTCTCCCTTGAGAACTCTTAAGGGGTTCTACTAATCTTTATCAAGATTACACGAGTTTTACCTCTTCAGGTTTACAACAAGTATTCTTACCACTCCTTGTTCACAAGTATTCTAACTACTTCTGGTCTCAAACCTAAACAACACATCTAGACAAGTGTTTTAATTGTCTTCAGAATTTACAACACAAAGAGTGTTATGAGAAAAGGTATAAATAATGATTCTTAAGGAGAGGATATGAGCAATACTAAGAATTTTGTGATTTGCTAAGGTTTTACTAGTAAAAAATCGTTTATTTAACTCATAAATTACACTTCAGTTCTAGAAAAACCGAAGCATATCAAAACATGGTGGCAGTTTCATAATTTTTAGAACACTATATGCCTCAATTGTCAAGCAACCGATGCCTAAAGAGCATACTACCGTTTTTGGCAGGGTGAACTGAGGCATAAACCCCACAGATATTACACTTAATCAAACCTTTCACATGGTACCTTTCTGGTGGCAAAGATACTACCTCGGTTGGTAGGATGAACCAAGGCATATAAGCCTTTCTAATAAGCGGTTGGCGAGCCTCTTGGGCTTGGACCGTGGGAATCTTCAAGCCAGGAAAACCTAGCTTCAGGGTAGCGAATCCCCAAATATTGCCCAAGTGTCTCATTCTCAATAACCCAGTGATGGCGGTGAGAGAGCAACGACGATGCTGCGATGGCGGTGAAAGAGCAGCAATGGTGCGGCGAGAGAGTAGCTGATGAGTGCATATTTATGCTCACATTTATGCTTTAAAATTAAAAAATTTGATAAGATTCATGTGCTTAAATGATTGATTTAAAGTGAATTTGTGACTATTGGATTTATTGGGTTTGATAATTAAAGAGACGAAAAAAGTAATTTTTAGCACGTAAATTATTCTTGGATGTTTTAATGTTTATTTGTGCAGCTGAAATTAAAGCTTTATTGGTCCAAAATTGCAAATCAAGGCTCAAAATCAGAAGACTGCTTCATCCTGCACCTCAAAGGATTTCATCCTGCACCTCCAAATTCCTAAAATGCTCCTAATTAATAAGTGATTCAAAAGTTTAATTTTTAATTATTGAGGATTTTCGTGCATAGCATTGACTCCACCACCAGTTTCCTCCAATCACTAAATATGCATTCATGCTGCATGTGACATCTACCCTTGCACCTCTACACCCTTGCATTCTTGCACCTCATTTCATTTCTTTATAAAAAAACCCTACACCTCCTGCATCTTTGCACCTCATTTCATCTCTATTAAAAAACCCTACACCCCCTCCACCTTTGAACTACAACTCTCTCATAATATTGTTCCTGAGCTTTTTACTTTGCAATTCATATATGTGAGTGATTGAATATTATATACTTCTTATAGTAATTTTAATTTATTTTCAATGCTTTTTATATCATTTTTTTTTTGGAATTTTATGTATGAATTTATAATGTATTATATAATTTTTAATTAATATAAAATAATTTTATGAATGTATTAAAATTAATAAAATTAATTTTGAATAAAAAACTGAAAATAAAAGTATTATTGGATAGTGAAGATTTCGGATATCAGTATCCGATACATGTTTAATATATTATATATAAAACTTTAATTACATTATAGTTTTAATTATTTTATTTTTTATAGTTTTTTTAAAATTATGTATAACTTTTTATGTGTTTATAAGTAGTAATATAATTTTTAATTAATATAAGTTATTTATATGAATTTATTAAAATTAATAAAAATAATTTAGATTAAAAAAATTAGTGGACCCATCGGATATTCATATAATGCATATAAGTTTGGATATCCACATCCGAAGTTTCGTTTTAGATATGAAATGCAATGCATACTTATTATATATATCTTTTATTATTTTATAATTATATTTAAATTTATGTATAATATTTGTGTATTAACAGTTTTTTTTACGGTTTTTAAAAGATTCATATAAACATATTTTTTTTATTCATAATTTGTTTTTATTCTTTTAATAATTTGATTAATTGGTTTTTATTCTTTTAATATAAAAAAAATGACTACAAAAAAAATAGTAAAACAGAATATTTCAGATCATTCAAACAGAAAATTTAATATTTTAGAAAAAAAAAATACCAAAATATAAAAAAAAATTAAAAAAATTTAAAACAATTGAAAACAAAATAATTTAATGAATTTAACTAATTCCTTAATATATTATTTGAAATAAATAACTATACACTCTATAACATTTATTATTTCATTAAAAATAAAAAATTTAATTCAAATCTTTATATAAATAAATAAATTATTAAAATATAACTATTTAATTAAAAGAAAATTCAAAAATAAGATAATCAAAAATTTAAAATAAATTATTAATTAATTAATATAATTAATTAATTAAAACCACAATATTTCATTCAGAAAATAAAACTAGATGAGAGAGAAAATATCTCTGTTCAAACACTCCTCCAACAAGAACCTTTGACTACTTTAATTTTTTTAAATATTCATATTATTTAATTACGGAGTAAGTTAAGTATTTTGAAAAAGAATTTAGATGTGCAGGATGAAGGCCTTCAAGGTGCATGATGAAACCCTGCTTACTTGGTCCTCCGGGCATGGTGGAGGTCCCGTAGCGCGTCATGAGCACTAGGCTAAGGGGCGGTTGAGCAACTCAAGCAAACCGCCCTACCTTACTACAACATAAAGACAGAAAGGAGAAGGTTTTGAAGGTTGCCTCGTTTTCCACACCTCCGGTCAGATGAATGGAGGACCGACCCGGGTTTTCATGAGCATTGGCGGGTCCTGGAGTGCCTGTCAAGGGCGTTGGCGCATACCTCGGGGTGATCATCACCACCTGCACCTCACATCTCGGCATAGCGAAACGTGTAACCCGCATGCTATCTCATTCAACTACATTTGTTCCTGTAATCCATAGCCTAACAGAACGCAGCAGCGAGGGACAACCCGCCCATACAGCCAATAGGAAGGATGGCACTACTGGCAAAGACCGTTTGACAAAAACGCCGCAAACGCGAAGCGTGGTAGAGCTGTGTCGGGGAAGCATAGCATAGGTAGAAAAGGGAACTAGGACGGTGGAAGAGCAAGGGTTTATTAAAGAAAAAAGATTGAATGCACCCTTATTTTTACAAATGTATAGTCCTATTTCTAGCCAACAAATAAGCCCAAACAC
Organism: Vigna reflexopilosa; assembly: GCA_027742785.1. NCBI lineage: Eukaryota > Viridiplantae > Streptophyta > Magnoliopsida > Fabales > Fabaceae > Vigna > Vigna reflexopilosa. The sequence continues at coordinate 3,910,788 of CM050926.1, read as the reverse complement.
AGGCTTTTCTCCTACAACCACTAATTTCCTATACACACCCTTCCTACCACTAATTAAGCCAAATTTCATCAGATGTTGCCACGTGTCACAATCTACCAAACACAGATTCAGCCAACCTGTTTTTGTCATGTCACCAACCTTGACACATCATCGTCTTCTCCAACAAATAGAAACCCTAATTCCACCACCGTGAAGCCTCAAGCCGCCGTCGCGCAGCAACCACCTTCATCGTCCTTTGCCGTAAGTCACAAGACACCACCCATTGCCGCAACCACCTAAAAAAACCCCAACCTTCATAGCGCCTCAACCATGACAGTTTCTCCTTCAACGCATATCACCATCAACACGAACCTGCAAGTAGAAATCAGGTTTGAACCATCTTCATAGCACCACCAGAATCGCGAGAATCTTCAGGCCACCATCTTCGCGCATCATCTCCCTCGCTCTTCCAAACCACAAAATCAGAAAACAACATCGCGCCATCCTGAACCCTAGTTCGCGATCCAGAAGTGCCGCCATCAACCAATCGCAAACCACGATCAAGGGAAATACCAAATCGCGAGCGCCGCGATGAGCCCTAAATCACGCCGCTATTCATCAATCATCATCGTGAGCAGCATCCATGACCACCAACCTTGCTACCAACAGCTACCATGCACCACCAGCAAAACCACCATAGGCCGAAGCCTCCATGGGTATCATTAGCAACCTGCAGAAAAATCCTAGATTCCATTAAACCAGAATTGACATCGCGCTTGAAACCTAATCCGCTGCAGAGTTCACACCTCATGGCGACGAAGGAAGTCTTTCCCATGTGCAGAACCCTAATTTGGGAGAAAGGGGGCTGCCACGTGGCAGTACCTCATTGTCGACGTTTCCTTCGATCAAAGTTGGTCAACAAGACTCATCTGGTCAAAGCTGGTCAAACAGGAGCCTATGTATAATTTTATAAAGAAAAGAGGTTCTAAAGTGTAGATACAAGAAGTAGAAAGGGCTTATGTGCAATTTTGGAAAATTCAGAAGGGCTAAAAGAGAAAATGTAGTTTTTAAATTAATTTAGTTTGACATATCAAATCTTCTTAAAAACTGATTAAATCTGTTGAATATTTGGAAGATATTAGATAAAAGATTTTATCAACAGAAGATTCAAAGTCCAAGTCCAATCAAATCTATATAAAGAGATCCAAGGGAGGAAGAAATTAACACTTCATTCATCCACTACTCCTCTCACTTTTATTTTGCCATGTATTCTACTCCATCCTTGGAGCGCTAAGCTTCTAGGTTAAGTTGAATTAATGTATTTGTCTCTTTTGATTATTGATTTGAGTTATTCTTCTTCTGTCTTTCATCTCTCAATCATATTAAAAGCAATGATTTTTGCATCATAAAGTGTTTGAATCTACATGCATATTGATCATATGAGTTCAAGGGTTTCTAAGTTTGATTGAGAATTTCCTTTGATTGAATTTAGGAACTTTCATATGCTTAAATGGGTTTTTGCTACTAATGAAGAATGTACTTTGATTGATGGTAAAAATTTCAACTATAATTAATTCAGAATTTACTTTGATAAGTTAGCTTTTAATTTGGTTAGAAGATTTAAGAATAGACATGATTAAACACAATAGGATTTGATTGAGAATGTACTTTGGTTGAATTCATTGTGAATAATCTAGAAAGGTCTTGCATTTGATTGAGAATCTACTTTGGTTAATTGCATGATCACCCTCAAATTAATTGAGAATGTACTTCAATAATCAATTGAACAATAATCTATAGATAACAGATGATGAATATATCTTGGAAAAGCAATGGAATTAGCCTATTTCATCATAATTGTTTCTAAGTTTCCTCTTTGTTCTTCAAACATTCTTCAACATTAGTTCCATTAGCATAGTTTCTCACTTTCATTCTTGAGCATGGCATAACATTCATAAGATTCAAATATTGAAAAGAAATTTCATATTCGTTGGGAGACGACTCAGGGTTACTTTAACCTTATCTACTTTCTTGAATACTACTTGGCAATACTGAAGTTGCCTTGAAAAGTAGTATTAATTTGATAGCTTCAACAACAGCGTATCAGCAGCGACGATGCTACGATGACGGTGAGAACACAACGATGGTGCGGTGAGGGCGTAGCCAGTGGAGCAGCAATGCCATGACTCAGGGAGGCGTTCTTCCTTTCATTTTCGTTAGGCTTGGAGGAGTTTCGCGAGATCGAGACGAAACTCTTTTCTCATGGCGCGATGAGGATGCGGTGGTGGTGGGGCGGTGGCGGTTAGGCACTGGACCTACGTTTCGCAACATTTCCTTCTTGACGATGAAGTGCTCCAGTGTCTTCGCAATCAAGTGGAAACATGGTTTGCCCTTTGCGGTGGCGCATGCAAGACGAGTTTCTTGTGATCATGGATTCACGAATTAGTTTCGCAGATTGATTAAAATTTTGGATCTGTGCATGGAGGTTGTTATTCTGATTCACGATTTTGGGCGATTTTGTGGTTTGAGTTGTTGGTTTGAAAATGAAGGTGCGAAAGAGTTTGAAATTCTCGCGATTTGGGGCTTGATTTTTGGTTTGGTGATTTTTATTTGTAGGTCGCGAATGGAGTTTCTATGAAGACGAAGCTTGCAATGGCATTGTCTCACAATTTCCATGGTCGCACGATGGCTTCGCATGATGAAGATGAGTTCTTGTGGTGGTTGTTGCAATGGGTTTCGCATATGGAGAAGATCGCGACGAGCTCGTGTGCTTGGAGGTTCGGAGATGGTGGATTCATGATGACACGATTATTGGAGGTGCGAAGAAGGAAGAAGATGTGCCTAGGGATTTTGGAAAAATGGATGTGCGATTTGGATGAGGTTGAAGGCGAATGTGAACAACACAAGTTCAAGAGTTGTCAGGGTCAGATGTGGATCAAATGGTTCTCATACAGGACCCTTAAGAGCATGGATGAGGACTTGGTAGAACTATAAGATTTTGAGCATCCTAAGAGGCATTGATTGTGGCCTTCAACATTGAGATTAGAAAGCAAAAGAGCATAGAAAAACATAACAAAATGAGGAAACATCATCGCCAACAAGTGATTGTTAAACCCCTGGCAAGTGTACTAGATCGTATCAAGTAATAATAATTGGTAAACCCAATATCATTCTTCCCAAAGGAATTTTAAGGCCTCATCTTTCGTGTAAACTAATCATTTAAGACTTGAGAAAAGAAATTAATTTGAATGGTTAAATGCAAAACAAAAGTAAACATGCAAATGCAGTGATTCAATTGGCTTAAAGAAAGTATGGATGAATGGAGTTGTTGGGGTTTACAATTTCATCTTATCCACCCTCATATATCTACTCTCCTTATTTACTTTGCTTATTTATCATATTGCCGTGCAAACTTTCTTGGTCTACCCTTAACCCAATCCCTTGGTGAAAAGAGCCTATTACTAATTACCGGCTTGCTATCCCTAGCCTCCCCTAGTAATTAATAATGCATGATAAACAGAAGCAAAATACAATTGATCATCCTACCCCTATCCCTAGGCGGTATTAGCATAATCAAGGAATTCTTCCCAGTTCATGACATTATTGTACGTCCCCGTATCAATAAAGACAAACAACATCTACCGAATGAGTTAAATGGTAAAAGCATTAAATATAGGTAAAGAACCAAACAATTGATAAATCAAGCATATGCAAGCATATAAAGTAAATAAGAATTTGGATATATGAGAGTTTCAAAAGATTACATTGTTCCCCAACAACAAAGGGTTTAGTTTACCATAATCACGGTGAAACTAGATGAAATATAATGGAAGAATGGAAAAGCAAACCCTAGGTTGGATAAAGTGGAGCCTAAGCATCCAAGAAATCTCCTCCAAGGTGTGTAGAACAGCTCTAGACGTTTCTCTCTGCCAAAAGAATTACATTTGGATTTGCACTAGGGCTATATATAAGCCAAAAAGATAACAGAAAGATCTTAGAATCCAAAATATAAAAACAGACAACCGCCCAAGCGCCTAAAATGACCGCTGAGCGGTTTGCCTCAACACACGCCACCGCCTAGGCGCCTAAAATGACCGCTGAGCGGTTTGCCTCTTGTCGCTCTGGACACTCAGCGTCACCGCCTAGGCGCCAGACAGCAACTTTTCCTTCCACTAGGACACTCAGCAGTGGAATTTACCGCTGAGCGGTTCACAAACTCTTCTTTTCTTCCTTTTTCTCCTTCATTCTTGAGTCTATGACCTTCCTACTTCATTGACATCTTCAATTTTCATCAAAAACCTGCAAAACAATGCAAAACAAGCATAATATCTCTAAAAACAACTTTTGACTCTCATGTAACACAACTTAAGAGTTTTACTTGATTCTAAGCTCACTTTAAGCTACAAAGGGTGTGATTTAATATCAAATTTATGCATGAAAATAACGGTTTTGAGACCGTTATCAGTGATCTCGGTTGAGATTAAAAAAATTAAAAACACACTACTGCCTCGGTTGTTTGTGAACCGAGGCAGAATCTAAACCCTTTTTCTTTTGTTCAGAACCGAGGCATAAAGCCTACCCTTTTTTCCTCGCCTGTATATGACTCGGTTGCAGAACCGCTGCCTATAAGCGAAAATAATCGTTGTCGTTTCCCTTGACTGCACTAGTATTTTTCTTTCAAAATAAATATATCTTCAGACAATATATGAGCATAGTAAACTTGAGATCATTATTTTTCTTATGTTGTCCCTTTTGTGTTATCATTCTCTTATTCTCTTCAACCTTTCGTCTATGTTGAGATTGTTGATAAGGGAAGCACTGGTTTAGCTAAACCTTACAATCTCATATAGCTTCTGGCTTTTGATGATGACAACACATTATTAATAACGACATGTATTGTTACATGTTCATATGTGTTACATGTTCATTACTTTCATGTGTATGATTTCTTGAGAACATGTTTGTGTTAATTTTGTCTATGTGTTCATACTCACTGCACACATAGTCGACTGTATGACTATATTATTAGATAGTATTAGTGGCATAGTCAACTTTGGGAGTGTCTGTTTTGACAAAAATCTATATATAGACGTGATTCTGAATTCTACATAGACTTTTGGTAATTCTAACATTTTCATTGATTTGTTTCAGAACTTGATCTTTGCTAGAAAGTGAAAAGCTCCAAGAACTCATCAAGAAGACCGAGGTGATCATTCTTTGAAGAGTTGCTTGAAGAGCAAGTATTGGTGTGCGCTTAAGACTGCTTGATCATTCTGCACTGAAGGTGTTCATACGTGATCATATACTTCTCTCAATCTTGTGAAGATTGTGGCTGCCCTGTAGTGATTACAAGAAGAGGATGTGCTGCATTCTGGGAACTTTGAGGATTATTCAAAGTTGATAAAGACTGCAGAAAAGGGGATATCTTGTTGTTGTTCTTTGTGTGTTGTATGCCTATATTTTGGTTAGAGGGTTAAAGAGGTGTTTTATATTTTCACGTGGAGGTCTCTATAGAAAACTTGTTGTAGAAACCTTGACCATTATAGTGCATTTGCTTTCGGGTATAGGAAGGACACTGAATGTAGGCAATTTGTCCGAACCAGTATAAAAACTACGTTTGAATTTTCTATTCCTAAACTCTTTAAATTTCAAGTCGACTTTATATTCTACATAGTCAACTATTTTCCGCTGCACTTGAGTTATATTTTTCCTTGAGATTCAAGAAACTTTTGAAAGTTTTATACTTTACGAAAAAGATTTTGAAAAGACTCTGATTTTTTATTTTTACTAATTCACCCCCCCTCCTGGTGTTGAAACTAAGACATTCTATTTTCAACAATTAGCACCAGAGCTGGTTTTCATAAGATATTTGAAAAACTAGTCGACTACTTTTTTCTTCGATTCGACTATATTCTTGGCAAATGGCTTCTAGTTTTCAAACCTTTGGTGAAGGTGCATCAACAAACAAACTACCACTGTTTGCTGGTGAGAACTATCCTTTTTTGAAAATTCAAATTCAAATTTTTATTGAATCCGTGGATAGAGGTATTTGGGATGCAACAGTAAATGGTCCCTTTGAGCCAACTCATCTTATCAATGGAAAAACTGTTTTGAAAAACTTTTCTGAGTGGTCTCAAAATGAGAATCGTAGTATGATGTTAAAGCACGAAATATAATTGCCTTTGTGTTAACACTCCAGCAAGTGTACTGAATCGTATCAAGTAATAATAAGTGGTAAGACCAAGTATCGTTTTCCCAAGAGACTCACGAAACTAAACAGTTGTGCTTTTGCTTAACCAATCAAGACTATAAGAACAATATTTTGGGGTTTTTGAATGCAAAACAATAAAAGTAAATACGCATGCAATTTGATCAATTGAAGCTAAAAACAAAAGTGTGATGTTGATAATATGAGATGAATATGTTGTTAGGGTTTAGATTTCACCTAATCACTTGCATGCATAAACGAATTCATCTTCTTCATTAATGTTAATGCCACTTTCTAATTTACCCTAATCCCAATGTCTTGGTGAAAAGATCCCACTCCTAATTACTAGTTTACAATGTCTTGTCTCCCTAGCAATTGATCATGCATTACATTCGCACAGAAGCTTAAAGGCAGTCGATCCTCCTATCCCTATGTCTAGGTAATATTGCTCCCGAGAGAATTCTCCAGATCATGATTTGTAGATATCTCATGATACCAATCCTAGGGAGATAAGAGGAGAATTGTCATCTTCCCCAAATCCACGAACCCTAAGAGTGCGATATCTCCTCATGATACTTACAAATCATAAGATTTATGTCATACATAAAAGAAGAATATCTCTAACAATTAATGAAAAAAAATAAGAATTAATTCAAATTCAAGAGAGTTTAGAGGTTACATCTTTCCCCGGCAACAAATAAGATTAGTTCTCCATCGTCATGGAAGAACTAGGTGTACAATGGAATGGAAGAGATGGAAACCCTAGAAAGAGAAGAGGACAACTCCCGCATCTCCAAATCTACCCCCAAAGGGGTGAAAAGTGTGTTTCTATGCTTAAACCATCAAAAGATACATTCCCTAAGGTGTCCAGGTCTTTAAATAAGACATAAAAATAACAGAAAACGGGTCCAGGCCCAAAACAGATCATAAAAATCGCATAAAGTAGCCCAAAACTCGCTCTGGTTGACTTTTTCAGCATTCGGTTGACTTTTCTAGTTGACTGGTTGACTTTTCTGCATTTTGGTTGACTTTTCTAGTTTTTGGTTGACTTTTCTGCATTGCAACTCCTTGATACTTCAACCCTTATTTCAAATCATTCCAAAAACCTACAAAATCAAGGAAATTTAGTAATAAAATCATCAAGTATATCCTCAACTCTCTTATTCACAAAACTAAAGCAAAATCATTAGTCTAAGCAAATTTCTAAGTCAAAAAGGGTGCATTTGATATCAAAATTAAGTACAAAAATAACGAATTTTGAACCGTTATCACTTTGCACTAACTGTTGATGAATTTTTCAGGGTCTCACAATGCAAAACTGCAAAAGAAATGTGGGACGTCTTGGAAGTCACACATGAAGGCACAAATGAGGTCAAGAGAGCCAGAAAGAATTCTTTAATACAAGAGTATGAGCTTTTCATAAGGAAGGCTGGTGAAACCATATATGAAGTTCAAAAAAGGTTCACTCACATTGTCAATCATTTAATGGCTCTTGGAAAAGTGTTCAATAAAGAGGAGATCAACATCAAAATTCTCAAAAGTCTAAATAGAAGCTGGCAACCAAAAGTCACTGCAATCTCTAAATCCAAGTATCTAACAAGCATGAACATGGCTACCTTTTGCGGGAAGTTAAGAGAACATGAACTTGAACTTGGAAGATTGAAAGAAGAGGAAGAGATTGAAGAAAAAAAGTCCATAGTGCTAAAAGCTACCAACAAGAAATCCTCAAAGACTGTTTTATCTGAGGATGAATCTGAAGCAGAATTGGACAAAAATGAACTGATGTCCATGGTGGTAAGAAAATTTAATCGGTTTATGAAAAATACTAGTCAACTTACTGACCATGCAGGAAATGGCAAAGGAAAAAGAGTTACCAGATCAAATGCAATTCAATGTTATGAATGCAGTAAAGAAGGACATATCAAGCCTGATTGTCCAGATTTGAAGTTGAAGCAGAAAGCTAACAGGAGGTTTCCTAAGGACAAAAACAGAAAGCAGAAGAGTGCTTACATTGCTTAAGAAAACACTGATTCAGAATCCTCAAATGATGAAGATTGTTATCGTGAGGAGGAATCAAATATATGCTTCATGGCTGAAACATCATTGACAAACTATGAGAGTGATACAGAGTTCGAGAAAGAACCTATTGAAGTGAAGTATGACCTGTTGCTGGATACATTTCAAGAGATACATGCTGAAGCCTTGCGACTGCAATATAAGGTCAATCGACTGCAATATAAGGTCAATCGACTTAACTCTGAAAGAAAGGTTTATGAATATAGAATAAATAATTTGGTCAATGATAATGAGAAATTGCAAAATGAGTTAGATGCTGCTTTCTTATCTACTAAAACTATAATTACTGAGATTGTAACAGTTGAAAAGATTTGTGAAAAATGTCCTACTCATGTTAAACAAATAGATTACTTGACTAGCACGCTAGCAAAGTTCACTCAGGGTAGAGATAACTTAGATGTTGTTTTAAAGTCTTCAGGAAGAGCTATATATAGGCAAGGTATTGGATATAAAGCTCAATCAAATAAGACCAATACAAAGAAGTTTACTAATTTAAGTAAACCTTTAAAGCATGGATGTTTTTACTATAATAACATTGGTCATACTATTAGAAATTGTTTTTACAGAAAGGTTGGAGTTCCTAAAGGCTTATACAGATGGATTCCTAAGGAACATCTAGCTGCAACTAACAATCAAGGACCCAAATTCGAATGGGTACCTGCATAAAAAAATTTAAATTATTTTGCAGGATAGCAGTAGATGTTGTAACATGCAGTGAGAACTCAAGGATGTACTAACATGGTTATACAAAAATTCTTGAGGATCTACAACTGGTAACAATCATCTTATGTTTGCAAAATGTTTGATATGTATGATTTATTGATTGCTTGTATGTTTGTTCAATTGGTTGTGTTTGTGTTAACGTGAAAATCAATTTTTACTACTCTTAGTCGATTGGATTATGAGCACAATCGAATGCATGTTATTGTATGTATGTTTTTGTTCTTTGAAACTCTCTGTCTTACAGTAGTAAACTTAGAAATAAATAAAATCGACTACATATATCTAGTTTGGGCTTTCTAAATTTGAAAATTTAAAATGGGCCTATTTTTGATGAATCTTGGTTCGCGCCTTTTATAGTGTGTCTTTCATCTTGAACTGAAATAGAAATCTTCCTGTGTGTTTGGTAAATTTCCTGAAACCCTAGACCGAGAAAGAAGATTTCCAAGAATCCACATATTATGGCATCTTCAAGTTGTGCTGTTGAAGGGAACAAGGGAAAAGAAATTGATGCTACAAGAGGTTCTGATCCTACTAGATGGATTAACAATGAAGAAACACGGGAAAGATTTCAAAATGCTACTATCAAGGTTATCACAACTCCTATGAATCTGAATCTGAATATGTTTGAAAAGGAGGGTTTCATTTTTCCTAAGTGGTTTGAAAGACAATGACTATCCATTTTTGTGCAGATGAAAGGATACTGGTATCCAGATCTGGTAAAAGTGTTCTATCACAATTTGAAGGTGGTGAGTGACGATATACACTCTAGAGTGAAAGGTATTGATATTCAGATTGATGATTTCATATGGCCAACTCGTACACTTCTAATCCATGGCCAAGTACCCTCGCGTTTTTGGGGTGATGTAGTTCTCACTGCATGTTATCTCATAAACCGCATGCCATCTTCTGTCCTAGATAACAAAATCCCTCATTCTGTCTTATTTCCTCAAGACCCTTTACATCCATTACCTCTTAGAGTTTTTGGGTCTACATGTTTTGTTCATGATTTTAGTCCTGGTCTTGATAAGTTATCTCCTAGATCTCACAAATGTGTCTTCTTAGGATTTCCACGGTCACAAAAGGGCTATAAGTGTATTTCCCCTTCCCTCAATCATCATTTTATCTTCGCTGATGTCACTTTTGATGAATCTTCGTTTTATTTTTCACATCTATCTTCTAGTTATGTACCTCCACCTACTATTGTTGATATTCCTATTGTTTGTGATCATTCTCCTTCTTTAGACTCTTATTCCCCACAGGATCGTCCTCCAACTCCACCCCTTCAGGTTTATAGTCGTCATAATCGTCTCCCTCATGACTCACTTCCTGTGCCGCCTCCCGTGTCTCCTCCAGCTCCAGCAAATGAGTCTGACCTGCCTATTGCCCTCCGTAAAGGTATACGCTCTACTCGTAACCCTTCCCCCCATTATACTATTCTTAGTTACCACAGGTTATCTCCATCTCTTTACACATGTCTCTCATCCATTTCTTCTGTGTCAATTCCCAAGTCTATGGGTGATGCCTTAACTCATCCTGGTTGGCGTCAAGCCATGCTGGATGAATTAAGTGCTTTACGAAAAAGTGGAACTTGGGAGCTTGTCCAATTACCATCTGGAAAGTCTGTTGTTCGTTGTAGGTAGGTGTATGGTATCGAAGTTGTCCTTGATGGTACAATTGATCATTTGAAGGCTCGACTGGTTGCCAAAGACTACACACAGATTTTTGGTTTGAATTATGGTGATACTTTTTCTCGAATGGCGAAAATAACCTTTGTTCGCATATCCATTGCCATGGCCGCTCTTCGACAATGGCCTCTTTACCAACTTGATGTCAAAAATACTTTCCTTAATGGTGATTTGCATGAATAAATTTATATGGAGCAACCGCCCGACTTTGTTGCTCAGGGGGAGTCATTTGGATTTGTATGTCGTCTTCGCAAATCCTTATATAGCCTAAAATAGTCTCCTCGGGCCTGGTTTGGTAAATTCAGCTGTGTTGTTCAACAATTTGGTATGTCTCGCAGTGAAGCGGATCATTCAGTGTTCTATCGCCACTCAAGTGCTGGATGTATCTACTTAATAGTGTATGTCGATGACATTGTTCTCACAGGAAGCGACTATCTTGGCATCTCTTAGATGAAACAACACCTTTGTCACCATTTTCAAACCAAAGATCTTGGCAAACTCTGGTACTTTTTGGGTATTGAAGTAGCACAATCCAATACTGGTATTGTCATATCTTAGAGGTAGTATGCGTTAGACATCTTGGAGGAAACATGGTTAATGAACTCTAAATCTATTGAGACACCTATGGATCCTAATACCAAACTCCTACCAAATCAGGGGGAGCCTTTCTCAGATCCTGAACGGTACAGAAGACTAGTTGGTAAATTAAACTATCTTACTATTACGCGTCCTGACATTTCCTTCACAGTTAGCGTGGTGAGTCAATTCCTTAACTCCCCATGTGAAGACCATTGGGATGCAATTGTTCGCATATTGAAGTATATTAAAGGATCACCTGGAAGAGGTTTGCTATATGGTCCTAACAATGATACAAAAATCGTTTGTTATTCAGATGCTGATTGGGCTGGTTCCCCTTCTGATAGGAGGTCTACTTCTGGATATTGTTTCTCTATTGGTGGCAACCTGATATCTTGGAAAAGTAAGAAGCAAAGTGTTGTGGCTAGGTCCATCGTAGAAGCAGAATATAGAGCTATGGCATCAGCTACTTGCGAGCTTGTGTGGCTTAAACTATTACTTAGTGAATTGAAATTTGGAGATGTCACTCACATGACACTTATATGTGATAATCAAGCTGCTCTTCATATTAGCTCTAATCCTGTCTTCCATGAGAGAACCAAGAACATTGAAGTTGATTGCCATTTTATTAGAGAAAAAATCATATCCGGAGATATCAAGACTGAGTTCGTTAACTCAAGTAACCAATTGGCAGACATATTCACTAAGTCCTTGTGAGGACCTAGAATTGACTATCTTTTTAACAAGCTTGGAACATATGATTTATATGCTCCAGCTTGAGCGAGAGTGTTAGATGTTAAGTTGTGTGTTTATGTTAATTGGGCTCAGCCCATCTTGTATTTAGGGTTTTAGCCCATATCTTACATTATAAATAAACTACCCTATGTGTATGCAAAGGCACACAAGAGAGATTTCTCCTATTCTATTCCACTATTTCATAGTAGTGTGCTTTTACTTTGTTGTCTTAAGATGCAATGTCGTACGAAGTAGACGATTCTTCTAAAGTTAAGAATGCTTATTTTAGGGAGTTGCTGAAGAAATTTGCTTTAGCTTTGTCATAAAAATCCTCTTATGTGACTTTTCCTTTGGATAATGGATAATTTTAACAAATGGAAGTGGTAGACATTCCTTACAAAACAAAATAAGTATGTATATGTTTTTTCATGCAGTCCGATGTTAGATTACTTCTGTTGGCTTATTCTTTGAACACATTTGTGCCATGTTAGACGTAATAGAAGACCACACACTGTTATATCATTTGTTAGATAAAACAATTGCATGTTTCATGATTTTGTTTTTGATTTAAAATATTGTCTTTCAAATGAAACATGTTCATGCTTTTATACTTAGTGGTTTTCAATACTTAATCAAAGTCACAAGTTGTTAGATTTTTTCTCTAAGAAAAAATGTGTTGTGTTCTTGAATAAATTTCTGTTTTTCTAGTAAGATCTTTCTTTTTTTAGTTTTGGAGTGTTTCCAATTTGTTTCCTTTTGAATTTTTAAGAATTGTATTGGTTGGTTTCCTCTTGGTATCCAATGGTACGACATATCCTCTTGATTATATTCAAGAGTTGATCTTGTGTTATTTCCTATCTTACATACATTTTTCTTATGTTTTTTTGCTTAATAAGGTTGAATAGCTGAGACTAAATGTAAGATTTGAACTAATATAAATTTTTTGTGTGGTCTCTCTTTCTTTTATCTTATTATTGTTAATTTTTTCCAATTTTGATTCCTAAATAAATTACATCTAGTTTTCTGATAAGAATTTTCTTTTGAAGTACTTAGTAAGATAAAATAATTTGCCTATTAATCTCCTATAATCACTGGGATTATCCATATAATCCTTTGTCTTGTATAGACAGTTGGTGTTGCTTAAGTAGGGTGTAGAGCTAGGTTTACTCCAAGCATTCCTGTTTCTTCCAGAATATCCAGGGCATATTTTCTTTGGCACAAATGTATTCCTCTTTTAGATCTACCAATTTCAAAACCAAGAAAGTACTTGAGTTCTCCTAAATCCTTAATCTAAAACTGGTTGTCCAAGAGAGTCTTTATGAAGTTGATTTCTTTCATAGAATTTCCTGTCAAAATAATGTCATCAACATAAACAAGCAGAGCTGTAAAATCAGAAGGGGTTCTTTTAACAAATAGGGAATGATCAGATTTAGATTGGGTATATCCTGAAGAGATAAGAAACGTGGAGAGTTTGTCAAACCACTGCCTGTTGGCTTGTTTCAGCCCATACAAAGACTTAGTCAGTTTACAAACCAATCCTTTAGCGTCAACATTTAATCCTGGAGGGAGATCCATATAAACCTCTTCATTTAAATCCTCATGAAGAAAAGCATTGTCCACATCCAGTTGGTGTAGAAACCAGTTTTTAGAGGCTGCAAGAGCAAGCAACAGCCTAACAGAGGTGAGCTTAGCAATAGGAGAGAAAGTATCTAAAAAATCTATCCCCTCTTGTTGTGTATATCCTTTGGCAACCAGCCTAGCTTTATGTCTCTCAATGGTGCCATCAGCCTTATGCTTTATCTTATAAACCCACCTACACCCAATGGACCTCTTTCCTGGAGGAAGTTGAGTCAAACACCAATTCTTGTTCATTTGTAGGGCTCGTATCTCCTTCTTCATTGCATCAACCCATTCAGGGCTGTTTTTAGCCCCTTCATAGGACTTGGGTTCCTTATTGGCAGTTATAGCAAGAGTATATTTCAGTGTTTATTTGAAAGAGACTTGTAAGATAAGACATTTTCAATCGGATAAGGGGTAATCAAACCATTCTTAGCACATAACTGGGTGGATGGAGATTGATCACTTTGTTGTACGTAGTTCTTTAAGTATTCTGGAGTCTTTCTAATTCTGCTAGATCTCCTTTGTACGTTTCCTGGTTCCTGTTCTGTAGGATCACTGTCTCCAGTGGTAGTGTTCTCCTCAGTAGGTCTTTCACTGGCAGGATTGTTCTGAGTAAGATCTAAAATTCCTCTTTCATTCTCGGCAAAGTCCTTTTCATGGCTGCAAGCAATATCATCAAGAAAAAATATGTCTTCTTCATTCTTATTACTATTATTTATCTATTTTTGTTTGTCTTTATATGGAAAGATATCTTCATAGAACACAACATTTCTGCTCACGAATATTTCTCTGCTATTAATGTCTAGGACTATATATCCCTTTATCCCATTCTTGTATCCCAGGAAAACACCCTTTCTAGCTCTAGGATCAAGTTTATTTCTATTGCTTTCCAATGTAGAGGCAAAACAAAGACAACCAAACACTTTTAAGTCAAGATAAGTGGGTGAGTCATTATATAAGAGTTTAAAAGGAGTTTTATCCTTTATGATAGGAGAGGGTAGTCTGTTGATTAAATAAACAGCTTGAGACAGAGCATAAGACCAATATATGTGAGGCATATTAGATTGAAAGATTAGGCTGCGGGTTACATTCAGTATATGTTGATGTTTCCTTTCCACAACAGAATTTTGTTGTGGGGTTTCAACACAACTTTTCTTGTGTTCTATTCCATAGGAATCATAGATATCAGAGCAATTAAATTCAAGTCCATTATTAGTTCTAATGATTCTAATAGTTTTATTATGTTGGGTTTTCACTTTAGCAATGAAAGTCTGCAAGAGTTCTCTAGTATGACCCTTATTATGCATGAGAAAGGCCCATGTATGCCTACTATAGTCGTCAACAACAGTTAGAAAGAATTTGTGACCATGCACAAAAGGGGTAGATATAGGTCCCCAAATATCACAATGGATCATGTCAAAACAATCACTAGATAAAGAAGTGCTCTTAAGGAAAGGCAATTTGTGTTGTTTAGCAAAGTGACAAATATCACAAGCATTATCATTAGTATTCTGAATATAAGGGAAAATCTTACACATCTTCTCAAGAATTTTATGTCCAGGATGGCCAAGTCTATAATGCCATAGATTTACATTGTCATGTTCAAAAGAAAAAGTAAAACTAGGAGCTAAATTTCTTCCAAAGGATTGCAAATGGTAGAGGCCCTTGCACACACTAGCATACCCAATCATCTTCAATGTGGAGTTGTCCTGAATTTCACACATCTTAGAAGAGAAAGTTAGTTTACAATTGATATCCTTAGTGAGACTCTGAACATATATGAGATTAAAGGTGAATTCAGGTATATATAAAACATTGAAAATCATAAATTCTTTGGAAAAATGTATGGTTCCAGCATAGTGGGCAGTAACAATAAAACTATTGGGTAATTTGACAGATATGGGTTTTATTTTATAAAAAGATGTAAACTGGTTTTTATCATGAGTCACGTGATCTGTTGCCCCTGTATCTATGATCCATGAGAACATACCTTGTGTGTCCTCTGGACTGATTTTCTGAATTTGACTGATACTGTGAGATGGACTGTCATCCCTTTCTAGCATCTGCAGTATCTTCTGCATTTGTTCATGGGTGAAAGAGCTTTGGATGGCACTTTGTTAGCTGTTCTGAACTCCAGTAGAAGTTGAATAAGCGTTAGCTGATCCCCACTCGTTCTGTCCGACACTATTCTCACTATTGTTGTCATTTCTTTTGTACCAAGTGGGTATCCATGCTTAGAATAGCATTCATCAATGGTATGATTCATCTTATGACAGTGGGAACACTGTTTCCCGTAGTTGGGATTTTGCCTCTCCCTCTTCCTTGATTTCTGGGAGGATTTCCACGTCCATAAGTCTTCCAGCCTTGATTGTTCTTCCATTGATTTTGTTTCTCAATGGCGCTGGCAAGAATCTTCCTGTCATTCTGTTTAGAATCTTATTTCCCTTGCCTTTCTTGTTGTATGATGAGTGAAAAGACACGATTAATGTTGGGTAGAGGCTCCATAAGCAATATCTGAGTTTTAACAGTGTTATAGCATTCATTTAGGCCCTTTAGGAAACATATGACATGGTTCATGTCCTTGTATTTGTGTGAGGCTTTGGATAAATCACAACTGCATGGAATTTTGCAACTGGAGATGGGAATGGGTCTTAAAAACTCCAATTCTTCCCATAAAATCTTCAAGTCTGTAAAATACTAGTTCACACTCCTTTCACCTTGTTTGATGTAGTAAATTTCTTGGAGTAAATCTGAGAATTTGAAGTGATCCCCTTTAGAAAATCTCTCTTTTAGCTCTTCCCATAGTTCTTGTGCATTCTCCACGCATATCACACTCTCTGCTATTTGGGGTGAGAGAGTTTTAATAATCCAAGATAGCACCATCATGTTGCTTCTTTCCTAAGAATAAAAAAGACTGTCATCTCTTTCGGGTTTTGTGATTCCTCCATCTATGAATTTCAGTTTGTTCTTGGAGAGGAGGGCTCTTATCATGTTTCTACTCCAAGAAGTGTAGTTGGATTCATTCAAAACCTGAGATATGAGGGAAATGCTTGGGTTCTCCCATGGGTGTAAGTAGTAGGGACTGGCAGGGTTATTGATCTGGTCCAGTTTCTCCATTGTCAGCAAGAAAACTTTAAAGAACCAAAAATCACTAGTGGAAAAACGTTGTTTAACGTCACTCATATGACGTCGGTTAACGCTTAGCCCGACGTATATGAGAGCACGGTGGCATTAGCGTAAATAAGTGGTAACCTAGACGTCAGTGTGAAGGGGACTCGACGTCTATTATGTAATACACGTCAGCTCTGACGTAAACCGACATCCAATGTATGGAGGTAGGCGAGAAGACAGACTTCTCCTGGCCATTGACGTCGCTTATGCTGGGGGCCCGACGTCTACTAGGGGTGCAATTAATGCTCGCCACTTGATTCCCAGACGCTTAGACGTCGGGTGGTCAATCACCGACGTCTATAGCCTGTCCGAAAGGCAGGAAGACAGAAATTTCTGCAAAATAGACGTCGAATTTCTAGGTGCGCGATGTCTATGTGCCTGTAATTAATTATGTTCACCAAAATCCGAGGCATCTCGACGTCCGGTAGCAGTGACAGACGTCTATAGTATTATAGACGTCAGCGCCCTTTGTCAACCATCGTCTACTTCCGTGACAGGAAATGAAACGTCAATCGGTTCAACCCACTAGACATCGGCCCCTCTGGACACCGACGTCTAATGGCATTCAAAAAGTCACTTTAAATGTTATCTTGGATGTCGAATTAGTTAGATAACCGACGTCTCGGTGACTATAGACGTCGGTGTCCACAGGGAACCGACGCCTCATTTCATTTTAAATAAACTGCAGACCCTTCACGACATTGCAGTTTCTGATATCGTCTTCCTCTTCTACTTTTTCTCTTGCGACACCTCTTCTTTTTCTTGCTTGCGGCACCTCTTCTTTTTCTCTCTTGCAGCATTCTATTATTGTTTCTGATATCTTTATCGTCTTCCTCCTCTCCTTTTTCTCTCTTGCGGCATTACATCCCAGGTGCGTGGTTTTTGTTTATGCTTACCGTTTAAACTTTGTTTAGTCTTTCATCGATTATCTTCTGGTTCAACTGATTAAAATTTTCTTTCTTTGTGTTGTGTTTTAGTGCAGTTTTGTTCCTTTCTTGGGGTAACGTAGTAACACATTCTCCATTTGCTAGCTGCCTCCTAGAAAAAGCGACGTCTTGTGAATTTCTTTTGGTCGTTTCAACCCAAAAGCAACCCTGGGTTGCCGAGTTATCGTTTCACCGTGATTTTTCCCTCTTGCGGATGAAAATGGAACTAAGAAACAACCCAAGTTCGGTTTTAGGTTGAAGGGACCCATAAGAAATTCAAAAGACGCAAGCTTTTTTTGGGGGGAAACTAGCAAAAGGAGATTGTGCTACTAGACTATCCAAAGACGGGAACAAAACTGCACTAAAACACAACCACTAGATTACACGTCGGTTAATGTGTACACCGACGTCTATAGTACCTTTTAGACGTCAGTTAGTGTCAATTTCGAAGTCTTTAGTGCCTCTTCGACATCGGTTATTGCGCAGACCGACGTCTATATAATGTCTTTAGACGTCCAGTTAGTCTTACTCTGACGTTTAGTGACGTCGGACATGTCAGTGACTGACGTCACTATAGACGTCGGTTATATTCTTATCCGACGTCCCATTAACGTCACGGGAATAGACGTCGGTTGTTTTGTAGACGTTAAAAGCCCAAAATAACCGATGTTAAACAGCGTTTTTGCATTAGTGAATAAAATCAAGAGTAAGAAGTATCTGCAGCGGAATCAGTGGCAGAACAGGTCCAAGACCTGCTCTGGTACCATAAAGAAAACCTGATGGCCCAAGAAAAGGAAAAGAGGCCCAAAACTTGATGGCCCAATCACGTGTGAGACAAAAGTCTCACTAGAGACTTCTGATTGTCAGAAGTTTGGTGAGGAAGTGCTCGCGAGCCAGCTGCGAGAGAGAGAAGGAAGTGCGATCTCCACGTTTGTCCAGCAAGAGCTTCGGCGTTGGCGGACGATTGTAGAGAAGGCGTCCGAGAGAGTCAACACACGACAGAAGTAAGCTTCTAGACCAAACTTAGTTCCAGAGAGAAAAGAAAAATGTTGTATATTATTCTAAATGATCATGTAAGTATTACAGAAGCTGGAATCCCTTATATAGGGTTCCGGTAAACCCAAAAAGACTCCTTGACTAACTGACTAACAGAAAATAATAAAAATCCTAAAAACAGAAACCCTAAAAATCATATTACTATTTATAGGAACAATAGTCTATAAACAGAAAACAATAAATATGTAAAACAGAAACATCTAAGACATTTAATACACTTAGTAAAAAATTCTTCTCAATCTTTCAAGATGGAAATTTTAAATCAAAACTTTTATTGTGAGCTTTGATATTCAAATAGAAGAGTATGTTTGTTAGAATATTAGAAAGAATGTATTATAAAGAGATAATGGTCTTTTTAAAATTCAACTAATTAATTTCTCTTAAAGAAATTCCAATTAACTTAATTAATCATAATTCTTCATTATATGTACTTTGATAAATTGTTAACACTATTTTGAATACTTTGTAACGTTAATATCTATTATTTCTTATCTTGGAATAAAATTTCCTTAAAAAGAAATATTTAAGTATATTCTTATTAACAATTTCTTTATAATCTAAGAAGCCACGTATTATTCAAGGGCACAAATTCCTTCAATTTTGTAGGGTAATCCACCTTATGATCAGAGTCTGCAAAGTCTTAGATCTACCATTCCATTGATAAATGCCTCTAATAACTAAAGATCATTAATATCCAAGACATGTATATTTTTAGTTAAAAGGTTCTTATAATATCATTGAAGTTTGTCACGTATAGAACTAATGAGATATTGCACCATATTCCAAAAACACATCATAATTTTCTTTTTCTTTACAAGTTTCATTGGTGTTGTTTGTATTACATTTTCGTTTTATTTTCTAGAGAAAGAAAAGGCAGACATCGTGGAAGAAAGAGTGTTGGAAACACAATAAAGACAAGAGGGAACAAAAGATATTTAGTTTCTTCTTAAGAAAGGACTAACACACGTGTCTTTCGCTTTTAGACTCCAGATGGCACGTGTTTAGAAGTCTCAGGTTTTCCACACAATTCAAGACCAATCAAGCTTAATTTTGTCTTTTGTTTTCCAAATAAAATAAATAATTTACAAAAATTGTATATTTTTTATTTCTCTTTCAATTTTTTAAATTTAATAATAATATTAAAATAAGAGATAAAAGTAATACATTAATAATAATTAATTAAATATTTTAATAAATTAAACTAATTAAGAATTCACCTGTTTTTGATTAAAATTTGTAATTACTATAATTATCAGTACTTTTAGGATCGATTAGGTAATAACAGTAAAAAAAAATATTTATTAGAAAAAATATAATAATTATTTTTGAAATGATATATATACATATATATTAGAAAATATATTAACATTTTACTCCATATTTTACAAAGCAAATAACATGTATACTACTAATATAAATTATTAGTTATATATGATCTCTTAAAACATACGTAAATAGATCAAGATGGAGTTTAACTTTCCCTTAACTCTGTCATTATTAAACTTTTTCAAATTTATTCTGTGCGTGAAAATTGAAAAAGTCACCGTCCTAGTTAAAAGAAAATTTATTTTATCAATTTTTATCCCTTAAATTTTCTATGATATAAATTATTAAACATGATTTTATTAAAAAAATAAAAGAAGTTGTCTTTTATACAATTTGTTTCAGTGTTTGAACAGTGTAAACAAAAACAAAGTTTGGTTTCAATTTCGTAAGTGAAAAAAAATGAATTAATAACAACTGCAAGATTATTGAAACTAGTCAACTAGATTAATTGTAAAAAATTATATAAAATATATAAAACTTCCTTGTGTGTTGTGTTCAAAATTGGAGTTCTTGGTATTGAGATCTTGTTGTAAAGTTTCAATCTTTTTACTGTTTCCTTCGTCCCTTTGGAATCACAGAATCATTCCTCAGCATATTTCTTTTTTCCTTCTCTCTCCTCCTTCTATTACTCTTGATATCCCTTCTTTCTTCAGGTTTCTCTATTGTATGGTTCTGCGTTTTAGCACACACCGCTATATTCTCTTCTATACCTTGTGGATCTGTCACTATGACTTCCTCACTCGAGAAGATCATCCAAGGCGAACAGGTCCTCACCAACGATTTTCAGGACCTTACAATCAAAGATCTGGTATTTTCCCCTTCTTTCTAGCTAATGGGTATGCATATTTCTTCCTTCTTTCTAAGGGGTTTGTCTTATTTTTATTCAATCTATGTGTTTAATTTCTGCTTTGTTTGGATGATTTTGGGATACCCAATTGGGTTTTCATGTTAAACTTTCAGAATTTATGTTATCGGTGGGTCTTATTTGTATTTAATCTGATATTTTGTTGATGTTATATTTTCCGGGGTTGGAAATGTCAGAATAGAATTTGTTTGATGATTTAATGTTTTTTTTGTTTGTTGTGTTGTTGATGTTCAGAGTGAGAAAGGCAGCGAGACAGTGATTCACGAGGTAGGTAATGGAAGCCATGGGGGAATCTGTGCTATTTGTCTGGATGAGATAGTGCTGCATGAAACTGCTCTTGTAAAAGGTTGCGAGCACGCATACTGGTTTGTCTGAACAATCTCTTGCTGTTGCTTTCATAGTTGAGTTTGTGAAAAATGTACTTTCTTGAATCTCTATGTATGGTATGTTCATTTTTTCGATTGCTTTGAATTGGTTGGAATTTTCGGTTCTTATTGTTGTTCTGTGACATGGATTAGTGCCCCTTTCCAAATGATGTTGTTGTTTTATCTTCCTTGAATTAAATAGAAAAAACAAAATTCCTCTAAAATGTTTGTACTTTGGATGTTATTCGTGTTTAACCTGATCATGTAGGATCGATTCATTTAAGTTGGGGTGGATTATGTCTGACCTACATAGATCATTTAATTCATGTGTGGACATTTTTTCTAGTATCTTTTATGCATTGGATTTGAGAATTGAAGTCAAGGGCAAGTTTGTGGCTGCATTACAGTTGGTATGTACTTTCCCTTGGTATGTAAATTGAGGGTGTGGAAAGATCCGCAAATCCAATTCATAATCATATTGGTTCAAATCACTTTTAAGTCCATTTTAGTTGATTCGTTTTAATTTGAAATCCATAGTTTTGAATTTTAAATCCAATCCAATTAATTGGATTTGGATTGGATGTTCGAATGGATATCTTTTTGGATTTAAAGAAAGGCAAAATACATCTTTATCCTATGAAATCAATTGGTCTAGAAATTTTTTTGTTGATTTTGTCTAAAATATTTTATTACTCTATCTGCAAAGCGCCTCTTTGGTTTGTACAACTTTGGGGCAATGTTAGTTCGGCCGTGCATAGTCATCTGTTTCTTAGCTTTGGCTAAGATGTTCCCAACTCAGCCTTGGGTGGATCATCATCAACACGACTTTGGCCAATGCATTATCAAGTAGGTCTTGATCAATGCTTTGCTGACTTGACCTCGACTGGAACATCATTGACATGGCCTCAATAGGGGCATCCTTGGCCCCAACCAGTATGTTGTTGGCCTATTTACTTATTACAAGCCACTTTTTAAACCCAATTATAAATGTTTTAAAAGCTTGGTCTGACCTAAGAGCTTGTTTATGTGACCTGATTTATAGAAAGACCTACAAATAATTAGAATAGTCGAACACTTGTTTTGTGCTATCAGTCAATGCATATGATTACTCCCTCTGATAGGTTATAGGGTGATAGGGCATAATAGGTAATGGGTTCAGGTTAGAAGGCAGAGGAATGGTATAAATAGGACTCGGTTATATTGTCAGAGGGAGTTAGTCAAATGTATACTTTGTATAGACCGGTTTCGAACCTGGTGAGAGGGGTTAGGCCCTCGAGTTACACTTTGTACCTAGTGATTGTTATTGTGAATAACATACCCATTGCTTGATTCTTTCTGTCTTGTGTGAGTGCATATCAGTGGTGAGGGTGACTGTTAGGTTCTTACACTAAAGATTCCTAACAAATTGGTCTGACCCGCCGGATCAAAGTGGGGGTGAAGGATCAAGAAGCTGTTGGATCATCTAAGGGAGGACTGCCGGATGAAGAAGCTACCGGATCATTAAGGGAGAACTGTCGGATTCCACTTGGGAGAGGACTGCTGAATCTCCTTAGAAGAGGGCTGCCAGATCAAGAAGGGATCAAGAAGTGATCAAGAAAGGGTGGAGGCATGGAAGGAAGAAACATTGGAGAGGAGGACCAGCGGACAAAAAATGAGCATGGCAGGATTGAAAATGAGCATGGTAGAATCGAAAATGAACATGGTAGAATACAGAAGAAATATGCAAGAAATCAAGATTCACACAAAGGGCTTAGGAAGAAGTAAGGAATCTGTCATGAAAGGGCAGAAAAAGGGTTCAGATGAAGAGGAGATGGAGGAAGACATGGGTGAACAAAATTGGAGGCAGCAGGTAGATTTGGCCAGGTTTGAGGGGCTGGACCCATTGGGATGGATCTCTCAGGTAGAGAAGTTTTTTGACACCCAAAATATCACAGAGAAGGAGAGGCGCAGGTTGGCTTACAGCTGCATGGAGGGAGGCACAATCTATTGGTTCAGGGCCTAGAAAAATAAAACCATAAACCTTTCTCGGAAAGGGCTGAAAGAGGCATTAATAATGGGGTTCGGAGGAAGAGATAAAGGCTCTGTTTTTGAGAAGAAAAGAGAAACTGAAGTTGCAGTTTTGAATGTTGATGGTTTTGCAAGAATTAGAGGACATGATAGGAGGGAAGAGAATATATGTGGAGAGGAAGGCAATGATGAAAACTGTGATGGAGACATGGGTGTGACTGCTGCTGGAAAAGTTGAAAAAGCTGTTGTTTTTACTGCTGCTGAGAATGTTGCAAAAGTTGTTTTTTTTAGTGGAGATAATGTGGTAGGTTGTGGTGTGTATGTCAGGGGAAGAATTGTTAAGGCCTGGGATTAAAACAGTGGTGTCAGGAAGCAACCCAGTTGAGGCTGTTTACAGAGCAAGAGAGGAACTCCTGCAAGACATCAAGAAAGGCAAGAAACTCTCTGAAGAAGGACAGTACTGGGCTAATGATGAAGGGAAGAAGGAAGAAAGATGTCCACAAGGCAGTACACCAGATGAAGAACCACTTTTCCCGTGGGTTGAAGGAGGGGAGTTGTCCACAATTGAAGGGAATGCCACCCAAGGTCAAACAATAGGGGCAGCAAATGCTGCTGAAGTTCAGAACACCAAAGGATCAATAAAAGTACACCCAAACAGCAAAGAAAATGTAGTCCAGGGGTTCAAGACCTGGCACCAAAAGTCCAATAACCTTTCTTGGAAAAATCCGGCAACAAATCTACTAAAGAGGGTTGAAGGGAATAGGAGAAGCATGCTATGTGAGAGTTGGGCAGCAATAACACAGATTGAGAGTGTGGAAATTTTACATGAGAGTTTGCAAGTAGATGGAGCAGTTGCCGAAATTGTTTTTGCTACAAGAGCCGATGAAGTCAGAGTTGAGATTTTGAGGACTTCATAAAATTGGGCTAAAAGAATCTAGAAAGAGTGGAAGTCATTGGATGCCACCACCCAAGCCTCTAGACTTGAATTGGAGGGCAGCATCCAGTGGGTTTCCTTCATATGGTAACAGGTTGATGAAGAGGAGCCATGGGATCCAGCTTTCCGGTTCCAACCTTGAGGACAAGGTTGTTCTGTAACGGGGTGTAATGATAGGATATAGGGTGATAGGTTATAATGGGTTTAAATGAGAAGGGTAGTTAGGAGGGAAGAGAAACTTTATAAATAGGGAGTGGGTTCTATACAGGGGAAATTATTGAGTGAATTCTTTGTAAATCTAGACTTTGGCCAGAAGGGGGAGGTTATACTCTCAACTAGGAAGGTTATGCTCCCAAACCATTCTTTGTAAAGAGAGTTCTTTTACCGTGAATAATAGAAAATCCCATTCATCCATTACTGTTTCTACATACTGTTAGTGTTCTTGTTAGGTTCCAAAGCCGGGTACCTAACACCCTCTCCCAAGTCAGTTTTATCTTGAAAATATCTTAATTATTTAGTGAGAAAATTAACAACTAAATGAATGCAAATAAATCTGAATTTGAATTTGTTACATATAATAGTCTCCGTTTGTTTGCCAATTTGATTTAAATTAAATGGATATAAATTTAAACTGACTTAAATCCAAATCTACAAAAAATAAAAATCATTCTGATTCAATTAAATGGATCTAGATTTAAAATACTATCTATTTGATCGGATTTGGATTGGACATGAACCCAATCCATTCCCCCCTCCCCCTCAAATGTGATTGAGCGTGATGCATTGCATTCCCACAAAACCTTGATTTAAAGGCTTTGATGACTGATGCAGTTGAGTAATCCGACTTCTGTTAGTATGTGAACCTAACATATTTCTACATCTAGTATGATGTCCAATTAAGCATTTCAGGTTGCATGACTGGGATACGTAGTGTCAGGCAATAACCCCCTTAAAAGCGCAAACTGGAAGAGCTCTTTAGGCTTGACACCTGGAGAATGTACAGCCATGGTTTTAACTTGTGACAACTTCAACTTTTATCTAGTATACTGGAAATTAGACAGATTGAATTTGAACTCGTGACCACTTGGTACCATAGATTCTGATATTATGTTTTAAATGTTTAGGTTGTTAGGTGAAAGCACAAAAATGGTATTACTAAATGTTTAGCAACTAGGTTAGCTTTGATTTGACAGTTTCATTTTGAGTTTACACCCGATATTTGTTCTATGCAAAAATGATAATATATCTAGGTTTTATCCCAATATATATACCCTATGTTCTAAATGTTTTAGTTGTTAAGTGAAAACAACCGAATGGTGTTACTAAATGTTCAGCAACTAGGTTAGGTTTGATTTGACTGTTGGCAGCATTTTGAGTTTACACCCAACATTTTTTCTATGCTGAAGTGATAATATATCTAGGTTTTATCCCAATTCGTATCCCATTTTGAGAGCACACCTAACAAAATGTCATCATGTTCACAAGTCTCAGTTGGCTTGACACTATAGGTAGTAATGTTTGTTTCTGTAACGATGATTTCAAACTGTAACTGATGTTTAATTTTCCTCATTGTGGGGGAAGGGTTGCTTTAGAACATTTTCAGTTGTTTAATTTACATCTCATGGATGTGATGAATTCTCATAATATATATTCAGTCATATCCTATCTATTCAAGCTATCTTAGTTGATCAACGATGATACATATCATGATCAATTGCAATTTTGGAGTCAAGTGATTGGTTGTGCTTTATATCTCTGATCCAATTGAAAGTAAAAATATGAAATATATCATACTCACATGGTGGAGGCGATAATTGTTTAGGATCTTTTGTTTCCTTTAAATGAATAGGCTGAAATTTGTCACTGCATGCGATTGATCTGGTTTATATTGGTCCTGTGCCAGCAATTGTAAAAAGGGTTAAATCATGTCATTTGTTTCCATTTTTTCTCATATGTTTCAATTTAGTCCCTATTTTGGAAGATTTGATTTGGACTAACAACGATAAAGAGGTGTCACGTGTCCAATCGTGGTTTTTGTTGATTTTTTATTTTTTTAAAAATAAAATTTTGCCACATGTCAAACTAACATTGTGTCATGTGACAGTAACAATATGATGTGGTAGAGATAGTGCTATGTTTCACTGTCACACGAGGTATCATTGCCTTAGTTTCAATTTGGTGTTTGTAATTTTATTTGGTCTCAATTCAATCCCAATTTTTTAAAATTAAATAATTTAAAAAAAATTAGGATTGAATTGAGACAAAATAAAATTATAGGACAAAATTGGGACTGAGACAATGATACTACATGATAGTGACATGTGACACTGCCATATGACAATTTTTTTAATTTTTCAAAAGTTTTTGAAAAGACAAAAAAGTCACGAATTGACACGTGACATTTGACACGTCTTTAATATTGTTTGTATAGTACTAACCAAAATGACTTGATTGTATTAAATTTCTAAAATAAGAACCAAATCGAGACGTATAAAAAAAGGGACTGATTTGAGATTCTCTTACAAAAATGTGAATGAATGACATATTTAACCTTGAAAAAAAGTATAGGTCCAAATCTATATCTGGATTATGTAGTGGGCATATTTTAGTTAATTTTTAATGCTATTCTACACTTACATTTCCACACAAACAGGTTTATATGATTTTGTATTTTTACCTTTTTGTTCTGAATGCTCTTTTTGGCTAATTACGTGAGCATTGTAGAAAATTTTGTTCTATTTTGATTTGGTAGTATTTCCTTTTCGTTCCATGCATTTTCTTTCACAGCAATGGAAACTAAGTGTACACATGGAAATTGTTGGCTGCCCCGTCAAGCTTCTGTTGATGTTGGGGAAATCATCTCATGAAAAAAATGCTGTTTCTGTGGAAATCTTTTTATGAAGTAACTCTTTACTGGACTTGAAAACATCACTGTTGTGTAATGATCTCTGCTCTAAATTCTTTGACATGGCTGTTACCCATCATAGGTTATCATATAGGGTATGTAATTGCCTTTTTTAATACCCGGGAAGAAAATTAGAAACTTGGTATATCTTCATATAAACAAGCGATGTTCTTATGTAAATTTGTTGAGTTTGCTGGTAAATTTTTTTGCTGAATAATATTGTATCAGTTGTTCTAGCTTGTGAAATTTAGATACCATTATTTTTGTCATCATCGTCATCATTTTGTAATGTTTGTTTTGCATTTTTTTTGTTTATGGTTTTACTTGATTTTTGTGCAGTGTAACATGCATTCTTCGATGGGCTACGTACCGTGAGAAAGTTACTTGTCCTCAGTGTAAACATCCATTCGAGTTTCTCAATATTCATCGCACGCTTGATGGCAGGTAATTATGGTACCTTTTTTATTTTATTCCGTTTCTAATATAGTTAACACTAATTATGTTAAATGATGTGATAGAAAGAATTCATTCAAGTTTTGTATGGGAGTGGATCATCTATACTATTATTCAAGACTAGTATAACAAAATGCTAATATCCTTAAAAATTACTACCATATCTTATTACAGCAACCTAAATTATTCAATATTATTGTAACAAATAGTGACAATAATGTAGCTTCCGTAACTTAATCTTTTAACATTGTATTTGTGAATTTTGAATATTTACAATTTTCTGTTTGACAATTATTCCAAGCTATATGATGTTCTTACACTTGCAGAATTCAAGATTACATGTTTGAGGAAAGTGTTTGTCTGCTACTCCGGGCCTCATGGTTCAAACCTTTATCGGTTGAAGAACACGTGGTTCACGAAGATGCATACGAAGAATTAGGTGATTATTATCAGTACGAGTATGAGGACGAAGACGTGGATGATGATATGGATGAAGCTTATTATGGTGGTTCGTCAAGTTTTCGTATTGGCAACCGCAGATGGGGAGATAACGGCTACGTCAGGGCTGGTCGACAAGAAGCTCGGCCAGTTAACCGAGCGAACTTCCAGGATTCAGGAGCAAGTTCATCGCGAGAGCCGAAGAAGAAAGAAGTTGGGAAAAGTAGCACAGGCAGAAGGGCAAAGAGAGCACAGAAAAGGGAAGCTGCTGATAAGGCTGCTGAAGCAAAACATCAGCAGCATTTGGTAAGGCTGGGTAGGAAGTGATTTTATTTGTTATGTGAGGTTTACTTTGAACTCTCCTTCCCAGAAGCTATATATTTTCTGTCATTAATTTATTTTCCTTGTACATTCTGTGTTGTGTACCATGAACCATGTAGTAGATCTTGGGAAGGTGTTTAGAATAATGGTTTGGTGGGGTGGTCGGATCATGACTTCCATGCTCACTAAAGCACTGATCAATTTAGGTTGTAGTTCATTGTTTTACTTTCAATCCATGTCTAAACTGTACATAAATTCCTTGTCATCTTGATATCATTCACACATCAACAATGTTTAATGTGTATCAATTTGTTAAGAATGGGGTAAATGATCAATTTGTTAAATTCTTTTCATAATACTTGAATTTAAATTCATCTTATTTTGTAGTGTTTAATTTGATATTTTAAATTTAAATTAATTTAACTTTTTAGATAAAACGTTTTTATTAATGTAAAAATTTATTTAAATATTAAATAATTGTTTTAAATTTAGAAATATATTGGTTTTTTAATTGATCTTTTGTCAAAAAATTTCAATTAATATTACTGAAGTCTTTTTCGTTTGCTTAGATCGAAAGTTTTTTATTTTTTATTTTTTATTTTTTTATTAATTATTATTTAGATTGGTATTACTTAGAATTATTTTAATGATGTTGAACTTTGTTTATCATTTTTAGTTATTTAATTTTTTACATTAATAAAAATAACTCATAATGTTGGCGGCATATTAAAAACAATTCTAACAAATGATTGGTAAAGATAAATACCGATGTTGGTGATACAAACAAAAATCACGAATCTGAAATAATTTGATTGATAAAAAATATATATTTTCTTAAATTATAATATTATACAATTTCAAATAATTTAAATTGATAAAAAATTCTATATTTTCTTAAATTTTATATATATTGAAAGAAAGAATAAAAAGTTTAAATTAGTTGCCAATGATTATAAAAGTGCCACAATTATATTCTTCTATTAAATTCCACATGATCTTTGTCATTAAAATGTAATTATAAAATCAATTTACACTAAATTAGGGATTATTTTATCAGGTTTTACCAATTTAGGGACTAAATTAAAATTTTTGTTCTTTTAAAAATTAATACGTAATTTACTGTGAATTGTATTTTACAAATTTATCCTCCTATATATGATAATTATAACGTGTATAGTTGAATTGAATTGATTAAGAGATATACAAATGCAATATGCATAATTGAATTGAATTGATTGAGAGAAGATACTGGACTACTAATGCATGCATCGTCATCTCATGAAAAATAATTGATCATACCTATATGCATAATCAATCATACACCTATATATTTATTACTATTAATAAAATTAACTTTTTACTATAACAATTTAAAAAATTATAAATATTAAAATTTTAAAATTAAATTATTCATTTCATCAATTTAAATATTGTAACACAATCTTGTTATTAAAAATTAATTACACTCTATAATTACATACAAATTAATTATGTGTGAGGTATGTATCAATCAATCCTAAAAGTATTGTATTTAATTGTTAGTTTAAACTAACCTTAAAACCTTTAATACTTTATTAATGATATTAATAAAAAATAATTAAATTATATTGAAATATAAACTTATAATAAAAGTTTAAGCATCCTTTAAATTTATTTACCTTTATGAAATGTTACCTAAAAAAATAAATTTAAATATTATTTTCACTTTAATGAATTAGTTACTTACTTTATAATTAATCATTCTTAAATTTTAATTAATGTTTCCTCTTAATTAAACTAAAAAAAATATTTTTATAATTTACTATGTAATTAATTAATTTAGACATTGTAACTAGTTATGGCAGTTTTAGGAAAATTTCAATATCTATTTAATAAAAAAGGAATTAAAAAGTAAATTGGATTAAAATTATTTTAATGTTTTTTAATGGAATGAGAGAAATTTAGTTTATTTACTAGTTTTTTTACTCTGAAAGTGTTTGTTAAGACGAAAAGAATTGTATTTAAATTGGCTATTTATTTAGCCACCAATTAATGTGGTCAATGATCCCAGCTACGGAAGA
This sequence comes from Vigna reflexopilosa, assembly GCA_027742785.1. Taxonomy (NCBI): domain Eukaryota; kingdom Viridiplantae; phylum Streptophyta; class Magnoliopsida; order Fabales; family Fabaceae; genus Vigna; species Vigna reflexopilosa. Next base: position 3,880,359 of record CM050926.1, on the reverse strand, counting down.
TTTTACCGAATTAAAATAAGTGATGAATACTTCAAATTCTCAGGTCAATTTTACCTTGTGATAGAAGTAACCACATGGTCAATAATCAACAACATACAACTTCATTCTTGTTAAAATAAGTATCAGAGGTGGACTTTTCCTTAAACACCATACATATAAAATGTGTTTCCCAAGGCATTATAGAAAAAATGTTAATCACTTTTTGAAAGATAATTAAATTAAGACCAAGTTAATTTGCTTACTGTAATTTTAAAAAGAGAAATAAATTAAGAGTATATACAATCAAGTTAATTATGGTTAGGGACGGCAACGAAGAACAGATAATGAGGGTTGATTCGTTAACCTTCAAGAAAAAGTGTGGGTCGAATTAATCTATCTATTTCACATTTAATATGATGAATTAGTATAATTTGTCTATAATATAAATGAATAGGTATATAATTAAGTTAAGGTTTAAACCCTTTAGTTGTCCCTATTTATGTGTGTTTTTTCCAGTTTGATTCCCTTAATATTAGAATCCTCAATTGAGTCCTTAAAAGTACTAATTTGAATCAATTGAAATCCTGCCGTTAAATTTATTTAATGGGGTTAAGTTTTTGTACAGGTGGAAGGTTGATGTGTCAATTTTTTAAAACGTGGCATGCTGAGAGTTGAAATGTGGCATGATTTAGGCCTTTATGCGTGGAATTTGGTAAAATGTAATAATATTATATTAGGGAATTCTGAAATGGGATTTAGGATTCAATGAAATAGACTTTGGGATTCAATTTGGGATTAAAAATCTGAGAGGAGAGTGCATCGCAAGCTTGTGCGAAGTCTTTAGTGAAGAGAATACAGACTTTATTAAGGCTTTCGAGCTTCGTGATTGGAGTTTCGACGTCAATTGCGAAGTCGTTCCACGTGTGCGTGAAGGGGTTCGAGTGGAATTTGGTGGAAGGTATGTATCTCTACTATAGATAGATGTGAATTTAATATTCGGTGCTTTTTGTTGTTATCTGGGGATGCTTTATTGAATGTGGGGTTGGGGTTGTCTGAAAATGTGGTGTTTGCATATTCGGCTTGTGGTCCCCCATAGTAACAGTTCGTTTGTTCTATCATTATCACTTTAATAAGCGGTTTTTTTTTGTTGTTTTAGGGTTTTTTGTAGGTGTAGAATATTCTTGATTGTGTTGTGTGTGATGGACGATATAGAGGTTGTTATTCACCATGGGGGAAAGTTCGTCAATGACGGCTGCCTGAAGTATGAAGGGGAAAGTGATACAATGTATTTTGATCCTGACTTATGGAGTTATTTTGTTGTAGTGAGTGTAGTCAAAAGTCTTGGGTACGATGGATTTAAGGACTTATGGTTTTCTATTGGATGTGGTCTTGTATTAGATGATAGGCTAGAAGCCTTGTGTGATGACTTAGGTGCCATGCATATGGTCTCTTTAGCTCAGTTAAATGGACAAGTTCATTTATATGTTGTGCATATTGTGTCTCAATCTAATGTGATTCACATGATTGAATACAATGTTGATGAAGGAGGTGACGAAGTTGCACCTGAGGTGAACGAGGGTGGTGAGGGTGCACAGTTTGGTGAGCCTATAGATGATGGTGTCAAACAATAGTTGGATGAGGGGGTACGTGTTGATGGTGAGAGGATAAAAGTTGTTATTGGTCAGGGTGAGATGATAGAAGTAGATAAAGTTGAGGGTGAGAGGATAGAGGTTGTGGAAGGTGATGGTGAGGCTGAGAGGACAGAAGCAGATGGAGATGAAGTTGAGGGTGAGAGGATAGAGGTTAAGGAAGGTGATGCTGAGGCTGAGAGGACAAATGCAGATGAAGTTGAGGGTGAGATGATAGAGGTTGAGGAATGTCATGCTGAGGCTGAGAGGATAAAAGCATAGGATGGTGAGGTTTACACAATAGAAGTAGAAGACTTTGATGATATAGAAGTAGAAGTCCGTGATTGGAGTATATCACATGATGGTGATGATGGTGGGATGAATAATGAGGATGGGTTAGTAAACATAAATGTGCAGTGTGAATTTAGTGAAAGTTCTGGTAATATGGAGGTTGAGGTTGCAATTCGAATGTCAATTCATTGCTGATTTAATAGCCATGAATAACACTGATTTTATCATCACCAGTACCTACCAAGAGATTGCAGGAACATAAGTATAACATACCTACTTTGAAACCTCTCTGAGAGGCATATAGGCTGGTTACTATTTTGCTTAAGCATCTCTTTAGGCATCTTTATATATCTTTATATAGACATCATTCATTTGTTACATTATTGTAAAGTAGTAGAGGACCACCTATTTTTTGGGATAAAGCGTATGGACTATTAGTGAAGAAAGAAGTTTTTCAAAATTATAAAGTGATGAATCTCGTAAAAAAAAGTGACACATAATAAATTTCTATTACTTTAATGAGTTAAGTGTAGAATCTTTCAATTTATTTCTTAAAACTATTAATTATATTTCTTTTTTTCTTTCAAATCAATTATTTAAAACTTGATCTGGTTTTATACTAAATGAGGTTCTAAATAGTCATTGCTACTATAATCTTGACTTGTTGTGATACTTAATATTATTTGAAATCACGTAACGAAATCAACCTCTCACACACTCAAAACAAGCAAAAGAATAATGAAAGAATGAAATTGAACAGATGAATATCTTTTATTGATGGTAATATCTGAATAAGCAAAAGTAAACAATAATTGGGAGCATAACCTCCGTCAATTATTTCTAATAACTAGGAGCAGGATCTCCGTCAGTTACCTGAGAGCATAACCTCTCTTACAAAACTCATAAATCAAAAGCATACCCTTAACCCTAGACTCGAACTTTATTTATACTAATAATTTCTCGTCCATCTCTTACTAAATATTTCCCTAGAATATATTTGCATTTAATATAAATATCCCTATATATAAATATATCCCCATATATTATCCTAGCATATATCCTTAATTATAAATATCTTATATTGAATATTTCCCTAGAATATATATTTATTACTCTAATTAACTTTTATTGAATATCTTATATTGAATATTTTCTTGGAATGTATATTTATTTACTCTAATTAACTTATATTATATTTATTTACTCTAATTAACTTATATTGAATATCCTCCCACCTTATACCCTAATATTACACCTCGCTACAAAACAACCTTTTCCTCAAGGTTGGAATCGGGGAGCTTGATCTCATGGCTCTTCATCAATTCAGGTCTGGAGGCTCGGGTGGTGGCCCTCCCTCCTCGTCTTTCGCCAATATGGTGACTCTCAAGCTCTTGTCCGGACAGTGGTAAGCAGGACCGAACCACTCGCCACATTTAAATCACCTTCCTTCTTTCCTCCGTTTTTCATATTCATCATAGGGCAGATCCCTAACATTTCTTTCCTTTCGTTCAGTCCCCACCTTCTCCGTGATGGCCGATCGGCTCTCCACGGCAGTTACCGTTTGACTCTGGTTAGGGCGACTGACCTCCAGCCACGTATCTGCACCGTTCGGCTTTCCCCAGATTGATTCTTGATCATACTTCCGCTCCCAACCTTCAGGCCTCCTTGGATCTCCTCCACGTCCCTCGCCATCCTTAGAGCTATCATCAACTCTCGCAGATCAAGCAGTCGTAATTGCTTTCGAATTTCATCAGGTAAGCCTGCCATGAAGTATCCCATCAACTGTGCTTTGGTCACTCCCCTTGTCTACTCCACCAAGATTTCAAACTCCCGGATGTATTCGTCCACTGAGTGACTGTTTAATAAATGCCAGTCTCTCAAAGATTGGTCCCTTATTATTGCCTCCGAACCTTACCACTATTGCCTCCTTCAATCCCGTCCACATTCCGTTGTCGGTTTGCTTCCTCCAGAATCTGAACCAGATTCCCGCACTACCCTCCATACTGATGTATGCCAGACACAACTTTTCCTCCTCAGAGACCCCTTGTAACTCGAAGAATTTATCCGCTCTATTGACCCAATTCAGTGGATCACTCCTTTAAAAAACGGGTAACTCTACCCTTCTTCTCCAATTCAAAGGTTCCTCCTAGCGCCCAACGCCGTGCGGTCCACCCTCTCCACCACCGTTCGGTCCACCTCCATTCGGTCCATAGCCTCTTTCACCGTTTGGTCGACCTCCTCCACCACCGTTCGGACCACCATTATTTGGTCCACCACCGTTTGGTCCTCCATCCTTCTCGCCCTCCTCATTGTTTCCTTTTCCATTGACGAAACCCTGACTCCCTTCTGACTTCCCATCTAGATGATGGGTTCGTCCTCCCATCATTCTCATCAACTCTTGTAAATCCTTGCAGATTGCCTCCACCTTTGCCTCCACTACGCCTATGGACAATTGCATCCTCTCTAGATTTAACCCCACGTGCTCCAGTTTGACTTTGACTGCACTCATCCTCCCCTCTATGATGTTTCTCACTCTTCTCTGTTGCTCCGGCTGGCCTTACCCTCTCCTCCTTCGATCTGGCAGGTCAGACCAATTGTTACGTGACCTAGTAGGAGACATAACGAAATCAACCTCTCACACACTCAAAACAAGCAAAAGAATAATGAAAGAATAGAATTGAACGAATGAATATCTTTTATTGATGGTAATATCTGAATAAGCAAAAGTAAACAATAATTGGGAGCATAACCTCTGTCAATTATTTCTAATAACTGGGAGCAGGATCTCCGTCAGTTATTTGAGAGCATAACCTCTCTTACAAAACTAACAAATCAAAAGCATATCCTTAACCCTAGACTCTAACTTTATTTATACTAATTATTTCCCGTCCATCTCTTGCTAAATATTTCCCTAGAATATATTTGCATTTAATATAAATACCCTATATAAAAATATCTCCCCATATATTATCCTAGCATATATCCTTAATTATAAATATCTTATATTGAATATTTTCCTAGAATATATATTTATTACTCTAATTAACTTATACTGAATATCTTATATTAAATATTTTTTTGGAATATATATTTATTTATTCTAATTAATTTATACTATATTTATTTATTTTAATTAACTTATACTGAATATCCTTCCACCTGATCCTAACATAGGGATGCTTGTAGGTTGAACATCTTCCATATCATTTGATAAGTAGTATATATAACTATAATGTATCTAATTTGATTCATGTTACATAACCAGTTGGTTTTGATGCAGGAAATGACCAAATTCTCTTGTAAGTTATGAAAAATTTCAAGAATAAAACGTTTGAAGATTACTTTAAATTTAATTTTAGCTTTTTCTGGTTGCTTTTGAATATTGCAAGTGCATGAATCATCTGATATTTGGATTGCTATGTTTGCATCAATGCTTAAGGGTCTGTTAAGTTTTTTATTATAACCACTTATTAGTTATGAACCTGTTTGGAACAATGCAAATATCTTTATCTCATTTATTGTTTAGTTTAGAACATCTTACTCACATGTAACTTCTAATCTTGCTACCAAATCCATGATTTGACCACACAATTTATAATTCTACTACATTTTTTGTCTTCTAAATCAGGTTTAGTATAGTCTGTTTGTAATAAGTTGGAGCTTGCATACTTCAAATTGGGAATTAGAGAGCTCAATCTATATTCTTGGTTTATATCTATTGGGGGTCATTTCTTGATTGACTCATCAAAAAGGAATTCATCTAAGCATGCATGCACCCTAGAACGTGGTGGACAAGTTTTTATTACTATTCTCATTACTTTCACCAGAGTCTATTGTTATTAAAGCATTGTCAAATGCATCTGAAAACGGCTTACATAAGAAATTTAGATTTATTAAATAAGTATAGTTCTTCTATTATTTATTCATCCTACTTTTTAACTAAAGGCCTAAAGTTTTCAAAATAAATTGCAGGTGAGAACTGATCATATGAAAATATATTTGCATAAATTGAGTAACGAATTAAAGAGTAAATAAAAAGTTTGTTGAGATATTGTTAAATTAAATTTTGAAAAGAAGAGATCTTTATTATGGTCTCTGAATTTATAGAAAGTTTTGAATTTATATTCTATCATTAAATTTAATCAGTCTTTTCACTCAAATATATAAATCAAGGACTATTTTTGTTAAAAGTTATGATATTAACAACCAATTTAAACTCTATACATTTGAAAGACTAAATCCAAAAAATTTTGCAAACTAAAAATTAAAGTATTAATTTTTCTAAATTAAACTATCTTAGTAAAAGTATAAATCAATTAAGCTAGATGCATATATTACTTTGATGTTTTGATTAATTAAAAATAGATTAATGAAAATGAAAATTGATTTATTAAAAATCCACATTATTAAATTGTTGTCTCTCCAATTAATCGTTATTATTAGTGTGATGAAAGTAGGGAACCAGACAATTGAGTAGTGATAGGATGACTGTTAATCGAGTCTTTAAGCCCAATAATCGATCTGTATTCTTAATTGCAGAGACAATTTTGTTCAAATGAGTATGAACCAAATTTTGATTCCAAATTTTTAAGACAATTTCATTTGATTTTCACTGTGTTGTTAGCAGGAACAATTGGAGAAGAAAAATGCACAATATACAGAGAAGTTGAAAAACAAAATACCTACCAGTCTCTATGCATCCAGATTCCCTACACAAGAAGGGCTCTTAATTTTGTTTCCTTAGTTGGTATAAGGCTTACTCCTTGCATATTATTTTCTCTGTTAGTCGTTTACTCTTTGTGTTAGATGGCTTATTCCAAGTAACATTTATTTCTATACTTCTTGATACACTTGATAAGGATATTAATTTGTTCTCCATGAGAGTGGGGTAGTATTGTATAGCATTAAATAATTCACTTTCTTCGATAGTTTTGTTAACATGAAGAATTCAGTTCTCTATTTGATTTATTTGACCTTTATTTACTTATTAAGAGGTCTTTGTTCCAAGGGATTAATTATAATGTTTTAATTATAATCTTTGATTTTAATTATAGTTTATAATGCTTTATGAGTTAGACAAATATATTTTTCTTATTGCTATATTGTTTATCAATTGCTTAGTCTCATTTGTATTTAAGTGAAAGTCAATAAAGAAAGATATCAAAGTCTTAACAATATAAGTGATGATAGTGAAATAATATATTGATTTGAAGTAGAATATAACATGACTAATTTTTGCCTTAATAGTATAATAGTATATATTGCATAGTTAGTTACCTCTGCCTCAATTTTTGTAATGTCCAATAACAATCTAGTTACAATGAGGCAGGATAAAAATTGACAGATATTTGATATTATTTTTTATAATTTGACAGTTTTATTTGACTTTTATTAGTATATGAAACCGTTAGTTATTGGGTGTAGATGTGAGATCATAAATTTTTTTTTAATAAAACCATAAGTTACATACGGATTTTTCCGTATATAAATTATAATCGAATTTTATATACGGATTTTTTCGTATGTAATTACATACGAAAAAATTCGTATATAAATTATATACGGATATATCCGTATATAACCTAGCTACGATAGTTTTATATACGGATTTTTGTCCGTATATTAGCCATATATAACCAAGTGTTATATACGGATTTTGGGCCTTATATACAGATTTTGGCTGTATGTAATTCAATTTTTTCTTGTAGTGTCGGTTTTACTTGGGTCTGAATCAGATATGGAAGAAGATGAGATTAGTGATTCCAGTTTGTTCAATGATGAATGGAAACCTGAGGACTTAACTTCTCCTGACATAACTGATGAAGAAAGTGAATATGAAGAGGGGTATGGGAATTTTTCTACATTTAGTATGCCAAAAAAAATGCTTGACTTCAATTGGGAAGTAGGAACATATTTTGTGCATAAACAAGACATCTTGGATGCCATCAAAAGTTATGCAATAGAGTATGGGAAAAATTTGAAACTTGTTAAAAATGATAAAAAAAGAATAAGGGTTAAATGTTTGGGATCAAAAGGAGAATGTCCGTGGGTGACATATTTTGGTTTCATGGATGCAGTAAAATCATGGCAACTGAGGACTGTGGTTGACAAGCATACATGCAGTAGGGAACACAAGTTGCAGCTATTCAATGAAAAATGGCTAAGTAGAAAATTGGAAAAAACATTCAGAGAGAATCCTAATGTAAATGGATTTAATATTAGAGATAAAATTAGTAGGAAATGGAACATAGCAATATCTAAGAATATGGCTTACAGGGCCAAAGCCTATGCATCAGACAAAGTGGAAGGGTCTTTTAATAAGCAATATAATAGAATTTATGATTATGGTCATGAGCTATTAGCAAGAAACCTAGGGTCCACAATCAAGGTGAAAGTTGAGCCATATGATGAAAAACCAATATTCAAGAGGTTTTACGCTTGTCTCATGCAGGCCCATCATTGGCCTTGATGGAGCCTTTTTGAAAGGCAGACATTGTGGTGAGCTATTAAATGTTGTGGCTCGAGATGCAAGCGTCCAAATGTTGCCACTCGCGTATGCCATCGTATAGGTTGAGAACAAGGAGGCTTGGACATGGTTTATGGAGCTACTCATTAAAGACCTAGGTGGACTTGAGGTGTGTTCTTCACTTACATTGATATCAGATCAACAGAAGGTAATCTCTACTATATTTATCTTATAGAAATGACTTTAAATCAATATCAGCTAACTTTTTTATGACTCATTCACAGGGTCTGTACAAGCTGTACAAGATGTTGTTCCTAGAGTTGCACACAAATTTTGTGTAAGGCATTTATATACCAACTTCTGGAAGAAATTCCCTGGAAAGAATCTTAAGAAGCTTATGTGGAGGGCAACTACAACAACCCATCCACAAAAATGGGAGAATGATATGAGAAGTATTAAAGAGGTGAACCAAGATGCTTTTCGACACTTGATGGCTATTCCTCCAACGTTTGGCACTCTTAGTTTACATATCTTTTACTTATCTTTTAGTTTCTGATTATTTTACAAAGTCGTTGTATGACATACATCTTCATTGAAGGTTTTGGTCCAGATCAAGGTTCACAAGCACAACTCAATGTGATACCTTGGTAAATAACATGTCAGAAGCCTTTAATAGTGTTTTGGTAAATACGAGGACAAAACCAATTATTACAATGTTGGAGGAAATCAGACTGTAAATGATGAAGAGATGGGCCACTAATAGGTCAAGGGTAAGGTCATTTAAGTCAACAATTTGTCCAAAAATACTGAGTAGACTACAAAATGAGGCACTACTGACAAAGAATTGGTCCCAGGTATCTAAGAATTATGCGATATGTATTTCGTTGTTTATTTTCACAGGTATCATATAACTAATGTTGGCTTATGTTCACAGCTGGTTTGCACAAAGGTTATTTGAAGTCAGACATATGTCCCAAAGTGGGGACAAGTTTGTGGTGGATATAGATCAATATTCATGCTCCTGCAGGAAATGGAGCATCAGTGGAATACCTTGTGTTCATGCATTAACAGCAATGAGGTTTCTCAACATAGATGTAGAGGACTACATCTGCTTTCAATAGTACTACAAAAACGTGCTAATTCCATTTTCCATTTACAATGTTTTCTCTTTCTTTCATAACTTCATTGCATTAATGGTGGGTCCGGTGATTAGATGTGTGCTTGCTTTCATTTCACTTGAAAGTGAAGAAATTGATGAAATGGGATTAGGTGGATGTTGTGCACGGTACTTGATGACATTTTCATTTAGCAAAAGGGTAGTATTCATTACATTATGCTCTCTTTGCAAGGCTAGACAACGTTATCTACTTTCTTCATTCAATAACTCTCTTAACTCAAGGATTTTGTGATCTGAAAAACCAATGTTTCTTCTTAGCCCAACCGCATTATAAGCCTTAACATGTCCTTGTGATGGCATTTGTATGTAAAGATGTTGATTGTAATAAACGAATGTCAATTTTGTTTCATGTGACAGATGAATAGTAGAGAGAAGAGTGACCTCCTGAAACACTTGAGTGATTGAGTGAAACACTTTGATTGGAAAGGATTGATAAATTTCATGATTACATATGTGCTTAGTGGATTGGTCATTCATAAAAATAGCATCTGTTGGAGAGTATGTGATTATGTGAGCAATCTGTGAACTTGAATGAATTGAAGCATGTTTGCATCTTGATTGGATTCCATTGAAGAGATGAATTGAGTAGTTACTTATTGTGAAAGGATGTGTTTTGAAAAGCATTGAACCATTTTGATGATAGGTGGAAGGCTTAGTTCTGTTTTATTTGCTTGAGGACAAGCAAAGTTTTCAGTTTGGGGTTGTGATAACGGTTGGAAAACCGTTATTTTTATACATTAATTTGATATCAAAACATAAACTCTATGGCTTAGAATGAGCTTAGAATAATGAAAAATACCTTAGTTTGGGTTCAAGATCGACAAAAGTGGTTTTAGAGATATTATGCTTGTTTTTACATTGTTTTGATAGGATTTGATGAGAACTGAAGCATGGAAGGGAAGAAGGGTGGACTTAGACTCAAGAAATGATGAGAAAAGAAGCAAAGGAAGAGTGAGGTCCACCGCTTAGCGCCAATTCTAGTGTTGAATGCCAGCTTCGAGGAGGAAGGCACTGTTTCTCGCTTGAGCGATGACGCTGAGCGTCCTGCGACTTTGAGGGCCAACGCTGAGCGCCAATTTCCACCGTTGAGCGCCCTGCGATTAAAGGGTCCACCGCTGAGCGGTCCACTAGGCGTTGAGCGCCTAAATGAATGGGCCTGGGCCGAATTTCTGTTATTTTTATGGCAACCAGAGACGTCCAAAGCATCTTCTTCATTCCTTGGAGGCGGTTTTTGGATGTGGGAGCTCCGAATCACCAATTCTAGGGTTTATTCTTCTATTGTTTTCATTAATTCCATCTAGTTTCACCATGTTCATGGTGAACTAAACCCATTGTTTTTGGGGAACAATGTAATCTTTTGAAACTCTCTTATATTGAAGTTCTTGTTTTATTCACATGCTTGTATTATCAATAGTTTGGGTTTTCTTATCCGATTTTAATGCTTGCATCGTTTAACTCATTTGGTGTTATGATACTTGATTTTGTCGATACGGGAACGTACGGGGAAGTCTCGAACTGATAGGAATTCTCTTGGTTAAGCAATACTACCTAGGAATAGGAGTAGGACGACCAATTGCTTTAAACTTCTATTTATCATGCGTTATTAATTACTTAGGGAGACTAGGAATGGTAAACTAGTAATTGATAATAGGCTGTCTTCGCCGAGGAATCGGGTTTGGAGTATATTAGAAAGCTGCATGACATTGATAATAAAGCGAATTTAACAAGAATAGTAGATATAGAAGGGTGGATAAAGATGAAATTGTAAACCCCAACAACTCCATTAATTCACAGTCTCCTTTGCCAATTGATTCAACTTTTGCATCTTGCATGTTTAAATTCTGTTTTTGCATCAACACTACAATTTATTCTTCTTTTAAGTCTTATGCAATCAAATCACATGAACGTCTAGGCCACTGAGTCCTTTGGTAAAACGATACTCGGTCTTACCATTTATATAACTTGATAACGATCTGGTATACTTGCCAGGGGCTTAACACTATGCGCGCGCTATCTATTAATAGATAGCAATAGATAGCGCTTTTGAAAAATGCGCTATCTATTGCTAGCCACCAATAGATAGCGCTTTTTGAAAAAAAATGCTATCTATTGGTGACTAGCAATAAATAACACTTCTTTAAAAAAGCGCTATCTATTGGTACAAATCCATACTATATATTGGTTCTATTATATACAAAAATATATAAAATATTGATAAAATTATGACAAATGTCTCAAAGAATATTCATTAATATAAATAAAAATTATTGGTACATCATGTACGTGTGAGGACATAACATTGCTTTATAAGATAATATATACAACCATAACATATATATATCCTATCAGTACTTATATGCATGTACATCACCCTAACATAACCTATAAGCATGTACTAATTACATGTAAACACCAATTTTCTCTAACTTCAATTATTTGACTTTCTTGATATTGTTGACATCTGCAACTAGAAAAATACTGCAAGAAAGAAAAATAATATAGAATTAGTTAATTAAATTTTACTACAAATTAATTATGACGATAAAGATAACTTACATCAGTTGAAATTGTTTCTCCTTCACAGTATGTAATAATTTCCTTCATATATTGACACACGTAATACCCACAATCATTGTCGTTGGGTTGTCTTGGGCACTAGAATTCCAAAAGTAAAAAACATTTTTATAATTTGAACATAAAAAAGAACCAAAACTCTAGTATACTCCAAACAAATTCAGCGCATGATAACAAATAACTATATACCATATACAAGTTTAAACTCCTAATAATAAGTTATCTTTCATAACAACCATATACTCCTTCAACTAATTTCACAATAATACATGTTATTTAACTAACCATTATCATGCAACAAGGAAATAAGTCTTCAACCATTCAAGAATACAAGTTATTCTCCTAACCAGTACAATACAAATAGCCATAACGTGAACTAAAGGTCACATAAGGTCACTCAATAATTTAATTATCACAATCAAGACTATACTACACAAAACATACTAGAGTAATGTACCTTAATTGTTGTCCACATGATATTCTTTGACTTGGACTTTGAAACCATGTTTCCGGTTTGAGCTCGATAGGTTTGTATAACCCTAGTGAATAAATAAAATTAAAGCATGTATAAGTACAAACAATACAACTAAAAGTATACATATATGTCAACTGAAAGTATACAACACGTTTACGTTTAGTTCTTTTTTCTATTTTCACCATGTTTGGTCCAGCATGAATAACTTTTATCAATTCCATTGCATATTAAATGCTCTTCTAACTCATCTGCATTCACTACCTTTAAATGACAACACTGCAAACAAGAACAAATGATTCTACTAGGATTTTTTGCATGCTCAACTGCAAATTTACAAAACTCTTTTACCCCATCCTCATATTCTTTTGATAATCGACTAGCAAACATCCATTTTCGGTCAATATTTTCTTAATCTATCAAGATTAGTCAATATAGTATTAGCAATATATAAAACTAACATTTGCAATAACAAACTATCAAATAATATTCATCCTACCTCAACTTTGAACACACCGTATGTATAAAAAAAGTTCACACCTGCAATTTACAAAAAATAATAACAATACAATTAGTAAAAATGAAATTAAATATTTATAAATCTAATTAAACAAACCAAATTTGGATTATCATAAATTTAAAAACCACTTCTCAAAATATAAATCGTAACTTTCTTTTTCATTAACCGTGGGTTGCACTATACACATTCTAAATTTCTTCTTTCCAATATATATATATATACATACATATATATATATATATATATATATATATACATACATATATATATATATATATATATACACCGCACAAACAAACTAAATTAAAACACGAGATGGACCCACACCTTTTTAATGCATATATAAAAAAAACTACATTATATTAATATAATATATATAAACTTACGTAATTTAACTTTTTTTTATATATTCATATATATATATATATATATATATATATATATATATATATATATATAGATATTATATTAATATAATATATAAACTTAATTTTTCACTGTAAGAAAATAAACTAAAGAAAAAACTAAAACCTATCTCCCTCTGCCCAACAACTATTAAGACCCCACCTTTCTCCCGAGACTCTCCATTCCTCCTCCCTTCTGAACTTCTTTGCTTCTATGTGTACAACCATACTTCTCTCGTCCTCCCCAACTGTTCCCACACACTATCTACTTACACCCATCACTCAAAAGTCAGAACATCTATAGGATTCAGAGTTTTGAAGAAACATAATACTAGTTTATGATTTAACTAGGGGGTGGAAAAGTAGATTTAACTGTTACGCAAGGTCTAGTCACTCAAAGGATACACCAAAAATAAGTTAAACCAGAACTTAAAAATGTTAATGCACTCAAGTTCATTCTAGGCGTCAGGTTTAGAGAAAAACAATGTATATACCTAATGAAAATGTACTTTTACCGCAGGAAAGTATGGCTCTCTTGGTTTAAGATTTTCTAAATGCATTTCAGTGAGAAAACATGCAGAACAACCAAATCAGATTAACCCCTACCGAACCACAATCTTATGCACTCAAAGAAGCATGAAAGGCATGTCAAACTATTCAGAAATATCCATCCCTGTATGTCCAGATGGAAAACTAGTTTAAGTGTAGTCTAAATTTATAAAATAGGACAAATCTCTATATGCCAAAACCACAATGTGTCACAAAAATGGATAGAGAGATGCATTCTTTTGACAGAAAGGGCGGCCAGACCTAATTTTCACTCCTTGGAAAAGATCTCTTGGATGCTTAGGCTCCTTTTTATCTAATCTAGGGTTTGCTTTTCCATTCTTCTATCATTTTTCATCTAGTTTCACCATGACAATGGTGAACTAAACCCTTTTGTTATTGGGGAACAATGTAATCTTTTGAAACTCTCTTTTATTGAAACTCTTATTTATTTATATGCTTGTCATATGCTTTGATTATCAATTATTGGGTTTCTCACCTGCGATTAATGCTTTTATCGTTTAACTCATTCGATAATTGTTGTTTGTCTTTATTGATACGGGAACGTACGATACTGTCATGAACTGGGGGAAATTCCTTGATTAAGCAATACCACCTAGGGATAACGGGGTAGGACGATCAATTGTTTTCACTTTTGTTTATAATGCATTATTAATTACTAGGGGAGGCTAGGGATAGCAAGCCAGTAATTATTAATAGGCTCTTTTCGCCGAGGGATCGGGTTAAGGGTAGACTAAGAAAGTTTGCATGATAATTAGATAACAAAGCGAATTAAATAAGAGGAGTAGATAAGAGAGAGCAGATAAGATGAAATTGTAAACCCCAACAACTCCATTCATCCATAGTCTTTTTCTTGTCAATTGAATCAATCGCATTTGCATGTTTACTTTTTGTTTCTTGCATTCAAACCAATTAATTTCTCTTTACAAGTCTTACGATTTCAATTTGCACGAACGGTAAGGCCTGTGAGTCCTTTGGGAAGAACGATATTGGGTTTACCAATTATATTACTTATAACGATCTGGTACACTTGCCAGAGTGTTAACACTCTCCCTATATTCACATTATTAATAACACAAGGAAGAGTAAAATTCCCTGAGTCCTTCAATTTTGGTGGATGGTCCTTCTTTCTAGGCTTACAACCCCTTTTCTGATCTTCTTCATCATCAAGATCAATTACCTCTCCAAGATAGTAATTGATCCTCTTATCATAATCAGGAATTTGCGGAAGCACTAAAGGAGTAACAGTCACCTGAATAAAAAATTTCCCTGAATGGCTCTCGGTGACTTTCTTTCTCTTTCTCTTTGTCTTTGCTGCTTTTCTACTTGTTGAAATTATCAGCACTCATCATCTCTTCATCTTCTTCCTCGCTGCTCTCAATAACAATTATTTCCCTTTCTGTTTTCCTTTTTCTTGTCAGAACAACTTTGCACTCCTCTTTAGGGTTAACATCAGTGTTGGCCCTAAACTGATTCTTCTCGGTGGTTTCTACCCTTTTAGACAACTGCCCAATCTGTGTCTCCAATGCTTTGAAGCTGGCTTGGTCACTAGCTTGTTGAGACTCATAAACCTTCAAGAATTTATCGAATCTGTCACTTAATCCTCTAGCAGTCTCTGTCAAGCTGCTCACCTGCTGCCATAAAGGTGACGGTTGTTGCTGCCGAAAGCTTCCTACTTGCCCAGAAGAATTATTCTGATTCTGTCCAATGCTCGGGTGGTTCTTCCAACCTTGGCTAGAATTGCCTTGGTTAACATTACCTTACTTGTGTTAGCAAAATGATGAAGATGAAGTTTTGATGATGCCCAAATCAAGTCAAGATATATCAAGATTCACGAAGATCCTTTGAAGACTTATTTTTGTTATTAAAAGCTTTTGTAATAATTGTAGTTTAAATGATTAGGACTTAGATTTGTAGTAGGTTTTGATTCTTGTACTTTTATATTTTATATTTGCTGTTCAGAATAAAAAACGCACTGCTTTAATCGATTAAATCAAGTATTAATCGATTAAAACGTAACAAGTGCTGAAAACTCAACTAGCAAGGGAATAATCAATTAATACCTATTTTAATCGATTAGTTAATCGATTAATCCTAAGAATAATTGATTAATACTAGCCGTTGGAGGTTTTAGATTTGAAAAACTAGCCGTTGTACTCATTTAAATCGATTAACACTAATATTAATCGATTAAATGCGTTAAATGGTCAGTTTCGAAGAACGAAAGAGTTTTTGCTTGAGTCTATAAATAGGCTCTCTTTATCCATCATCAGCAACTCTTCCCTTGTGCTTAAGAACTCAGAAACTCTTGAGAAGTGTGTGTTCTTGTTCAGCTTGTGAAACTCTTGTCTGTGGAGTTGGTGAAGTGCTGCTATGGTGACATAGGAAATAGCTGGTTCATCCTTGGTGCATCTGAGGAGGTGTTTGGGAGAGGATCATCCTTCGTGAAGTATTCGGAGGAGTTGTTTCATCCTTTGTGAAGACTCAAAGGAGGTGCAGGTTCATCTCTTGTGGTATCAAGAGAGGTGGTTTCTAAACTTTTACAAATTGTTTCTTTGTGAATGTAATTTGTAATTGTTTTGTGATTAGTGAACTGTTTATCTTGGTTTGAGATAAGCGACTGGACGTAGGATTGGTAAGATCCGAACCAGTATAAAAATCATTTCTGCAAATTTCTCTCAACCTTACTCTTGTTATTTATTATTATTATTTGTGTAGTAAGATAAATTGAGTAGAAATTAAAAGGCACACGTTTGAATTAAAAACCCTCTTGGTTTGTTATTCCACGCTAACCATTCCGCTGCAGCAATTCTAACAACCTGTACTGGAATTGATTTCCCATGTAGTTGACTTCCTGCTGCATTTCTTCGGGAAAAGCACATTGACCATTAATATGATCACCATCACATAAATCGCAAAGTTGTTGAGTTTGAGAGATATTCCTTATCCCCTTTGGAAGTTCAGAAAGGACCTTTGTTAGCTTATCCAGTTTTTGAGTAAGGAGATGATTCTGAGCAGCCATAGCATCATCAGCAGGAAGATGCAAAAGTCCTCCTTTTTGTACACCCCTTTCACTTTGCGTCACTTAATTCATAGCCATGTCTTCAATCAATGCGTAGGCCTCATCTTCAGTCTTTCTGTTTATGCTGCCTCCAGCTGAAGCATCTAGCATCATCTTTGACTGAGTGTGTAGGCCTCCAAGGAAAGCTTCCCAATTTCTGACAAATTTAGTGACAAATTGTTTTGCCACAACCTCCCAATTTCTGAAAGTACCTTTTGGGAATGAATGCAACCAATCTTTAGCGTTTTCTCCAAGAGAGAAATGAAACAAGCTGAGTCTAACCCTGTCATCCGAAACTCCGTTCATCTTGACGGTATTGCAAATTTCACCAAAAATAGTCAAATGATTATAAGGATTCTCATTTGACAACCCGTGAAATTGGTTGCTCTGTACTAGCTGGATGAGTGCAGGGTTCATCACCATGTTTGTTGCATTACCTGCTGGTATGGCTATATTATTGAAATGCAAAGGACCTACTGTGTTTGATGCGTCCCCCAGTGTGCGTCTTGGTGGAGGTTGGTCCGCCATCTCCTCTATGTCTTGTGCAAAAGTCTCTAGTGAAGATTGCAGAAGTCGTTCAGGAGAAGAAAAATTTCACATGCAGGATGTCTAATTTTCCCTCTTCTCCTGTCTGATAGCCCTTCTAGAAGAGGTTGCTGGTTCTTTTTACTTCTAGTGTGTATTGTTTCCTGCATACACAAGAAACAAAAACCCTAAAAGCACTTTTAAAGAAAAATAAAAACAAAGTTTAAACAAAACAAAATATAAAAAATAATTACAAACAAGTCAAATTACAGTCAATTCACACTACTTGAAAAAGTTAAACATCGAGTCCCCGGAAACGGCGCAAAAACTTGTTAACTCTCTGGCAAGTGTACCAGATCTTTTCAAGTAATATAATTGGTAAACCCTATATCGTTCTTCCCAAAGGACTTGCAGGCCTTATCGTTCGTGCAAATTGAAATCGTAAGACTTGTAAAGAGAAATTAATTGGTTTGGAAGCAAGAAACAAAAAGTAAACATGCAAATGCGATTGATTCAATTGACGAGAAAACGACTATGGATGAATGGAGTTGTTGGGGTTTACAATTTCATCTTATCCGGTCTCTCTTATCTACTCCTCTTATTTAATTCATTTTGTTATCTAATTATCATGCAAACTTTCTTAGTCTACCCTTAACCCGATCCCTCGGCGAAAAGAGCCTATTAATGATTATTGGCTTGCTATCCCTAGCCTCCCCTAGTAATTCATAATGCATTATAACCGGAAGCGAAAACAATTGATCGTCCTGCCCCCCTATCCCTAGGTGGTATTTCTTAATCAAGGAAATTCCCCCAGTTCATGACAGTACTGTACGTTCCCGTATCAATAAAGAGAAACAACAATTATCGAATGAGTTAAATGATAAAAGCATTAAACGTAGGTGAGAAACCCAATAATTGATAATCAAAGCATACGACAAGCATATAAATAAATAAGAGTTTCAATAAAAGAGAGTTTCAAAAGATTACATTGTTCCCCAACAACAAAAGGGTTTAGTTCACCATTGTCATGGTGAAACTAGATGAAAAATGATGGAAGAATGGAAAAACAAACCCTAGATTGGATAAAAAGGAGCCTAAGCATCCAAGAGATCTTCTCCAAGGAGTGAAAACTAGGTCTGGCCGCCCCTTTCTGTCAAAAGAATACATCTAAACTCGTACTAGGGCTATTTATAGCCGAGGAGCGTCACAAAATTTAGGCCCAAGCCCAGCAGACAACCGCCTGGCATCACACTTTTGGCGCCCGGCGGTTTCCCCTTAATCGCGCCATCGCCGGACGTTGAATTGCGCCACCCGGCGGTAACCCGCAAAACCGCCTGGCTGCACCGCCTAGGCGCCAGACTGTAGCTTCCCCTCGCATTTGACCGCCCAGCGTTGGATTTTGGCGCTGGGCGGTTCCTAGACTCTTCTTTTCTTCATGTTTCTTCTTCTTTATTGAGTCTAAGACCTTCCATCTTTAATCCATTTTTCATATTCATCAAAAACGCTGCAAAACAATGCAAAACAAGCATAATATATCTAGAAACTGCTTTTGACTCTCAACTGACTCAACTTACGTGTTTTGCTTGATTCTAAGCTCATTCTAAGCCTTGCAGGTTGTATTTTGATCTCAAATGAAGCATGAAAATAATTGTTTTTCAACAGTTATCAATTAGACACATGAATATTGAACAATATGACAGTTTACTGCAACTACTACCCATAATTGATCCTGCACTGGGTAGACCATTAAAACTTACAAAAGAGGTTATCACATAGCAATATGACACATAATGTACATTGTCACACATTTCAGACCAGGAAATAAATTTTTGTTATTCGACTTTAGTGTTCTCATGTCATTTTCAATCAAAATTCAGAATATCTATACTGATTCAGGGTTTTGAAGAAACATAATACTAGTTTATGATCATACCTCAACAACCTAATGTTTACACAATTAAAAGTTCACACCCAGATTAAAGACTTTGTTCCTCCTACAACTCATACTACTTTAATTGCTCGGTTACAGTATTTTATCATTTATCTCTAGTCCTCTCCTATTGAAACCAGTAGAGAACATACCAGCAAACATGTATGATCAGAGTTGTATAACTTACTCTTTGAAACCAGAGTAACATAACAAAAAGACTATATATCATCACTCATCCCAAACATCAGTCCATTACTAAAATAAATGCATTCACATTGACCCAATTATAATCCATAAGTATTCAAACATATCCACAACCATCCTTTCCTTGATCGAAACATATATATCTAATAGTTTACACCGACTTAAATACCATAACAAGCACTAAGTTTGGGATAAAACTTTGAAACACATCAGACAATTGCACCTTAAGCATTGATGACTCACTCCTTAAACATTAAATCAATATCTAAATACTATATAATCTACTATAATTCCATCATGGTGTTGAATATACAAATATAGGCATGCTTCAGTCAAAGATGATCATACTGTACAAAGTAAAATAAAGTTTTGGTACAAGCAGATGATAAACTAGTTCTTTCTACCACCATACTGTAACAGATAAATTCCAGAGACAATAATTTCCAGAAACAGAATAAGAAAACTAAGGTCTTATAGTAGTGAAATCTGTAATGATATATAATCCTTTTATAATAAATGAAAAGGCAGAAACAGAGAATGTAATGTTTCAACACAGATTTTGTAAACGTTTATTCTACTATAAGCAGCTGACACAACCCACTGGTATCTTCTGGAATATTGTAACCTGGTAAAAGGGAGAGAGCATTTCAAAGTTAGAAGGTACTGAAGAATATTTGAGAGAGAGAGGGAGAGTATAACAGAATAGTCAGAGGAGAAATTACCACACGCATAATGACCTCAGAGCACATAATCCTTTAGAAATACATTCTTTCTTTTACACCTCATGCTTTTCCTTTGGCCTTCTCCTTGCTCATTGCTTGCCATGTGTCCTTATGGTCTAACAAACTTTTCTCCCCTATCCAGCTCAACATTGTTTTGTATTTCATTTTGTTTGCATGTTACAATACTTCCCCCATTGAAAATAACCTTGTCCTCAAGGTTGAAATCTGGAAAAGATTTTTGTATCTCAAATACATCCTCCCAAGTGGCAGTAGCTATATCCAGTGAGTCCCATTGAATTAATACTTGCGGAACTGGTTGTGATTTTCGCATAATGATTCTGGATTCCAGAACTTGTAGTGGATGAACACATGGACCAACTTCAGTAGTTGTAAGGGGCAAAGGTAAATAGGTGTGTGAGGGACTACCCTTAAATGGCTTAAGCAAGGATATGTGAAACACAGGGTGAATTTTAGAAGTATCAGGAAGCTTAAGTTTATAAGCAACAATTCCAATTCTGGCTACAACTTCAAATGGACCAAAATACCTTATACTTAGTTTCTGATTTCTCCTTAAGGCAACAGAATTTTGTCTATAAGGTTGTAACTTGACTAATACCAAATCACCAACATCAAATTGCAAATCCCTTCGTCTTTTATCCGCTTGTTGTTTCATGTACTGCTGGGCCTTAGATAAATTTAGTTTCAATTGATGAAGGAGTGTATCCCTAGTTGTGAGCATATCTTGAACAGAAACTGGGTCAGTAGAAACAGTTTCATATCTTGTGATAGTAGGAGGATCTCTACCATATAAGGCGTTGAAAGGTGGCATTCCAATACTCTGGTGCAAAGAAGAATTGTACCAAAATTGGGCCCATGGAAGCATATCATACCACCCTTTTGGATTGTCAAAAATGAAGCATCAAAGATACATCTCTAAGGTTTTATTCAAGACCTCTGTCTGGCCATCCGTTTGTGGATGGTATGAAGAACTCATAGCCAACGTGGTACCTTGAGCTTTGAAAAGATGTTGCCAAAAGGAGCTAATGAAAACTTTGTCCCTGTTAGAAACAATGGAACGAGGAACACCATATAATTTCCCTATGTTGTTAACAAAAGCTTCAACAACTATCTTACTTGTATATTCAGCCTTGAGTGGAATGAAATGACCAAACTTGGAGAGTCGGTCTATAACCACCATAATTGTTGAATATCCATGCGACACAGGCAAATAAGTGATGAAATCCATTGCTATATCATCCCAAACATGTATTGGAATTGGCAAAGGCTGAAGTAACCCTGCGGGTAAAGCTTGTTGTACCTTAGCTTATTGGCAAATTTGACATTCACGAACAAATTTTCGAATCCTTTGTTGCATTCCAGGCCAAAAGAACTAAGAACAAATTCTAGCCATGGTTTTTGCAACTCCCGCATGTCCTCCTACCTTCGAAGAATGAAATTCCAATAACACCTGATTGATAATATCCTCCTCGGCTGGTAACATGATACGACCCTTCCAAAACAATAACCCTTCTTTAACCCGATAATCTTGGGACTGTAACGGATCTATCAAACATTGATCATATAACGCTTTCAACCTCACATCTTTCTGAATTGCTGCAGCCACTGCTTTAAACCATTGATTTGTTGGTTCGAACCATGCCATCATAACACTTCGTGATAATGCATCAGCGGGTACATTCTCCTTTCCCGGTTTATATTGAATTGTGAAATCAAAGCCCAGAAACTTCGGTAACCACTGTTGCTGCTCTGGAGTTTGCAAACGCTGTTCTACCAATTCCTTTAAACTCTTTTGATCCGTTTTAATAATAAACTTGTGGCCAATGAGATAGTGTCTAAATTTTGCCAACGCCTCAGTAATCACATAAAATTCCCGTATATATGCAGATTGCTTTTGCATTCTCATTGACAATTTCTTTGAGAAATAAGCTATGGGATGATTATCCTGACTTAAAACTGCTCCTATCCCTAATCCAGACACATCTATTTCCAGAATAAAAGGAGCGGAAAAATTTGGTATAGCCAAAACCGGTGTTGTAGTGAGAGCTCCTTTCAATTGCGTAAAGGCCCCTGTCGCTATTTCAGTCCATTTAAAAGCATTTTTCTTCAACAATTATGTTAATGGAGCTGCTATTTAGGCATACCCTTTGATGAAGCGCCGATAATAACCAGTAAGACCAAGGAAACCTCGTAGCTGTTTCAGATTAATTGGTCTCGGCCACAGTTTGACTGCCTCCACTTTTTTATAATCCATAGCAACCGCAAAACCTGAGAGTGTGTGACCAAGATAATCTATTTCCTCTACTCCAAATAAGCATTTGGAGAACTTAGCATATAATTGATGATGCTGTAAAATCTGCAAAACCACTTCAAGATGATTCACATGTTCTTTTAATGATGAACTATAGACAAGGATATCATCGAAGAAAACTAAAACAAATTTTCTCAATATTCCTTGAAAAATATGATTCATCGGGCTTTGAAAAGTGGTTGGAGCGTTGGTGAGTCCAAATGGCATGACAAGCCACTCAAAATGTCCATGATGCGTGCGAAAAGCCGTTTTATAACGATCCTCCGGATTTAACAAGATTTGATGATACCCCGATCTCAAATCAAACTTAGAAAAATTGTTGCACCAAAAAGTTCATCAATTAACTTATCAACAGTAGGTATTGGAAAACTATCCTTTATAGTAATGGCATTCAATGCTCTATAGTCTGTACAAACTCTCCAAGACCCATCCTTCTTTTTAACCAGTAGAATAGGGGAAGAAAAGGGACTCTTAGTTGGTTGAATAATCCGTTCCTGAAGCATCTCTCTAACAAGCCTCTCAATTTCCTCCTTTTGACTATGCGGATAATGATATGGCTTAACCTTTACTGGATTTGAGCCTTCCAGTAAAGGAATAGAATGATCATGAGCACGCTGTGGAGGCAAAGTTAAAGGTGTAGCAAAAACAGAACTATATTTATGCAGCAATAATGCAATATTGGGTGCTATATTCGCAGGCAATTCCAACGAAGGAAAAGATTGAGGATTGGGGTCCACCATTTGCATGCTATAATCCTCTGCAATGGAATTAGTGTTGACCATTCTGCGGATATGATGCAATTGAGCCTACATCGGTACATTCTCAACATCCCCTTGCAATGTTACAAACTTACCATTATACAAGAATTTGAGATGCAAGGCTGCATAATCAGCCACATGCGGGCCTAACGTTTTCAACTAGGTAGCTCCCAAAATAAGATATGCACCTGTAATTGGAAGCAAATATACAGGGATTTGGAACACATTCCCCTGCGCATGTAAGACCAGTTTTTGAATCAACCCTTCTGCTGCCAGATAATTGTCATTCCCAACCATAACTGTGAACATGGGAGTTGGTTCTATAGGCAACTTCAAAAATTTTGCAAGTCGAGGTTGAAGAAAATTATCTGAACTCCCTCCATCCACTAAAATAGTCACGGGTAGCTTGTTAATATAAGCTAAAAATCGAATTGTACCTACCCCAACTCCTCCTTTGAGTGCATTGAGTGATAAATGATGGTCTTCACTTCCAATTTCTTCTGTAAGAACTTGGTGATCAAGATCAGGTGGTGGTTCATAATTAGGATCCAATGAATCCTCCTCTAGATTCGAAAACAAATACTGTCTATTTAGGCAGCGATGATGAAATGTAAATTTATCATCACAAAAATAACACAAGCCCTTTTCTCTGCGGAGTTGCATTTCAGATGGAGATATTTTTTGACATTATTATTAGTCAAGGGTGGAATCGTAGGTTTGGGTAATAATGTTGGAAGACTTGGTTTAACCACTTGTTTGAATTGTGGCTGTGAAGTATTAAAACGCGTTGCAGCCACTGGAGAATAACGTCGAACAGGCACTGGCTGAGATTTAACTGTGGTTGAATAGCGATCTTCATATAACTTCGCCAAGGCTACTGCTCGCATCAAAGAAGTAGGTGTTTGGGCGACCACATCACGTCTAATTTCATCATGTAACCCACTCATGAAACAATTTAATAAAGCTTCATTAGATAAGCCCATTGATCTGTTTGCCAGTGACATAAACTTCAGATAATAATCTGAAACCGTACTCGTTTGGTGTAATTTAAACAGCTCAGCCATTGGACAGTCAAAAGGAGATGGACCAAACTGAGATTCTAATGCGCGTGTCAAATCTGTCCAAGATTGAACTGCAGACAAACGTTGAAGCATTTGAAACCAAGGCACCACATCGTTTTCGAAATGCATTGCAACGATGTCTACTCGTTCAACATCATGGGTATGGTGGTACTTAAAGAATTTTTCAGCCTTAAAAATCTATTCTAATACCGATGATTGACCATCGAAATGGGGAAGTCCCAAGGATATGTCCTTAGCCGGTAACGGAACATGCACGGAAGTGGCTCCCGAAGCAGCGCCATGGAACTGAGATTACGATTTCACTATTAACTCTAAAGATTGTTGCAATTGATCCATACGAGCTTGAGCATCAAGTTGAACTTGTTGAGTATGAGCTTGTTGTTCCCTGTCCCGAAGCTCTAGGAGATCCATCAGTTTTCGAAGTTCATCGGAATGATCCCGTACTTCAGCCTGTAAATCCTTCAAACGGGTGTATTCCAGAAACAGAATAAGAAAACTGAGGTCTTATAGCAGTGAAATCTGTAATGATATATAATCCTTTTATAATAAATGAAAATGAAGAAACAAAGAATGTAATGTTTCAACATAGATTTTGTAAACATTTATTCTACTGTAAACAACTGACACAACCCACTGGTATCTTCTGGAATATTGTAACCTGGTAAAAGGGAGAAAGCATTTAAGAGTTAGAAGGTACTGAAGAAAATTTGAGAGAGAGAGGGAGAGTATAATAGAATTGTCAGAGGAGAAATTACCACACGCATAATGACCTCAGAGCACATAATCCTTTAGAAATACATTCTTTCTTTTACACCTCATGCTTTTCCTTTGGCCTTCTCCTTGCTCATTGCTTGCCATGTGTCCTTGTGGTCTAACAAACTTTTCTCCCCTATCCAACTCAGCATTGTTTTGTATTTCATTTTGTTTGCACGTTACACATACATACCTACAAGAACAATCATGCTTCAAAATATTGAAATTCACTCAGGCAGTAATGGCAATATTTATAAAAGCTATACCATCATCAACACATATCCCAACAGTAACACACTCATTCCAAAACCAAACAGCATATATCCCATGATAATAAAACAATTCAAAATACTATTACCTATAATAAAATTATACAATAACAACCATATCCTTACAATCAAGTCAAACCACCTTATTGCATAATTAATGATACCCACCACCACAACAAAGAATATCGGACAGTTTCCTTTTGCCACCATCGCGTATAATGCAACGCATATGACACAAAAAAATTATCCTTTACTTACTTTACAAATTTCCTAGCCCATGGAACTAATATGCTCTTACTAGAAAGTGATATGGATACCAGTTCAAACATTCCATATTCAAACATATAGATAACTTGATAGCATAACCTAAAGAAGTTCTGAATATAAAATAAATGATTCGGTTTCAATTCATATTGCTAAGACATTATACCTTCAACTCCCCTAGCCGTCAGACACCTTATTTTACCTCTAATACAGCTTGACCCAGAACAAAAGACATAAATACCTAATAGCTTGCATATACATAGATTTGATACATGGAAAAGGAATAGGTTCATAACCTTTCCAGTCACCACTATTGCTGTAGTAAAATTAGACCTATTTATAATAGAGTGATTCATTTTAGAGTAATCTTAAGTCCCAAAACAACATGTATATGACATTCCAAAACTTCCAGAGTTGATACATCAATTTTCCAGAGTCAAACAATTAAAACCAGTGTGTCTAATATCTTTCATTACCCAAATTAAAAACGCTTTTTCCTAATTTTATAGGTACATGTTAATATCCCCAAATTTTAATTTCTGATCAGACCTAAACTTTAAATACCATCATCCAGAATTCTAATTCAATTTACCAGAGGAGTGGCATTCTCCCTCATGGTTTGCCCTAGCAACAAAGCGAGTGAGAACAACTTCCTAAACCCAGTGCACGAACAGGTATCCTACACCCAGTACATCAATGGAGTGATCAACACCTGATAAGAACGTGTTTTCATGAAAATAGGGCAAAGGAGAAAAAATAGAGAAGAGAAGAAGGAAGAGGGAACGTGATACTTGAAACACGCACTGATCAAAATGGGAGTGTGATGAAGGAGCGAGCAAAGCCCTGAAACGAACGAGCCCTAAGGCAATGCCACACGCATTGAAGAAAACGACACTGCAAGCACAGCACTGATGACAAAACGAGACTGTAAGGAACGAAGAGCACACGAATGAGAAAACGAGAGTGGAGGGAGCAAACAGCAACAACGTACACGTACAATTAAAGTAGAGCGCGCGATGTTTTTTAAGGACCAAAGATAGCGCTTATCTTAAAATAATAGATAGCGTTTTTTTTAAGTGTTTTCTATTATGTTTCAATAGATACCACTTTTTTAAAACTGCGCTATCTATAAATTTATTTTAAATTTTAAATTAAAAAAAATAATATTAAATATTTATAGATAGCGTTTATTTAAAAAAGCGCTATCTATTTAGCGCTAACTATAAGTAATTTTGTAGCAGTGCAAAAGTCAACATATGAAGAAATTTATTCCTCCATTATCTATCCCATTAATGGAAACAACCTATGGGAGGTAACCTAATGTCCAGATGTCATGCCTCCATAAAAAAGAAAGATGTTTGGTCGTCCTAAGAAGAAAAGGAGGTTAGAGCAATGGGAGTTGAAGAAAAGTAGCACTAGAATGTCAAAAAGGGGATTACTGAAGAGATGTAGCATGTGTAGGAAAGTGGGTCATAACAAAAAAAACTGCTTGAAGAGAAACCAAGTGCAGGAAGAGGGACAACAACCCAGTTCATTGCCTGAGGGTCAACCACATGGAGAAGAACCACTTCAGACTTGAAGAATGTTATATGTTTTATTAGTAGCAAATGTAATAGACCAAAGTTTGATGTAATACATTACAAACATGTTTTATAAGCAATGCTTTATGTTTCAATATGTAATTGCCCAAAGTATCCTATTTATTGGTATTTGTATGAACAATGGATGACTACTTTTTGGTATTAATATACAGCTCTTTAGTTTGACCTTGGCAGTTTCTTTATTGGAAGTAGATTCAAAATTAATTATTTATCATCATTGTGCCCTTAGTCCAATTCCTCTTTCAGTTGTTTATCCACGTCCCAAGATAACAATATTATTTTACTCGTGTATTGTGTATGTTTGTAGTTATCTGTTCTCAACTGTTGATGGAGCCTTTATTGAGCACTTTTGTACAGGTTCTATGCACATTTTATGCTATATATAGGGCAACTACTGACATAAAATTGAAACCAAAACAGAGACAACAATTCAACTCATTTTTTCCAAAATTTCATTTCATTAAACATCTAAAAGTGATACATCTTCATAGAAGAATACATAAATACATTGCAACCTTTACAATAAACAGAACTACATTAACATTATCAAGCCTACAACTAATACCTAAACAGACCTACATTACACCTACACATAAATTATCAAGCCCTTCCCATCAACATTGCAAATATAATGATGTTCATTACACATAGAACACTAACAACCCCAACCAAACATTTCATCCACCTTTGAAGACCCGTCACAACTTTCTGCACACCAGCTATTGTTAAACCCCTGCCAAGTGTACCAGATCCTATCAAGTAATAATAAATGGTAAGTCCAAGTATCGTTTTCCCAAGAGACTCACGGCACTAAACTGTTGTGCTTTTGCTTAACCAATTAAGACTATAAAAATAATATTTTGGGATTTTTAACTATAAAGTACGGAAAAATAAACATGAATGCAATTTGATCAATTGAGGTTAAACACAAAAGTGGATGGATGATGTTGATAATATGAGATGGGTTTGTTGCTAGGGTTCAGATTTCACCCAATCACTCTCATATATCTACTTTTCTTACTTAATTCGCTTATTTATCATATTGTCATGCAAACTTTCTTGGTCTACCCTTAACCCAATCCCTTGGTGAAAAGAGCCTATTACTAATTACAGGCTTGCTATCCCGAGCCTACCCTAGCAATTAATAATGCATGATAAACGGAATTAAAATACAATTGATCGTCCTACCCCTATCCCTAGGCGGTATTAACATAATCAAGGAATTCCCCCCAGTTCATGACATTACTGTACGTTCCCGTATCAATTAAGACAAACAACAGTTACCGAATGAGTTAAATGATAAAAGCATTAAATACAGGTAAGGAACCCAACAATTGATAAATCAAGCATATGCAAGCATATGAAATAAATAAGAATTTGGATAAATGAGAGTTTAGAGGTTACATCTTTCCCCAGCAACAAATAAGATTAGTTCTCCATCGTCATGGAGAAACTAGGTGAATGAAATGAAAGAGATAAAAACCCTAAAGAGGAGAAAAAGGAGAGTTGTCACCATCTCCAAATCTACCCCAAAGGGGTGAAAAGTGTGTTTTTGTGTCTAAGCCATCAAAAGATACATTCTCTAAGGTGTCTAGGTCTTTAAATAGGCTATAAAAATAACAGAAAATAGGTCCAAGCCCAAACAAATCATAAAAATCGCAGAAAATATATCAAATCACGTCTGGTTGACTTTTCAGCACTGTGGTCAACTCTGGTCAACTTTTCAGCATTCTGGTTGACTGATTGACTTTTCTGGTTGACTGGTTGACTGGTTGACTTTTTTGCACTGCAACCCTTGGTAGTTCAACCCTTCTTTCAAATCATTCCAAAAACCTACAAAATCAAGGGAATTTAATGATAAAATCATAAAACATGTCCTCAACTCTTTTATTCACAAAACTAAAGAAAAATCATGATTCAAGGCAAGTTTCTAAGTCAACAAGGGTGCATTTGATATCAAAATTAAGTATGAAAATAATGGTTTTTGAACCGTTATCACAACCCCAAACTTGAAACTTTGCTTGTCCTCAACCAAACAAGATGAAACTTAGTCTTCCACAAATCAACACAATGGTTCAATCGCATTCAAAAGTTCTTTCTTTCAAGATAAGTAATCACTCAATTCAGCTCATCAATAGAATTTAGTCAAGATGTGAACATGCTTTGAATCACAATAACTCATCATGATGTTCACACAATCACATAATATCCAACAGATGTTATTCTCATGAATGATCAGTTAGCTAAGCATAGATGTAATCATGAATTCATGGAATCATTCCTCACCAGATAAAGTGTTTCACTCAATCACACAAGTGTTTCAAGAGGTCACTTCTTCCTTCTACTATCCACATGTCACATAAAACAAAATTGCCTTTCATTTACCACAATCAAATATCATCACACACACATGTCATCACAAGGACTTTTTAGGGCTTATAATGTGGTTGGGCTAACAAGGAAAATTGGTTTTTCTAGATCACAAAATCCTTGAGTTAAGAGAGTTATCTATACATTCATAGTTCAAGCACAAACTCTCTTTTTACGAATCTCACTCATTCCCCACTTTCCCTTTTCTTCACATTGAACTTTTTTTTTTCATGCTTTTTCTTTTTCTATCTTTTTCATCTTTTCTCATGCATTTTCTTTTCAACTCATAAGCTCAATGCCTAACTTTTCTTTTCTTTTTCAATTCTCCCAACAACCCCAAACTTGAACTTTTAACAGTACCCCAAAAATATTTCTCAACCTAACTCAAGGCAAAGATTTTCAAAGCAAGGGTTTTCACATTCTGTTTAAGGCTTAGGTTCAAAGAGGGCAGAACATAGAATCTTCCTTTTTCATGTGGGACAAAATATTTGTCTAGAAAAGGGCTTTTCAAAAACGGCCTTGATCATATGATACATACATGCAATTCAATCAATCACAGAAATTCAGGCAAAATCATTCATGCTTCCAGTAGATAACAAATATATCAATAAGAACTCTAGAGCTCAAAAACCTCACATAAGCTTATTCCAATCATTCAATCAAATACCCTACCCTCATAATCACAACCACAAAATCACAATGCATCTGTTCACACAACTTGTGAACCACCACCTGTATATCAGCATATTGTGCAATCTCAACATCATCAATATCAAAGCATCATCAAGCAATACCCATCATGCAAAAATATCAATATCAAACCACTGCATCAGATATAGTGTCCAACCAAGTTCATCAATCCTACACTACTAAACAAAAACAAATAAATACAAAAACAAAGATAGAAAATCTTGTTTTAGTGCAAATAGCATCCATCAGTAAATGCTATCTCATCATCTTCCTCCATAGCTGGAGCTTCAGCTGCTCCAACTCTGATTCCTTCCTCTTGTTCCCCACAGTCTTGATCCTCTTTCCTGATGAGGAGGCCATCCCTGCATCAAGTACAATTCACAAAACCACAAGAAATCTCATTAAACGTTAGTAGCACACAAAATTTCTTCCAAGGAATGTGGAGGAATCAACCCCAAATAAATGGGCTCTCACAAAACCCCAAACTTGGATGAAAAAGTGATAAAAATTGGGTTTTTAAGAGAGACGATGATAGGAGAAGTGTTTGGGAAATCTTTATAGGATTTTTGAAAGTGAAAGAGAAATTATGGGTTTGGTAAAGAGTGCTTAGGCGAACCTGAGGGGTAGAAAAATCAAATAATGGGCCAAAAGAACAAAACCCTCTTTTAAAACGCTTTGACCACTCAGCGTTGCCACCGCCCGGCGGTGTGTGCAGTTTACACCCCTCTCTTTTTTCCTTTTTAAAACATTTTAACCCTTTAAACCTTCAAATTCAACTTTCAAAATTTAATTTTTATCCAATTCCCAATCACTTATCTCACATATGCAACTAGAACAAGAATTAAAACATGCAAAAATAAATCAATCAATTGGGTTGCCTCCCAGGTAGCGCTTGTTTAACATCACGAGCCTGACCCAAACCTTTCTAGCACCCATCAGTAGGTGCAAACCTTACCATCACCCATTAGTAGGTGTACTTTCCTAGTATCCTTCAGTAGATACCTAAATCTTTTAGCATCGCTCAGTAGATGTTATCCTAGTAGCATTCATCAGTAAATGTTCTTAGTGACATCCATCAATAGATGTCTAACCATATAACATCCATCAGTAGATGCTAATCTTTCTTATCTTCATTGGCTTCTAGCAGTAGATGCCAAATCACCTAACATCAATCAGTAGATGTTATCATTACTGCCATCAGAAGCAGCATTTAACCTAAAAAAAAAATCAAATAAAATCAAATAAAATAAAAGAAAAAAATAATTCAAAAATGGGGTTAGAAACTGGGTTGCCTCCCAGCAAGCGCTTCTTTAACGTCATTAGCTTGACCCGGTAAAGCCCAAACACCCATCAGTAGGTGTTGATATTTTATGTTGGCATTCTTCATTCCTCTATGACACCAACATCTCAAAAATTTCCTTTATCACCAACTCTAAGGTTCCTCAATCTCAAGAATTCTTGTTTGCTTTGATAGTCTTGACAACCCATAAACTATTCTTGAATTTCACTGGTGTGCCAGGTTTGGGTTTGTCACTTTTCACATAAGGGTGTTGGTGAACCAATTCTCTTCCTTATCTGCCTCCTTATGATCTTGTGCTCCTAGTACCAAAACTTTTATCCTACATACACTAAAGAACACTGCACTAGAGCACAAAATTAGCCCAAAAAATAAAAACAGTAAAAGATATTTTTTTATTTTAATTTTCTTTTTTTTATAGAAAGAATAAAGATAGAATGATAAAAAAAATAAAAAGATAAAAAGAAAAATAAATAGAAAGATAGAAAGATGGAAAGATAAGGAGAAGAATGAGGAGAAGAATGAGGAGAAGAATAAGGAGAAGAATGAGGAGAAGAATGAGGAGAAGAATAAGGAGAAAATATTATTTTATTTTATTTTTGTTTTTTTTAAATACAGATAGAAAAAAATAAGAACAGATAGATAAAAAAAGATTTTTTTTTCTTTATTTTTTTTTTAAAAAAAAAAACATAAAAACAGAAAATTAAAAACAGAAGAAGATATTTTTTTTCGTTCTTTTTTAAACAGAAAAATATATAATATTTTATTTTCGTTTTTTTTAATTAAAACAGAAAAATAAAAACAGAAAGAAAGTCTAATCAGTTAAGAATCACACACATAGAATAGTTCTACTACGAGTCCTCGGCAACGGCACCAAAAACTTGTTAAACCCCTGGCAAGTGTACCAGATCGTATCAAGTAATAATAAATGGTAAGTCCAAGTATCTTTTTCCCAAGAGACTCACGATACTAAACTCTTGTGCTTTTGCTTAACCAATCAAGATTATAAAAATAATATTTTGGGATTTTTAACTATAAAGTACGGAAAAATAAACATGAATGCAATTTGATCAATTGAGGTTAAACACAAAAGTGGATGTATGATGTTGATAATATGAGATGGGTTTGTTGCTAGGGTTCAGATTTCACCAAATCACTCTCATATATCTACTTTTCTTATTTAATTCGCTTATTTATCATATTGTCATGCAAACTTTCTTGGTCTACCCTTAATCCAATCCCTTGGTGAAAAGTGTCTATTACTAATTACCGGCTTGTTATCCCTAGCCTCCCCTAGCAATTAATAATGCATGATAAACGGAAGCAAAATACAATTGATCGTCCTACCCCTATCCCTAGGCGGTATTAACATAATAAAGGAATTCCCCCCAGTTCATGACATTACTGTACGTTTCCGTATCAATAAAGACAAACAACAGTTACCGAATGAGTTAAACGATAAAAGCATTAAATACAGGTAAGGAACCCAACAATTGATAAATCAAGCATATGCAAGCATATGAAATAAATAAGAATTTGGATAAATGAGAGTTTAGAGGTTACATTTTTCCCAGCAACAAATAAGATTAGTTCTCCATCGTCATGGAGAAACTAGGTGAATGGAATGAAAGAGATAAAAACCCTAAAGAGGAGAAAAAGGAGAGTTGTCACCATCTCCAAATCTACCCCCAAAGGGGTGAAAAGTGTTTTTATGTCTAAGCCATCAAAAGATACATTCTCTAAGGTGTCTAGGTCTTTAAATAGGCTAGAAAAATAACAGAAAATAGGTCCAAGCCCAAACAGATCATAAAAATCGCAGAAAATATATCAAAT
The DNA here is from genome assembly GCA_027742785.1 of Vigna reflexopilosa. Taxonomy (NCBI): domain Eukaryota; kingdom Viridiplantae; phylum Streptophyta; class Magnoliopsida; order Fabales; family Fabaceae; genus Vigna; species Vigna reflexopilosa. The sequence continues at coordinate 3,846,593 of CM050926.1, read as the reverse complement.
CACGTCTGGTTGACTTTTTGTGGATTCTGGTTGACTGATTGACTTTTCTGGTTGACTGGTTGACTTTTCTGGTTGACTTTTTTGCACTGCAACCCTTGGTACTTCAACCCTTCTTTCAAATCATTCTAAAAACCTACAAAATCAAGGGAATTTAATGATAAAATCATAAAACATGTCCTTAACTCTTTTATTCACAAAACTAAAGAAAAATCATGATTCAAAGCAAGTTTCTAAGTCAACAAGGGTGCATTTGATATCAAAATTCACTATGAAAATAACGATTTTTCAACCGTTATCAGTTATCTTCTTATCACTTTCATCTTTAAAACTCTTCAACAACCTCTCATCATTTGCTTCCAACACATCACAGCTAACACTTTCTTCAATTCCCCAATCACTGCACCATTTGAAGTAGTCGCATCCACCATTTTCATTTCCAACCTTATACCTAGGGCAACCCCAGAATTGTTTGCCTCGATTCTTACTGGTTTCACTCCTCAACACAGACTTCTCTCCACAGTGGCAGATCAGCGAAGCCTCATTCCTGTTCCACCCTCAATCTCCACGAGAGCTCATAGACCGCACACTAGTGCAAAAACGCTGTTTAACGTCACCCACAAGACGTCGGTTAAAAGGTGGTTCAACGTATATTAATGGACGGTGGCATTACCGTAAATAAGTTGGTAACTAAGACGTCGGTTTCTAAGGAAAACAACGTCTATAGTATAGTAGACGTCTGTTCCTCCCTAACCAGACGTCTTTTCTACCCCATTGACATCAGTTGTGAGAGGGGCAGACGTTTATCTGGCTGCAATTAGTGCTCTTTACCTGATTCCTAGGCGCTTAGACATCATGTAATAAATAACTGACATCTATAATGTTATAGACGTCTGTGCCCCTTGACTTGACGTCAATGGGCCTGACAGGAAGGCGAGAAGATAGTCAATTTCTGCCACATAGACGTTTGTTTTCTTGGGGGATCGACGTCTATGTGGCTGTAATTAATGCTACTCACCAAACTCGCAGGCACTTCGACGTCTAGTAGTAGGGGACCGACGTCTAATATGTTATAGACGTTGGCGCCCCAGGTCAACCATCTACTTCCCTGATCGGAATTGAAAAGTCATTCTGATCAGCACCGTAGACGTCGGCGCCCCTAGTGTCCGACGTCTAAGGTGCCTGCAAAAGGCAGATTAAAAGTTATCTTCGACGTCACATTAGTGAGCTAACAGACGTCTAGCTGACTATAGTGTGGTAACCGACACCTAAATTCATGGTAAATATACCACAGACTCGCAGTTACGCAAACATCATCGTCTTCCTCCTCTCCTTCTTCTCTCTTGCGGCATTGCATTCCAGGTGCGTCTTTTTTTATTTAAACCGTTTAAACTTTGTTTCATTCCGATTATATTAGTCTTTCATCAATTATCTTCTAATTCAACTGATTAAAATGTGTTTTCGTTGTGTTGTGTTTTAGTGCAGTTTTGTTCCTCTCTTGGGGTAACGTAGTACCACATTCTGCCTTTGCTAGCGGCCTCCCAGAAAAAGCGGCGTCTTTTGGATTTCTTATAGCGTTTTGACCCAAAAATGACCTTGGGTCGTTGCCTGGTTATCGTTTCACCGTAATTTTTTCCTCTTGCGGTTGAAAATGGAACTAGGTAAGAACCCAGGTTCGGTTTTGGGTTCAAATGTCATGAGAATTTCAAAAGACGCAAGTTTTTTTTTGGGGGAAACTAACAAAGACAGAGTGTGCTACTAGGCTATCCAAAAACAGGAACAAAACTGCACTAAAACACAACGACTATATTAGACGTCAGTTAATGCATACACCGACATCTATAGTGACCTTAGACGTCGGTTAGTGCAATTATCGAAGTCTATACAGTGTTATTAGACGTCGGTGTAGGTACTAACCGACGTCTATATAGACGTCGGACATGGAACTAACGGACGTCTATATAGACGTTTGTTATATGTAAATTCGACATCCCATTAACGTCACCCGTAATGACGGCGGTTGTGAAAAAAACGTTAAAAGCCCAAAATAACAGACGTCTAAAGCCCTTTCTGCACTAGTGGAAAATGCTTTCTTCGACACTCATTGCAAATGGAAGATGAACACGAATGACCCATTGACATTGTTGCGTCTTCTGCTTTCGCACTTCCCTGTTTCGAAACTTCACATGCTTGCCAATATTCAACAACAACGAACCCAAATTAACCAAATAGGGACTCCATTAAAGATTTCGTGCAAGGTTCAAAACCACATTCCTCTCACAACCACATTCGTCTCAGATTTTTAATCACGAATGAAATCCCATATTTAAGTTCATTCAACCCTAAATCCCATTTCAGAATCCATTTTATTAAAATTTAACAAGTTTCCAAATTCCACGTTTCAACTCTCAGTATGCCATGTTTTAAAAAATTAACACATCAACCTCCCACCTGTGCAAAAACTCAACCCCGTTAAGTAAATTTAACTGTAGGGTCTCAATTGATTCAAATTAGCACCTTTAAGTACTCAATTGGAGATTCTAATAATAAAGGGATCAAACTGGGAAAAACCCACATAAATTGGGACAACTAAAGGGTTTAAACCTTAAGTTAATTATGGTATAGGTTGGTTTTCATTCTAGTTGTTAAAATTGCACAATGATAATTATTTAAGGGAAAAATTTCAAATTTCAAATTAGCTTAATTTTTTAATTGTTTCATTTTATTGTACTTATATTTTGTACAATTTTAAATTGTCAAAATAAATTAAAAAAAAATTTTCACAAATAAAAACAAAAGCTAAAAAAAAGAGAATAAAAAAAAGGGAGGGGTACAAATGGGTAGATCCTTTTGTAAGAATTTAATTTTCAAAATTTAGGTGGTCTAGAAATTAGAATTCCTGGTTGAATAACATATATGTGTTTGACAGAGGAGTGTCAAAGGACATAGTATCGTTTAGGAGGGTGATTGTTATTGACAATGTCTGTCATGGTCGAGAGGGTATGAAAAAAAGTTCTTGTACGTGTATGTAACTTTTTTCCTTTAGCTGCATGTTTGCTTACCTTTTGATGAGTTGGTGTGCTTAGACTTCTAAATGTTGTACCAACAGAACTTCATCTGAATAGTTGTTCTTGCCTTCAAGCTTTTAGATTAGTATGCTACACTATTTATTTATATCCTTAACCGAAGTATTTTCTTTATTTTTGCTTAATGTGACCAAGGGATCCCATTACCTGGCTATCCTTGGTGAGCAGGTCGAGTACATGTTCGCTAGGTGCCTATTCCCAATCTTTCAAGAAGTTTAAGAATGAGTTTTTAAGGGTAGTGGTGAGCCCGATTTCCCGCTCATATTTTTATGATGATAACGGCAACCCAAAATTTCCCTTTTATTGGACTAATAACCCCTTAGGTATAAGGAGTGGTCGAATGGCATATTGTTCAAGAATGATGAGAGAATATCTTGGAACACTGAATATCTTTTGAGAGAAACATCTTAGCAAAATACAGAACTCCTCATATTTTTTATATCTTCTCCTTAAGAGTTATCATTTGTACCTTTGTTCTTAACACTGTTTGTGTTGTAAATTTTGAAGAGAATTAAAACACTTGTCTAAATATGTTATCTAGGTTTAAACTAGGAGTGGTAATAATACTTGTTGTAAACTAGAAGTGGTTAAACTCGGACTAGTCATATTGACTAGGGAACCAGGATTGGTGAGAATACTTGGTGTAAACCTGAAGAGATAAAACTTTTGTAATCTTGAAAAGATTAGTGGAACCCCTTAAAAGTTCTTAAGGGAGAAATGGACATAGCTCAAGTTGAGTAAACCAGTATAAAAATTTGTGGTTTATTGCTTTGTTATTCAAAACGTTTTCCATTTAACTTATCTCATAAAAACCAAATTTTGAACATCTTACAATCCATATACATTCTCTTTACAAGTCATTAGATATTGCTTTGCAATGGAGAGAAGGAAATGTGGGATACCCTAGTTGTCACATATGAAGGCTTAAATGAAGTAAAATAAAAAACAAGTTGAGCTTGCTAACGCATGAGTATGAGTTATTCACCATGTTAGACAACGAGAACATCCAAGAATCTTGATGGGATGAGCTTAGATATGCTTGTTGGGATCCTCAAAGTACATGAGTAGGAGCTTCAACAAGATGGAATCATAGAGAAAGAAAAGAACATAGTGTTGAAAGCTTAGAAGCCTGTCAGAAGTACTCCCACAAAATTTGAAAAAGTAGAACCTTTAGAAGAGTCAACTAGTGAAGAAGACTCCACGGAAGAAGGAGAAGAGCATGACCTATCGTTCATCTCCAGGAAGATCTACTCAATATGGAGAAGAGAGAAAGGCACAAAGTTCAAAGGCAGAAGCCCAAGATTAACTTCTAGAAATGATTAGCGAAAAGAAAGTCCTCTCGTATGTTATGAATGTAAGAAACCAAGCCACTTCAAATCAAAGTGTCCTGACCCTATGATAGGTTGCGTCCCAGCTAATGGATGATATGAATCAGCAGATGGATGATGGAACCATGAGCAGAGGTGAAGTGCGCTCACTGGATTCAACTGGCAGTGGAAGAATTTGGATTCGGTGATTGATGATGGTGGAAGAATGAGCTATCGGTGGAGGAGAAGCTAGCTCAGACGGCCTTCCATCCCTGGAAGGAAGCTAGAGGAGAGAAAAGGGAAGCTCAAGGAAGGTGACTTTTGGGCAAAGTAAGGGGGCTGGCTTCAAGGCAGCAAAGGATTACTCATATTCATTCAAAAGTGTCTTTACAATGAGAAGAGGAAACATTTATAGCAATCCTAGCTAAGCATGGTGCCTCCCCTTTGCAGCTGATGATCAACCGGTTTTCATGGATTAAATGCCAAGTATTCAACACATGGGGCATGTTGTGGATGAGTCTAGAAGGCCAGCTGGCGATTTGAAGTGTGTTGCTTGCTAGATGCTTCCCACGGGCGCTGAGCGGCAGGGGATTTGGGCGCTAAGCGGCCCAATCCAGAAGTCACATCTTCAAGTCTCCAAATGAAATAGTTTCTTAGGATTGGTGGTTTGGACAAGTCTTCTAGGTCCTCTTAAAGTCTTCTAAGCATGCATCTAGTCCAAGGTCCTTGGTTTTAAGGCTTCATAGATGAAAACTCTTCTTGATTTTGCATGACTTTATTAGTGATGAGCTCATGGTTATCTTTGGGGATGTGAGAGCTCTCCTATTCTCTTTCAAGGGTTTCTATCTCTTCCATTCCATTGTACACCTAGTTCTTCCATGACGGTGGAGAACTATTCTCATTTGTTATTGGGGAAGATGTAACCTCTAAACTATCTTGTATTTGAATTGATTCTTATTATTACTATATGCTTCTTTCATTAATTGTTAGAGATATTCTTCTTTGCTCAAATGCTTGTAATGTTTTATTCATGTATGACATAAATCTTATGATTTGTAAGTATCAGGAGATTTCGTACTCCTAGGGTTGGACGATTTGGGGATGTGACAACACTCCTCTTCTCTCCCTAGGATTGTTATTGAGAGATATCTTACAAATCACGATCTGGAGAATTCTCCCAAAAGCAATATTACCTAGACATAGGGATAGGAGGGTTGGTTGCCTTTAAGCTTTTGTGTGTATGTAATGCAGAATTAATTGCTAGGGAGACAAGACATTGTAAACTAGTAATTAAGGATAGGCTTTCTTCACTGAGACATCGAGTTTAAAGTAAATTAGAAAGTGGCATTAACATTAATGAAGAAGATGAATTCGTTTATGCATGAGAGTGATTAGGTGGAATCTAAACTCTAACAACATATTCATCTCATATTATCAACATCATCCATTCACTATTGTGTTTAGCCTCAATTTATCAAATTGCATGCATGTTAAGACCCTGGCAAGTGTACCAGATCGTATGAAGTAATATAATTGGTAAACCCAATATAGTTCTCCCAAAGGACTCAAAGGCCTTATCTTTTGTGTAAATCAATATCGTAAGACTTGTAGAGAAAATTAACTTGTGGTTTGAATGCAAAAACAAAAAGTAAACATGCAAATGCAAGTGATTCAATTGGCAAGAAAAAGGTATGGATGAATGAAGTTGTTAGGGTTTACAATTTCATCTTATCCACTCTCTTATATCTACTCTTCTTATTAAATTCGCTTTATTATCTAATTGTCATGCAAACTTTCTTAGTCTACCCTAAACCCGATCCCTCGGCGAGAAGAGCCTACAACTAGTTACTGGCTTACTATCCCTAGTCTCCCCTAGTAACTAGCAATGCAAGTACCACAGAAGCAAAATACAGTTGATCGTCCTACCCCCTATCCCTAGGTGGTATTGCTTAATCAAGGAATTCCCTATCAGTTCATGACTTCCCTATACGTCCCCGTATCGACAAAGACAAACATCTATTTATCAAATAAGTTAAATGATAATAGCATAGAGCATAGATAAAGAACCCAACAATTGATAAAAACAGCATATGCAAGCATATGAATAAAACAAGAATTTCAATATAAGATTTCAAAAGATTACATTGTTCCCCAACAACAAAGGGTTTAGTTCACCATTGACATGGTGAAACTAGATGAAATACAATGAAAGAATGGAAAAGCAAACCCTAGATTGGATAAAATGCAGCCTAAGCATCCAAGAAATCTTCTCCAAGGAGTGTAAAATAGCTCCGGACGTCCTCTTCTGCCAAAAGAATAATTCTCAAATCGCACTGGGGCTATATATATAGCACATAAAAGTAACAGAATTTAGGCCCGAGCCCAACAGACCACCGCTCAGCGTCGTATTTTACCGCTCAGCGGTTTCCCTCAAGCCGCGCCATCGCTCAACGGTCAGTTTCATCGTTGAGTGGTTTGCCTCTAATCGCCCTGGACGCTCAGTGTCACCGCCTGGGCACCAGACAGTGGCTTTCCCTCGAATCATGGCGCTCAGCGGTGCATTTTGACGCTGAGCGGTGCATAGACTCTTCTTTTCTTCATTTTTCTTCTTCTTCCTTGAGTCTAAGACCTTCCTTCTTCAATTAAATCCTTAATTCTCATCAAAACCTTGCAAAACAAGAATAATATCTCTAAAAACAGCTTTTGACTCTCAAATGACTCAACTTAAGTGTTTTACTTGATTCTAAGCTCATTCTAAGCCATAAAGGGTGTATTTTGATATCAATTTAAGCATGAAAATAACGGTTTTTAGACTGTTATCACAACCCCAAACTTAGAACTTTGTTTGTCCTCAAGCAAACAAAACAAAACTTGGCTTTCCACTTTTTCATCAAATAGTTCAACAATCCCAAAATTCATTTTTCTTATGACAGGAGCTACTTAATTTCAGATTTTTAGTGGAATCTAATCAAGATGTATGCATGCTTTCAATTCAATTCAGTTCACATGATCACATATTTCCCAACAGATGTTTTATTTATGAATGATCAATCAACTAAGCATACATGTAATCATGGAATTTAACAATTCTCATAAAGCAAGTGTTTCACTCAATCACTCAAGTGTTTAAGAGGTCACTCCACTCTCTACTATTCACATTTCACATGAAACAAGAAAAAATTGGTTTTTCTGGATCACAAAATCCTTGAGTCAAGAGAGTTATTTTATCATTTAAAGTTCAAGCACAAACTCTCTTTCTTTAACCAATCTCACTCATTCCCAACTTCATCCCTTTCCTTTTATTTTTACATTGAGCTCATCTTTCATGCTTTTTCTTTTCTTCTTTTTCTTTTCTCATGCATTTTTCTTTTTCAACACTTGAGCTCAATGCCTTTCTTTTTGCCATTCAAATTTTCCCAACAACCCCAAACTTGAACCTTGTCATTATACAATTATTCTCAATCCAACTCAAGGTAAATAATTTCAAATCAAGGGTTTTCATCCTGTTTAAGGCCAAGGTTCAATTAGGGTATAACATTTTAATCACTTTGGGTGAAAATTTGGCTAAGTAAGGGCTTCCAAAAATGGCCTTGATCATATGACATAAACATTCAATTCAATCAATTATCAAGACTCAGGCAATATCATTCATGCTTTCCTGTGAACAGTACATATTGCAATGAATACTCTAGAGCTCAATACCTCACACAACATGCTTTCTCACATATCATTCATTCATACACCCTGCTTAGCATCATAACCACAATCATAAATCATCACACATCTATTCACATAGCTAGTGAACTTTTCACCTGGATATCAACATGAAACACAACTTAATCATCATTCACATCCAATCATCATCAAATAGATTCATCATGAATTTCATTCAGTCAAACATTTTTAGAAATAGTGTTCAAGCCAAGCATAGACACTGACAATCAAAATTCAACCTATTGTATAAAAAACAAAATGCAAAAGTGCAAGATAAAACCATGTCTAAGGCATGGGCATCCATTAGTAGATGCCCTCTTAATCCATGTCCTCATCTGAGTCCTCTTGGTCTCCATCATCAGCATCCTCAAAGTTATCTTTATCGTCATCCTCATCCATGCCTGGTACTTCAGCTACTTCAGACCCGCTGCCCTGTGCCTGCTCCTGAGGCCAAGCCATAGCTCCATGAAACTCGTTCATGGTCCACCTATGCACTGGTGGCTGATCGTACAGCCCTACTATCATCTTAGCAGTGGCTATTTGTCCTCTACGAAGACCTTCCATCCTAGCCTCCATCATGGACATATACATGTCCCTCATCTGGAATGGCTCGGCGTGATGTGCCGGTGCATCTACAGGTACATGCTCTTGCTGTGCTGCTGCTCTCCTAGGACGTCTCCTAGGTGCTCCGGCTGCCTCCTCTTCTTCACAGTACTGCTGATAATAGGCAGCATCTATGGCCTTCCTAGGTCTCTCATATGGTGGAACTGCAGTATCCACCCCAACCTGTTGACACAAAAAGGTAATCAGGGACGGATGTCCCATCGGTGTCCTGCTACTCACAGTGGTAGCGCAGCTCTGAATCTCGTCGGCAATGACCTTCCCGACATTCACATCTAACTGCCTCAGCATGCAGTAGATAAAGATGATCCGATGCATAGTGATGTCGGAAACATGGGAGCACGGCTGAATATTGGCATGGGTGAATGCCATCCAGTATTTCGCCAAAGGTGTCAAATCTGCCCTCTTTATGTTGACAGGCACTCCATTAGGGTTGTTCTGAAAATGCCTTCCAAGAAGGCACATAACCCTCTCAATGTCTGCTATGTCTCTGAACCCCCTAACAAGTGCTGCATACTGGCACTGTTCACCTGGCCATTCAGTGCCCAAAAAGTTGTTAATAGTGTCAGGGTCATACCTAATGTTCTGCCCCCTCACATAGCTCATGTATCTTCCAGTCGATACTCCTCCTCTAGTCAAGGCGTTCGTATAGAACTCCTTCACCAATTCAATGCTGGCTGGTGCAAGATATGTGGCCAGCCTTTCCCAGTCTCTCCTCATGATCTCTACCCCAAATTCAGGAGCCAAGTCTGGGATAAAAATGGCCCTTCTCTCCATCAGTAATCTCCTTTCCTGCACAGTCACATAATGTTCCTCATGTTTCCTAGAGAGGAACCTAGGCGAATAGAATCTTATTTGCCTCTCAGGTTCCTTCCTCTTGTTGCCAGGAGTTTTCACCCTTCTTGATGATGATGACATTCCTGCATGGATTAAATTTCAAAGGACCACATGAATTCATCATTAGAGGTTAGTACATCATTAATCAGATTCCAAACTAATTACAGTCCAACACTGAGGAAAAAACAGGGCCCTTCAGCGTTCCTGCATCAAAAATAAGCATCAAACAAAATCTGCAGCAGACCACTCAGCGTCAAAGAAGACCGCTCAGCGGTTTGCCTCAAGTCGCGCCACCGTTGAGCGGTGGCGACTAAGATTTTTCAAAAACCTTTTCTAAATCGCCCTATTCTCCACTCTAACACTAATTTCATCAAATCATGCATAGAAATTAAAAGCCCAAATTTATCATGTTCCTAAGCATGTTCTTCATCAAATTTCAAATTTAGAAACCCTAAGAATGAAATTGCACAACTTACTTGAGTGGAGAGACTAGATGCTTGCTAAACTTCCTCCTAATTGATGATGAATGCCTCTTGAATGCACAATCCCTCAACAAAAACCCCAAACTTTGACAAGATAATGATAGAAAAGTGAGATTTTTGTGAGTGGCTGATGAGAAAAAGTGGGGAAATCTCTTTGGAAAACCTTTGAAAGTGTAAATTGGGTGCTAGGGCTTAAGGAGACCGCTTGGGCGAATTGCAAAGAAGAGGCTTCAAAGTGCAGAAACCTAAAAACGCTCAGCTTTTAAAAGCCCGAGCTAGGTATTCGCCGCCACCGCTCAGCGGTAAAATGCACTACTCAACGATGGGCGATAATTTTCTCCCTCTCTTGTTTGCTTGCTTTTGCATGATTCCACCCTGTAGCACTTGATTTTAACCTTCAATTTTTCAGTTTCATGCCTTTCCCCTCTCAAATGCACATTGATGGGTGTCGCACCCCATGCAAATTTAATGTGCATAAAAAATGCAGTATAGACTAGGAAGTGACTCCTAGGTCGTCTCTCAAGGACCAAACTGTGGTTCAAGAATCAGGTCAAACACGAAGTGGTGGGGGTTTTTTGAAAGGTTTTGTGAATGCAGATGAATTAAATTAAAACACAGATGCAAACAGAAGTGTAAACACAGATGTAAAGAAAATGGAAACAGAAATGTAAAAACGGAATGTGAAAACGGTTGGTCATTAACTCAATTACTATGCTTCCTATCCCAGATTAACGACAAGTACACACTACTCTAATCCAAATCCAACACGAATCACCCAACTAAGCGAAGACTAATTCGGTTTTCAAAATTGCAAACTAAGCGAACACAATACACCTATTCCATCCTATGTGTTCTATACAGATCAATCAACTAAGCGAAAATGCAATCACCAATTGGGCAACTAAGCGTATACCCATTGCAAGAACACAGTCAGATTTCACAGAATGCCAGACAGAGCAGAATGATCACAAGAACAGTCTAAAAAATCTCAAGCAAACAAAATAATTTTATCAATGACCAGCCAGACTAACCTAAGCTAACATTACTATTAAATTAACACAACCGAACAGAATAGGCAACATTAAAGTAAACGAAAAATAGTAGACTAAACTGTCCTAAAACAAGATGTATGAACTAATTGGAATGTAGCATAAAGTAAAGAAACATTTCTAATGTTATGTGATGAATCGATATTTTATTGATTTCACTTAGTTTATTGTACTAGAATTAATCAGGGAATTGTGCTTAATTGTTCGGTATTTTCTGTTTTTCCTAATTGTGCTTAATTTGACCGGAAATTCTAATTTTAATTAATTTGAATATTCTGAGCTAATTATTTGCATTATTAATTGCAGGGAAAATTTTGGAGATACAATTTTGGACATTAGAGAAGATATCAATTCATTCAAGACTCTCCACAAAGACACTTTAGAATTAAACAAATTTTAATTTAATAGATTAGACTTTTTTAAACCAAGTTTTGTAATTTGGGCCAATTTTTGGTAATTTAGACTTAGCCCAAGTGTAAGAGAGGATGACTTGGCACCTAGAATTTTATTTTGTGTGGATCCAACCCAGTTTATTAGGGACTCACGGCCTTAAGGGAGGGCTCCCAGCCGTCACACTGGAGATAATACTCTTGGCTGGAACAGGTTTTTAAAAGGAAGCCGACACACACATTTGAGGGAGCTCTCTTTTTAACGTCATTCACTTGGCTGGAACATTTGGGGTGATAGCATTTTTTCTTCTTTAAACAATGTTGACGGTGATGGACTTTGGATGAATGGGAATGAAAAGCTCCACCTTAATTTCATATTGCTGAATTGTCTTCTTATTTAGTTTTATGCATTTTTCTACTGCAGCTTCATTTAAGGAAGCACAAGCCGACACACACCATTCCGTTTTGATGCTGGAACGTCCAGGGGCATATTTCTTTTATAATTCCAGCAGCAGCACACTTTCTTTGGCCTCACGGAGTTGTTTTCTTGCTGCATTCGATGATTGATGTGGGAGAATGTAGAAAGCAGCCGCATCTTGTTTCACTTGGTTTTGCTTTGAATATTTTTATTGAAGTAATGAGCTTTTGGATGCTTGCTTTTATTTCATTTTGGGAAAATGGTCCAGATGCAAGAATGTCTTTGTTGTTGAATGGGTGCAGCAGCCACTTGTAGGGGGACACTTTGCTTTCTTTTAGAATATTACTCTTTGAATGGGGAAGGAAACGGAGGGCACCAGCCGACACAATCTCTTTTTGTTTTTAGGCTCTTAAATTTCTTTGGAAAAAAAAGGGGTGCATCGTCCAGTTTTTTTGGGAGTTAATTAAGGTACATTTTCATTTCCTCTGGTGATGGGATGCTTGGTAGGGTAGCATGTTATTTCTTTTGTTTAATGGGAAAGGTACCACCAGCTTATGGAGTCAAGTAAGCAATGCATAGGTAGATTAATTTTATTTTGAAGAAAGGATGGGACGTGCAAGGCTCTTGAATGTTTCGCATAGCATTTCTTTTCTTTTAGAAAAAGTAGTTACGTGTTTAGCTAGGTGATTAGATAGAAAGTAGTAGTAGATGTACGGACTCATCTGGAACGTAGGTGCTACATTCATTTGCTTTTGATTGAGTAATATGCTTTGGAGAAAGGGTGCAGCATGTGTCATGGCCAGGTTATGGTTGAAGGAACATTCTCTTTAATTTTCATTGAATTTGAGTTGTGAAGCTCACGGTGCATTCAAATATTTTTTACTTTTCTTGCAATTACTCTCTTGCTTGAAAGATGTGGTGCACATGGCTTATGTCCAGCAAAGGGAGGTCACGGCCAAGAGGTTCATTTTTAGGCCATTTGCAATTTTAATTTGTTTGGTAGGTGCATTTGTCATGTGAATTGGTAGAAGAAAAATTATCTTGTTTATTTCTTTAGTTTTAAATTATTTTACATAGTATGTTGAGTGGTTTTTTATCTTTTTAATTTAGTGGTGCATTTTAATAATTTTAATTGTGCTAGATATTTGTTCGTTACAGTGTTGGGTTTAATATTTTCTTTTACTTTAATGTTGTCTAGTATTTTTGGTAGTGATAATTTAACTGTCATGTTAGTTTAAATTAGTCGGGTTGGTTGTTAGCGATATTACTTTGTTTCCTTGAGATTTCTCGGACTGTCTTTATGTTTATTCTGCTCTGTCTGCCACTCTATGAAATCTGTTGTGTGCCTGCGATTAGGTATACGCTTAGTTGCCTAATCAGTGTTTAATCTTCGCTTAGTTGCCTAATCAGTGTTTAATCTTCGCTTAGTTGATTAGACTGTATGGTGCATGACTGATTAAATTTGAGCATTGCATTCGCTTAGTGTGCATTTTTTTAAGACCGAATTAGCCTTCGCTTAGTTGGGTGATTCATGTCGGATTTGGATTAGAGTGGTGTGTATTTGTCGTTAATCTGTGATAGGAAGCATAGTAATTGAGTTAATGACCAACCGTTTTTATTCTGTATTTGATTCCATTTTTACATTTCTGTTTCCATTTCTGTTTATATTTTTGTTTGCATCTGTGTTTTAATTTAATTCATCTGCATTCACAAAACCTTTCAAAAAACCCCACCACTTCGTGTTTGATCTAATTCTCGAACCACATTTGGTCCTTGAGAGACGACCTAGGAGTCACTTCCTAGCTATACTGCATTTCTAATTGCACATTAAATTTGTGTGGGTTGCGACACCCATCATTATGCAATTCCATCGTTAAGCTAAAACAGGAAATATTGCAGCAGGAAAAATAAAATGACAAAACATGTGAATCACTTAGAATGCAACGACAACTTAGCAAATACATCTTCCGTTAATTAAAGCAACACGTCATCATACCATAGATTGATAAACAAAATGTTTTAGGCTAAAACAGAAATGTACTCCAATTCAATTAATATCCCATTGAGTTTCGGTGGAAAGCTAATAAAAAAAAAAACCTTTGGAGCTTTCCCATTCACGGACGTAACTTGCACATTCTTCCTAATTGAAATATAAGTTACCATTCAAATTGAAATTCTAAACTAACACGTACAACAGCATGCTTCAATAAGAAGAAGATGAAATCTACTTGACATCACCATCCATTTCTCCTCCTCAACCGTAGCTTTCTATTTCTTTTCAACCAGCAGTGTGCTTCCCCTTCAAAATGAAACCATAATGTGATAAAGATGTGTGTATGGCGGCTCCTCCTATGCGTCTCAGTTGTGGGTGCTATATATATATGCCAAGTAACACCATGTGCCCTACTTCCTTTTAAAAAAAAAAGGCAAAGTAATCCTCACACTTCACGTGTTGATTCTTTATTGGATAAGCAAAGTCATCCTCATCCTCTCTTTTGTGGACCGTGTGTGGTTGTTGCACGTCCAAGCTGGAAGTTGCTGGGCGTCCTTGCTGCAGCTGGACGTGAAGATGGATGGGAGCTGCTGTCCGTGAAGAGGAATGGGCTGCCTCCAAGCTGCTGGATATTTCTCTTCAGCCCAAGTGATGGAATCAGCTGCTGCAGCATGGATGGCTCTCCTTGCAGGATCGTGGAGGTGTTCCTTTCTCTTTCAAGCTGCTACACCGCATGGGTGTGAAGTCCAACTGCACCTCCTTTGTCTAATTGAAAATCCAATCATATATGTCCATGTGGTGGTTGGATGTGCGTGCAAAGTAAAACCGCTTCCTCCTTTTTTTTCTTCCACCAAAAAACCTTTTATTACATTTAGTGCAGGCCGTGTGCTACATCAAGTTGGACGTGAAACCTTTTCTTTCTATGGGCCGTGACACACCCTCTTCAAAGCTGGACGTGTTGCTTCCATGCTCGATGAGGTCGTGAAGTGAGTTCCTTTTAATTTGCATGGACCAGCTGCTCTCTTGAACCCGTGACACACTTTGCTGGACTTTTGGATCTCATCCAATCCTCTACCGCGGTGGCTATTCGGTGCTTTAAATGAAGACCGTGTGCTTCTTCCTATTGGGCCGTAACCATTGCTTTTTTTTAATATAAGAAGATGTGCAACATTTTTTCTTTCTCTCGCTGACCCTGAACTTCTTCTGTCGTGGCAGTGTTAAAAAACTGGCAAGTGTACCAGATCGTTTCAAGTAATATAATTGTTAAACCCAATATCGTTCTTCCCAAAGGACTCACAGGCCTTATCGTTCGTGCAAATTGAAATCGTAAGACTTGTAAAAGAGAAATTAATTGGTTTGGATGCAAGAAACAGAAAGTAAACATGCAAATGCGATTGATTATATTGACGAGAAAAAGACTATGGATGAATGGAGTTGTTGGGGTTTACAATTTCATCTTATCCGCTCTCTCTTATCTACTCCTCTTATTTAATTCGCTTTGTTATCTAATTATCATGAAAACTTTCTTAGTCTACCCTTAACCCGATCCCTCGGCGAAAAGAGCCTATTAATAATTACTGGCTTGCTATCCCTAGCCTCCCCTAGTAATTAATAATGCATTATAAACGTAAGCGAAAACAATTGATCGTCCTACCCCCTATCCCTAGGTGGTATTGCTTAATCAAGGAATTTCCCCCAGTTCATGACATTACCGTACGTTCCTGTATCAATAAAGACAAACAACAATTATCGAATGAGTTAAACAATGAAAGCATTAAGCGTAGGTGAGAAACCCAATAATTGATAATCAAAGCATACGACAAGCATATAAATAAATAAGAGTTTCAATAAAAGAGAGTTTCAAAAGATTACATTGTTCTCCAACAACAAAAGGGTTTAGTTCACCATTGTCATGATGAAACTAAATGAAAAATGATGGAAGAATGGAAAAACAAACCCTAGATTGGATAAATAGGAGCCTAAGCATCTAAGAGATCTTCTCCAAGGAGTGAAAACTAGGTCTGGCCGCCCCCTCTTGTCAAAAGAATGCATCTAAACTCGCACTAGGGCTATTTATAGTTGAGGAGCGTCACAAAATTTAGGCCCAAGCCCAGCAGACAACCGCCCGGCGTCACACTTTGGTGCCCGGCGGTTTGCCTCGTACCGCAAAACCGATTGGCTGCACCGCCTGGGCGCCAGACAGTGGCTACCCCTCGCATTTGGCCGCCCAGCGTTGGATTTTGGCGTTGGGCGGTTCCTAGACTCTTCTTTTCTTCATGTTTCTTCTTCTTTATTGAGTCTAAGACCTTCCATCTTTGATCCATTTTTCATATTCATCAAAAACGTTGCAAAACAAGCATAATATCTCTAGAAACAACTTTTGACTCTAAACTGACTCAACTTACGTGTTTTGCTTGATTTTAAGCTCATTCTAAGCCTTGAAGGTTGTATTTTGATCTCAAATGAAGCATGAAAATAACTGTTTTTCAACCGTTATCAAGCAGCTATCCTTTCCTTAGCATTGTTGAATCAAGAAATGAGTGATGCCTCATGGGCCCGCTTTCAGCTCACCAGATTCAATTATAATAGTTCACCTATTTTCCGTGATGGGACAATACTCTCCTTGTGCACCCCCAATTATTAAATCCACACCTTCTCTCTCACTTAAGCTCATTTAACATTTAAATGTCCCAAATTGTATTTCCAAAATTTTTCCTACAATTAATAGTGCAAATAATTAGCTCAGAATACTAAAATTAATTAAAATAAGAATTTGTGGTCAAATTAAGCACAATTAGCAAAAACGGGAAAATACCGAACATTTAAGCACAATTTCCTGATTAATTCTAGCACAATAAACTAAATGAAGTCAAGAAAATATCGACTCTTCAAAATAGACCACACTTAGTCTTTTGCACTCCTGGGCAAAATCAAGACGCAAATCAAGGAATAGGTCAAAAGACATTAGGGAATTGACACAGACTCAACACACAGAAAACAAAGACTTACAATGAAAGAAACAAAATTACACAGTTCTCAACGAATCCGGACAAAGAAAGGAAATATACAGTATCCCACACATAATCAATTAGAGAAAACAGATACTCACAGAAATCATCCAAGCAATTCAAGACATGGAAAAGTATTCAATCAGTTCAAGAGGTGAATAAAAAGTAACAAAATCTCACAGATGCACTATTGTTAACAAACTGGAGGGTGTACCAGATCATTCCAAGTAATATAATTGGTAAACCCAATATCGTTCTTCCCAAAGGACTCGCCGACCTTATCGTTCGTGCAAATTAAAATTGAAAGACATGTAAAGAAAAATTAATTGGTTTGGATGCTAGAACAAAAACTAAACATGCAAATGCGATTGATTCAATTGACGAGAAAAAGACTATGGATTAATGGAGTTGTTGGGGTTTACAATTTCATCTTATCCGTTCTCTCTTATCTACTCCTCTTATTTAATTCGCTTTGTTATTTAATTATCATGCAAACTTTCTTAGTCTACCCTTAACCCGATCCCTCGGGGAAAAGAGCCTATTAATAATTACTGGCTTGCTATCCCTAGCCTCCCCTAGTAATTAATAATGCATTATAAACGGAAGCAAAAACAATTGATCGTCCTACCCCCAATCCCTAGGTGGTATTGTTTAATCAAGGAATTTCCTCCAGTTCATGACAGTATCGTACGTTCCCGTATCAATAAAGACAAACAACAATTACCGAATGAGTTAAACGATAAAAGCATTAAGCGCAAGTGAGAAACCCAATAATTGATAATCAAAGCATATGACAAGCATATAAATAAATAAGAGTTTCAATAAAAGAGAGTTTCAAAAGATTACATTGTTCCCCAAAAACAAAAGGGTTTAGTTCACCATATTCATGGTGAAACTAGATGAAAAATGATGGAAGAATGGATAAACAAACCCTAGATTGGATAAAAAGGAGCCTAAGCATCCAAGAGATCTTCTCCAAGGAGTGACAATTAGGTCTGGCCGTGCTCTTTGTCAAAAGAATGCATCTAAACTCGCACTAGGGCTGTTTATAGCTGAGGAGCGTCATAAAATTTAGGCCCAGGCCCAGCAGACAACCGCCCGGCGTCACACTTTGACCGCCTGGCGGTTTGCCTCATATCGCAAAACTGCCTGGCTGCACCGCCTGGGCGCCAGAAGTGGCTTATCCCCACATTTGGCCACCCAGCAGTGGATTTTGGCGTTGGGCGGTTCCTAAACTCTTCCTTTCTTCATGTTTCTTCTTCTTTCTTGAGTCTAAGACCTTCCATCTTCAATCCCATTTTTCATTCTTATCAAAAACGCTGCAAAACAATCATAATACCTCTAGAAACAGCTTTTGACTCTCAACTGACTCAACTTACATGTTTTGCTTGATTCTGAGCTCATTCTAAGCCTTGAAGGTTGTATTTTAACCTCAAATGAAGCATGAAAATAACTGTTTTTCAACCGTTATCAACTATCAGTGTTTCTCTCAAGTGTCTAGGGTAAACAGTGTCAACTCAATGCACTAAAGAAAGCAAGCAACAAACAGTCATGGCAAGCCTCTAATATCAATACTAAAAAACACATGCATGTTCAAATCAAAAGGTCTTTTATGGATGTAATGGGGCCAAGGAAAAAGGGAGGATAAATATGGATAAGAAGCTACAAACCAAAAAGAATAGAGGAGCAATGAGGAATAAGTCTAAACACAGTCAAATCACACGCAAAAGCTCTAATTCAATCCTCTTCTTGACTCCATTTTTCACAATTTTTTTTTTCATCATTTTTTTTTCTTGTCTCTTTTTCTTTTTCTCTTTTCTTTTCATAACAAAACTGCAAGAGAAAAGATGTACATATACATACAAAAACAAAACAAGAAGAGGAACCAACTAGCCAATTCATATGAATCCCCAAGGAGACCACACTTATTCCCAAAACACTTCCTAAGCTCCAAAATTCCCTAAGGTTAAGGTAATCATGGTTTTTCACTTACGGCTAGTGTATGAGCTTCAAAACAAAGAAATGGGGAAAGTATAGGCTCAAAGGGGGTTATCAAAGGATCAAAATAGGGTAGGCTTATCTGGCTAGAGAGGCTCAACAACAAAACTGCCTTTATCACTTCCAAACATGCATATCAATCGAGAATCATCAACAAGAGTCAAGCCAAGGCATATGTGCAAGCAATCAAGAGACATATCACACAAGAAAGAATATCAAGTGGCTCAAATTCTCACACAGGGTAATTCTGTCACAATCAATCCAACCTCTCCAACATCATAATCATCTTTCCAAGCAAAGAAAAGCAAGAATTTCTAACCAATCAAAGTATCAATGAAGTGAAAGACACATCTACAACCAAAACAAAGTCCAGAAATCAAGAGAAACATGCAAAATTGTACACAAGACACAACAAAAACTACCTAGAAAACAAAAAATTTAACGCAGAAAATATAAACTAATCAAAGAAAAATCAGAATCTCTCCCAATAGACCACACTTAAACTACACAATGTCCTCAATGTGTCACAAGCATAAGATCACAATCATAACAGTCAACAGATCAAGGACAAGGGCAATAAAAGTGGGAAAGGGAGGGGAAGGAAAAAGGAAACTCCCCTGGTCATGGTGGCAGTTGCCAATTTTGGACTTGCAGGGAGATATCTTCCACCATCGGATTCAACAAAGAAGTGTTGAGGAAGAACTTCTTCATCCTCCAAATTTGATCAAGTAGGGAAATGTCTTCCACAGCTGGATTTAAGAAGCAGTGATTGTTGATGAGTGGGTTCAACCGGTGCCTATTAATCTTCAAACTGTTGTGTATACTGGCACCCTTGTCTTCCACCGTGGGTGTGTGTTGGTCAAAATCATGTGTACCTCCTATAATAGGGTTAGTGCATTACAGCTGCAAAGAAATGATATGCAAAGGTATAACACCCAATCCCAGTGTAATAGGTTGACCCTCAGATATACCCTCAGAACATGAATCAATTTCAAATGTAGAAACAATATCAACAACAATCTCAGATTCATGTTCAGTGCATGGAGAATAAACATTCAAAAGTGATATCAAAAAGTGGTTCTCATCATGCAGAGAGGTAGAATTAAAATCATGCTCATCAACAATGTAATCATCAACATCCCTATCATCAGCATAATCATCAACAACATAATCAATCTTAGGTATGTTTACCTCCATTTCCTTGAAGATTCGTAGAGTGGTGGAAGGTGAAGTTGGTCTACCTATCTCAAAAGTGTTGCTCATATCTTCCTGGTCCTCCAATTCTTCATCAGTCTCCTCAGGTGCAAGAGTAGGGACATAAGAGGGTGGGAAAGTAGGTGACATAATACTAAGCTCATGACTCTGCTCCCCATCTCCTATGTGGATGGCTCCAACATCATCTGGAAGCTGAACAACCTGAAATGGTGATTCCTCTGAAACATAAGACTGTTCCTTAGTGAGCTGAGTTGCCATCTGCCCCAACTGATCAGTCAAACCCTGAATGAAAGCTCTGGTCTCTTGCTGGAACTGAATGTTCTGCATGGTCATCTGCCTCAGTAACTCCTCCAATGTAGGCTCAGAACCATACCGAACAGGGAAGAATTCATCCAAGAACATATGCTTAAGATCTTCCCAAGAAGTGATGGATCCTGGAGGAAGACAATACAGCCAATCACTTGCTGCTTCTTGTAATGAGTGTAGGAATGCCCTTAAGAACATGTGATCATCAGAGACATGTGGAGGCTTCATTAAAGAGAAAATGGTGTGGAAATCCTCCAAATGTCCATGTGGGCATTCACCTGCAAAACCATGAAACTTAGGTAGCAAATGAATCAGTCCAGAGGTGAGAACACAATGAACATCATCCTCATTATGTGAAACTGGCTTCCTAGGAGCACTCTCAAGAATGGGAGGATGAGTCATATTGTTCTCAACATAGAAATCAGCAGAATATGCATGAGAAGCAATATCAGAGTTAGATGCAGAAGGAGAATCATAGTCATGGACATAGACAGAAGAAACAGTATTCACAAAATTAAAATAGGTAGACATGTAGAAAGAAGGGGGGAAAGAAGAATGCAATGAAAATATGCAACTAAGGCTATCTAAATGCAACACACATGATGACACACACAAAACAAAACATCACACTCACAACACAAGACAAAACACAACACACACTAACACAACAAAAGACCTAAAACCGAACCGTTGGTCCCCGACAACGGCGCCAAAATTTGATGGGTGCCACACCCCATGCAAATTTAATGTGCATAAAGAATGCAGTATAGACAGGAAGTGAGTCTTAGGTCGTCTCTCAAGGACCAAACTGTGGTTCGAGAATCAGGTCAAACACGAGGTGGTGGGATTTTTTTGAAAGGTTTTATGAATGAAGATGAATTAAATTAAAACACAGATGCAAACAGAAGTGTAAACACAGATGTAAACAAAAATGGAAACAGAAATGTAAAAATGGAATGTGAAAATGGTTGGTTATTAACTCAATTACTATGCTTCTTATCCCAGATTAACGACAAGTACACACTACTCTAATCCAAATCCAACACGAATCACCCAACTAAGCGAAGGCTAATTCGGTTTTCAAAATTGCAAACTAAGCGAACACAATACACCTATTCCATCCTATGTGTTCTATACAGATCGATCAATTAAGCGAAGATGCAATCACCAATTGGGCAACTAAGCGTATACTCATTGCAAGAACACAGTCAGATTTCATAGAATGCCAAACAGAGTAGAATGATCATAAGAACAGTTTAAGAAATCTCAAGCAAACAAAATTATTTTATTAATGACCAACCAGACTAACCTAAGCTAACATCACTATTAAATTAACACAACCGAACAGAATAGGAAACATTAAAGTAAATTGTCCTAAAACAAGATGTATGAACTAATTGGAATGTAGCAGAAAATAAAGAAACATTTCTAATGTTATGCAATTGCATTGTTAAGCTAAAACAGGAAATATTGCAGCAGGAAAAATAAAATGACAAAACGTGTGAATCACTTAGAATGCAACGACAACTTAGCAAATACATCTTCCATTAATTAAAGCAACGCTTCATCATACCATAGATTGATAAACAAAATGTTTTAGGCTAAAACAGAAATGTACTCCAATTCAATTAATATCCCATTGAGTTTCGGTGCAAAGCTAATAAAAAAAATAAAACCTTTGGAGCTTTCCCATTCACGGACGTAACTTGCACATTCTTCCTAATTGAAATATAAGTTACCATTCAAATTGAAATTCTAAACTAACACGTACAACAACATGCTTCTACAAGAAGAAGATGAAATCTACTTGACATCACCATCCATTTCTCCTCCTCAACCGTAGCTTTCCATTTCATTTCAACCAGCAGTGTGCTTCCCCCTTCAAAACGAAACCATAATGTGATAAAGATGTGTGTGTGGCGGTTCCTCCTATGCGTCTCGGTTGTGGGTGCTATATATATATGCCAAGTAACACCATGTGCCCTACTTCCTTTTCAAAAAAAAGGCAAAGTAATCCATACCCTTCACGTGCTGATTCTTTATTGGATAAGCAAAGTCATCCTCATCCTCTCTTTTGTGGACCGTGTGTGGTTGTTGCACGTCCAAGCTGGAAGTTGTTGGGCGTCCTTGCTGCAGCTGGACGTGAAGATGGATTGGAGCTACTGTCCGTGAAGAGGAATGGGCTGCCTCCAAGCTGCTGGATATTTCTCTTCAGCCTAAGTGATGGAATCATCTGCTATAGCGTGTATGGCTCTCCTTGCTGGACCGTGGAGGTGTGCCTTTTTCTTTCAAGTTGTTGCACCGCATGGGTGTGAAGTCCAACTGCACCTCCTTTGTCTAATTGAAAATCCAATCATATGTGTCCATGTGGTGGCTGGATGTGCGTGCAAAGTAACACCGCTTCCTCCTTTTTTTTCTTCCAGCAAAAACCCTTTTATTACATTCAGTGCAGGCCGTGTGCTACTTCAAGTTGGACGTGCCACCTTCTGCTTCTTTGGGCCGTGCCACACCCTCTTCAAAGCTGGACGTGTTGCTTCCATGCTGGATGAGGCCGTGAAGTGAGTTCCTTTTTATTTGCATGGACCAGCTGCTCTCTTGAAGCCGTGACACACTTTGCTGGGCTTTTGGATCTCATCCAATCCTCTTCCGCGGTGGTTGTTGGGTGCTTTAAATGAAGACCGTGTGCTTCTTCCTATTGGGCCGTCACCATTGCTTTTTTTTTCTATATAAGAAGATGTGCAACATTTTTTTTTCTCTCGCTGACCTTGAACTTCTTCTGACGTGGCAGCCATCCTTTCCTTTGCATTTGTGAATCAAGAAATGAGTGATGCCTCATTGGCCCGCTTTCAGCTCACCAGATTCAATTATAATACTTCACCTATTTTCCGTGATGGGACAATACTCTCCTTGTGCACCCCCAATTATTAAATCCACACCTTCTCTCTGACTTAAGCTCATTTAACATTTAAATTTCCCAAATTGTATTTCCAAAATTTTTCCTACAATTAATAATGGAAATAATTAGCTCAGAATATTCAAATTAATTAAAATAAGAATTTTTGGTCAAATTAAGCACAATTAGCAAAAACGGGAAAATACCGGACATTTAAGCACAATTCCCTGATTAATTCTAGCACAATAAACTAAATGAAGTCAAGAAAATATCGACTCATTACACATGCAAACATACAATGCACTTAAGACAGAGTTTAAAAACAAACAAATAATCAACTGGGTTGCCTCCCAAGTAGCGCTTGTTTAACGTCACGAGCCTGACCCAAACCTATCCAGCACTCATCAGTAAGTGCAATCCTTTCCAACACCCTTCAGTAGGTGTACCTTCCTGTATCCTTCAGTAGATACATAAAAATTAGCATCCCTCAGTAGATGCTACCCAAAAATTGTTTAAATATCCAAGGAATTACATGTCCAAAATACTAAACCAATAAAAAAAATGTTTTACAACAAAATATATTTCTCTAACAAAATCACGTGTTGTCCTTCGTGTTGGTGTCTTTAGTACACCAAATCCTCAACTTTCTTCCATCCACTTGCTTTGTGCGTCTAGAATATGGTGCTTCAATCTCCACCACTTCTTTCTCCTTCAGCTCTTTTATTACCCACTCCTTCTTCTTATATTTCACCTTGATGCCTGGTCGGAATGGGTCTTGTTTTGGTTCAGGATGGATAATTCTCCCTCCTTCATTTATAGGTACCTGCAAAACATTACAGCTATTAGTATCAGTACCTGTTGTGTTTTCTTCAGATGCAACTTCTCTTCTTGACTTTTTATATCTGGCTCTCTTTTTTATTTTGACTGTACTTTCTTTACCGCCATCATAAATCAACACCTGTTCTTGATCTCTTAATATCATCTTCCCGTTATTGAAACACATCAACATTTTAGAAGTCCTCATAAAAGGTCTTCCCAATATTAATGGAATTCTTCCCTCATTCGCCATATCAACAACTACAAAGTCAATCAAGAACTCCAGCTGCTCAATTCGAACAATTGCATCTTCCACCTTACCAACTGGCTTCTTAATAGAACCATCCGCAAATGTCAGGGTAGTTTGAGCTGGTTTTAATACTAGCCCTTCAATCTTCTTGAAATAACTGAAGGGCATCAAATTAATACTTGATCCTGAATCAATCATGGCTCTTCCTATATCCACATCGTTGGTGACACATGGAAGAGTTAAACTCCCTGGATCCTTTCAATGGTTTCTACCCTTTTGGACAGTTGATCAATTTGCATCTCCAAAGTTCTGAAGCTGGCTTGGTCACTAGCTTGTTGAGACTCATACACCTTCAAAAATTTATCAAATCTATCATTCAAGCTTCTGACAGTATTTGCCAACTGCTTACCTACTGCCATAAGGGTGATGGTTACTGCTGTCGGAAGCTTCCTGATTGCCCAGAAGGGTTATTCTGATTTTGTCCAATACTAGGGTGGTTCTTCCAACATTGGCTAGAGTTGCCTTGGTTAAAATTACCCTGCCTATACTGGAATTGATTACCCATGTAATTGGCTTCCTGCTGCATTTCCTCTAGCATAGCACATTGACCATTAATATGGTCACCACCACAAAAATCACAAAGTTGTTGTGCTTGGGAGACATTCCTAATCTCCTGGAAGTTGCGAGAGAACCTTCGTCAAATTATCTAGCTTTTGAGTTAGAAGATGATTTTGAGCTAGTATGGCATCATCTGCTGGCAAATGCAAAACTCCCCCCTTTTGTACAGGTGCGCCCCTCTCACTAAAAGTTTCATGCTCATTAGCAGCCATACTCTCAATCAAGTCATAGGCTTCGTCCTCAGTCTTTTTCTTGATATCACCTCCAGTTGAGGCGTCCAGCATCATTTTAGACTACGTGTTCAGACCACCTAGGTAAGCAAGAACTAGGGTAGTCTTGTTAAACTCGTGGACTGGTGTCTTTCTCAATAGGCCTTTAAACCTATCTCATGCTTGCCCGAGAGTTTCCTCCATGCCCTACTTGAATGATGAGATCTCCAACCTTTCGTGAGTAATTTTGGACTGTGGAAAATATTTGTTGACAAATTTGGTTGCCACAGTCTCCCACGTAGTGAATGTTCCTTCAAGAAAGGAATTAAACCACGTCTTAGCATTGCCTCCCTATGAGAATGGAAACAAGCTAAGCTTTACTCTTTCGTCTGGTACTCCAGTCATATTCACAGTGTTGCAAATTTCAGTGAATGTTGTCAAATGATCATATGGGTTCTCATTTGACAATCCGTGAAATTGGTTGCTTTGTACCAGATGGATTAGTGCTGGATTCATCACCATATTAACTGTATGATCTGTAGGCATGACTATGCTGATAAAGTGGAAAGGGCCCACAACATTAGACTGATCCGCAAGTGTGCGTCTTGGAGGAGATTGATTCGCCATCTCCTTTAAGTTCTGTGTAAAAGCCTCTGGTGAAGAATGTAAGAGTCTTTCAAGAGAGGGAAAGAGTTCACGTGATGGACGTCTAACTCTTCTTTCTCTCCTATATGATATACCTTCAAGAAAAGGTTGCTAGCTTTTCTTACTTCTAGTGTGTATTGCTTCCTGCATGCACAAGAAACAAAAACCCTAAAAGCACTTTTACAGATAAGAAAAATAAAACAAAAACAAAATATATACAATAATTACAATAATTACACCAAGTCAAATTCAATCAATTTACACTACTCGAAAAGTTAAACCACGAGTCCCCAACAACGGTGCCAAAAACTTGTTAAGACACTGGCAAGTGTACTAGATCGTATCAAGTAATATAATTGGTAAACCCAATATCGTTCTCCCAAAGGACTCAAAGGCCTTATCTTTCGTGTAAATCAATATCGTAAGACTTGTAGAGAAAATTAACTTGTGGTTTGAATGAAAAAACAAAAAGTAAACATGCAAATGCAAGTGATTCAATTGGCAAGAAAAAGGTATGGATGAATGGAGTTGTTGGGGTTTACAATTTCATCTTATCCACTCTCTTATATCTACTCTTCTTATTAAATTCGCTTTATTATCTAATTGTCATGCAAACTTTCTTAGTCTACCCTAAACCCGATCCCTCGGCGAGAAGAGCCTACTACTAGTTACTGGCTTATTATCCCTAGTCTCCCCTAGTAACTAGCAATGCAAGTACCACAGAAGCAAAATACAATTGATCGTCCTACCCCCTATCCCTAGGTGGTATTGCTTAATCAAGGAATTCCCTATCAGTTCATGACTTCCCCGTACGTCCCCATATCGATAAAGGCAAACATCTATTTATCAAATGAGTTAAATGATAATAGCATAGAGCATAGATAAAGAAGCCAACAATTGATAATAACAGCATATGCAAGCATATGAATAAAACAAGAATTTCAATATAAGATTTCAAAAGATTACATTGTTCCCCAACAACAAAGGGTTTAGTTCACCATAGACATGGTGAAACTAGATGAAATACAATGAAAGAATGGAAAAGCAAACCCTAGATTGGATAAAATGGAGCCTAAGCATCCAAGAAAATCTTCTCCAAGGAGTGTAAAATAGCTCTGGACATCCTCTTCTGCCAAAAGAATAATTCTCAAATTGCACTGGGCTATATATAGCACAGAAAAGTAACAGAATTTAGGCCCAAGCCCAGCAGATCACCGCTCAGCATCGTATTTTACCGCTCAGCGGTTTCCCTCAAGCCGCGCCACCGCTCAGCGGTCAGTTTCACCGCTGGGCGGTTTGCCTCTAATCATGGCGCTCAGCGGTGGATTTTGACGCTGAGCGATGCATAGACTCTTCTTTTCTTCATTTTTCTTCTTCTTCCTTGAGTCTAAGACCTTCCTTCTTCAATTCCATCCTTAATTCTCATCAAAACCCTGCAAAACAATGCAAAACAAGCATAATATCTCTAAAAACAGCTTTAAACTCTCAAATGAACTTAAGTGTTTTACTTGATTCTAAGCTCATTCTAAGCCATAAAGGGTGTATTTTGATATCAATTTAAGCATGAAAATAACGGTTTTTAGACCGTTATCAATGCATATTTACTTTTATCGTTTTGCATTCAAAAACCCCAAAATATTGTTCTTATAGTCTTAATTGGTTAAGCAAAAGCACAACTGTTTAGTGTCGTGAGTCTCTTAAGAAAACGATACTTGTTCTTACCATTTTATATTACTTAATATGATTCGTTACACTTGCCGGAGTCTTAACAATAAGATCAAATTCAAGCTCAATTGAGAATTAGGCAAAACTGTTTGTGAAAATGCCTGAATGAAAATTACTGAAACTGGTGCATCAAGTAAAATCAGAACTGGCACTGGTTTGTTCAGCTTTTTATTACTGCTTGTTCCTTTCTTTTTACTTTGAAGATTTCTTATAATGCAATTAGACCAAGCTTTTGCTACCAATTCTCATACAATTATTGATGCACAAAAATAGCAATCACTTATACAAAGGACAACAACTTGTATCAGAAGAATTAAGGATTGAAATTAGTGGTTAACAATATCAAACTGTAGAAAACTGTTAAAACGTATAATTTTACAGCACACACAAGTTTAATTGTTAAATTTAAGCTTGAAGGTACTGCCAATTGAGACCAAATATCATTAGTTCCAATTTTCCCTTGTCAAGTTCTGTTTTAACACTAATTCAAGCAACTGCACCAACCAATTTCAACACACTAAGTCAAATGGAATCTAAACACTTAATTGGACTCCAAGACAACAATTTAAACTTGATTAAGACACTAGAAATGGTTTTGAAGATATTCAGCACTGAGTCCTAAGCTGAATCAGATTTTAAAACAGAAAAACACAAAGTAGGATGATGCAGCTCGGTCAATCTGCAAAAATGTAATTTCTGGACATTGTGAGATGACGCAACCAAACTTCTTGACTTAAGTAATACATTGTTCATTTGGTATGCACATTTTAAATGATTCAGAAATCCAGAACAGAACCAGGATTCATTTTTCACACGGTGCAGTTCAAAAAATTTCCATCAGTTTTAATTACTGCATCAATTGGAACTGCACTAGATTGAAATCAGGCTGCACTTGAGCTATTTGATCATTGCTCTTATGATGTGCAACTGTTGAATAACCATTCAGAATGTGTAGATTTCTCCAATCACAAATTCAACTCAGGATTTGACAAAATTAAGCAAATACACATGACTAAAGACAAAACAGGACATGTTGCAAAAATTAAAATGACTCAAATATGTTTTGACCAATTAAAATGATAAACACCATCAAAGAAAGGCTGGCACACAAACAACAATACTCGAATGAAGCTACTGGAATCAAGCAAAGCAATGGAACAATGAAACAGAATCACGAAAACAAGTAAAATCAGATTGGACAACATGGAATGGATGAAGAAAATGCTTAGCTGGAATAACCACACAGCACCGTGAGCAACCTGGCTATGAATTCCACATGATAAGTTGTGTCCCAACTAATGGATGATATGAATCATCGGATCGATGATGGAACCGTGATTAGAGGTGAAGTGCGCTCACTGGATTCAACTGGCAGCGGAAAAATTGGGATTCAGTGATTAATGATGGTGGAAGAATGAGCTATTGGAGGAGGTGAAGCTAGCTCAGACGGCCTTCCATCCCTAGAAGGAAGCTAGAGGGGAGAAAGGGGTAACTCAAGGAAGGTGACTTTTGGGCAGAGTATAGGGGCCGGCTTCAAGGCAGCAAAGGCTTACTCATATTCATTCAAAAGTGTCTTTACAATGAGAAGAGGAAACATTTCCCCTTCGCAGCTGATGATCAGCCGGTTTTCGTGGATCAAACGCCACATATTCAACATGTGGCGCTTTGGAGTGTGGTGCTTGCTAGATGCTTCCCGCGGGCACTAAGCGACAAGGATTTGGGCGCTAAGCGGCCCAATCTAGAAGTCACATCTTCAAGTCTCCAAATGAAGTGGTTTCTTAGGATGGGTGGTTGTTAAGAGTCCGACAAGTGTACCAAATCATCAAGTAATATAAATGGTAATACCAAGAATCGTTTTCCCTAGAGACTCATTGGCCTAAACAATCATTTGATTTGTTGATTATTTAAGAACTGAGAATGAAAATCAGTGTGGTTATAAATGCAAAAAGTAAATATGCATGTAAAGGTTGATCAATTGACCAAAAGAATACGCAGGTGAATGATATATGGATGAATTATGTTATTGGGGTTTCTGACTTATCCTGTCCACTATCATGTATTTACGAATTCTACTCATTCATTAATGTTAATGCCACTTTCTAATTTACCTTAAACTCCATGTCTCGGTGAAGAAATCCTACTCTTAATTACTAGCTTACAATGTCTTGTTTCCCTAGCAATTAATTATGCATTACATTCGCACAGAAGCTTAAAGGCAATCGGTCCTCATATTACTATGTCTAGGTAATATTCCTCCCGAGAGAATTTCCTCATGTCTAGATTTCCCCGTATGTGTCCATATCGAAAAAATCAATGATCATGCAATTGAATGAGTTAAACAAAGCATGCATAGAGTAAAGTGGAAAAACCCTAACAATTAATGAAGTAAAACATATATAATAAAGATCAATTCAATACATGAGAGTTCCAAAGGTTTACATCGTTTCCACAACAACAATGGAGGTTTAGTTCATCATAGACATGGTGAAACTAGATGAAAATAATGAAAAGAATGAAAGATAGAACCCTAAAAGTTGTAGAGTGGAGCTTCCGCATCCAAAATGTTCCTACGAGGTGTGAAGAGAGTGTTTTTGCGCCTCTTTTTGTCCAAAGATAGACCCTCTAGGTCGACTAAATCTTTATATACTTTCTAAAAATAACAGAAAAATTGCCCCAGGCCCACGAAAATTGCGCTCAGCGCTGCAACTGCCGCTCAACGGTAGGTGCGATACTTTGAATAACGCTCAGCGTTGACGCCCAGGCGTGTGGTAGTGGCTACGACACTTAGATTTTCCCACAGCGAGATTGGCGCTCAGTTGTAAAGTAACACTCAATGCTAGCTACGGTTCTTCTTTTGTGCACTTTTCCTTGCTTCTTCAGCTTCTTTCATCCAATTCATTTTAAATTCTTCCAAAACAAGGAAAACCAAGCATAAAACCAATAATACTACATTCAAATCTCTTATTCTCTAACTTAAGCAAAAAGCATGATTTCAAGCTAGTTTCTAAGTCATAAAGGGTCTTTTTAGTATTAAAATTAAGTATAAAAACAACGGTATTTCAACTGTTATTAGTGGTTTGGACAGGTCTTCTAGGTCCTTTTGAAGTCTTCTAAGCATGCCTCTAGTCCAAGGTCCTTGGTTGTAAGGCTTCATAGATGACAACTCTTCTTGATTGTGCATGGCTTTATTAGTGATGGGCTCATGGTTATCTATTGGGCTTGAGCCCAAGTCATCACCCTAAGAAGACAAAAAGAAAATATGGCTTCTCTAAACAAGAAAAGAGAAAAACGCTAATGAATACTGAGGAGGATCTAGACTTCTCAAAATCTGATGAAAAAGATGACTAAGCCAATATCTATCTCATTGAGATAATGATGAATACTCATTAGGAGACTCTGATGATGAGGTAGATTTTACTAACTGTTGATAGGGGGAGCATTTTGTTAGCTGAACCCAATCCCTGTTATGTTAGTTTTTGATGATGACAACACATTGATAATAAAAACACATGGATGTTGTCATGTCACAACATAATGTTTCTGTATTGTGTTATATGTTGAATATGTACATGCTTATTGTTTAAAATGCACTTATTGGGTTTGTAACATTTGTTGGACATACTGTGTTGATTGATGCATACTATTATGTTTGTGAAGTGATTATATCTGTGTATGCACAATGTATGTTTTGGTGATTGATAATGATTGATTTTACCCGTTATCTGTGATGCATACTATTATGTATTTACTTTTATTGCATTTCCATTTTAAACCAATGAAATTTTTCATAAGTCTTAATTAGTTAAGGTATTACATGACTGTTTAGTGTCGTGAGTCTTCTTGGATACGATACTTTGTCTTACCATTTTATATTACTTGATACGATTCGGTAGACTTGCTGAGGTCTTCATAGTGACATGAAAACCACATGCACAAAAGCATATATGCGTGACTTAATCGATTACAGTGTTGTGATAATCAATTAAGGTCATCAGAAAACTTGGTTTTGAACTAAGGCAAAACAACTAGTTTTGAATCGATTACATTAGTTGGTGAATCGATTAAAAATCATGTGTTTTCACGTATCTTTTTCAAATGTGTTGTGATGAGTTTTTAGCAAGAAAATTGACTTATGCTTGTCATAATTGCTATAATGGTCATATTTTTAAATATGTTTGACAAGCATTTAATGAGAATGAATTACATTAATTGAACATTCAATTATGTGCTATGATTGTTGTAATTTTGTTACATCTATTTAATTTAACTGATTACATTAGTGTGTTAATCGATTTCTTTGTGTCAGGACTGATATAAACTTTATATTACGCAGTGATTGTTTTCTGTAGAACTTTTGATCATTCTAACATTATCATATCTGATTGTATTGAGTTTAGAAAAAGTTTACAGATTACTCAGAAGCTCCAAAAATCAAGAACGTAAGAGATTGAAGTATCTTGAAGAATTCTTATGAAGCAGATTACTGGACTACATTGACCGATCGCTTTAGCAGATCTGAAGGTTCATCTTGATTGATACGGAGATAAGACTTTCAATCTTGGATTTGTTGTTTTCCTGTACGTGTGGCGTTAGGAAGACGAGTGGTGTACTGTTGACTTTGAGAGGGGATATCTCAAAGGGTTTGCTACAACAAGGACATGTTGTTCTGTGTTGGCAGGTTTTGGTTTTCTATATTTGATTGAGAGTTTGTGAGGTGTTTATATTTGAGAGTTGCTCTGTAAAGCCTTAGTTGTAATACTCTGATCATTATAGTGAATTACTCTCTAATCTAAGGTTGATTGGGAGAGTGACTGGTGATAATGGTTGAATTTACCGTTATGTATGATGCAATTTTGATATTAAATCAACTCTATTTGACTTAGAAACTTGCTTGATTTATACTAGATGATTTTTATCACTAATTCCCTTGATTTTGTAGGTTATTGGAATGATTTGGAAGAGGAGTTAAATTATCAAGGAGTTAGAAGGCTATAGAAGGGCGTAGGTGCCTGGTTACCCTTTCCTGGGGCCCTGGGCGCAAGTGCTCACGCAACCACGCCTAGTTGCCTTTTCTAGGGCCCTCAACGCCAGGTAACTCGCACCAACGCCTGGTTGCCCTCCAGAGGGCGCTGAGTGCTAGATTCCACATACCGCAGAACACCTGCTTCCCTCTTTAAGGGCCTTCAATGCCACTTTTCTCGCAGGAACGCCTGCTTTCCCTAAGTGGGGCGCTTTATGCCAACGTGATGGGCCTTTAGACTTGTTTCTGATCTTTTTAAGGTCCTCTACACCTTAGGGTTTGTATCTTTTGACAGCAGAAGCGCAAAGATACATTTTTCGACCCTCTGGAGGCAGAATTGGATGCGGGAGCTTTCCTCTTCATTTTGTAGGGTTTTTATCTTACTCTCATTCTATTGTACACCTAGGTTCTCCATGACAATGGAGAACTAATCTCATTTGTTGTTGGGGAAGATATAACCTCTAAACTTTCATGTATTTGAATATGTTCTGAATTATTTTAGTCTTCTGTCATTAATTGTTAATGATTTTCTCCTTTACTCAATGCTTGTTAAGTTTTGATCACTCATAGCATGATGTTTGGATTTCTTTGTAATTGGGAAATACCTAGAAACCATGATCTGGAGAATTTCACCCAAAAGAAATATTGCCTAGGGATAAGGACAAAATGTTTGCTTGTCTTAAGCTTTTATTCATAATACATAATTGATTATTAGGGATGCAAGGGATTGTGGTCTAATAATTAAGGATAGGGTTTTTACGTCGAGGGATCGGGTTCTAAGTAATTTAGAGAGTGACGTTAACAATTTAATGAAGAAGATGAATTCTTATATGCATGAAAGTAAGGACGGTGAAATCTAAACCCTAACAGCATTATCATTTCATATTATCAACATCATCCATTCATTCTTGTGTTTAGCCTCAATTGATCAAATTTTACATTTTGTTATTATGTTTATTTTTACTGCATTTAAAAACCAACAAAATAGCTTTTCAGTCTTAATTAGTTAAGTGATTACACGATTTTTTAGTGCCGTGAGTCTTTTAGGATATGATACTTGGTCTTACCATTTATTATTACTTGATACGATTCAGTACACTTGACGAGGTCTTAACAACTGGATGTAGGCATTGAGGCTGAATCAATATAAAAAATGAGTTTACTTTTCTTCTCCCTATATCCTTACATTTGCGCTTACATTCTTTACTGTCATTATACGTACTATTTCATTACACACATAATTTCTTACGACATAAGAAAGATTTCAAGAACACTATCATTTGCGAAAAAGATTTAAAATGGGCAAATTTTTATACACCAATTCAACCGCCCTCTTGGTGTTGAGAAACAAAGTCCATCAATTCTAACACTAACATACACTCTTTTTTTAAGCTTATCATGAATTATTCTCAAATTCTTCCACACTGTTAGAAGCTTTTCAACTTACAAGAAAACAAAATAAAAAGATTTCAAAAGAAAATGAAATTTAAAAAAAAAACTAACATCGTCTGATGATTGTGTTTAGAACTTACAAAAATAAATTAACAACCTAAAAAGGCAACTAAATGTTTTGAAAAGAGAAAATGAAAAACTCATTTCAAAAATTGAAAATGTTATGGAGAATACAACCATTGCTGGAGAAGCTAAATGTATCGAGTTCCTTAAACATGAAAATGACACTTCATAAGGTGTTGAATAGAATATTTGAGGGAAACAAACGTGTAAGGCTTCTAGTCAAAGGATGTAAACATCTCTCTGACAAACGTTACTTAGGTTTTAATGGCAACAACACTCATGGTGCGTTCAAATTTAAAACTGATTATTTTACTAAACCTAAAGAGGAAACCTATAATAATGCTCCAATTCTTGAGAGAAGAAAAATGAATAAGACTAACAAAGCAAGACCCAAAGCAATATAAGTACCTAAAGACAAAATGATATCTCTTGCAGATTTGCTTGATGACTGCAAGGAGACCCCAGTCATGATACCTGGACAATGGATGCTCGTGACATATGAAAGGTCAAAGTTCTATGTTCCAAGACCCTAGGAGCAAGAAGGAAGGAACTATCACATTCAGAGGAAATCAACAAGGCAAAATAATAGGCATTGTAAAGATAGGTATAAACACCTCCCCTTCTACTGATAATGTTTTACTAGTAGATGATCTAAAACATAATGTGCGACAATGGATATAATGTTACCTTTGGAAAAGGCCAATGTAAAGTCATAAACAATCACAGTCTATTAGTATTTACTCCAAATAGATAAGGCAACTTGTATAAGATAGATCTAGATGAACTACATGTTCAAAGTGTCTCATGCCTTATGTTAATAAAAGATAATACAATCTCGTGACACAACAAATGTGGACATGCAAGTATGAGATTAATCTCAAAACTGCACCGCCATGACTTCGTGAGAGGATTACCCAAAGTATCATTCAAAGATACCGTCTTTTGTAATGCTTGCATGAGAGGTAAACATGCCAAAGAGTCTTTTAAAACTAAATATATTGTTTATATAGAAAAACCTCTTGAGTTGTTGCATATAGATCTATTTGGACCTACAAGGACAACATCCATGAGTGGTAAAGGCTATGGACTAGTGATAGTAGATGAATTTTATAGATGGACATGGGTTATATTCTTAGTCCATAAGGATTAAGCATTTGAGGAATTTTATAAACTATGTAAAAGGATTGAAAATAAAAAAGATTTTAAGATTATTTCAATCAGAAGTGATCATGGAGTAGAATTTGAAAAGGGTTAAATATGTTTTTAGTCCCTATACTTTTGGGCGATTTTGGTTTTAATCCATTTTCAAACTAAGGTACAATTTAGTCCTTCTACTTTCGAAAACTTTGGTTTTAGTCATTTTTACCAAAATTTTTTAACTTTATTTGCTGTTTCAAGCACGTTTCATTATAGCATTTGGATTGTTTACACTGTTTGACACATTTTTGCTTCAATGTTAACTGAGAAACGCGTTTGAAACAGCAAATAAAGTTGAAAAAATTTGGTAAAAAGAACTAAAACCAGAGTTTTCTAAAGTTGAAAGACTAAATTGTACCTTAGTTTGAAAATGGACTAAAACCAAAATCGCCCAAAAGTATAGGGACTAAAAAGATATTTAACCCATTTGAAAATGAATTAGTTCAAAATTTTTGTGAAAACTCGTGCATTAAACTTAACTTTTCAACTCCAAGGACACATCAATAAAAAGGAGTCGTTGACGCAAAGAACAAATCTTTATAGAAAATGGCCAGATCCATGTTAAATGATTTTAACTCTTGTTAAGACCCTAGCAAGTGTACCAGATCGTATCAAGTAATATAATTGGTAAACCAAATCGTTCTTCCCAAAGGACTCTTAAGGCCTCATCTTTCGTGTAAACTAATTGTGAAAGACTTGAGAAAAGAAATTAATTTGAATGTTTAAATGAAAAACAAAAGTAAACATGGAAATGCAGTGATTCAAATGGCTTAAAGAAAATATGGATGAATGGAGTTTTTGGGGTTTATAATTTCAGCTTATCCACCCTCATATATCTACTCTCCTTATGTACATTGCTTATTTATCATATTGCCATGCAAACTTTCTTGGTCTACCCTTAACCCAATCCCTTGGTGAAAAGAGCCTATTACTAATTACCGGCTTGTTATCCCTAGCCTTCCCTAGTAATTAATAATGCATGATAAACGGAAGCAAAATACAATTGATCGTCCTACCCCTATCCCTAGGCGGTATTAGCATAATCAAGGAATTCTTCCCAGTTCATGACATTATTGTACGTCCCCGTATCAATAAAGACAAACAACATCTACTTAATGAGTTAAACGATAAAAGCATTAAATACAGGTAAAGAACCCAACAATTGATAAATCAAGCATATGCAAGCATATAAAGTAAATAATAATTTGGATATATGAGAGTTTCAAAAGATTACATTGTTCCCCAACAACAAAGGGTTTAGTTCACCATAATCATGGTGAAACTAGATGAAATATAATGAAAGAATGGAAAAACAAACCCTAGATTTGATAAAGTGGAGCCAAAGCATCCATGAAATCTCCTCCAAGGTGTGTAGAACAGTTGTGGACGTTTCTCTCTGCCAAAATAATTACATTTGGATTCGCACTGGGGCTATATATAAGCCAAAAAGATAACAGAAAGATCTTAGAATCCAAAATATAAAAACAGACAACCGCCCAGGCGCCAAAGTTGGCTGCTCAGCGGTTTGCCCTAATCCACGCCACCGCCCAGGCGTCACAATTGACCGCTGAGCGGTTTGCCTCTTGTCGTTCTGGATGCTGAGCGTTGGAATTTGATGCTTGAGCGGTCCACAGACTCTTCTTTTCTTCCTTTTTCTCCTTCATTCTTGAGTCTATGACCTTCCTACTTCATTTCCATCTTCAATTCTCATCAAAAACCCTACAAAACAATGCAAAACAAGCATAATATCTCTAAAAACAGCTTTTGACTCTCATGTGACACAACTTAAGAGTTTTACTTGATTCTAAGCTCATTTTAAGCTACAAAGGGTGTGTTTTAATATCAAATTCAAGCATGAAAATAACGGTTTTTAGACCGTTATCAACTCTCCTAAGCACTTCTAGACTGAAGATATCAAAACAACTTGTTAGATTTAGAATAAAGTTTCTATCAGACCTATCTTGTGCAAGACACCATATGAATTATAGAAAAATAGAAAACCCAACATATCTTGTTTCCATCATTTTGCGTGTCACTGTTCCATACTAAATACCAAAGATAATTTAGGGAAATTGATTCCAAAAGTGATGAAGGGATTATACTTGGATATTCTG
Source organism: Vigna reflexopilosa (assembly GCA_027742785.1). Taxonomy (NCBI): domain Eukaryota; kingdom Viridiplantae; phylum Streptophyta; class Magnoliopsida; order Fabales; family Fabaceae; genus Vigna; species Vigna reflexopilosa. The sequence continues at coordinate 3,809,171 of CM050926.1, read as the reverse complement.
AAACCTCTAAGGCATTTATAGTTTATAACTCTAGATCGTTTAAAGTGGAAGAAGGCATCCACATAAAATTCAATGACCTTGAGCCTGACTATAAAACGTTAGAGCTAGACGATGAATTTTCAAAATTACAGATAAATGAAAAAAAATCCAAAGATATCAACACACCATTTAATCCTAAAGCATTTAGGAATCCAAGTGAGACCAAAGCATCTGAACGAAGATGAGGAAACTGAAGAGAAAATAAAGTCCATTGGAGCACATTGTCTGATGGAGAAGAACCATCCAAAGGATAAAGTGATTGGTGACATCAAGAAAAATGTCAAGACCAAGTCCTTTTACAAACAAAGCCAAATTGCTCTCATCTCCCAGGTGGAACTGTAAGCTCTATAAGATGACTTTTGGGTAAAAGCCATGCAAAAGGAGTTGGATTAGTTTCAAAAGAATGAAGCATGGACACTCATGGAGCCACCACAAGGCAAGAACATTGTTGGAGAAAAATTGATTTTTCTCAACAAGCTAGATGAAGATGAAAAGGTGATAAGAAACAAGGCAAGACTTGTAGCAAAAGGTTACTCTCAACAAGAATGTATTGATTACTCTGAAACTTATGCACTTATTGGCCTATACTAGGTAGGGGATAAGGTTACTCTCAACAAGAATGTATTGATTACTCTGAAACTTATGCACTTATTGGCCTATACTAGGTTTAGGATAGACATCTTTAGGGTATGCCTTGTTAAGATGCACGTAGTGCATTCACATTCACAATTTCCCATTGGCCTTCTTCACTAAAACAACATTGACTAGCCATGTTGTGTATCATGCCTCCTTGATAAACCCAACATATAACAATTTTTTCCTTAGCTATAATAGCCAACCTTCTTTCTTCACCTACTTCATTTTCTTCTACAAGATCAGCTTAGCCTTACTAAATATGGATAACCTATGGGAGACTATCCTTGGGTTAACCCATGGGAGGTCAACTATTGTCCATATGAACAGGTCTACATTGTCATATAGGACTATGCTCATTATCCTTTCTCATTCTTCTCCCATTACTACCCCTATCTTCAAACCTTAATCTTCTTGTAAAGTAAACATTTTGGATTCCCTCACGGGGTCTATCCTTGCACCATTTCCTATTCTAGGGTCAAGGTTGTCTCCTTCTATGACTATGTCGGTTGCTCTCGCTCGTTCCACATTGTTAGTACTAAGTGGGGGAGCTGGGAGTCAAAGGCTTACAATATAACACTTTCGAGCTGTCTTTTGGTCATAATAGATCGTGGGATGATGTCCCTAAACTAGAACAAAAACTTCATAGCAAGGTGAGTGGTGAACACCACGATGCCGAGCAGGTTAAGTGATGGCCGACCCAACAAGATGTTATAGGACGTTCTTGCGTCTATGACCTTGTACCAGATTGGTATGGTCTTAATTAAACTTTTTCACCAAAAGTGGTATAAAGGTTTATGTAGCCTTTGGTTGACACCCTTTCTATAAAAAAGCCATACACGAGTTCGTCATAAGAGGTCATTGCTTCCTCTAGACACTCCAACTTCTCATAGGTTTTCTAGTAGAATATATCTATTGATTTACCTTGGTTGACTAGGACCCTTTTTTTAGAGAAGTTATCTGTCACTATCATTATGACCATAGGGTCATCTTGATCCAGATTTGCTCCTTGAAAGTATTTGTTTGTGAACGTGATATGTGACATCTTCTTTCGTCAATAATTTCAGGATATTGCGTTCATTAACTATATTGCCCTTGGATGCCTCTTTCTTGCCAATGATGAGGATCTGCCTCCCTCGAACCCTCCATATATAGTGTTTATTGTGCCCCTCAAAGGAAGTCTATCATCAAAACACATGTCTTCGAATTGGGCTGTCTCCTCTCTCTTCTTTTCCTTCTCTTTATCTTTTATAGTCTCTTTGGTCCTTAGACCTTCATTATCCAAAAGGGAAACTTCTTTCATCATCGTGCCTTATAAAATGCTTCAAGTGTCTGACGCAAATCAACTTTTTGACCTTATCTCAAAACACAACGCATTCATCTATTGTGTGGCCATTATTGTGATAGTACTTGCAGTATTTTTTCATCTTAGCATTAGGCGGGTTTTAAGATTTCCTTAGTGGGATATGAGATCCACCTACAATGGTTCTTCCAGCATATGAGACTTGGGTACGGTCAGGGGCTTGTAACATGAGAACTAGGCAGGCTTGGGCTCCTTTTGACGGGATCTTGTTTCGATACTCTCTCACTTGCTCTAGCCTCATGAACTTAGCGGCTTACTACACCAACACATCCATGCTCGTAGGTAGCGTCATACACAAGTCAGCTGCAAAACAACTATCTTAGTGTCATGATCATGTAGTTGAGAAACACCTTTGGGTTCAATATTTTTATCTTTAGGGCCACTTTACTGAACTTTTTAGTAAAGGTTTGTAGAGACGTAAAGCTCGTGGTGAACTGTGTTATAAAACAAGATGCCAACATGTCAAAATAGTCCATGAAATAAGGGGGAAAGAGAGTGAACCACTCTATGGCTGCCCCTTTTAGAGTGGTGGCAAAAGCTTTGAACATGATGACATCATTAGTCTAGTACAAACTGACCTAACTAGTATAGACAACAACATGGTCATTTAGGTCAATGCTACCATCATATCAGTCTAGGGTAAGAGCCTTCCACTATTTAGGAAGGGGATATCAGTGATGTCGTCTATGAAGGAGTGTTGGTGAATCCCCCCTATTGTCGAGGAGTTGTGTCTCTTTGGTACTCACTTTCTTCTTCATTCCCACAAATAGAACTAGTGCAAGCAGAGGTTTTTGCACCGACACTGTGTTACCAAGGGTTTATTTCCCCTTCCTCTTAAAAACCTTTCCTTTTAGCCTTGACCCTCTTTTCAGCCTAACCTTCTCCTCCCTTAGGGCATCCATCTCCTTAGTAGTTCCCTTCTTAAATTCGACAAAGTCCTGTTGCATCTTCGCTTGGATTTTAGGATAGTTCCTATATCAACTGAGGAGGGTCTTGCCTCTCTTTCTCTAGTCATCTTGCTTCTTATGGACACCATAAAGGCTTTCTTCACAAAATACATGTCGACCTCATAGTGGGCCTGATGAGTCAATATTTTATTGATTTCACTGAGTTTATTGTGCTAGAATTAATCAGGGAATTGTGCTTAAATATCCGGTATTTTCCCATTTTTCCTAATTGTCCTTAATTTAATCAGAAATTCTTATTTTAATTAATTTGAATTATCTGAGACTAATTATTTGCATTATTAATTTTAGGGAAAGTATTGGTTAATATTTTGGGACTTAAAGAGAAATGCCACATCAATTTTATTCTTCTCTTTATTGAGAGAGGAGGTGCATATTTCATTTTTGGGGGTGCACATGGAGATGGCTAGAATAAATGGCACAAGGAATTAAATGAAGATGCATAAGCCGCTGGCACAAGGTTTTATTCTCTTTGATTTCTAATTGAAATTGGTAAGGGCTGGAAGGAAACTGCAAAGATAACACACAACCCACATTGAACAAATGGGTTTTTAGCTTCTTTATTGGAGAAAGGATGGACAGGCTAGAGGAAGCCCAGGTGATTAAGCACTGCTGGATGGATTCAAGTAGAAAAGTGGAGTGTGTCACGGCCAGGAGGAGTGCAGACGTCACGTCCAGCAGCAAACGTATTTCCTCCTCAATTTTCTTTCTTTGGTGAAGGAGGGCACTCAATTAAAAGAGCAAGCGTGGCCCATGAGCACAAGGGGTGATGTCTAGCAATTTAGAAGAAATATATTATGCTTTTAAAAGAAACATGGAGGTGCCACGGCCCAGGCTGGTTCAATTCTTGGAGAGGGGGTGCGTACAGCAAGCTCGGCACACATGCAACAACGACCCATGGATGTTACTTAGCTCCAGCATTGAACACTAGGTCTAGGATAAAAAAAAGAGAGGATACAGCGGGGAGTTTTTCTTTTCAGTTTTAAGAGACATGGAGGGGGATGTGCAGTAGAGCTTTGATCTCCTTTCTTTTAGAAGTTGTAGCTGCCACTAAGGAGGATGCTGCAACACATATTTCTCTCTTTTGGGAAAGTACATTGTTGGCCACGAAAATGGAGGGTTATGGCTATGATAGGAGCACCTCTCTTCAATTTTTCTTTGCTTGAACTGTAGTAGTAGCCGCCTCTTGTTTTAGCTTGATTGTGAACATTTTCTTTAGAGCAATGCTTGTATGCTGGTTGCATTTCCTTTTTGTTGAATGAAAGAGTACATTTCGTTTTAATTTTATTTAGTAAATGGTAGGTTATTTTGTTTAGCAAGAACCATTTTCTTTACAAGGTGTGTGGATGTTACGGCTAGTCCAAGGAAATAACTATTTTCTTTTGTTTTTATGGAATGAAAAGTAGATTAGGTGGGACTCTATGATGAGACGTTGGCAAGCATGTTAGCAAATTTTTCCTTTATTTCTTTTGAGAATGAAAAAGTGATTTGATGGGTGTAAGTGTAGGTGCACGGTTTTCTTCATTTATTTGCTTTTGGAGAAGTGGTGATATTCGGTGCACGGGATGATAATCAAATACCATTTGCCATTTATTTACATAATTTTCTTTTCTTTTAGTACCATTTCCAAATTGCTTACTTGTTGCATTTTAATTGCCTTAATTATGTTTTGATATTTATCTATTGCATTGTTCGGGTTAATGTTTCCATTTATTATGTTGTTTGTTCGATTTAATTGTGATAATTTAATTGTGATGTTAGCTTAGGTTAGTTGGTTGGTCGTTAACAAAATTACATTGTTTTCTTGAGATATCTTGGACTGTTCTTGTGTTTATTTTTCTCTGCTTGACACTCTTTGAAATCCGACTGTGTTCTTGCAATGGGTATACGCTTAGTTGCCCAATTGGTGATTGTATCTTTGCTTAGTTCATCAGTCTGTATAGAACACATTGGATGGAATAGGTGTATTGCGTTCGCTTAGTTCGTAATTATGATAACCTGATTGACCTTCGCTTAGTTGGTTAGTTGTGCTGTATTAAAGGTTAAGGTAGTTTATTCATGAGACATTTGCACTTTAATTGTCATTCTGTTGCTCTAATTTGGCTCAATATTTAATCTGTTGTGTGCTTGCGATTAGGTATAGGCTTAGTTGCTTACTCGGTGTCTAATCTTCGCTTAGTTGATTAGACTGTATGGTGCATGAGTGATTGGATTTGAGCATTGCATTCGCTTAGTTTGCAATTTTGAAGACCGAATTAGCCTTCGCTTAGTTGGGTGATTCGTGTTGGATTTGAATTAGAGTAGTGTGTACTTGTCGTTAATCTGTGATAGGAGGATATTAATTGAGTTAATGACCAACCGCTTTTATTCTGTATTTGATTCCGTTTTGCATTTCTGTTTGCACCCGTGTTTTAATTTATTTAATTTGCATTCACAAAACCTTTCATAACCCCCTCCCGCCCCACTTAATGTTTGACCTGATTCTCGAACCATAGTTTGGTCCTTGAGAGACGACCTAGGAGTCACTTCCTAGTCTATACTGCATTCTTTATGCACATTAAATTTGCATGGGGTGCGACACCCATCAGGGCCAATTTTTCTTATGTAGCTGAGTTGTACTCTACAAAGACTTAAACACTTTAAGCACTTCAAAACTGCAATCTCCAAAGTACTTATCCTCCTCCCGAGTGCCTATTCTCCCTAAGATCGAAAGGGGTTGTGCCTACAAAAGGCACTTTAATGCTCAAGTTAGCCTCTCCCGTTAGTAAACAACAAATGCGATAATTAATGAAAATCGTAAAATGTGCCATTTATATTTACTGTTTATGGGCTTTTACCTAGATGAACCTAGGTCCATTGACCCAAATACTTGTTGAGTTCTGAATTATCATAGTTAATCATGGTAGATTAAATGTCTTGTGTGATGTTGTATTGGTAGAATAAAGATGGTCAGAGTATATGTTGACTTAGTAGTTCGACATATACTCGTCCAAAAATGAGTCCTATACTAGTGTATCCAAGAGTTGCTCAATCATATAAATACAATATTGATAGAGGATCTATCTACAAAGATGTATGTTGAGTTTATGATAAGATTCAAAAGTAAAAAGATTGAAGAACAAGAAGAAACTAAATGAAAACAACTTAGAGAATGAAATATTAATGTTTAGTTACCTTTTCTTGTTTGTGTTTACTTATGGGGATATATATTAAAATTTCAATTTTACTAGTTTTACGAGGTCTCACCATGAAATGTTTTCTTTTAATATTTTGTACGAATTTTCATTTCTAATTGTATATTTTTATATTTTATATGTCAATTCTTAGACTTAGTCTATTATAGAAAAAAATTAGTTACATTTATATTTAAAATAAATAATATATATTTCCTCAGTGTAAGACCTTAAAATTATATATATATATATATATATATATGTGTGTGTGTGTGTGTGTGTGTGTGTTTTCTAAATAATAAAGAAACGAATTAAAAATTTAGAGGAGAGCTTCTTTATTTTATAAGCATATTCAAAATAGCAACTTTACCAAATTTTAGCTCATTTCTCCTAAAACTCACTGTCTCTCTAGAAAACCAGTTCCCCATTCTCTGCCTTCTCTCTTCCATTGTTTTGTAGAACTCATTGCATGCTCTTTTAGGAGGTGCCTAAGTGTCTGCAACATCAAGGGCTCTAGTTTGAACCGATTAGATTCTCGTTCTTCATCCGGTAAGTGTTCCTTCCCCTCTTCTTCGTTGTTTGAACCTAGGGCATGCCACAATGCTAAGTGCATGTAGAGTTCTTCTCTATTTTCTCTTCCCATTCTAGCTCTAAGAGTTGTTTCTGTCACCACTTTGGTGGTCTGTAGGGTTTGGCTGCACCCTTGCGGTGTAAGGTGTTGTAGAGAGCGTTACTGTTAACTGTGCTGTGAGAAAACCCAGGTAAAGAGAGCTAGAAAATATCTGATATATATATATATATATATATATATATATATATATATATATATATATATATACACACACACGTATATGTACTGCATTTTGAATTGGTGTATTGTTAGGGCTTAAATTTTGTTTTTGATGATTAAAGATGCATGTTCTGAACTGTGGAATTCGAAAATCTGTAATGTGCTGTTGATGAACTATTCTTGATGTGTTTGATTTCTAGATGGTGTATGTTAGGGATGTTAGTGGCGCTAAAACTGTTGTAAAAGTGTTGGATAGAAACTTGGTGGTTAGGTACTGTGTTGGGGTCTTTTGAGAGGAAGTAAGGTAGGGAATTTTAGAGTTAGGGGTCTTGGGCATATTTGAACTGTTGAGGCAGCTTAGGCAAATTAATTATAACTTTTTAGGACTATAAAATTGGTTAAAATGAAGCTCTAAATGGTAGAAGTGGAGTTGAGTCCTTATTTTGAGGAAAACTAGTGTCTTTGAGTGAGTTTAGAGGAAGTGAGAAGGTGGTTTTGAGTAATTGAAGTCAACGGCTAATTTGGGCTGTTGGGTCACTTTGGTTAAGTCATATAAGACTTGTTAGAAGTGCTAAAGTGGTCAAAAACATGTTCTAATTGGTGAATTCAAATTTAGGTCTCCAAGTTATCAAAATTAGGGTTTTTAGGAGGAAATTGGTGCATAATCACTTTATAATGATGTTATATATGTTTAGAACCATCTAGGCAAGTTTTATTAAGCTCACACTACGATCTAGGATCATTAGAAGTTGGGGAAGGTCTAGAACGAGTTCTGGGGAGTTGATTGCCTGAAATCTGCAGAATTTCGGTTTGCAGATTATGCAGAGTCGCATAACGCACAAGGTGAGCTATGCGAATTTCCCTGGAAGGCTTCCCTTGTAGGAAAATTTGCTAAGTGCGCAAGGGGGGGTGCGCTGTGCGAATTTTCGCTGTTGCGTTGTGTGCCCTGGTGCGCTGAGCGACCAGGTTCAGTGAGTTTCACATTTTCTTCTTCTGTTTGAGAGGTTTGATGTTGTTGTGATTGCTAGGGGGTATGTATGTCTATATATGTGACTTGTGTGACTTGAAATAACATGATTGTGAATGGAAATGATGAACTTGAGTGTGAACTGGACATCTCAGGGTGAGATGATTGAAAGTGAAGTGAGGGGTGTTGTTGTTGTTTTGTATAACTGTATGGAGCTTTGAACTGGTATGTCTATCCCTACACTCAAAGCACTGTTCATGCTCAGATAGAGAAGAATAGTGTGAGTGGTAAGAGTAGAGGAAGGTCCTCGTCTATAGTCTTAGAGTTTAGACATAGACAGATTGGGGAGATTTACCTTACATGGTGTTGGGGAGGGCCAGCTGAACTATGCAAGTGCAAAGACGACCAATAGTTCCACAGTTATACAAAAATCCTGATGAGTTGTGTTGAGTAATTGATGTGTGAGTTGAATTGCATGTCTTTGCCCTTTTACATTATATATGTATGTTGCTTGTTTATCTAGCTCACCTTTGCTTTCTTGTTGTGTGTTGCTTGGGTATGTTTTCCTTTGCGATGATCATCCACTTGGATGGGAGCAGATGCCGTTAAAGAGGTTCCCTTGGAGAAAGAGTTGGAAGATGCTGATACTGCAGCTTAGTTTATTAGGATTTCTATATTTTAATTCAAGTCATTTTGAAATACTCTGATAGTTGTATCACTTTGATGTACTCTTTATGTCTAAGTTTATGTTTAGACCTTTGACTTAAGGTTTAAATTCTGGTAGTTCTTGAATGACTGTAGACTTTAAGACTTATTTGAAAGTCTATTTCTAAACTGTTTTCTTTTATTTGGATGATGACGCTTATATTATATATTTATTATTATTATATAATTGGGATGTCACACATAATTATTATTATTTTATTTTATTAATGTACGTATAACGAGTATAAGAATAAATTATTAAAAAGGTAAACAAAGTGGCGGTATGGTGAGATTTTGAAGCCTATGAGAGTTACTATTTTAGAATAACACTTTACTTTGTCTAGTATTTAGAGAAAATCATGAGTAACACACCTTCTTGATAAATTATTTACTTATGAAAATAACAATTATAAGTATGATGTCTAACAAGGATGTTAACTCTGATATAATGCTAAAATATACTCCCATGAATATAATTTTTTCAACTTGGTAGGTATGTGTGACATTTCCATCACCTACATCATTAAAAAGAGTTAATTAGAAATGAAGGAAAAAAAAAAAACATTTGATGGGGGTAACTTTTTTGTGGTGGAAAGAAAACTCCTTCGAGACACGACATTCGGACACTGTCCTTTTCATTTAGTATGGAATTTCAATTCACAAGAACATATAAGTTGTGTGATTACGTAAAGTGATTGGTGTTCCCATTGAATTTTCAACAAAGTAGTTGGATATGCTTTATTGCGACATTTATCGAGACCTTGTATCTTGTGGTCCTTTTTCTCCACAAATTGCAATGGATGATAAAAACAAAAGAGAAAAGACATTACTCAAGAAAGAATAATCTAAATGACTTACAAATTTTGTGCTTTATTAAAAATATAAGGAATTTTTATATTTAAAAATATATGCAATATCAACCTTATATTATGAAATTTGGCATTATATAATCTTTGTTAATTTCTTGTAACATTTCAAGTTATTTTACTTTTATTTTTAAAATTTTCAAATTATTAATTATACAAAAACATTTATTTTTTCATTGTCTTGTTTTTTTAATTTCCACATTCAATAATATTTATTGTAAAGTTTAATATAACAATATTTGTATATTTTGAAGCACTTCTTTATTATAAATTTTAATTATATAAAATAAATTTTTATTGTGTACGATATACAAACTAAAATAGTAGATTATTTTATATATATATATATATATATATATATATATGACGTTTGAGTGTGTTTAATAAGTTACCCACTTTACTAGGTTATAAATTAATTTAATAATTTATAAAAATTGATTTACTCAAATTAAGTGTATTTCGTATACGATATTATTTTAATTGCTTTTGAATTACAAACTGTTTTTTTCTAAACTTTGTAATAATCTAAATGACATTACAAACTGTTTTTTTCTAAACAAGCTAAAAAACAACTCTATTTTTCTAAACATTTTCATAGTAATTATACATTATATTATAAACATAAGTAATTATAATTAAACCTAGTTTCATTACCGTTCTTAAAACAGAGAACAATGCATTCTCAAAGTGTACTCAGCATAATTCATAAGTACTCCAAAATGTGAACTAAAAGTTCAATATTCAAAAGGCTAAAAAGCAACATCTAACACATTTCTAGTGACCATGTACAGTACTTTAGTGACTTATTTAAGTTTCAGTGTTATTATTGCCATCAACTCTTCTATTTAAAATGCGATAATCACAAAAGAGAAGAAATAAAAGATATACAAAATTGCAAGGATAACTAATTATCATATAAATATACTTCAATTTGAAAATTTTATAATTTTCACAAAAGGTTGTCGAAATAAATCCTTGAGATGTATAAAAATAAAAAAAAAAAGTTAACTAGGTCCAAGTATATAACTAAAGAGTAATATATATATTCAGTCTTCTCGAAAAGTAGTGTATTAAATGAGCTTGTGAAACTCGACACCTATCATACTATTATTTGTTTGTTTCTTCTTTACAATTATTTATCACATGTAACTCATATACTTTATCTAGTACTAATATGGTTAACTTTATTAGCTTCCTAAGTATAATCCTCTATCATATCATATTGTCTAATAAGTGAAGTTTCATTCAGCTGTCACCACTTAGCTATCTTTCTCTATGTGAGTACACTAATATAATCAGGATAGTCCTACATAGCAAATTCCCTTCAATTTCCTTCAATTCAACAACACTAAATCTTCACAATTACTCATACATTATCAAGCATAACTCAACATAATCATAAACATAATTGGTGGCATACAAAGAAAACTATTTAGTAACATAAATCATTTCTCATAAAAAGAATTTCACAATGATACCATCTAGTTCCAAGCAATTGTTGCCCAACACCACAAAATCAATGGTTCGGTGCCTCGCCCACGCTTCACAGTGACCATATAAATATATCTCACCCAGCAATAGCAAAACACCACCCAACAATGAGATTCTTGGAACCTCTCTACTTGCCAAAATCTAAAGTGGCACCTAACGATAGAGGTTGCCGCCCAATGGTAATTCAATAGACAAATTTGATTTTATGGAGTTAAAGCATTTCTCCTCTTCCTAAATTTTCCACTTCTAATTCACATGTTATAACAATCACATAAACATACTACTTTCTTAAAATATAAATGTAACACCCCAATTCCGGGTGTCACTGAAAATGCACTCAATTCAAAAATTTCAAAAGTTAAACTTATTTTTTGTAGAACATAATAGAAAATAATACAATAAAGAGTCGTCAACTGAATCAAAAACCAAAGTTAAATGACATTGTCTCAAAATATTATTAAAAAATTAAACTTAGTAAAAATCCTCTTATTCTTTCCCATTCTCTCGACGCCAAAAACTTGTTCGGTTGAATCGGCAAGTGTACCGAGTCGCACAAGTAATATAAAATGGTAAGACCAAGTATCATATCCTAGAGGACTCTCGGCGCTAAACAGTCATGGTGATAACAAGATTAATTAAGACTTAAATAAAATAAAAAGAGATCATTGGGTTTGTGTGCAAAAATAATAAAGAAAATAAAAATGCAATTGATCAGTGGCAAAGGAGCACAAAGATGAACGAAGGTTGATTTATATGAGATGGATATGTTGTTGGGGTTAGATTTCACCAAGTTTCCTCTCATGTATATAAGAATTCTTCTTTATGCATTAATGCCAACGTCTCTCACTAAATTACCTAAACCCGATCCCTCGGTGGATAAGCCTGTCCCTAATTACTAGTTTATACAATTCCTAGCATTCCTGGTAAAAAGATGTGAAGAACAAGAGATTAAGACGACCAACACTCATATCCTCATACTTGAGAAATATAACCCTTAGGAGTAATTCAATAAGAACCTAAATTGAAAGGAACCTCCCGGCACTCATGCAATTCATAAATCATGCTATTGTATAAGCAAGAATAAAAACAGATGAATTACTCTAATAATTAATGAAAAAGCATATGGAATTAAGAATCAATTCAAATACATGAGAGTTTACAAGGTTACATCATTCCCTAACAACAAATAGAAATTAGTTCCCCATAGACATGGGGGAACTCTATGAACAATGGAAGAAAGAATGAGAATAAAAGCCGAAGAATTGGGAAAAGAGTGTATTGTTATACTCTTCTCTACTAGGGATGCAAAACCTAGAGCCCCAGGGTCCTTTAAATAGTGTTAGAAACGAGTAGAAACAGGGCTCGATCCAAGGAGGTCGCTCGGGCGAGAAGAGCACCTCATGTATGGCCCAGGCTACGAGTGTGGTCGCCCAAGCTTCGAGACCCCATCGCCTAGGCGGCCAGGGTCCTCGCCCGGGCGACGAACGTCAATTTTGGATGCTCATGCTTCGCTTCTAATCGCCCGGGCTTCGTGTTTTCCCTCCTTCTGGTGCCTTTTTACGCCCTTCTAAGCTTCATCTTCTTGGCTCTTCATCTCTACTTCCTGTATTACCTTAATCTCTGTCAAAACAAGGGGAATTAGTCATAAAACCATTGAAATCAACCTCAACTCTCTTATTCACACAATTTATTGAAAAAGTATGAGTCCAAGCAAGTTTCTAAGTGGAAAAAGGTACTTTTAGTATCAAAATCATATCACAAATAACGGTGTTTTGAACCGTTATCATTGGATAAAACTTTAGTGAAGCAACCTCCTTTATGTACAAAACATAATCATTAGCAAGCATGTATCTTTTCATATTCAAGACCCATTGGACATAAAATTTTCTTTGCCTCGTAATTACGAATAGGTAGAGTGCTATTTTTTGGAAGCATCTCCTTCAACAACTCCAACAACTCTGTGAAAATTTTGTCGGTCCATCCATTCTTTGCTTTTAAACTTGTAGAAAAAGTTAGGTCAAGTGTCTCAGCCAAGAAGGCGGGGGGGGGGGGGTGAATTGGTTTCCTTTTGTTAAAATATGTTCTTTAAAAAAATTTGAAATGTTTTGAGTTTTCTTGGAATGCAATCAATCAAGAATGAAAGAGAGACTCACACTATGGTTTATACGAGTTTGGCCAAACTGCCTACGTCCAGTCTTCTTTCAATCAACCTTAGATTCAAAGAATTCCGTTATATTGATTGAGTTCTTACAAGCAAGACATACAGAGAACAATCCTCTCAATGTACTCTCCTTCTTAACTCGAAATCAATTATAGCATAAACCCAGAAAGATCACCCACTTTTTGTCACCCTTAGAGTTACCCCACTCTAAGTCAAAGAACTTCACCAACTCCTCTTCCTGGCCGCAGCAAAAGGGAACACAATCAACCTTGATTGCAGATAAATTTGACCTCCAGAAACACACCTCAAAGTACAAATATGATCAGCTCTATGACAACACTTCAATCTTTCAAGAATCTTTGAGAATTTCTTCCAAATATAGCAATCTTGATTCTTGGAGAATTCCAGGACGCTCCTGCAATTAAAATCTCTACAAACTAATCAGATATTAAATATATGAATCAAAAGTTGTTGAATACAAAGAGCAATGCGTCTATTTATAGTTTTCTCAAGTGTGACGCATTTTAATAGATTATGCATATAATGTAATCGGTTAAGTTATTCCTTCAGCTTTAACATATTTACATTTCATAGCATTTAACAGATTAGAAAGTGCATGTAATCGATTAATCAAAACATACAAGCCATAACATTTAAAAATATAACCGTTATGATAGTTATGGCTTTCCACGAAAAAGGTTTTCAAATAAAATGCATTTTAACCGATTAGGAAAATAACATAATCAGTTAAGTTCCATACGTAAGTAAATTTTGAAAAATTAAAACACCTCAATGCACTCAGTAAACATGTGCAAGTATAATCACGAGTTTTAATCGATTATCCACATAATCTAATCGGTTAAAACTTGGTGTTTTGCCACTATTAAGCATATACTGATATCTGATGAATTATAATAGATTATGCAAGCATAGTAATCGATTAATTCAGGCATATATGCAATGTGCAAAGTGTTTTACCTAATGAGTCATTCTTAATTAATGAATACACATAACATATAATTCAAGCATAATCACAAATATAATCACACAACTGTTTTTCCATTTTGTTGTGCAAGAATCTATAAAACATTTCTTTTGTCATCATAAAAAACACATATGTCAGATATGGGTTCAGTTTTACATAGCTCGACCTATCAACAAAACTAAACAACTTCAAAGTTGTAGACAAATGTGTAACGTTGGAGCATCCTGGATACAACTCTTGCTCTGAATCATTCTTAAGAGAATCATAAAAATTAGCTCTTCCAAAATTTTCTTCACCAACATCACGTATCATGTCCTCTAAATGATCACTCAATCATTCTTCCACATAATTTTTTCCTCGTGACGTTGTAGGCTTGTCGAATACTTCTCCATGCCAAGTCCAAACGGTTTAAGTTCTCATTATAGTGAATATAGATTGTCACACATATTGCCTAAGACTTCGAGTATTTGATTTAGACAACGAACACAAGGACAAAAATATGTCTTGTTCACAGAGTTTGTGTTTTGTTCAAATATTGCAAGAACTTTGAAACTCCCTTTTCATATTCTTCACTGATGTGACGTTCATTCATCCAGCTTCGATTCATACTATGTCCGTAACAAACTTCATGAGTCTCAATTTTTTAACTCTCACAAGGTTAGGTCCTACCTATCAAAATAATTATTTTTCATAATTTGCTAACACACATGCAAAGAAGTCTAAAATGATAAATTTGATAAGATTTTAGCAGCATTTCGCATTGGTCTCCGAAATACACAAAATGGAAATAGTCACGGATGACCACAATCAAATATGCATCTGGAGAACTATACAAACAATTTGAACTGAAATTTTATCAAACTTATCCATTAACTCTAATGTAAATGTTATAGGAAATTTTGAAAAACAATTTTTCCAAACTGTCTGATCGAAAAATTCAAAATTTAATACAAACGATTAAAAGATTAATCGTTTGTGTTAAATGTAAAACGGGAATTAAGTTTCACTCAATGATTTCATACTACAAATATAGTAAAAATTTAATCAACAATATGTTGTGAAAACTCAATCTAAAAAGTTTACATAACATGACAATAATAATAACACAAGAAACTTAATCAACCATGCATAACAAATTAAAAATCACATCTCAAATAATCATATCTCCAATAACCAATCACATCTAAAAACTAAAATTCATATATCCAATAATTAATAATCAAAACCCAAAAACCAATCACATATACAAAAACTAATAACCAATAACCAATCAAAAAACAAAAACCTAACCATCTTCAAAGGTTGAAAATAGAGTGGAGGGAAATGAAGGAGTGGGAAAGTGTTTTATAGGATGCCCCTGAGGAGAAAACACAAGGAAACGCGCACAATAATGGTCCAAAAATCTTCATCGCAGATGTCCTAGAAAGTGCACAAGAAATGGACCAAAAGCCCATGAAAATGTATTTTAATCGGTTCAATATGAAAGATAATTCATTAAAACGTAATGTAATTGGTCTAAAAATGATTTTAAATAGTGTAAAAATCGATGTCTATAATGACGTTTTATTTACAACTTCGCCACCGGTCCTTTTTTACATCTAATTTTCTTACATGAGACGTTAAATGGGTGACATTATACGTTATTTGTGTACTAGTATAACAACCTTGGTACATAAGATTTTTATCCACAATCTTGAGGAGGAGTGTTAGATATATTATCTTTATCTTAATTTTATTTTTTATCTTTAGTTAGTTTGTTATTATTTCTTATTTGTATTTTAGGTTTGGTCCATATTTCTTCTATTATAAATACAACATCTTAGGTGTATAATCAACATAAGGAAAAGTAATCTCATTCATAATTTATTTATATATATATATATATATATATATATATATATGACATCCCAAATATATAGCATATATATATTATATAAAGACGTCAACATAGATAATATTGGAAAGTAGTTAAGAAAAGAATTTAGAGTATTAGGATTATAGTCATCCAAATTAACTCCAGAATTTGGACTTTAAGTAAAAGAGGTCTAAATTTAAAACTTAATATAAAGAGTATTTCAAGGAACACAAAATGACTAAGAAACTCCTAGGAAGACTAGGCTGCAATTTCAACATCTTCAAGCTCTTGCTCTAGGGGAACCTCCTCAACATTTGCTCACATCCAAGTGGATGATCATCGCAAAAGGAAACATACACAAACAACACAAACAAGAAAGGGTCAGCTAGGTATAAAAATCATGTTATCAATCACACTCAACTTGCACAGTTCATTTAAAACATACTAAATGACACTACGAAACTTGTTACATTATAAACCGACTCGTCCGGACTAGAATGATTGCCGAGCTATGGCTAGTTATGCAGTCGTGGTGGCCTCTACTGCTTTGCAAAGCCATTGCCAATGGGTTCCACCCTACCACACTCATGAGGTTAGTTTGTTCCGCACCCTAGACCATACTAGAAGCTTCCAAGACTAAGACCTCCTCCTACTACTCACCACATGATTCAATCCTCTCTACTTGAGAATGATTGATCATTGTAGTTTTAGGAAAACCCCCAAGACTGAGCTTCCATGCAATCATTCTAACACTACAAGGGCATCGCCATATATCCTCTCCTTGAGGATCATGGAATTACGTCCATGAACCATACTCGTACACTTACATCAATCACCACTTTGTTACATTCAATCATCAAACATACCTCATACTTTCACATACTTTCAATGAAATAACTTTACCATCATCGTACAATGCAATTCAATCAGCACACACAGTTATATCAGCCAAAATAAAGCAAAGATAAAATGCCTAAACTTAACGAGTTTGCAAAGCGCACCCTATAGCTCGCAAGGCGAAACTATGCTATTTCGCAAAGCGTACCCCCATAATTCGCAAGGCGAATTAATCTGGAAGAGGCTCCAGACCTCTGGTCTCTCGCAGAGCATACTAGCTCGCATATCGAGAGACCCCAAGTAGAGAGCTCCTCCTTGGAGCGTCTCGCTATGCGAGAGTCTGCATGATCTGCAAATACCAGTTCTACAGAATCATAAAACGCATGCCCCTCCAACCAATTTTAACCCTCCAACCTAACTTCTAACACTCCTAATTCATGATATGGACCTATTTAAACTTGTTTAGATGGATTTTAACAACTAAGAAATGATTCTTAAGTGGTTTATCCATGAATTTAACTCTAAAACACTCAATCTCATGAATTAGGGGCTCCAATTCAATTCTATCATTTCTAATATGTCTTAGTTCAGTTTTACATGCCTAACAACTCACAACTGACTTGTCTAAGTTGCCCAAATAGACCAAATGCACCCAATACACCAAATGCTTAAAATCACCCTCTCACTTCCCTTCAAACAACTTAAGATGCTCCATAATTGATAAATTGCCTATTAAATTACTTAACACAACAGATTACTTAACCCCAACCCCATTCTTACTAATCCTATTGGTCATTGGAGAAGAATCAAATGTTTGATGCATCAAACTCACCATGAACGCCAGCACATATGACTAGTCACAACTGACTGGATCAGACCAGGGTTGCTCTATGATCAGGGATGTGCCAACTCCGGTTTTTATGATTCCTCTATCCTACCAATAAAGTGCTATCATCAAGTTCCAAATGAGCCCTCGAAACTGTCTCAACACTACATACACACCCTAGACCACAGTTACTCAAAATCATTATCTCAGTCTCTCTCAAAAGAACCAAAACGCTCTATTTCCACTTAGGCTTCTATCCAATTCAACCATAACAGTTTTAATACTTTAAGTACTCCCAAGATGCCCAATTTAGAACAATAAAGCTCATCCAGAATAGATCACCATAGCACATTACAGATTCACAAATTTAACATCATATCATATGGAATTCAAGCCACCAAAATTCAACGTTAAGCCCAAACAACATACTCATTCCAAAATTTTATCACACAAGCACATCATAAAATCAATTTCAGAAAAAGGCCTAGCTCCCCTTACCTTTTTGGTCTCACTGTACAGCTTGCTGGAAAATGCCCTAACAATACCTCCACACAGAGGCAAGTTCAACAGTACTTATAAGCCACCAAATTGGTGTAGAGTACAACCCTTAGAGCTTGTTTGGATAGAAGCTATGAAGAGGGAAACTTACTAGTCACATGCAACCAGTGAAGTTGCATGCCTTAGTTGCAAGAATAGTGAAAGAAAAAGGGGAAAAACAACTTACCAGTCGGAATGAAGAAAACGTTCGATAGAAATGGAGCTCTCTACGCAGTGAACGCTTGAGCACCTTCAGAATAAATATTGAACAGTTCAGTGAAGTGATATTTTAGAGAGAAGGCAGAGAGAAGGTAGAGAACTTGAAGCTCTGAGTTTTGAGATACCCTTTCAAAAGTCAGGGTGTCTTAACCTTCAAGGGTCTAATGGCATCAATTTAAGTCCCAATAGCGCTTGGCCCATTTTTTAGGTCCTTACATTCTCCCAAACAACAAAATTTTTGTCCTCGAAAATTAGACTTACCAGATAGAAGGAACACTCTACTCTAATTACATTCTCTAGTACAACAACCCATTTTGACAAAGATACTACTTCCCAACAACCTTACTGACTTGTAAAACTTTGCCTCTGTATTAAAATGCACTAGTGTTAAATAGTGTAGGTTGGTTTAACCATTATTCTCAAGACAAATATGAACTCCTAAACTTCAGTTATTAAGAACTTTCTTTCGCATAACCAACCCTATTGTGTCTACCACACCGATAACCACTCATCAATCTTCCACTACTTCTTGTAAATCTCTTCTAAGACTTCCACTAATCTTGACTTCAAATCAACCCTTGACTGATACCCTTTTTACCTCCTCTTGTCCCTTCTAAGAACCACCATACCGCTGACTTGATCACCACAATTTCTGAGTTAAATGTCAACCGCTATATTCTTGATCACCTTTATCCCCCTCCATTCTGAAGACTTCAGATTGCTTTACTGATCTTTACTACTGAGTAGCATATATTATACTATCTCATTACCAAAGTAAAACTCTTCTCCTTTGCAACGTCAAAACCAGTTTGAGCAATCCAGCTTCACTTCGTTATCTCACTTACCTGAACCATATGCATTTCTTAATCCACTAGCTTGTAATTCATACTTAGATCTGCAACCTCCTCGACTTGAGATCACTAGCTTGATCAGCATCAAGTCAAATTATGATACATCTCAAACTAGGGTTGTCCAATTTGCACTTTCTCAACCATTTTGAGAAACCCACTAGTCATAGTATTTCAACTATACTAATGAAATCACTTTACAGCTTCACTAGAGACCTCAATCTTCATATTCTTCAACCAAATCTTACTCAATCCTTATCAACCAAGAACCTGAATCTTTTATGCGTTCAAACCATCTGTTAACATTTCCTTACCTTTAGAGTGCCCCTATAACTCAAAACCATAGCTCAAATCATCTCCTTTGTCCGCTGACCCACTCTTCTTGTGCTCAACATCCATTAATACTTCCTTACTTTAAAGTTAACCCTGTAGCTTGAAACTGTAGGCTCACTTATCTTCTCTGCCTGACACATGTTTCTTTCATACCTAAACTCACTTCTAACTCTTGAAGATTACCACACACTCTCCACTCGTTGTCATATAACAACACCAATACTGTTTCAAAGAACTCGTCCCTCACAAACCACCAATCCACAGTTATAAAATCTCTTCATGCATACCTATTTCTTAATAACATGATCACCATCATCTGCTGCGCTACTCTGATCTTCAAACTCCCTTGCTCACTAGTTTACCGAAAGAACACTTCTTCATGACAACTGTAACCCGAAGATGATCACCCTTGAAGAACCTTCTTCAAAACTTCTATGATCTTGCAAAAACCCTAATAACTCTTCTTTTGCTTCCAACTTGCCCTGTACTTCCTTTATGAGATTCTTTAACCTTGTAGTTCTCCCTATGATTACACTGAGTCCAAACTATCGTCGTTTTAACCAATCCACCACCTACCTTTTCCATACCTTATACTTAACAGGAAGTATCCCATTATGAACTATTAACATTGGTTAATAGTGAACCCCACCAATCTAATGTGGAAATTCTAGTACCTGCTTCAGAATGCCAATCAAAACTCTTACACCAAAAAGATTTGTCTTTTATTCTCCACTTATTCTTGTTATATTCTTCCGAATTTCACAATCCTTTCTCTTCACATAACCATGTTAACCTCTTTTGATTCTAACAACCCTTTTTTCTTACTTTCTAACTTGATCCACAAATGATGTATTACCCTTGACTTTTCTTCTTGAAACACGATGCTTCCCTTGAATACCATGAAGCGCTAGAGAACTATTTGAAATCAACAAGCCTCCCTTATAATCACACCTCAAACTTACGAAAGAACAACGTCATCTCTTCTTCGCTTGTGTTTACCAAACCTCTTGGATTCCTATGACACTTGCTCCCATTTTTTGCTCAACTACACTTAATGCACCACTGCCGCTTTCCTTCCCTATCAAGTAACATCTTCATATAAACTTCAAATCTAGCCCCCTTTTGCTTGACTTCGCAACTGCTGCATCTCTTATAAGTCTTCATGCACTCATCCTGACCAGATTAACCTAAAACCTTCTTCTTCAAGAATTTCCCTCTCCAACTCAGAAATCTTTAGAAATACCAACTCTATCTTTAATCCTTCAAACCTCAAAACACTTGTAGCTAGCCACATCAATCCTCTTACCTTATTTGGACTTACCAATTCACTTCCTTCTGTAACCCATCATTCAACATTCACTTCTACCTTGATCAAACTCAGTCGACCATTAATCATCACCACAAAAGCACACCCGACGAAAACTGACTTTACCAATCTTTGTGATCATTCTCAATGCTCGTTTTAGTTGGTTATACTGTAATCACCCTTTTTCATGCACTTCAAAAACTTTTCTTCATTATTCCTGATTTCTCATGCTTTCGATCTTATTGTCTTACCTTTTCTTTTTAACTTTCCTGATGTGCCTCTTCCTTCGGTGCTTGAAGTCTTCCACCTCAACCCGAGATCAAACATTCCTTTTATGCGGATTACTAATCTTGAAACATCATCCTAAGCTTGACTATGAATCATCCACTTGCTGAGAAAGCTTGACCACTCCTTCCAATTCTATTACTTAACTTCAACCATTACGATACCTCATTCTTCTTCAAAGACCTCGTGTTCTTAACTTGGAAATTCTACCTTCTACTAAACTCTCTTTAATCTGCTCTATGTCTTACACAACTATTTCTCAAACTCTTCTTCTTCTAATTCCTTTCTAAACATTAATTCCTTTTATCCCACTTTAGAATTCTTATTCCTTTCTTAACTTAAGCTTTCAAGCCATCTACCACTTTCTCGTTTAAATCCCAATCGTTGCCGATACCTCGAACCATGTTGCCAGCTTCAACTAATGTTGCTCTATTGCTTACTAACACTTTTCTTTCTTCTAACCTCTAACTTTACTGATATACTAAACCAAACTGATTTCTCAAACCTTGTTACACCCATGCTTACCCAAAGCTCCTCTTATCCTAGCCCTTGGAACTCAACTCTTCTTATGAAACGTATGATATGTGATCTCTGAACTTTGCTCTTGAAAACTTCTTCATCCAAAAACATTACTTCTAAATTCCAATATCTTCACACATCCTTGAAACTAAAACTCTGGTCTTCTAACTCCTTATCTTCGAGGTAAGAATTTGTCTCAAAGGGTTAAACCAAATTTAAAGAAGGTATACAGGTCAAGTTGTCCTCGAATATGTATTCCTTTACCAGTATAGAGCCTAATACAATACCACAAAGGCAGGATCAAGATAGGAATTTCTATAGGAAATAACCCGACAAACCCAACTCTTTCTTTCTCCAAACCTTCAGAATTGAGAAAGGAAAATCATCTCTGGTAAAACTCATGAGTGTGCACCCTCATTCCTTCTATCGAGGCATTTTATGTTCTCAAAACATCCAGTTAGATACCTAATCTCACCATCTAAACTTGAAGAAACTGGTAGACCATGCCATTTAGACTCAACTTTCCATAGGAAAGTCACGACAAACTCGCAACCCGTAGGTTATCCCAGGAAAAAACTGCTCTGGTACCATAAATCTGACATCCCAAATATATAGCATATATATATTATATAAAGACGTCAACATAGATAATATTGGAAAGCAATTAAGACAAGAATTTAGAGTATTAGGATTATAGTCATCCAAATTAACTCCAGAATTTGGACTTTAAGTAAAAGAGGTCTAAATTTAAAACTTAATATAAAGAGTATTTCAAGGAACAAAAAATGACTTAGAAACTCCTAGGAAGACTAGGCTGCAGTTTCACCATCTTCAAGCTCTTGCTCTAGGGGAACCTCCTCAACATCTTCTCACATCCAAGTGGATGATCATCACAAAAGGAAACATTCACAAACAACACAAATAAGCAAGGGTGAGCTAGGTATAAAAATAATGTTATCAATCACACACAACTTGCACAGTTCATTTAAAACATACAAAATGACACTACAATACTTGTTACATTAGAAACTGACTCGTCTGGACTAGAATGATTGCCGAGCTATGGCGGGTTATGCACTCGTGGTGGCCTCTACTACTTTGCAAAGCCATTGCCAATGGGTTCCACCCTACTACACTCACGAGGTTAGTCTGCGCCCTGGAACATACTGGAAACCTCCAAGACTAAGACCAACTGCTCACTAGTAAAAAATTGGCTTTTTACAGCGCACATTATGCCACAGTTCACCAAAAACCGCAACATAATGGTGTGCAGTGGCATTTCTGAAAATAATTCGACATTATAGGCCGCGGTTCAGCGGGGAACCGCGACCTATACCCTAGTCAAGTTTCTGACTTTCACGCCACGTCAGAAAAACAATAAATAGCAGAGGAAAAGGCCGCGGTTCTCAGAGCAACCGCGGCCTATTCCCCTTGCTACATTCTGACATTCCCCATCTGTCAGCACCTGCAATAAGTTGGCAGGGAAATAGGCTGCGGTTGCTCTGAGAACCGCGGCCTATTCCCTTGCCAATTTATTGCAGGGGCTGAATGATGGGGAATGTCAGAAGGTAGCATGGGGAATAGGCCGCGGTTGCTCTGAGAACCGCGACCTATTCCCTTGCTACATTCTGACATTCCCCATCTGTCAACACCTGCAATAAGTTGGCAGGGAAATAGGCCGCGGTTGCTGTGAGAACCGCGGCCTATTCCCCCTACTGCCATCTGACATTCCCCAAAAGGCCGTTGGGAAGGAAGTTGGGGGGACTGAGAACGTCAGGGAATAGGCCGCGGTTGCCTTGAGAATCGCGGCCTATTCCCTGATCTGAATAAATTTTAAATATTTAAGGGAATAGACCGCGTTTAGGCGCTGAACCGCGGCATATAGTTTGAAAAAAATTTCAAAAATGTCATTTTCAATTTTTTTTTCAAGAGAATAGGCTGCAGTTAAGTGGGGAACCGCGGCCTATACCCCTTTATTACCACGGTTAAGTTTGGAACCGCGACATATTTCCCTTTTAGGTTAAAAACATAAAAAACGCTACAACAGTATCGTCTTCTTCGCGAAACAGTTTTAGAAACACTGCATTGCTTCCACCGTCGACGACGCCGCTGCTTCCATTTTCCATCGTTTTGCACCGTTTAAACTCAATTTTGTTTGGTGCATTTGCCATTTTTTATGTTGGGGAAGATTTTGGACCGATCAAAATCGTCAATTTCTACTGGAGATTGAACTTCTGCTGCCATTCCTCTTACGCCGTGCCATTGTCGTGACATTCCTTCTCACCGTGCCCTTTCTAGGTATTTGATGTCCTTCGTCGTTTTTGATTTTTTCAACATGATTTGTTCATTGTTTTTGCATAATAACAATTATTGTTGTTTGATAATGTACACATAGAAAATATATTGTTTCGGTAATTTAGGATTATTAGAATTTTTATTATATGAAAACATAGAAAACAAAGAATTATGAGAATTACTAAACCTTAAAATATTTGAATAATCATTAGGTGAAATTATAATGTTGGTATGTATGAAATTGCAAGTTTGATTTTCAGTAGCTTATCTTTTTATGTAATATTTAGGAATGGATCGAAATTGGATTAATTTACCACGCATTAGTGCTGAGTACGAGAGATGTGTAGAGGAATTTATACAATTTGCGCAACGTAATGAGGGGAGAAGTGACGATGAAGTGAAGTTTATATGTCCTTGTGTGAACTGTTTGAATGGGAGAAAGTTGAACGCAACTCAAATTAGAGAACATCTTATCTGTGATGGTTTCCTAAGATGTTATACAACATGGATATGGCACGGTGAAGAAATGCACTTTCCGACTGACTCACAAACTGAAAATGTTACTGATTCCACCATGGAAGAAGATCGACCGGATGAATACAAATTAGAGGACATGATCCGCGATGTTGGCGCAGAAAATTTTGCCAAAGCTCATGTGTATGAGACGATGTCGACTAATGCGGAAACACCTTTGTATGTCGGTTCAACTAAGTTCACACGTTTGTCAGCGGTGTTAAGGCTAATGAATTTGAAGGCGACCAATGGATGGATTGATAAGAGTTTTACAGAATTGTTGACGTTGTTGAATGAAATGTTGCCAGATGGAAATTGCTACCCACTCGTAATTATGATGCGAAGAAAATTCTTTGTCCAATGGGTATGGAGTATAAAAGGATACATGCCTGTCCCAATGACTGCATTTTATATAGGAAAGAGTTTGAATTTTTGACTAAGTGTCCAAAATGTGGCTTATCACGATACAAGTCAAAAAACAATAGTGAAGATAATGGTCAGATAGAAAAAAATGGATCTGCTTTGAAAGTAGTTTGGTACCTTCCAATAGTGCTAAGACTTAAGCGTTTGTTTGTGAATCCCAAAGATGCTAAAAAGCTTAGATGGCATGCAGATGAGAGAAAAATTGACGAGCTGCTTCGTCATCCAGCTGATTCAAAGCAATGGAAAAATATTGATCAACAATTCCCCAATTTGGTAAAGAGTGTAGAAATCTTAGGCTTGGTTTAGCCACTGATGGAATGAACCCATTTGGTAATCTGAGTACCAATCACAGTTGTTGGCCAATTCTATATTGATAATTTACAACTTATCTCCTGCATTGTGCATGAAGAGGAAGTACATGATGTTGTCTATGATGATATATGGTCCAAAGCAGCCTGGAAATGACATAAATGTTTATCTAAGCCCACTAGTTGAAGACTTGAAGTTTTTGTGGGTTGATGGGGTTGAAATATTTGATGCATTCGCTTCTGAGACTTTTGTGATGCGTGCAATGTTATTTTGCACCATTAATGACTTTCCAGCTTATGGTAATTTGTCAGGATACAATGTCAAGGGTCATAAAGCATGTCCTATCTGTGAAGAAAACACTGCAGCTCATCAATTGAAACACGGAAGAAAGACGGTGTATCTGTGTCATCGGAGATTTCTAAAGCGTAATCATCCATATCGAAGGTTAAAAAAAGCATTCAATGGATATCAAGAGAGGGACGAAGCACCAAATCCACTTACTCGCCTTCAAATTCTTGAAAAAGTTAATAAAATACATCATGTATTTGGGAAAACATCCAAGAAGTCATCTGTACCGACCCCTTGGAAGAAGAAATCAATATTCTTTGATCTTCCATACTAGTCAAAGTTAGATGTTCGACATTGCATATATGTGATGCATGTAGAGAAGAATGTGTGTGATAGCTTGATTGGTACACTACTCAACATTCAGGGAAAGACAAAAGATGAAGTGAATGCTCGTTTGGATTTGGTTGACATGAATATTCGAGAAGAGTTGGCACCCAAGGAGATTGGTAAACGTACATATTTGCCCCCTGCATGTTACACTATGTCTAGACAAGATAAGATAAGTTTTTGCCTTTGTTTAAAGAGTGTCAAAGTACCATAAGGATACTCTTCAAATATGAAGAGTTTAGTATCGATGCAGGACTTAAAGCTTGTTGGCATGAAGTCTCACGATTGCCACGTCTTAATGCAATAATTGTTATTGGTGGCTATTCGTGGAATTTTGCCCAAAAATTTTAGGCAGACCATAAACAGGTTGTGTACATTTTTCTCGTCAATATGTAGTAAAGCCATCGATCCGACAAAGTTAGATGAACTTCAAGCCGAGATTGTTATCATCTTGTGTCAACTAGAGATGTTTTTCCCTCCATCTTTTTTTGACATCATGGTACATTTACTTGTTCATTTGGTTAGAGAAATCAAGATGTGCGAACCGTTATACTTAAGATGGATATGTATCCTATTGAGCATTATATGAAGATTTTGAAAGGGTACGTTAAAAATTCATATTGTCCTGAAGGTTCAATGATTGAAAGGTATATTGCTGAAAAAGTATCGAGTTTTGTTTAGATTACATGACATCAACCAATCCAATAGGAGTTCCTCGCACATCATGGTTGAATAAATTTTCTACAAGTAAAAGCATCCGAGGTGTGAATGTGGTGACAAAAGATCGCGAAGAATTGTTGCAAGCACATCTTTATATTGAACAACACAGATGAGGTGATCCCTTTTTTGGAAGCACACAAAGCCATTGTTAAGAATAAAAATCCAAGACAATCAGAGAAATGGCAGTTGATGGAGCATAACAAAACATTTATGTCTTGGTTCAAATCTGAAATTGACAAAGAGCCACATTCTTCTCAAACTTTATTGTGGCTTGCAAATGGTTTAAAGTTTGATGTCATGTGTTGTACAGGTTATGAAGTCAATAATTGCACATTTTATACGAAAACTTTGGATGATAAAAGCACAGTACAAAATAGTGGAGTCAGTTTAGAAGCTGAGTCGCTTCAATTTTCCACATCAAAAGATCAATCTCCTGTACTTGGATCAATGAGATATTATGGTATAATAGAAGAGATATGGGAGGTTGATTACACCAAGTTTTTTGTTCCATTGTTCAAATGTAAGTGGTTTGACAATAAGAGTGGTGTGAAAATAGATGAATCGGGTATGACACTGGTTGATTTTCGAAAGGTGGGTTACCGAGACGAACTGTTTATCATGGTACATCAAGCATCTCAGGTTTTTTATGTCAAAGATCCTGCGTCTGACCATTGGTATGTCGCTCTTCAAGGCAAAAAACAAATTGAAGTTAACGAAGACAATATAATTAATATTCATATTGCTGACAACCATTCATTTCAAACTACAACAAATTTGGATGACCAATCTCTAGTTGACGACGATGTACATGCAATTCGGTCAGATCATGATGAGGGAATATACATATGATGAATCCATATCTTTATGTATGAATTTCCAATTTCTGTATAAGTATTTTATTAATATCACATAATTTTATTTTTATATATTTCCTATGATTACTATTACATGTTTTGTTAAATTATATGATATTACATAAGTCTTTTATTAATATTTCATGTTGTTATTTATTTTGACAGATATATGGCTATTCATCCACATTCTTCAGGGGATGAGGCTCCCCCTACCAGATCCACTAGAGGACCCACCAGGATGAAACAACTTTTGATCAGAAAGAATAGTGGTGAAAGAACTCCAGTGAATGTGAACGTGATCACGGGTGTGGCAACTGGCCCCAATGCTGATGACTTCCGATCATACCTTGGAGTAGTGGCACGTGACAAGATTAGTATTCTGACTCAATCTTTTGACCATGTGTCCGAGGTTGATCGGAACATTATATGGAACGATATATTGGTAAGTTAGTTAATATCATTTGAATTACAGTTTGCTTATATTGATAATTTTGTACTGATACAACTTTATTATGTTTATTTCAGCTGACATTTGACATTCCAAATGTCGCAACACTTAGAAATAAGTGTTTGTCAACTATTGCTGAAAACTTCAGAAACTTTAAAAGTAAGTTGACATCAAGATATATTTTTGGAAAGCATAAAAATAAGTCTCCATGTAGTACATATAAGTCCATTGATGAAGAGACTTGGCGGCTCTTTGTAGAGAGTCGGATGTCAGAGGAATGGCAGGTTAGTATAGTTGATATTATTGAATTCCTCATTAAAAAATATATACCATATGAACTAATTAATTAAACATATGTGACAGGCAATTAGAAGCAAAACACAAGGAACAAGTGCTCATAACAAAAACCCCCACCTATTATCTCGTGGTGGGTATAGGAAGCTTGAGGAGAAAATCCTCAAGCAAAAGGCGGATGCTAGACCACCATCTCAGGGTGGTAGCCCCCCTCAACCTCCTTCTCCACCTTCTCGACATGAAAAATGGAAGTTGGCTCGTATGAGACCATCAGGGACCTACTCTTCTGACACTGCACGGGAAATTTCTGAAAGAATTGTATGTTATCACTGTTCCTAAAATAATAAGAATTTCATTTTACATACTACATTGAACTTTTTAAAGAATAATGGTGTTTTGTAATGTTACAGGACTCCTTGGTTGAGCAGAGCTCCCAAGGTCAATTCACTCCAGAGGGTTGCCAGGATATTCTTACCGCTACGATTGGACGACCTGAGCACTCTAGATGTGTACGTACTGCTGGGACTGGAGTAGGAATTCGAGATTATTTTGGGAGTTGTTCTCGTCAGACTTCATATGCATACAGTGAAGAACAACAAGAAAGGATGACACAAGAGATCTCAAAACAACTTCGAGCAGACCTTACGGAGGAGATTAGGGCACAACTCAGGCACAACTCACCACACAGCTCACCACACAGCTTACCATACAGCTCAGATCAGAGCTCAGGACAAAGATCAGAGATGAATTGTATAGTGAGTTCAGCTCCATGTTCCAGCAGCAGTTTGAGAACTATGGGATGCGCCCGATGCCATCTCCTGTACAGGAACAGGAACATGTTGTGCCTTCCACAGGTAAACTTCATAAATATTTATGTGCAATTATTTCTATCTTTTGTATAATCTAACATTTACTCTGATAGGGAGAAGCGGGAAAGGAAGTTGTTCCGCACCAGCCGTCCCAGGGGAACATGGACGATGCTAGTCCATGTCTGCTATACATTTTAGACGATACCGAGACGGTCTTTGTAGCTTGTGGAACAGTGTTCAAGGCAGCGACTGTTGTTCATGGTATGGAGCTATCAGTGGACGAAATGATACTACCAGATGCCGAAGTTCCTCTGCCCACAGATGAGATTTTCACTGTGGCACATGCATTCCAGACTTTTATCGCTTGGCCTAAATATTTGGTTGGTTCAGGTTCTGACCCCCCGGTATGAAATTCTACTTTACACTTCTCAATTTTAAAGTTTACATGTTATTTATATTAATTATCTTATTTTTCCATGTAACAATAGACGCAAGCACAGGAGAAGATTCCTCTATCTGAGGATGATCCTCTTGGTTCATTGCATCTACTTGCTGACATCCTTGATGATAAGCCTTTGGAGGTTGAATATGATGCTAATGTATTTGGGAGACAATCTGAGGTCCCATTATACCTTCATAGCCAAGATGTTTATTTGGGAGACAATCTAAGTCTATGAGCAATTATTTATATATAAAATTGATTTATATATCAACTATCCTTATATCAAAGTTAATTTTTGATTTTAGGTATATGTGTGGGATCAGTAACAACTTGGGACGCTCTGATGATTATGGATTCATTGATCCCCAATCCATTCATGAATCAAATGATTTTGATCAGATCAACACAAATCTCATTAGAAGTTTTACAAGCGGCAAGAAAATATATTTTTTGCCTTATATATCTAGGTAAGTGAACTTTGCTAACATAATAAAGTTCCATATGTGATTTTAAAATATAATAGTTAAGTTATTATGAATTTCAGGCGCCATTGGCAGCTTCTTGTTATTTCTATGCATGAGAGCTATGCTTTATGGTTCTGCTCATTGCATAGGCCTCCTCCCACAAATTAGTTGATTGGTAAGAAATTCATATTTTTTTATATAAATGAATGCTAAAACTCTTTTTTTATATATATAGTTCTATTCCAGCAAGTATGATGATGGTTGGGAGATCAATAGTTAACAGAGAAAAGATTGCATGGATTTCTCTCAAGGTTTGACATATGCTAAAGTCATAATTTCCTATAGTTGTTTTGTTTTAATGTTTTTCACTAACTATTTACAGCTGTGATGATATATTGCAGTGTAACAGACAAAAAGGGTCATATGAGTGCGGATACTATGTAATGTATTGGATGGCCCATATTATTCGTTCTCAGATCACCAGAAGCTGGGAAACAGTAATATTTAAATCTAACAAATTTTAATTTTTTCCATAATTTGGAATTCATATACACTAATTAATATCAACTTTCTTGTGCAGAGATTCAAGACTACTACACCAGTTCTTGAGAAGCCACTATCATTCATGAGGAATGTTGCTGCAAAGTATATAGTTAGATTATATAATAGTTCTTAGTTACAAGATTTAAATTACATTTGAACATGTTGAAATGTTCTTAGTTATTAGTTATTAGACTTTGTACTTTTGTGATGTTGAAATACATTTGAATTTGTGTTTGATCTGTTGAAATTGAATCTGTGTACATGTTTTGATATGCAGGTCTGTTTTTGTGGTAGTGGATATCACAAAAATAGACCTGCTATTTAAAAACGGTTGCAAGCGCGGCCTAAAGTCCCTGACTTTTTACCGCGACTGTAGTTGTTGTTATTTGAGATAATATCTTTAGAATCTTCCTAATTAGAGGAAATAGATACGTAATATTTTATTTTATTTTAATTTTTCTTAGTTTTCCTAGTTTCCCTATTTCCCTTTTTAGGAGATCTAGATTATTACAAATAGAGGATCATTCGAGAATAATAATAAGTCTTATTTTAAACTTGGTGTCAAAGCTCCTAATCTTAGGGTCTAGATTCTGCTGCAACAAGTCGCACCGCCGCTGCTGTCCGACCACCGCCGCTACCGTCGTCGCCGGTTGGGGTCGTTGACAGGGTAGAAAGGTGCGCCCAACACCGGCGATTACAATGCCGGCAGTCGCTCCGTGAGAGGAGCCTCCACGTGTCGCCATTGTCGTCGGCGCGTGTAGACCACGCGCCCACCTCCGGCGAGACCCACTCGCTGGCACCGCCATAGACAGGGTCGCCGGAGCCCCCTGAGTCCATTCCTAGGGTCGGTGACGACTCGTTTGGACTGTATTTGACCAGATCTGAGTTTTCAGTTTTGCTCCTTTTTTTCTCGGTGAGACCTACTCGCCGTCGCCGCCACAGAAGAGTCACTGGAGCCTCCTAAGTCTGTTCCTAGGGTTGGTGACGACCCGTTTGGCCTTTATTTGAGTAGATCTGAGTTTGAAGTTTTTGCCCTTCTTCTTCCTGGGTACGGGATGTCTGAAGAAAACAATATTCCTTTGGGGGTACTTAATTACCTACCAAATATAGGAAATACCTCTTGGTTGGATGGTCAGAATTACTTACAATGGAGCCAATTTATTCTAAGGATTCTCAAGGGTCGTTCAAAACTTGATCACATACATGGAGAAGGACCAGCACCAGATGACAAACATTTTTCAATTTAGGACAAGGAAGATTCATTAATTATGACTTGGATGTGGCAATCCATAATTCTTGAGATAAGGAAAAATTATATGTTTCATTCTTCTGCAAAAGAAATATGGGATGATTTGCAGAACGCTTATTCTTTAAAAAAGGATCTTGCTGCTTACTATGACATCAAGAACAGGATACTAATTACAAAACGGGGCTCTCTTTCCGTAACAGAATATCATGGAATCCTGAATGGTCTTTCGATGGAACTCGATCAGATCCAAACAATAAAGATGTGTAAAATAGATGCTGCCGCTCTTGCTGAATTCATTGAAGGGGAAAAAATCTTTATATTTCTCCAGGACCTAAATCATGAGTACGACCCAATCCGGGTTCAAATTTTTGGAAGAGAAAAATTACCACCCTTGTCAGAAGTTTTTTGTATGGTAAGAGGAGAAGAAACTCGGAGAACTGTCATGCTTCATGGAGGGATCTCCAACACAGGCTCTGCCATGACAATTGGAAAGGGAGTCCACAAGGGAACAAATACTGGGGGAAAAACGTTTGAAAGAGGTACTCATGGGGACTATTGTTCATACTGCAAAAGATCTGGACATACCAAGGAAACATGCTTCAAACTCCATGGAAAAAAGAATGTTCTCGAGCGTATGGGAAACAATAAAGGGCCTACTCAAAAATGGGTAAATCATACTACCTCAGAACGGGAAGCTACCAATCAATCTAGTCCTTCCCAGTCTAATCCACCACCACCACCAGATCTTGATATGAAAGCTTATAAGGAGAAACTCGAGCGCTTGGAAGCAATGATTGAATCAATGAGTAAGCCCTCTGGATCATGTACTCTGTCCATAAAAGGTAAGATTTGTCTCAATACTGTTAGTCATGTGTCTCAAGGTATTTGGATCCTTGATTCGGGTGCAACTGATCATATGACACCTTTTAGTGGGTATTTCGACTCATATGGAAAAAGCAATAAAGAACACCTTATTACAGTTGCAAATGGTCAGGGTATACCTGTATGCGGCTCTGGGAATATATTTTTGGACTCATCTATTATATTGAAGGATGTTATACATGTTCCTCAATTGGCTAATAGTCTTATCTCTGTGCAAAAACTCACAAAGGATTTAAATTGTTCACTAATATTTTTTCCAACTTATTATGTTTTTCAGGACCTTACCACGGGGAAGACGATTTTAACTGCTAAGGAGAAAAGTGGGTTGTATTTTTTAGAGTTTGATGACCAAAGCAACACACAAATCATGAGTCAACAAGCTACATCTGAGATGTGGGCAAAATCTCAAATATGGTTACATCATCAAAGGCTTGGGCATCCGTCATTTAGTCTTATCAAGTCCTTGTTTCCCCATTTGTTTACCAAGGAGTCTATTGAGTCTTTTAATTGAGATATTTGCCAATTGTCAAAACACCATCGTTCATGTTATCCTATTAGTAATAAAAAGAGTATTTCTCCATTTGATTTAATTCACTTTGATGTTTGGGGTCCTGTCATAGATTCTATTTCCAGAGCCAAATGGTTCGTTAACTTTATTAACGATTGTACCCGTGTCACGTGGACATACCTTATGAAAAATAAATCCGAAGTTTTTCAATTTTTTTTTAATTTTTTCCGTCTTGTCCAACTCAATTTGGAAAAAATATCAAAAGAATTAGGTCTGATAATGGTACTAAATATGTGAATCATGAATTTCTCAATTTTTTGTCTCATAATGGTATTGTTCATGAACTAACCTGTGTCAACACCCCTCAACAAAATGGGGTTGCTGCAAGAAAGAATTGTCATCTTCTTGAGGTAGCTAGAGCTCTTCTTTTTCAAATGTCTGTTCAAAAAAATTACTGGGGAGAAGTTGTGTTAACTGCCACATATCTCATCAACAGGTTACCCACTCGTATCTTGAATGACAATAGTCCTATAGAGTCTCTATTGTCTTTTGTTCCTTCTTCTTCCCTAATAACAAGTCTACCTAGTCGAGTCTTTGGATGTGTTGTTTTAGTTCATTCTCACCCTCCTAACCGTGGTAAATTAGATCCCAGAGCTCTTAAATGTGTCTTTATTGGGTATCCTTCTAATAAAAAGGGTACAAATGTTATCATCCTCAAAGTTGTCATGTCTTTATCACCATGGATGTCACCTTTCATGAAACAAAATCCTTTTATGTCAGTCCACCACTTCAGGGGCAGAAAGCACTTGAAGTGGATGAACTCTCCTTTTTGTCATTACCATGTTTGTCTTTGTAGGATGCCCAAGACATAAGAAATGAAGCAACCATAGTCCACAGTGAGGAAGAAGAGGAAGACAATTTTTTTGGCAAAAAATAT
Source organism: Vigna reflexopilosa (assembly GCA_027742785.1). Lineage (NCBI taxonomy): Eukaryota > Viridiplantae > Streptophyta > Magnoliopsida > Fabales > Fabaceae > Vigna > Vigna reflexopilosa. The sequence continues at coordinate 3,775,103 of CM050926.1, read as the reverse complement.
GAAAGAAGAGAACAACCCACTTCGACTCTCGAGCAAGAAAAATTGTTTAATCCGGAGGTGAGGATCCTTGAAGATATCAATGAGGAGGAGGTAAGTATTACTGAGGATTTACTCATTGCATTGAGAAAGGGAAGAAGATCATGTGCTAAATATCCTATTTCTCAGTATGTTTGCACTAACAATCTCTCTGATAAGCATAAAAGTTTTATTGTTGCCATTGATGCCACAGAAATTCCAACCTCAATCCAGGAGGCCATGAAACTTGAACATTGGAATCCAACCATGAAAGAAGAGATGAATGCATTAGAAAGAAATTCAACTTGGGAGATTGTTGATAAGCCAAGAGACAAGAAGGCAGTAGGGTGTAGATGGATATTCACAGTTAAACATAAGGCAGATGGGACAATAGAAAGATATAAAGCTAGATTGGTGGCAAAAGGATATACCCAAACATATGGGATTGATTATGAGGAGACATTTGCCCTAGTCGCAAAGATGAATACAGTTCGAGTTATTCTCGCTTTGGCTGCCCATTTTGGATAGGACTTACACCAGATGGATGTAAAGAATGTCTTTCTTCATGGAGATCTGGATGAGGAAGTGTACATGGAGATTCCCCCGGGTTTTGAAGTGAAAAATGAAAGAAACAAGGTATGCCTCCTGAAGAAAGCATTGTATGGTCTTAAGCAATCCCCTAGAGCATGGTTTGGAAGATTTACCAAAGCAATGGTTTCCTTGGGATACAGACAAAGCCAAGGAGATCATACTCTATTCATAAACCACTCTTCTATAGGTAAACTCACTCTATTGCTTGTCTATGTGGATGATATGATTATTGCAGGAGATGATGAAACAGAAAAATTGGCATTAAAAGAAAAATTGGCAGCTTAATTTGAAATGAAAGACCTAGGAAAACTCAAATATTTTCTTGGAATAGAGGTGGCCTACTCCAAGAATGGAATTTTCATCTCACAAAGGAAATATGTACTTGATCTCCTCAAAGAAACAGGAAAGTTGGGATGTAGAACCTCAACTGTTCCTATAGAACAGAATCACAGAATTGGAAGTGAAGAAAGTTCTCCTGTAAAGAAGGCCCAATATCAGAGATTGGTGGGAAAATTGATTTATCTATCACACACAAGACCAGACATTGCTTATGCAGTTAGTGTAGTGAGCCAATTTATGCATGATCCTAGAGAGAGACACACGCAAGCAGTTGATAAAATTCTCCAATACTTGAAGTAAAGTCCAGGAAAACGGGCTATTATTCAAAATGGAACACACATTGACTATGAAGATATATACTGATGCTGATTATGCAGGATCTATTACTGACAGAAAATCTACTTCTGGGTATTGTGTATTTCTTGGAGAAAGTCTAGTAACATGGAGAAGCAAAAAGCAAGATAGAGTGTCCCGTTCTAGTGCCAAAGCTGAATTTCGAGCCCTTGCTCATGGAATGTGTGAAGGACTCTGGATGAAAATCATTTTGGATGATCTTAAATCAAAGTGTAGCACTCGGTGCAACTACACTGTGAAAATAAGTCTGCTATGAGCATAGCCCATAATCCAGTGCAACATGACAGAACCAAACAATTGAAATTAACAAACATTTCATCAAAGATAATCTTGACAGAGGCTTTGTGATTACAACTCATGTTCCTACAGAACATCAAATAGCAGATATTTTTACAAAAGGGCTTCCTCCGGGTAGATTTCAAGATCTTGTAGGCAAGTTAGGAATGATTGATACTCATTTACCAACTTGAGGGGGAGTGTTGTAATTTGAGATAATATCTTTAGAATCTTCCTAATTAGAGGAAATAGATACGTAAAATTTAATTTAATTTAATTTTATTTTTTCCTAGTTTTCCTAGTTTCCCTATTTCCCTTTTTAGGAGATCTAGATTATTACAAATAGAGGATATGAGAATGTATTTTTCATCATTCGAGAATAATAATAAGTCTTATTTTCAACTGTAGTTTTAGGAAAACCCCAAGACTGAGCTTCTATACAATCATTCTAACACTACAAGGGCACCGATATGTATCCTCTCCTAGAGGATCATGGAATTACGTCCATGAACCTGTTAACACTCTGGCAAGTGTACCAGATCGTTCCAAGGAATATAATTGGTAAACTCAATATCGTTCTTCCCAAAGGACTCGCCGACCTTATCGTTCATGCAAATTGAAATTGTAAGACTTGTAAAGAAAAATTAATTGGTTTTGATGCAAGAAGCAAAAAGTAAACATGCAAATGCGATTGATTCAATTGACGAGAAAAAGACTATGGATGAATGGAGTTGTTGGGGTTTACAATTTCATTTTATCTGCTCTCTCTTATCTACTCCTCTTATTTAATTCACTTTGTTATCTAACTATTATGCAAACTTTCTTAGTCTACCCTTAACCCGATCCCTCGGCGAAAAGAGCCTATTAATAATTACTAGCTTGCTATCCCTAGCCTCCCCTAGGAATTAATAATGCATTATAAACGGAAGCGAAAAAAATTGATCGTCCTACCCCTTATCCCTAGGTGGTATTGCTTAATCAAGGAATTTCCCCCAGTTCATGACAGCACCGTACGTTCCCGTATTAATAAAGACAAACAACAATTATCGAATGAGTTAAACGATAAAAGCATTAAGCGCAGGTGAGAAACCCGATAATTGATAATCAAAGCATATGACAAGCATATAAATAAATAAGAGTTTCAATAAAAGAGAGTTTCAAAAGATTACATTGTTCCCCAACAACAAAAGGGTTTAGTTCACCATTGTCATGGTGAAACTAGATGAAAAATGATGGAAGAATGGATAAACAAACCCTAGATTGGATAAAAAGGAGCCTAAGCATCCAAGAGATCTTCTCCAAGGAGTGAAAATTAGGTCTGGCCGCCCTCTCTGTCAAAAGAATACATTTAAACTCGCACTAGGGCTATTTATAACTGAGGAGCGTCACAAAATTTAAGCCCAAGCCCAGCAGCCAACCGCCCGGCGTCACACTTTGGCGCCCGGCGGTTTCCCCTTTATCGCGCTACCGCCCGGCGGTTTGCCTCATATCGCAAAACCGCCTGGCTGCACCGCCTAGGCGCCAGACAATGACTTCTCCCCGCATTTTGGCCGCCCAACGTTGGATTTTGGCGCTGGGCGGTTCCTAGACTCTTCCTTTCTTCATGTTTCTTCTTCTTCCTTGAGTCTAAGACCTTCCATCTTCAATCCCATTTTTCATTCTCATCAAAAACGCTGCAAAACAATGCAAAATAAGCATAATACCTCTAGAAACAGCTTTTGACTCTCAACTGACTCAACTTACATGTTTTTCTTGATTCTAAGCTCATTCTAAGCCTTGAAGGTTGTATTTTAACCTCAAATGAAGCATGAAAATAATTGTTTTTCAACCGTTATCACAACCCCAAACTTAGAACTTTGCTTGTCCTCAAGCAAACAAAACAAAACTTGGCTTTCCACTTTTTCATCCAATAGTTCAACACTCCTAACATTTATGACAAGACTACTCAATCTCAGATTTTCAGTAGAATCAAACCAAGATGCATGCATGCTTTCAATTTAATTCAGTTCACATGATAACTTATTTCTCAACAGATGTTACATTTATGAATGATCAATCCACTACGCAAAAATGTAAGCATGAAATTTAACAATTCTCACCAAGAAAGTGTTTCACTCAATAACTCAAGTGTTTAGGATGGCACTCCAACTCTCTATTATTCACAGGTCTCATGAAACAAAATTGCCATTCATCTAAAACAATCAAAATCTTCACACGCAAATGCCATCACAAGGACTTTTCTAAGGCTTGTATTGAGGCTGGGCTAACAAGAAAAATTGGTTTTTCTGGAATGCAAAATCCTTGAGTTAAGAGAGGTACAATAATATTCAAAGTTTAAGCGCAACTCTCCATCTCACCAATCTCACTTATTCCCAACTTCTTCCCTTTTCTTTTATTTTTACATTGAGCTCATCTTCCATGCTTTTCCTCTTTTCTTTTCTTTTTCTCATGCATTTTTTCTTTCTTCACATTTGAGCTCAATGCTTTTCAATTGCCTTTCAATTTCCCCCATACATCCCCAAACTTGAACCTTGTCAACACATACAGTAAAGCTTAACCCAACTCAAGGTAAAGAATTTCAAACCAAGAGTTCTCATCCTGTTTAAGGCTAAGGTTCAAAAAGGGTATAGTATTTCAAGCACTTTTGGTGAAAAATTTGGCTAGAGAAGGGTTATCAAAAATGGCCTTGATCATATGACAATCACATGCAATTCAATCAATCATCAAGATTAAGGTAAAATCATTCATGTTTTCCAGTGAACAATACATACAATAATGAAAACTCTGGAGCTCAATTCCTCACACAACATGCTTTCTCACACATCATTCATTGATACACCCTGCTTAGCATCATAACCACAATCATAATTCATCACACATCTGTTCACATTGCTAGTGAACTTTGTCACTTAGATATCAACATGCAACACAACTCAATTATCATTCTCATCCAATTATCATCAAATAGATTTATCATGCATGTCATTCAGTCAAACATTGTCAGAAAAGTCTTCAAGCCAAGCATAAACAATAAAATAAAAATAAAAATTCAACCTATTCTAAGAATTTAAAATGCAAAAGTGAAAGAAGGAATCTAGGTTGCCTCCTAGTAGCGCTTGTTTAACGTCACAAGCCTAACCCAAACCTGGTCTAGCACTTGTCAACAAGTGCCTCCCAACACCCTTCAGTAGGTGTACTATCCTGTGTTCTTCAGTAACTTCATAGAGATTAGCATCCCCTAGTAGATGCTACCCAAAAATTGTTCAAACCTCCAAAAATTACATGTCCAATCAAACAAATAAAAAATAAACAAACTGTTTTATAATACAAAATATATTCTCCAGCAAATCAAATCTTCTTCTTCACGTCCGGATCTTCATCACCCCAATTCTTCAACTGTCTTTTGTCCACTCTTCGAATTGCTGTGGAGTATGGCCTTCTGATCTCTACCATTCCTTCCTCCTTAAGCTTTCTATTCACAATCCACTTCCTGTTTTTATATCTTACTGCCATGCCACGTAGGAATGGTGTGTCCTCTGAATGGGTTGATTCTCCTTTGTCTACCTTCTTCTCCTCAAATATCTGCAAAATATTACAACTATTAAGATGATCAATACCTGTGGTGCTCTCCTCTCTTGCCGCTTCACTTCTGGCCTTTTTATATCTGGATCTTCTTCTTATTCTCATTCTGTTTTCTTCAGAGCCACTATAAGTTAGCACTTGGTCTTGATCTTTTAACAGCATTCTCCCATCATGGACATGTATCACCATTTTAGAAGTCCTCATGAAAGGTCTTCCCAAAATTAATGGAATTCTTCCTTCATTTGCCATGTCCACTACCAGAAAATCAATCAATAACTCCAACTCCTCAATTTGAACAATTGCATTTTCCACCATACCAACTAGCTTCTTATTAGATTCATCCGCAACAGTCCGGGTAATATTGGTTGGTTTTAATTTTAGCCCTCCAATCTTCTTGAAATAACTAAAGGGCATCAAATTAACACTTGATCCTGAATCGATCATGGCTTTCCCTATATTCACATTATTAATAACACAAGGAAGAGTCAAATTCCCTGAGCCCTTCAATTTTGGTGGATGGTCCTTCTTCCTAGGCTTGACACCCCTTTCCTGATCTTCTTCATCATTAAGATCAATTACCTCCCCAAGATAATACTTGATTCTCTTATCATAATCAGGAATTTGCGGAAGCACTAAAGGAGTAACAGTCACCTGATTAAAAATTTCCCTGAATGGCTCTCGGTGATTCTTTTTCTCTTTCTCTTTGTCTTCATTACTTTTCTGCTTGTTGAAATTATCAGCACTCATCATCTCTTCACCTTCTTCCTCGCTGCTCTCAATAACAATTATTTCCCTTTCTGTTTTCCTTTTTCTTGTCAGAACAACTTTGCACTCCTCTTTAGGGTTAACATCAGGGTTGGCCCTAAACTGATTCTTCTCGGTGGTTTCTATCCTTTTTTACAGTTGCCCAATCTGTGTCTCCAATGCTCTGAAGCTGGCTTGGTCACTAGCTTGTTGAGATTCGTAAACCTTCAAGAATTTATCGAATCTCTCATTTAATCCTCTAACAGTCTCTGTCAAGTTGCTCACCTGCTGCCATAAAGGTGACAGTTGTTGCTGCCGGAAGCTTCCTACTTGCCCAAAGGAATTATTCTGATTTTGTCCAATGCTCGGGTGGTTCTTCCAACCTTGGCTAGAATTGCCTTGGTTAGCGTTACCTTGCCTGTATTGGAATTGATTTCCCATGTAGTTGAATTCCTGCTGCATTTCTTCGGGAAAAGCACATTAACCATTAATATGGTCACCACCACATAAATCACAATGTTGTGGAGTTTGAGAGATATTCCTTATCCCCTTTGGAAGTTCAGAAAGGACCTTTGTTAGCTTATATAGTTTTTGAGTAAGGAGATGATTCTGAGCAACCATAGCATCATCAGCAGGAAGATGCAAAAGTCCTCGTTTTTGTACACCCCTTTCACTTTGCGTCACTTCATTCATAGCCATGTCTTCAATCAGTGGGTAGGCCTCATCTTTAGTATTTCTGTTTATGCTGCCTCCAACTGAAGCATCTAGCATCATCTTTGACTGAGTGTGTAGGCCTGCAAGGAAAGCAAGTATATATGAGGTCTTATCGAACCCATGGACTGAGGTCTGCCTTAACAGGCCTTTAAATTTGTCCCAAGTCTGTCTAAGAGTTTCTTCCATTCCTTGCTTGAATGAAGAAATTTCCAGCTTCCCTTGATTGATCTTTGTCTGCGGAATGAATTTAGTGACAAATTGTTTTGCCACCGCCTCCCAATTTCTGAAAGTACCTTCTGGGAATGAATGCAACCAATCTTTAGCGTTTCCTCCTAGAGAAAAAGGAAACAAGCTGAGTCTGACCCTGTCATCCGAAACTCCGTTCATCTTGACTGTATTGCAAATTTCACCAAAAATAGTCAAATGATTATAAGGATTCTCATTTAACAGCCCGTGAAATTGGTTACTCTGTACTAGATGGATGAGTGCAGGGTTCATCACCATGTTTGTTGCATTATCTGCTGGTATGGCTATACTGTTGAAATGCAAAGGACCTACTGTGTTTGATGCGTCCCCCAGTGTGCGTCTTGGTGGGAGTTGGTCTGCCATCTCCTCTATGCCCTGTGCAAAAGTATCTAGTGAAGATTGCAGAAGTCGTTCAGGAGAAGAAAAATTTTCACGTTCAGGACAACTAATTTTCCTTCTTCTCCCGTTTGATAGCCCTTCTAGAAGAGGTTGTTAGTTCTTTTTACTTCTAGTGTGTATTGTTTCCTGCATACACAAGAAACAAAAACCCTAAAAGAAATTTTAAATAAAAATAATAAAACATAAAAAAAAATTTAAACAAAACAAAATATAAACAATAATTACAAACAAGTCAAATTTCAGGCAATTCACACTACTTGAAAAAGTTAAACCACGAGTCCCAGGCAACGACGCCAAAAACTTGTTAACACTCTGGCAAGTGTACCAGATCGTTCCAAGGAATATAATTGGTAAACTCAATATCGTTCTTCCCAAAGGACTCGCCGGCCTTATCGTTCGTGCAAATTGAAATCGTAAGACTTGTAAAGAAAAATTAATTGGTTTTGATGCAAGAAACAAAAAGTAAACATGCAAATGCGATTGATTCAATTGACGAGAAAAAGACTATGGATGAATGGAGTTGTTGGGGTTTACATTTTCATTTAATCTGCTCTCTCTTATCTACTCCTCTTATTTAATTCGCTTTGTTATCTAACTATCATGCAAACTTTCTTAGTCTACCCTTAACTCGATCCCTCGGCGAAAAGAGCCTATTAATAATTACTGGCTTGCTATCCCTAGCCTCCCCTAGCAATTAATAATGCATTATAAACGGAAGCGAAAAAAATTGATCGTCCTACCCCTTATCCCTAGGTGGTATTGCTTAATCAAGGAATTTCCCCCAGTTCATGACAGTACCGTACGTTCCCGTATCAATAAAGACAAACAACAATTATCGAATGAATTAAACGATAAAAGCATTAAGCGTAGGTGAGAAACCCAATAATTGATAATCAAAGCATATGACAAGCATATAAATAAATAAGAGTTTGAATAAAAGAGATTTTCAAAAGATTACATTGTTCCTCAAAAACAAAAGGGTTTAGTTCACCATTGTCATGGTGAAACTAGATGAAAAATGATGGAAGAATGGATAAAAAAACCCTAGATTGGATAAAAAGGAGCCTAAGCATCCAAGAGATCTTCGCCAAGGAGTGAAAATTAGGTCTGGCTGCCCTCTCTATCAATAGAATACATCTAAACTCGCACTAGGTCTATTTATAACTGAGGAGCGTCACAAAATTTAGGCCCAAGCCCAGCAGACAACCGCCCAGCGTCACACTTTGACACCTGGCGGTTTCCCCTTTTTCGCGCTACAGCTCGGCGATGAATTGTATCGCCCGGCGGTTTGCCTCATATCGCAAAACTGCCTCGCTGCACCGCCTAGGCGCCATATAATGACTTCTCCCCGCATTTTGGCCGCCCAGCATTGGATTTTGGCGCTGGGGGGTTCCTAGACTCTTCCTTTCTTCATGTTTCTTCTTCTTCCTTGAGTCTAAGACCTTCCATCTTCAATCCCATTTTTCATTCTCATCAAAAACATTGCAAAACAATGCAAAATAAGCATAATACCTCTAGAAACAGCTTTTGACTCTCAACTAACTCAACTTACGTGTTTTGCTTGATTCTAAGCTGATTCTAAGGCTTGATGGTTGTATTTTAACCTCAAATGAAGCATGAAAATAACTGTTTTTCAACCGTTATCAGAACCATACTTGTACACTTACACTAATCACCACTTTGTTACATTCAATCATCAAACATGCCTCACACTTTCACATGCTTTCAATGAAATAACTTTACCATCATCGTACCATGCAATTCAATCAGTACATGCATTTATATAAGCCAAAACAGAGCAAAGATAAAATGCCTAGACTTAAGGGGTTCGCATAGCGCACCCCATAACTCGCAAGGCGAAACTGTGTTGTTTTGCAAAGCACACCCCCATAATTTGCAAGGCAAATTAATCTGGTAGAGGCTCCAGACCTCTAGTCTCTCGTAGAGCGTACCAGCTCGCATAGCGAGAGACCCCAAGCAAAGAGCTCCTCCCTAAAGCATCTCGCTATGCGAGAGTATTCGCATAGCGAGTCTGCATGATCTGCAGAAAGCCAGTTTTGTAGAATCATACAAGTCATGCCCCTTCAACCACTTTTAACTCTCCAACCTAACTTTTAACATTCCTAATTCATGATATGGACCTATTTAAACTTGTCTAGATGGATTTTAACAACTAAGAAATGATTCTTAAGTGGTTTATGCTTGAATTTAATTCTAAAACACTCATTCTCATGACTTAGGGGTTCCAATTCAATTCTATCATTTCTAATATGTCTTAGTTCAGTTTTACATGCCTAACAAGTCACAACTGACTTGTCTAAGTTGCCCAAATAGACCAAATGCACCCAATACACCAAATGCTTAAAATCACCCTCTCACTTCCCTTCAAACAACTTATGATACTCAATAATTATTAAACTGCCTATTAAATTACTTATCACAACAGATTACTTACCCCCAACCCCATTCTTACTAATCCAATTGGTCATCGGATAAGAATCAAATGTTTGACGCATCAAACTCACCATGACGCAAGCACATATGACTAGTCACAACTGACTGGATCAGACTAGGGCTGCTTTATGATCAGGGATGTGCCAACTCTGGTTTTTATGATTCCTCTATCCTACCAACAAAGTGCTCTCAACAAGTTCCAAATGAGCCCTCTAAACTGTCTCAATACTCCATACACACCCTAGACCACAGTTACTCAAAATCACTATCTCAATCTCTCTCAAAAGACCCAAAACGCTCTATTTCCACTTAGGCTTCTATCCAATTCAACCATAATAGTTTTAATACTCTAAGTACTCCCAACATGCCCAATTTAGAACAACAAAGTTCATCAAGAACAAATCACCACAGCACATTACAGATTCACAGATTTAACATCATAGCATATGGAATTCAAGCCACCAAAATTCAACATTAAACCCAAACAACATACTCATTCCAAAATTTTATCACATAAGAACATCATAAAATCAATTTCAGAAAAAGCCTTACCTTTTTGGTCTCACTGTACAGCTTGCTGGAAAATGCCCTAACAGTACCTCCACACAAAGGCAAGTTCAACAATACCTATAAGCCACCAAATTGGTGTAGAGTACAACCCTTAGAGCTTGTTTGGACAAAAAACGAAGAGGGACACTTACTAGTCACATGCAACCAGTAAAGTTGCATGCCCTAGCTGCAAGAATAGTGAAAGAAAAAGGGGAAAAACGACTTACCAGTCGGAATGAAGAAAACGTTCTGTAAAAATGGAACTCTCTACGCCGTGAACGCTTGAGCACCTTCAGAATAAAGATTGAACGGTTCAGTGAAGTGATACTTTGGAGAGAAGGCAAAGAACCTGAAGTTCTTAGTTCTAGAGAGAGAAAGGGCTAGGCTAATGAATCAGATTTCTGAGATACCCTTTCTAAAGTCAGTATGTCTTAACCTTCAAGGACCTAATGGCATCAACTTAAGGCCCAATAGTCCTTGACCCATTTTTCATATCCTTACAATATATATTATCATATTCATAGTTTCATGATTTAGGTATATCTTAATTTTAAGATATAATTAGTAATTTGATTTTTATATTTAAGTTTTTTATTTATTTTGATTCCTGTATTTTTTTTTTATTCTGACTCTTTATTTTATAAAATGAAATGAATTATTATGTTTAAAAAAGATACTTAATATAATTAACGTTAGAAATACCAAAATCTGAGTGATCCATATGTTAAAATTAGAAAATTTTAAGATAAAATACTTCGAATTTGATATATGACAAGCATATATATATATATATATATATATATTTGATATTTAACTAACTATTTTTAAACTCAGGTAATGTCGATTTAATGAATGTTATATTAAATAATTTTAAGAAATAAAAACTGAATTAAAACAATATAAAAAGAAAAAAGAAATCAAAGATATAAATACAAGAATCATTAAACCTAATAAGAACGAAAAAAAATTGTTATGTAATACTTTTTATTTCAAGTTACGAGAGTTTACTACTATCTCTATATAATTTATATTGTAGAAGGTTTTTTTTTAAGATTTTAGCCACTCTTATTAGTAATTATTATTTTGTGTATTAGTAATATGGCCAGACATTTCTGTTGGTAAGAAGCACAATACGTTTGTGGCCCATAAAAGAGATAAAATATCTCTGCTTTGATAATGTTGACAGAGTGAGTCGAGCTACAATGAGAGAGAGAAAAAACCTCGAAGCTTCTTCTGGGTGCTAGAGAGAGAAGCCGATGGTGGTTCTCTGCTGGCTCAAGATCACGATGGACGGAAGAATGGAAGAAGACAAAGTTGATGAGGACGAGGAAAAAGGTAAGAAAAACAGAACCTTTCTTTATTACTGTTTGAACTGAGTCTAATGTATGTTCTTCACTTTGCAAAAGAGATGGGGAGAGCTCTATTTATAGAGCCCTTTGGGGAAACACGGGGAAACAAACATAAGAAGGAAAAATAATCAAACAAAGGGTCGATTACTGTCATTTAGACGGTAATCTTAAACTTAATAGCCTCCCCTCAAGCTGGATGGTGTATACTCACCAAGCCAAGCTTGGGAACTATAGATCTGAACCTAACACGGTGGGGAAACTTGGTGAAGATGTCGGCCAGCTGTTCATCGGATCGGACGGGAAGAAGATGCAAAAGATCAGGCTGTATTTTCTCACGAACAACATGACAGTCAAGCTCTATGTGCTTGGTCCGTTCGTGAAAGTTCTGGTTATGAGCTATGTGTCTTGTAGACTTGTTGTCGCAGTATAGGGTCGGAGTCCCTGTTTCCTGTATTTAAAGGTCTTGAAGTATATAGTGAATCCACTGTATTTCACATATAGTGGCAGCTAAAGCACGATATTCCGCTTCGGTGGAGGATCTGGAAACGGTCCTTTGCTTCTTAGATTTCCAAGAAATGAGAGATGATCCAAGGGAAACACAAAATCCCATAGTGGATCTTCTAGTATTCGAACATGTTGCCTAATCAGAGTCGCTAAAGGCTTTTAAATGTATTGGAGAGTCAGCGGCAAAGAACAATCCTTCCGAAGGCTTAGATTTTATATACCTGAGTACATGTTGGACAGCCCTATAATGATAGTTAGTAGGAGATTGCATGAATTGACTAAGTAAATTAACTGAAAAACATAAGTCAAGTCTGGTATTGGTGAGATAGAGTAACTTCCCTATCAGTCTTTTGTATGAACCAGGGTCGTCTAGGTAGTTGTCCACCTTATACAGCGAATTTGTGTCACTCAAGAAGGGAGCAGTGGATGGTTTGCATCCCAGCATTCTCGTTTCCTCAAGAATGTCCAATGCATACTTTCTTTGGCATAAATGAATCCCTCTTTTAGATCTGGCAACTTCCAACCCTAGGAAATATTTGAGTTCTCCTAGATTCTTTATTCTGAACCTTTTGTGCACAAGTTCCTTTATGTGATTGATCTCAGACATGGAGTTTCTTGCCAACACAATGTCATCAACATATACAAGTAGGGCAGTGAATCTTGTAGGTGTCCTTTTTATAAACAATGAGTGGTCAGATTTAGATTGAGCATAATCAACAAAAATGAGAAAAGAAGATAATTTCTCAAACCATTGCCTGTTGGCTTGTTTTAGCCCATATAGGGACTTTCTTAGCCTGCAAACCTGACCCTTTTCATGGACACCAAGACCAGGTGATGGCTCCATGTAGACTTCTTCATTTAGGTCCCCATGTAGGAAGGCGTTGTCAACATCAAGTTGATGGAGAAACTAGTTGTTTGAGGCTGCAAGGGCAATAAGCAACCTCACAGTAGTGAGCTTGGCCACGGGAGAAAAAGTGTCCAGGTAGTCTATTCCTTCCTATTGAGTGTATCCTTTTGCTACCAAGCGAGCTTTGTACCTTTCTATAGTACCATCAGCCTTGTATTTGATTTTATACACCCACTTGCAACCTATGGGGATTTTTCCCGGAGGTAATTGTGTTAAATACCATGTGTCATTGTCTTGTAGAGCTTTTATTTCTCTCTGCATAGCTTCTGCCCATTCATGCATGCCTTTTGCTTCATTGTAAGTTTGGGGTTCATTAGTCCCAGTGATAGCCATGGTGTACTTCAAATGTTTTTCTGACAAATTATCATAACACAATAGATCATAAATCGGGTATGGTGTTTTAAAACTATTTTTCACAGATAAGGATTGATTAACCTGGTGCACATAGTCATTTAGATATCCTGGAGTCCTTCTGACTTTGTTAGACTTTCTGCAGTTTTGATTTTCTTGATTCTCATCTCTGCTGTCATTGTTATCTCTGTCATCAACGATCTGGTGTGTCTCTCTTTGATCATTATCACGTATCTCATCATGTCTTTTATCATCAGTGTTGTTCTGGTCACCTAGAAGATCATTGAGAGAAGCAGTTTGATCTTCTTCAGTGTTAACAGTCTCTCTGTCGTCTTGCTGACCTTTGTAGGGAAAGATGTCTTCATAAAAGACAATGTTTCTGTTTATAAGAAGTTCTTTACTGTTGATATCTAGAACAATGTAACCCTTGACACCACTCTTGTAGCCAAGGAAAATTCATTTTCTAGCTCTAGGATCAAGCTTACTCCTGCTGTTCTTAAGAGTCGAAGCAAAACATAAGCATCCAAAAGTTTTGAGATCTAAATAGGTGGGGGGGAGGTCATAGACTAGATCATAGGGTGTCTTATTGCCAAGAATAGGAGAAGACAACCTATTTATTAGGTAAACCGCATGACTAACAGCATAAGACCAATATGCATTAGGAATATTAGATTGGAAAAGAAGTCCACGAGTCACATTAAGTATGTGCTGATGTTTTCTCTCCACAACAGAATTCTATTTAGGAGTTTCAACACAACTCCTTTGATGATTGATGTCATGCAAATCATAAAAATTCTCACAGTTAAATTCAGGCCCATTGTCTGTCCTAATAGTTTTAATCATTTTGTTAAACTGATTTTTAACCTTAACAATAAAATTCTGTAGTAAATTTCTGGTTTGGCCCATATTGTTCATTAGAAAAATCCAAGTGTGTCTACTATAATCATCAACTATAGTGAGAAAGTACCTATGACCATGAACAGAAAGAGTGGAAAGAGGACCCCATATATCACAGTGAACAATTTCAAAACATTTTGTAGTTATAGAAATACTTCTAGAAAATGGAAGTTTGTGTTGTTTAGCATAGTGGCAGGTATCACAAACAATGTCAGGACCCATTTGCGCATAGGGAAATTTTTCACATATCTTTTTTGCAACTTTTTGTCCAGGGTGGCCTAGCCTATAGTGCCACAAATTTACATCAATATTTCTAAAAGTAAAGACAGACTTTGAAACGTAATTTTGGTCCGGATTAGGAAAAGCTTGTAGGTAGTAGAGGCCTTTGCAAGAGTTAGCATACCCAATCATCCTCAATGTAGAATTCTCCCTTATCTGACAAGTCTCATAAGAAAAAGTTAGGCTGCAGTTTAAGTCTTTAATAAGGCTTTAGACAGAGATTAGATTAAAGAAAAAATCTGGAATGTATAAAACATTAAAAATAACAAAGTCTTTAGAGAATTGCACGGTTCCTGCATGTTCAGTAGTGAGCGCAGTGTTGTTTGGCAATCTGATAGAAATAGGCTTGATTTTATAAAAGATGATAAAATTTCTTTTATCATGTGTCACATGATCTGTGGCACTAGTGTCAATAACCCAAGATAGATTACCTTGTTTGTTTTCTATGCTGTCTCTCTGGACTTGATTGACCTTGTGAGTGGGTTCATCAACCAACTCTATCATCTTAAGAAGTTTCTGCATTTGTTCTGGTGTAAAGGAATTAAGACTAGTATTGTTGTTGGTCTGATGAGTGTGTTGCATACCTTCTGGACAAGAGTTGCTCTGGCAAGCATTGTCAGAGCCCCAATCACCCTTTTTGTCTTGATTTCTGTCACCCTTTTTATACCAAAGTGGGTAACCATGCTTGGAATAGCACTCATCCATAGTGTGGTTCATTTTATTACAGTAGGAGCATTGTTTTCCATAGTTAGGGTTCTTTCCCCTTCCTCTTCCTTGACCATGCTGTCCAACACCACGTCCTTGCCCTTTCCAGGTCTGATCAGGTTTCCAGTAACCACTTTTCTCAGTGACATTAGCCAGGATTTTGGTTTCAGCAATGGCCAAGCCTGATTCTTGTCTGCCTTGTCTCTCTTGTTGCATAATCAGTGAGAAAACACGATTAATATTGAGGAGAGGATCCATCAAAAGGATTTGGGTCCTCACAGTGTTGTAGGTATCATTCAGCCCCTTCAAGAAACATATGACATGCTCCATTTCTCTGTACTTTAGAGAAATCTTGTAGAGCTCACAGCTACATGGGATGTTACACGTACAAGTGGGTATGGGTCTTAGGGATTCTAATTCTTCCCAGAGA
The DNA here is from genome assembly GCA_027742785.1 of Vigna reflexopilosa. Classification (NCBI taxonomy): domain Eukaryota; kingdom Viridiplantae; phylum Streptophyta; class Magnoliopsida; order Fabales; family Fabaceae; genus Vigna; species Vigna reflexopilosa. The sequence goes on along the minus strand of CM050926.1, from coordinate 3,759,418 downwards.
ATCTTTAAATCTGTGAAAAACTGATTCACTCCTCTTTCTCCCTGTTTGATCGAATGAATATCTTGTAGTAAGTGATAAATTTTAAAATAATCACCCTTGGAGAATCTTTCCTTCAACTCATCCCATAGTTCCTTTGCTTCTTCAACATATATCACACTTTCTGCAATCTGTGGAGAAAGTGTCTTTATTATCCAGGAAAGAACCATCATATTGCACCTTTCCCAAGCATCAAACAATTCTTCACTTCTTTGGGGTTTCTTGATTGACCCATCAATGAATTTGATTTTATTCTTGGAAAGCAAGGCCCTTCTCATGCTTCTGCTCCAAGAAGAGTAGTTATTTTCGTTTAGAACCTGAGTTATGAGGGTGAGTCTTGGGTTCTCCCCTGGGTGTAGGTAGAAAGGGCTGAGAGGATTAATTGATTGATCTAGTGTGTTAGCTGATTGATCCAGTCGTCTGTCTGATTGATCCATGGCAGGAAATATCCAAGAAAAACCAAGAAACACTAAAAGAAGATACCAAGAATGAAAACAGGGGCAGCGAAAGCAGAGCAGGCATTAAACCTGCTCTGATACCATATTAGTAATATGGCCCAGACATTTCAGTTGGTAAGAATCCCAATACGTTTGTGGCCCGTAAAAGAGATAAAATATCTCTGCTTTGATAATGCTGACAAAGTGAGTCGAGCTTCGGTGAGAGAGAGAGAGAGAAAACCTCGAAGCTTCTTCTGGGTGCTAGAGAGAGAAGCCGATGGTGGTTCTCTGCTGGCTCAAGATCACGACAGACGGAAGAATGGAAGAAGACAAAGTTGATGAGGTGATAACGGTTGAAAAACCGTTATTTTCATACTTAATTTTGATATCAAATGCATTCTTGTTGACTTAGAAACTTGTTTGGAATCATGATTTTTCTTTAGTATTGTGAATAAAAGAGTTGAGGACATGTTTTATGATTTTATCATTAAATTCCCTTGATTTTGTAGGTTTTTGGAATGAATTGAAAGAAAGGTTGAAGTATCAAAGGGTTGCAGTGCAGAAAAGTCAACTAGTCAACCAGAAAAGTCAATCAGTCAACTAGAAAGGTCAACCAGTCAACCAGAAAAGTTGACCAGAGCGCTGAGCGGTGGTTTTGGGCGTTGAGCGGCGGCTTTGGGCGCTGAGCGGCAGTTTTGGGCGCTGAGCGGTGGCGCTGAGCGCCAGTTTTGCCTGTTTTTTCACTATTTTTCGCTTAGGGGGACCGCTGAGCGGTCCTGTGACTATGAGGCAAACCCCTGAGCGCCATTTTTTAGCGCTGAGTGTTAGGGACGCGGGCTTGGACCTGTTTTTTTGTTATTTTTATGATCTGTTTGGGCTTAGACTTGTTTTCTGTTATTTTTATGCCTTATTTAAAGGCCAAAACGTCTTAGGGTTTGTATCTTTTGATGGGTTAAACACAGAAACACATTTTTCACCCCTTTGGGGGTAGATTTGGAGATGGTGACAGCTCTCCTTTTCTCCTTTTTAGGGTTTCTATCTCTTTCATTCCATTATTCACCTAGTTTCTCCATGACGATGGAGAACTAACCTTATTTGTTGCTGGGGAAAGATGTAACCTCTAAACTCTCTTATATTGAAATTCTTGTTTTATTCATATGCTTGCATATGCTGTTATTATCAATTGTTGGGTTCTTTATCTATGCTCTATGCTATTATCATTTAACTCATTTGATAAATAGATGTTTTCCTTTGTCGATACGGGGACGTACGTGGAAGTCATGAACTGATAGGGAATTTCTTGATTAAGCAATACCACCTAGGGATAGGGGGGTAGGACGATCAATTGTATTTTGCTTCTGTGGTACTTGCGTTGCTAGTTACTAGGAGAGACTAGGGATAGTAAGCCAGTAACTAGTAGTAGGCTCTTCTCATCGAGGGATCAGGTTTAGGGTAGACTAAGAAAGTTTGCATGACAATTAGATAATAAATCGAATTTAATAAGAAAAGTAGATATATGAGAGTGATTGGGTGAAATCTGAACCCTAGCAACAAACCCATCTCATATTATCAACATCATCCATCCACTTTTGTGTTTAACCTCAATTGATCAAATTGCATTCATGTTTATTTTTCTGTACTTTATATTTAAAAATCCCAAAAAGCACAACAGTTTAGTGTCGTGAGTCTCTTGGGAAAACGATACTTGGACTTATCATTTATTATTACTTGATACGATCCAGTACACTTGCTAGGGTCTTAACATGAGGACGAGAAAAGAGGTAAGAAAAACAGAACCTTTCTTTATTACTGTTTGAACTGAGTCTAATGTATGTTCTTCACTTTGCAAAAGAGATGGGGAGAGCTCTATTTATAGAGCCCTTTGGGGAAACACGAGGAAACAAACATAAGAAGGAAAAATAATCAAACAAAGGGTCGATTACTATCATTTAGACGGTAATCTTAAACTTAATATTGTGAAGTTTTGAAATTTTATTTATTTGCAACTATTTTATTTTATTGGAGAAGTTTAAAACCTCCATTTGTATTATTTATTAAAATAATATTTTCTTTATATAACAGGAAGCTATAATATTAAAATAAAACTAAATTATATTACAATATCTTTTCCGTGCAAGGCCTTTCCAAATGGCACATAGTTCAACCAAGAAAACATCTCCTTGAGACACTTTAGAGACAAAAGCACATTGTTTCACCCCTGTAATCACGAAGCAACCCTCCAAAACTGGCACTGTATCTGTTGATAGAACCATCGGTGTTTAGTTTTGTACATCCAAACTCTGGCTTTGTCCCTCACACCATCTTATGTATCTAGAAATTGGGTTGAGAATGTTAGCAATTTGGTTGAGATTCCTTATGATAACCATCCCTGTGATTCTTTTCTGAGTAGAGGATAACATGTATGTGCTATTTGTTTCATGGAACTCTGCTCATAGCTCTTTTTCCTTATCCTTCAAGCAATTTTCACTAGTAGTACTAATCTGACATATGCTTGAAACCCTGTGATAGTAGAAACAGAATAAGTATTTAGAGTCCTTCTAGTCTGAAACAGTGCAACCATTTGTGAAAAGTTCAATTATTCTTTACAGTTAAAACCTCTATAATATAAAGTGCGCACATTTTCACTCCATATTCAAATTGCGTTAGGGATACCTAATGCAACAGACTTGGCTGCTAAAGATTCAATCATGTTATGATGTTTATCAATTAACTAAAATGCACAGTTTTACTTAATTCAGATTATTATTGTATAGATTTATTAGCTTTATAGCTAATACATATTATGATCTTGATATAAGGTTACAAGAAGTAGAGTGTTAAGGGTCCGCAAATGCACCGAATCGTATCAAGTAATAATAAACGGTAAGTTTGAGTATCGTTTCCCTAAAGACTCTTAGGCCTAAACGTTCATGTGATTTCTTGATTATTTAAGACTTGAGAAAACTAAAATTAGGGTTTTTTTATGCAAAAACGAAAATTAAACATGCACATGCAAAGATTTCATCAATTGACCAAAAAGATAACGCAGTTGGATGATATGGATGAGTTGTGTTGTTGGGGTTTATGATTTCATCCTAATCCACTCTCATATTTACGAATTCTACTCAATTCTACTTCTTTATCAATGTTAATGCCACATTCTAATTTACCATAATCCCAATGTCTTGGTGAAAAGAGCCTACTCCTAATTACTAGTTTATTATGTCTAGTCTCCCTAGCAATTGATCATGCATTACACAATTCGCACAGAAGCTTAAAGGTAATTGGTCCTCTTATCCCTATGTCTAGGTAATATTGCTTCCAAGATAATTTCCTCATGTCTAGACCTACCCACATGTGTCCATATAGATAGAATCAAAGATTATGCTATTGAATAATGTCTTAAACAAAGCATGCAAATAGAATGGAGGGAAAACTCTAACAATTGATAAAAGAAAGCATATGAATATAAGTAATAATTCAACATATGAGAGTTTCAATAGGATTACATCGTTTCTCCAACAACAATGGAGGTTTAGTTCACCATAGACCTAGTGAAACTAAGTGAAAATAATGGAAAGAATGAAAAGATAACCCTAGATTTGATAAGTTGGAGCTTCCGCATCCAAAATTCGTCTCCAAGGAGTGAAGAAGTGTGTTTCTACGTCCCTTCTGCCAAAAGATCTCTTTTCTGGTTCGTGCAGAATTATTTATAACTTAGGGAAAATCACAGAACTTTGGCCCAAACCCAATAGTCCACCGCCTAGCGGTGGCTTACCGCCCAGTGGTAGGTGTGTTACTTAAAATCAACCCTCACCGTTGACGCTTGAGCGTTGGGCAGAGAGTTCCCTGAAGAGTCCACCGCTCAGCGGTGGCTTTACCGCCCGACGGTGAGGTCGACACTCAATTTCACCCCTCAGCGCTGGTGTTTAAGCATCTGCAGAGAATTCTTCTACGTGGCTGTCACTCAACGCTGAGATAGCGCTGAACGGTGGCTGCAACTCTTCATTTACTCATTTTTTCCACCTTTTCTTGTGTCCAACTCCTTTCTACTTCAACATCTTTCATTCAATTCTTGACAAAACCTGTCAAAACAAGGAAAAATCAAGCATAAAACCAAGAAAACCAACTTTGACTCTCTTATTTTCTAACTTAAGCAAAATGCATGATTTCAAGCTAATTTTAAATCATAAAAAATGTGTTTAGTGTCAAATTTAAGTATGAAAATAACAGTTTTTGAACCGTAAAGCTTTTATACAGATACGTGTAAATAATTTGAATGTATATAAATTAGTAAACATCAGACATATTCACGTTAAAATATTCAGAGAGAGCTGATCAACAAAGGTCTTTGTATCGACGTCACATACATCCTCCTCCTCACAAAAGGTAAATGCGAATTACAGCACAGATCCAACAAGGAATAGTTATTCAGAAAGAAAAAAATAAAAAAACACATAAATTAAGAAAACCGGGCTGTAATAATGGGAAACACAACAATAATACTAATGAATATCAAAATAATAATGAAAAGAGACTGAAAAACAAAACCCTTAACTGTTGAGAAAGATAAACAAATGAGAAGAGTTATTTTAATTTTGATACATTAGAAGGATAACAAAGATACAGAACATAAGCATTAGAATAAAAACAAAATATCAAAGTTGACATTCTTACCTTAGTTTTGAAAAAATCTATCAGTCCTCACCACCATAATGCAACTGATGCTTCATCTTGAACTGCAAGAATAAATAATACAACCTGATAAGGATCAAGCAAAATAATACCCAAGAGAAACCATTGGAAGGCCCCATAAAACAATAAAATTTGACTTTCATTATTCCCGTAGGATTATCGATTACTCAAACCATTAATATGTTCAAGAAAACAATAATCATTTCACAAATTATTCCCTAAATCCATAAGATAAACAACATATAGGCGCTGACAAAACCAAAGAAAGAAAGTAAAACGTTCAAGAAAACCAACAATTGAATTCATTATAATAGTAGAAGTGGTAGACGATATGCTTAGAACTTCCATTATTAGATTTTAGAACTTATAGACAAACGTAGATTTCAGACAGATTGAATGTATCTACACGCAATAAACTTTATCTAAGTAATTCTCCCTCTCAGTTTAGCTTTTAACAAGGATTTACTTCACCTTAAATAGAATTCAGCTATTGTAAAATGCAACAAGCATGGGAAGCTGTGAACTGAATGTTAGCATATTGGGTACAAAACACTCTCAGCCTCAAACCCAATAATCCCAATGATCTCTTTCTCATAAGCTCTCCATCGTTCACCAACCGTCGTCATTCCGTCAAACCCATATCTGCTATAATCAACCCTTCTTCCTTCCAGAAGCATCAGTCGCCGCTGCAGCAGCAAGTCTACCAACCCTTCCGCCCTCCGCCAGAACCCCTCCAATCACAATACGGCAACCTCGCATCGCCGGCCGCATCGAAATCCTCGCCAACCGTCTCGGCCTCAGGTACCAGTACGAGCTCCTCATAATCTCCCTCATTCGCGAAGGCTTCTTCCCTACCACCACCGTGGAAACCACCGACATCTCCGGCGTAGAGCATAATCGCCTCATAGTCGCCTCGTAGGTCGCGACTCCTTCGTCCAGTCCAACGCAGACCCGAAACTCCTCGCCGCCTCCGAGACCGGCGGCGCCGAGCTCCTCTACAACGCCCATGGAGATTGAAGAACTCGCGCAAAATTTTGGAGGGAAAGAATAAAAAAGAGTAAAAGAATTATCATAGTTTGTGTAGGTTACGAAGAAATTAAAATTAGATTTTAAAATACTCCGCAGAATCATTTAAATTATAATAATAAAATCTCTATCTTCTTAAATCATATTAATTTATGGAGAATTTTTATATTATAATATCACATTCTATAAATCTATAACTTTTGTTCTGGCTAGTTACATATTGATATTCATTAATATTTTTATATACTCACTAGGCATTTGACGGATTTCCTGTTTCCCTTATTACTTTGAACGTGATGATTAGCTATGATTGAGGATTTCTAGAGTTGCTCCAACGGTTCTTTTGTGTTGTAGCTTTTCTAGAGATGTGAAAATAAGTTTAACTCACCTCATCACAGCAAGTGTGATTGGATTGAAAAGAATAATATTTTTTTTAAAATTTGAATTAAATTGAAGCTAATTTATTTAATTCATAAGTTAAACGATTTAAAGTGAGTTCATTCATAAATCAACAATAATCATTCATTACATTTTTTTTCATTTTTTCATATGTATTTTATTATAATTATTTATTATTTTAATTTATGTAGATTAACAATGAATTTTTAAAAGATTAAAATGTTATTTAAGATTAAGGAAGTAGTTAAACATTTTGATTCTCCTTATCAAATCAAGTTGCTTTACTCTATGATAAAGAAAATAATTAATAAATGATAAACAAATACAAAGATTGAATACATATTATAATAAATATATAAAATAAATTAAAAAAACAAAATTGGAATAAGTCAACCTATGAGTCATATATGGTAGAGTCAAATTGAAAAGTTTGTAGTTCACGGAACAAAAATAGATAAAACTTAATAATTTTTAATTTAACCGATGGTGAGATACCCTATTAAACGAATTTGATATCCCGATGTAGGACGATGCAACAGGAAATGGCAAAAAAAAATAGTGACTGCAGATATTCGTCGATAAAACTCATAACAAATAATTGATATTTACGGATATTTACTATTCGCGGATTGTAGATAGTAAATATTTTAATATCTGTTTTTAAACGAGTCGGGTACGAATATTATACTATTTGTACTCACAGATATCACTATTCGTAGATATCCGTTATCCGCAAAAAATAAAAAAAAAAATAATTTATAAAATAATTTTAATTTAATTAAACTAAAATTTTATTTTAATTAATATCAGGCAACTCTCTATTCCCTAATACCACCTTCATCTCACATTTTTTTTTTCTTAGTTACATTCAAACAAATCTCCATTTTCCTTTTCTCTCCAACACAGATCTACCATAAGCTCCTCCATTCGCGTCTTTGAAGGTAGTTTCCCTTTCTTCATCTCCAACAGAGATCTACCATTTTTCCTCCATTTTCACTGATAAAAAGTCCTTTTCACCATTTAAATCCATCTTCTCACCGATTAGAGTCATCTTCACCGATTGCTCTTCTTTTTCTTTCGATTAAAAGCCTTTCCACCATTTGTTCTTCAATATCCACCGTTCCATCACTCACTCGAACCGATTAATCAGTTTATATTGTGTTTTCCTCTTTTTCTAGGGTTTCTGTGAGTTCAGAGAGGGGAGAAGAAGGAGCTGCCTTCGCGGGTTTGGATGAGGGAAGAAGAAACTTTTGAGGCTTTCCCGTTTGAGGAAGATAATAACTGACGGCAATGTTGGTGACATCATCAGCGGCAAGTGGGGATTCCGAGCAGAAGCGACGCGATCACGGTGGCAGGTTTTCATTTTCGCTTTCGCTCGGCTACGGTGAGGCGCGATGGTGCCAGTAAAGAGAAGAGTAGGGGTCGGCCGCATATTAGGGATGAGAAACCCTAATATAATTTGAACAAAAAAAATGGGCATTAGCTTGGACCAATATTCACCGGTAGTAGTCCCACAAATTTATTATTGCACCCCTAAACTCATGGGCTTGGACGGTAGATGCACTCCTGGTTTTTCATTTCGGCGAGTATCCATGGGTATTCGCAGGTTTTAAAATACTCGCGGATATTTTTTGAACATATATCCGTGCGAGTAGCTGGTCGGATAGCGGGTGAAATTTTTTTTGTCGAATCGAGTTGCGGATAGACACTATCCGTACCCGACCCGTTGTCATCCCTACCACCAACCCATTACGTCATCATAATTTTCCCTATTCATTTTCATGCTTTCATCCTTCAGTTTTTCACCTACTACCACAACATCCTCCTTAACCCTGGATTTCGTCTCCATCAAAACAACACACTTCATTACACCTTAACTGTTTCTTTCTCTCACTTTCCGTTCTGGTTTCTGTGTGAAATTGTTGGATTCATAACAAACATCTTCACCCTACAAGAACATCATCATCCAGTCTATATTTAGAACCAGGTTTTAACAACTCTCTGTTGTTACTCATTCAACTAGGTTAGAGAGCTCTGTTCTAGTTCTGTTTAACCCTTTACTTGCTTTCTCTCTTTTCAGTGATTGGAAGCTTGCTTTGTAATGGAAAAGGTGTTTTGAATTTGGAAATTCATTCTAAAGAGTAGTGGGAAATTGGATTAATATCATTGATGAACTAAAATATCTATCTGAATTCTGCTTGTGTTATAGTTCATTGTTCTTGAGCCTTTTTCTGGGAAGTTATAGAACAAAGTTTGAAGTGGTAACAGCAGGTTAGAATGAATTCATTCGATCAGAGTCATCAAACTACCAGCTTCAGGTACAATCCAAACTCGAACACAATGAATTATGCAGATGATGATGCTGAGTTCTCAGGGATTCTTGATATCTATGTTCATCATGCTAGGAACATTCATAACATATGCATCTATGATAATCAGGATGTGTATGCCAAGTTCTCTCTTACATACAACCCAGATGACACTCTCTCTACTAGAGTAATAAATAGAGGTGGAAAAAATCCAATATTCAATGAAAACTTGAGGATGAAGATTACCCAGATGGATGCTGTTCTCAAGTGTGAGATTTGGATGTTTAGCAGGTCAAGAAATCATTTGGAAGACCAGCTTTTGGGATTTGCTTTGGTTCAAATTTCACAAGTTGTTGGCAAAGGAAAGGTGACTGAAGATTATAGCCTTTCCTCCACTGATCTTTTCCATTGTCCTGCTGGAACTGTCCAATTAACAGTGTCTGTGGACACATGTTTTCCAACAAATTCCAAGGTGAATTCCTTATCACAATCACCTACTAATTCATCCATATCCTCAGAAGTTGTCTTGCTTGATTCGACAATCTCTGAAGATATTGAAGACCCAGTTGAGTATTCAAGAATTGAATTTCCAGATGTCGGTGTTATGAAAGAGAACCAGAAATTGGTTTCTGAGTACTTCAATTTGGAGTCTTATGGTTCTTCTGCTTCAAGGCCTAATTCAGTAGGATTTCTACCATTTCTTCAACTTGGTGATTCTCCTCAAGGTAATGATTATGAAATGACCGTTACAGATTCAGATGAGAATCATGAGTCCATTCCTCCAAATGAGAGCACTCAGAATTCTGTGTTCCCAAGCTCCACTACTACAAGCTTAAGTGATTATAGAAACTCATCTGATTCAGTAGAGAACAAGAGTAATTTGAGGGGCGAGTCAAGAAATTCTTTCAATGATTCAGTCAAGGTTGAAGGTTATGAGAACTCTGGTGCTAGTCCGGATAACCCAACTTCCAAGAAAGAAATTGGTGCCAGAGATGATAAGCAATCAAACTTCCCATCAAGCAAGGAAAAGGAGATCAATAGTGAAAGGAATAAAGAATCTGCAAGGTTTGGTCAAGTTTTTTCTGCTCCACCGAGGAACATCAATATGGAGGCTGAGCAATCAGCTATGCAGCAGCAAATAGTTGACATGTATATGAGAAGCATGCAACAATTCACAGAGTCTTTGGCAAAAATGAAGATCCCAATGGACCTTGATAAACCTGAAAGTGATGGCCATGGTGACGTGATTCAAAATCATAACAACAGCAAGTTAGAAATAGATAAGAAAATGGATGGATCACGTGTATTTTATGGTAGCCGAGCTTTTTTCTAGTTATATCTTGATGCAATGTATGCTTGACAGATTAGTATGCCCTTTAAGTAAGGAAGAAAATCTATTCGGAGAGCTCAATTCATGAATAGATTTCAGTATCTTAGTATATTAATTTTTGGTTTTTGACACCCCAAATTCACAGATCAACTTATATCTTGATGCAACAGCCAACATGAATAGTTCTGTCATAGGAAGACACGAGAGTTTAGTTTATTGTAACATGGGGTAGCCCAGTTTCTCTAAATATTTACTATGAGTTAATCCTGTGTTGTTTAACCACCCCCTTTACATTATTCTATTTCAGTGCATCACTGTACTGCATAAAAGTGATTTATTTCTCTGTAATGTATTCATAGGAATGCTTTTGTCAATTTCCTGTGATATTGAAATGGTCCAGAATCTTGAGACGTGTTGATTCACTTTGTAGTAAAAATTAGCAATTCATTATGAGATGATGATAGCAGTAGTAATTTAGTAAATTGTTTAGCTGAAGTGAAATGCAAGAAATCGTCTATTGTCATAACTAATAATGGTTTAGAGTTGACACTAAGTTCATCATTTTGAGTGAATTGAAAGGCTTTGATAAAAATGTACATTAGTGGTTGATATTGATTAGAACTAAATTGGCACGCATGCATGCTATTCAACATGTCTCAATCTCCTTTCTGTCATGAGGCTGGCATCACCATGCCCAAGTCATATATATGTAGCTACAAAAATCTTACCTGCTTTTTCAAAGTTTTGTTGGATGCATTAGGAGAACTGTTGGGAAGGGTTTGATGCCTTATTTTGCAATGATTGCTATACCTAGTTAGAGAAAACCTAGTTGTAACCATAACCAATCTGATAATGGCAACTATTAACAAATTCTAGAATTGAACAATTTCAAGTGCTATTTTATCGACAGCCTCAAATATGGGTCCCAAGTGATTGAGAAATTAGAGCCGAAACTTATATATTGCATTGTAGTTCTGGTCGGTGGTGGTGGGGCACTTTACGCCAATTTTGTCAACATAATATGCAACAAATCCGAAAGGTGTGAAAGAAATGCATTTGAGGAAAGGATGACAAGAGAAAGGGAAACAATATGAGGAATCCCAAGAGTAAAGTTTCTGGATATAGTTATTCTATGACAGAAGAATACCAAAAATGAAAATGAATGGATTTGCTATATATTAAAGTTAACTTTATATATACAATTATTCTTTTTTATAGGGAAAGTATGATGTCTAAAACTACATTATAAGTCTTTATTGAAGGAGAAAAGGGACTAAAGATTTCGAAGGGACCAATACTCATAAAAAATATAAAATTACACAATGACAGAACCACATGCTAGTTCTATTCCTATAGAAATCATAACCTACAAAATTTGGCGCATCACTCCACTATTTATAATTTCCTAGTTTATCTGTGAAAGTGTTTCCTTCTCTAAAAATATAAGAGGAGCAAAACATTAAAAAACAGAAAATAAGCAGACATTTACGCCATCTAGCACAGAGCTTCCAAGGAACGATATAGTCATTATTAAGTTTTTAAGATGACTAGAGTCACATTCGAGCTAGATATAATTCCACCACATTTTCTCCACTATTTCCAAAGTCAAAATAATAGCAATAATTTCAACATGTATAACGGTTCCTCTCGAATGTAAGATGCAAAACCACCTAAGAAGTCGTCTTTGTAGTTGGTGAATCCACATGCAGCAGGACCCTGTGGAAAGCATAATCAGTATTACATTTATGCAGTGAGCAATGAGTGGATGATAGTTAACTACATCAGTAATAGTAGGAAAAAACCTAGGGATAAAAAACTAATCGATGAAAAGAGATTTTGAGTGGATTCAACTTCCTGACCACATAAGCTACAAACAAAAACCATTGTACAGACACAACCTGAGATTACCATCAGAAATTCTGATATGGAAAAGTCTTCAGTTTATAAATAGCTTGGTGAGGTATAACATTGGACCAAAGGGAAGGGATTCACATTAAGGTGAGATGAGGCACTACATTAATCAGAAAGGGCTTTTTTGAAGGAGAGGACTAATAACGGTTGATTTTATTGTTATATGTGACTTAGTTTTGATATTAAATGAACCCTTTTTGACTTAGAAACTTCTTTAATCTCGTGTTTTTGGTTTAAGTTGTGAATGAAGAGAGTTGAGGTTAGAACTTATGATTTTTATTACTAATTCCCTTGATTTTGTAAGAATTTGGAATAACACTGAATGTAGGCAGTTTGGCCGAACCAGTATAAAAACTGCGTTTAAATCTTCTATCCCTTAACTCTTTAATTTTCAAGTCGAATTTATATTCTGCATAGTCAACTATTTTCCGCTCCACGTGATTTATCCTTTTCTTTGAGTTTCAAGAAACTTTTGAAAGTTTTATACTTTACGAAAAAGATTTTGAAAAGACTCTGATTTTTTATTTTCACCAATTCACCCCCCTCTTGGTGTTGAAACTAAGTCATTCTATTTCCAACAACTGGCACCAGAGCTAGTTTCATAAGATATTTGAAAAACTAGTCGACTACATTTTTCTTTGAATCGACTATATTCTTGGGAATGACTTCTAGTTTTCAAACCTTTGGTGAAGGTGCATGATAACGGTCTAAAATCCGTTATTTTTATACTTAAATATGATATAAAATACACCCTTTATGACTTAAAAACTAGCTTGAAATCATGCATTTTGCTTAAGTTAGAAAATAAGAGAGTAAAAGGTGGTTTTCTTTGTTTTATGCTTGGTTTTCCTTGTTTTGGCAGGATTTAACATGAATTGAATGAAGGTAGCTGAAATAGGAAGGAGTTGGAGGCAAGAGAAGAAGAAAAAGTGATTAAAAGAAGAAACGCAGGCACCGTTGAGCGCCATAGTACCGCTGAGCGTCAGCCTCTTGAAGGACTTCTCTGGCCAACGCTTAAGCGTCAACGCTAAGGGGAAATTCAGTACTGCAGCCACCGCTGAGCGGCACCTCTGAGCGCCGCTACCTTGGGGAATTTTCTGCTAGACGCCTGGGAGACAACACTGAGCGTTCTTCTCAAATGTCGCACCTACCGCTGCGTAGTGACCCAGCGCTGAGCGTTGTACTTTTGGACCTGGGCTAGTTTCTGCTGATTTTTAATGAATTATAAATAGATCTGGATGACCTAGATGGTCTATCTTTTGGCATAAGAGACACAGAAACACCTTCTTCACCCCTCGGAGGAAAATTTTGGATGCGGAAGCTCCAATCTACAAGTTCTAGGGTTTATCTTTTCATTCTTTTCATTATTTTCATCTAATTTCACCATGTTCATGGTGAACTAAACCTCCATTGTTGTTGGGGAAACAATGTAATCCTATTGAGACTCTCACATATTGAATTGATGCTTTATTCATATGCTTTATTTCATTAATTGTTAGAGTTCTTCCTCTACTCTCTATGCATGCTTTGTTTAAGACACTATTCAATAGCGTGATCTTTGATTTTATCTTTATGGACAAATATGGGTAGATCTAGACATGGGGAAATTCTCTCAGGAGCAATATTACTTAGACATACGGATAGGAGGACCGATTGCCTTTAAGCTTCTTGATAACGGTCTCAAAACCGTTATTTTCATGCATAAATTTGATATTAAAACACACCCTTTGTAGCTTAAAATGAGCTTAGAATCAAGTAAAACTCTTAAGTTGTGTTACATGAAAGTCAAAAGTTGTTTTTAGAGATATTATGCTTGTTTTGCATTGTTTTGTAGGGTTTTTGATGAAAATGGAAGATGGAAATGAAGTAGGAAGGTCATAGACTCAAGAATGAAGGAGAAAAAGGAAGAAAAGAAGAGTCTGTGAACCGCTCAGCGGTCAATTCCACCGCTGAGCGTCCTAGTGCAAGGAAAAGTTGTTGTCTGGCGCCCAGGCGGTGACGCTGAGCGTCCAGAGCGACAAGAGGCAAACCGCTCAGCGATCATTTTAGGCGCCTGGGCGGTGGCGTGTGTTGAGGCAAACCGTTGAGCGGCCAATTTAGGTGCCTGGGCGGTTGTCTGTTTTTATATTTTGGATTCTGAGATCTTTTTTGTTATCTTTTTGGCTTATATATAGCCCTAGTACGAATTCAAATGTAATTCTTTTGGCAGAGAACAAAGTCCACAACAGCTCTACACCTTTAGAGGAGATTTCTTGGATGCTTAGGCTCCACTTTATCAATTCTAGGGTTTGCTTTTCCATTCTTCCATTTAGTTCATCTAGTTTCACCATGATTATGGTGAACTAAACCCTTTGTTGTTGGGGGAACAATGTAATCTTTTGAAACTCTCATATATCCAAATTCTTATTTACTTTATATGCTTGCATATGCTTGATTTATCAATTGTTGGGTTCTTTACCTTTGCTTAATGCTTCTACAGTTTAACTCATTCGGTAGATGTTGTTTGTCTTTATTGATACGGGGACATACGGTAATGTCATGAACTAGGGAGAATTCCTTGATTATGTTAATACCGCCTAGGGATAAGGGTAGGACGATCAATTGTATTTTGCTTTCGCTCATTATGCATTATTAGTTACTAGGGGAGGCTAGGGATAGCAAGTCGGTAATTAGTAATAGGCTCTTTTCACCAAGGGATTGGGTTAAGGGTAGACCAAGAAAGTTTGCATGGTAATATGATAAATAAGCAAAGTAAATAAGAAGAGTAGATATATGAGGGTGAATAAGATGAAATTATAAACCCCAACAACCTCATTCATTTATAGTTTCTCTTCGTCAATTGAATTCTTACATTTGCATGTTTATTTTTGTTTTGCATTTGAAACCATTAAAATTATTTTCTTTTACTCAAGTCTTAAACGATTAGTTTACGCAAAAGATGAGGCCTTAAGAGTCCTTTGGGAAGAACGATATTGGGTTTACCAATTATTATTACTTGATACGATCTGGTACACTTGCCAGAGTGTTAACACTTCTGTGCGAATGTAATGCATGAACAATTGCTAGGAAGACAAGACATTGTAAACTAGTAATTAGGAGTAGTCTCGTTTCACCAAGACATTGGGATTAGGGTAAATTAGAAAGTGACATTGAAATTAATGAAAAAGTAGAATTCCTTAGTATATGAGAGTGGATTAGGATAAGTCGGAAACCCCAACAATACAATTCATCCATATCATTCAACTGCCAATTGATCAACTTTTGCATGTGCATGTTTAATTTTCGTTTTAGCATTATAAACCCTAATTTTTGTTATACAAGTGTTATATAATCAATAACTCACACGAAAGTCTAGGCCTATGAGTCTCTAGGGAGTTACTTGATACGATTCGGTACACTTGCCGGAGTCTTAACAAGTTTTTGGCGTTGTTGCCAGGGACTTGATAACGGTCTAAAAACCGTTATTTTCATACTTAAAATTCACATAAAAACACACCCTTTATGACTTAGAATTAGCCAGAAATCATGAAAAATGCGTAAGTTAGAGAGAAAGAGAGTCAAAGTGGGTTTTTTTGGATTTTATGCTTGGTTTCCCTTGTTTTGACAGGATTTATCACGTTTTTGATGAATGAATTGAAGGAAGAGAAGTGTTGGATGCAGAAGAAGGTTGAAGAATGAAGCAAAGTTGAACCGCAGCCACCGCTGGGCGGTGAGACCTTCTATGATTACACTGCCACGTGCTTAAAGGGCACCGCCAAGGGGTGAAGATGGAATCGCAGCCACTGAGGGGTGGATTAGGTGATGTGCCTACCGTCAGGCGGTGTTACCCACCGCCGGACGGTGTACTTATGGGCCTGGGCTTATTGACAATTATTTTTCTGTGCTTTAAATAGAAATGCACGAACCAGAGCATTTATCTTTTGGCAGAAAGGACGCAGAAACACAGTTTTCACACCTTGGAGGCGGATCTTGGATGCGAGAGCTCCAATATTACAAATCTAGGGTTATCTTTTATATTCTTTCCATTCTATTCATCTAGTTTCACCATGATTATGGTTAATTAAGCATTTTGTTGTTGGGGAAGGATGTAATTCTTTGAAACTCTCTTATATCGAATTTCTTATTTTATTCATATACTTGTGTTTATCAATAGTTTGAGTTTTTCTTCCGTTCTTACTAATGCTTTGTTTAAGACGTTATTCAAACGCATCATCTTTGATTCTTTCTGTATGGAGACGTATAGTTAGGTCTAGACATGAAGAATTTCTCTTGATGATGAATATTACCTAGAGATAGGAATAGGAAAGTCAATTGCCTTAAGCTTCTTTTCACATAAATGCATGAATAATTGCTAGGGAGACTAGAGATAGTAAACTAGTAATTGTGATTAGGCTCTTTTCACTGAGAGATCGGGTTTAGATTAAAATATAAAGTGGCATAAACATTGATAATAAAGTAGAATTTAATAAGAATAGTAGATATTTGAGAGTGAATTAGGGTGAAACCGTAAACCCCAACAATACAATTCATCCATATCTTTTACTGCCAACTGATCAAATCTTTGGATACATGTTTATTTCTTGTTTTTCATTTAAAACTCAATTTATTGTTTATTCAAGTCTTATGATGTCCATTAATCACATGAACATTTAGGCCTAAGAGTCCTTTGGGAGACGATACTCGGACTTACCGTTTATTTAGTACTCGATACGATCTGGTACACTTGGCATGGTGTTAACAAGGCTCGTGGTTTAACTATTCTAGTAGTGTGATTATTGATTAACTTTGACTTGATTTTTTTTATTTTGTTCTAATAAATGTTTTCTAGGGTTTTGTGCCTAATGTTTACAGGATGCAATTTGTACAAGAATTTAACTATTTGGGCACTCAATTCTACCAAGATAATCTTAACCACTGGTGGGAACCTCACTCAAGCATGGATCAAAGCCAATTTGGACAAGCTGCCGAACAATTTGAGAGATTACAACAACAACAATGGCAGCAATAAAACTCTCTATCAATGGCAAAGTTGGAAGACACTTTTCAACAATGTATGCAAAATACCATCTCTGCTCAGAAAAGCATTGAAGCAACATCAAAAAGGATTGAGATGCAGATTGGTCACTTAATTGAGAAACTGGAAGATTCTGGGTTAATTGAGAAACTGGAAGATTCCGGGGTTGATACTAAAGTTAACCCTAGGGAGGAATTTCAAGCCACTATCACTAGAAGTGACGAGGTTGCTGATGAGGAAAAGATAGAGAGAGATGAGGAAAAGATAGAGGAAGAAGAAATAGAAAGGTTGAGTGAGAAAGATAAAGATGAAGAGAAGGAAAATGAAGTGGTTGATAGAAAAGAAAAAAAGAGAATTTGTGTGAAAATAAAGAAAGTAAGAGAAAAGAAAAAAAGGAAATTGAGGGAGAAGAAAAGTAAGAAAAAGAGGAAGAGAGGAAAAAAGAAGAAGGAATCATATGAAAAACCCCTTCCTCATCCAAAGAAGTATCATAGGAAGGAGAAGGAATTTGAGCAATTTATGGAAATCTTCAAGAAATTGGAGATTAAAGTTCCTATGATTGTAACATTGAAACAAGTTCCTGGTTTTATCAAATTTCTGAAGAAATTCAGCAAAAAGAAGAAAAAAAAAAGAATATCCAAAAAGAAGAACACCAACAGTGAAGATGAAACTTGAGCTTATTGGGTCAAGCTAATGACGTTAAAAGAGCGCTTGCTAGGTGGCAACCTAGTTTCTGATATTTTCTTTTTAATTGATTATTTGTGTGGTTTGGATTTGATTTTTCTTTGTGTGTTTGAGTTTTTTTTAGGTTATATGCTGCTTCTGATCGTAGTGATATAGCATCTACTGATGGATGCTAGGAGAACTCAGATAAAAGCATATACTGATGGATGTTGTTATGAGGATGACGAATGAAAACATCTACTGATTGATGCTACTACAACATCTATTGATGGATGTTGCCATGAGAAGGATGAGGAACAGTAGCATCTACTGAGGGATGCTAAATAATTAAGTATTCACTGAAGGATATAGGAAGGTACCCCTACTGACGGTGTGGTAAGATTTGCACTTACTGATGAGTGCTAGAAAGATTTGGGTCAGGCTCATGACGTTAAACAAGCGCTGCCTGGGAGGCAACCCAGTTGATTGTTTATTTTTGTTGCATGTTTTAAGTCTGTTCTAGTTGAATGTTAGGATTAATTGTTGCATGACCGAGTAGAGTGAGGGGAAATTGCACGAAAATTGAAAATTGAGAGTTGAATTTGAGTGGCATAGGGCTCATGACGCTTAGGGCAAGCTAAAAAAGGGGAGAATGTAAATCGCGCTCACCGCTCAACGGTACCCAACGCTGAGTGGTGGCGTCGCAGATTGCTTAAGAGGGCTTTTATGTAGGGCTCAACGTTAGTTGGCCCATTGCACATTTTAATACCCCTTAGGTCTCCCCAAACCTCTCATTCAATCTCCCACTCTCATTTAGCACTCTCAAGTACTCTCCAAAGCACTCTCTTCATTTTTCCCTACACCCACCTTCTCAAAAATCCCTTTTCCACCATTTTTGCACCACTCCATCATCAAGGTTTGGGATTTTTGTGAGAGCACAATAATTGGGGCTCATTCATCAACATTCACAAAGCACTTTGCACTCATTTGAAGTCTCTTCCCCCAAGTAAGTCATACATTCTGCATTCTAGGCTTTTCGAAGTATGAATTTTTATGAGAATGATAGTCTAAGTATGGACTTTTAAGGCTTTTGATTTTTATGCTTGATTAAGTGAAATAATTGATGTTTGGACCGATTAAATTATATGATTGAGGTCTGGACTGAAGGAAATTACATGTGGGTGGAGATTAGAGTCGCATAGGGTATATTTTGAAAAACTGCTACTGATAGTGTTGAGCGGTACCGCTGAGCTGAGCGCTTGTTTGCAATTTATTATTTTGCTTGTTTTTGCGATGGAGGTGACACTAAGGGGTTCTGTGTTGCCCTCAGCACTGATCAGTGATGTGTTTAGACAAGTTTTGAGGTTTGATAACACTTAATGAGTTCTCCTTTGGTTTAGTGAATTATATTTGATGCAGGAATGACTTCTTCATCTGGAAAGTGGGTTAAAACCATTGGAAACAAAAGGAGAGAACCAAAGAGGTTCTATTCTAACAAGTTCCTCTCTAGAAGACATGAGAAACATTACCTCCTTGTCCAGGATAGGAGACTCCTGATGGAACGCAAGGTAGGGTAGATTCCAGACTTGGCACCATAGTTTAGAGAGGAGATAGAGAGCAGACACTGGAAGAAATTGGCTACTTACCCTGCACCTGCAAATATAGTAGTGGTAAAAGAATTCTATACTAATGCCAAGGGACTGGGAGATTCTCACGACAACTTGGAGAAGTATACTGTTGAGATTGTTGACAACACAATATCTATATTACTCTGGTTTTTTATGATAACAACATATTTTTAATAACACATGTATTGTTGATGTGTTACATGTTCTATTGCTTATTGATTGATATATTGTTGAACATGTTTTATGATATGTGATACACTTTTACTGATCTTGTATATGTTACATCATATCTAGTTGCATTACAGATGATTTGAATGTTGAAAACCACATGCACATTTATGAACTTACATTGTGTTGCATATATGCAAGCTATAAGTCGAGTTCATTATGGGGGAAGTCGAATTAAGCTCGTGACTATGCACAGACTTTTAGAAATAGTGCTATCTGATATTTTACATTGAAAAAAATTTCAAAGTGAACAACAGTGTTGAAGTCGACTATGTGCGCCACACATTCGACTGTATTAGTTGCTTATTTTGAAATTCTGTTATGCTCATGAACTACAACAACTATATTTTTTAAAGTAAGTTGAGCATTGAATGTTGGTCAACTACATTGACTGAGAAATTAATTGGTTTGACTGGTTTGCTGCTATTATGTCTTAACTGTTATAACTGTTATAATACAGTCGACTTTATTAGTAGCATAATCGACTGCAGGAGCGTCTGATTTATAGAAATCTATAAATAGACGAGACCTGATCGTTTACAGAGAACGTTTGGAAAACTAACAATTTCATATTCTGTTTCAGATTGATTCTCTAGGTTTTAGAGCTCCAAGAACTCATCAAGAAGACGATTGTGATCTTGCTTGGAAGAGTTTCTGAAGGAGAACTGTGTTGCACATACTCCTTGATCAGAATCTGCACAATTGAGGTGTTTCTTGGTTGATCAAGAACTTGTTTGGCATCCGTGGTGATTTTTGTGATTGCTATTACCTGTTGTGACTACAGGGGTTGGACTCGTGGAGTCTGGTACATTTTCAGGATTATTCAAAGTGGGTTGCAGATTGCAGGAGAGGGGATATCTTGCTACAAGTCTTGCTGTGTGGTTTGCCTATATTTTGGTTAGAGGATTAGAGAGGTGTTTTATATTTTTGACGTGGAGGTCTTCTATAAAAACCATGTTGTAAAAACCTTGACCATAATAGTGCATTTGCTTCCTGGTACTGGAAGGACACTGGATGTAGGCATTGAGGCCGAACCAGTAGAAAAACATGTGTTTGAATTCTCTATCCCTATACTTTTACATTCAGTCGACTTTATTATCTACATAGTCTACTTTGATTTTTCGCTGCACTAAATTTTTTATAATTTGCGATTCAAGAAAGTTTGTAAAGTTTTCTACATTGTTTCAAAGATTACGAAAAGACTCTGATTTTGAAAACTCGCTAATTCACTCCCCCCCCCTCTTGGTGTTAAAATGAAGCCTACCTATTTCCCAACAATTGGCACTAGAGCTGGTTTTCATAAGATATTTGAAAAACTAGTTGACTCTGTTTTTCTTTGAATCGACTATTGACCTGGGGATGGCTTCCAGTTTTAAACTTTTGGTGAAGGTGCTTCAACAAACAAACCACCTCTGTTTGCTGGTGAAAATTATCCTTGTTGGAAGATCAGAATGCAAATCTTTCTTCAATTCGTGGATAGAGGAATTTGGGATGCAACATTGAATGGCCCTTTTGTGCCTACCAAAACTGTTGATGATAAAATTGTTGTAAAACCCTATACATAATGGTCAACTGATGAGAATAGAAAAGCACAGTATGATATTAAAGCTAGAAACATTATTTCCTCTCCATTAACAGTTGATGAATTTTTCAGGATATCTTAATGTAAATCTGCTAAGGAAATGTGGGTTGTCTTGGAGGTTACACATGAAGGCACTGATGAAGTCAAGAGACAAAGGAAGAATTCTCTGATTCAAGAGTATGAACTTTTCAGGATAAAGGCTGGAGAGACTATCTATGAAGTCCAGAAAAGATTCACACATATTGTTAATCACCTTATGGATCTTGGCAAATTGTTTGATAAAGAGGAGATCAACATCAATATTTTGAAAAGTCTGAACAGAAATTGGCAACCAAAAGTCACTGCTATCTCCGAATCCAAAGACCTTACTAGCATGAACATGGCTACCTTGTTTGGCAAGTTACGAGAACATGAATTGGAACTTGGTAGATTAAAGGATGAGGAAGAGATTAAAGAAAAGAAAGCCATTGCTCTGAAAGCTACAAGCAAGAAAATCTCAAAGTCAGATGATTCAGATGCAGAGACGGATGACAAAGAAATGATGATCATGATGGTAAGGAAGTTCAGTCAAATTATGAAAAATGATAGTCAACTTACTCACCATGCAGGTCACAGTAAATCAAAGAAAAGCTTCAGATCAAACGTTGTCCAATGCTACGAATGTGGAAAGGAAGGACATATCAAGCCAAAATGTCCAGAATTGAAGCCAAAGCAGATAACAAGTAGAAGGTTTCCTCAAGACAAAGGAAGAAAACAAAAAGGAGCCTACATTGCTTGGGAGAATAGTGACTCAGACTCTTCAAGTGATGAAGATCAAGATCAAAAAGAGGAGTCTAACATATGCTATATGGCTGGAACATCACAAGATCACGATGACAATGATGCAAAATTTGAGAATGAGCCAATAGAAGTGAAGTATGCTCAACTATTGGATGTATTCAGAGAAGTACATGCTGAAGCAATGCGACATACAATACAAGGTTAATCGACTTAACTCTAAGAGGAGAGATTATGAGTATAGAATTGATAACCTTGTGTTTAAAAATGAGAAATTAGAAAAAGAATTGAATGATGCTTTGTTGTCTGCTAAAGAGACTAAAATTGAAATTGTTACAATAGAGAAACCTTGTGATAAATATCCTACACATGTTGAGCAAATAGGTTACTTGACTAGTACGCTAGCGAAATTTACTCAAGGTAGAGACAATTTGAATGTTGTATTAAAATCCTCTGGCAGAGCTATACGTAGAAAAAGGAATTGTTTATAAAGCTCAATCTAATAGAACCAATGCAAAGAAATTTATTGATCTAAGCAAACCTGCTAGAAATGCTTGCTTTTATTGCAATTGTGTTGGTCACACTGTTAGAAACTATTTTTATAGAACTGTTGGTATTCCTAAAGATGTGTATGTATGGAGACCAAAGCAACAACTGAATAGTACTAACAATCAAGGATCCAAGTTCAAATGGGTACTTGCAACCAAAACTTAAACTGTTTTGCAGGTTTACAAACAGGTACAATAGGAACTCAAGGATGAACTACACTTGATATATCAATCTTCTTGAGTGTCTACAACGAGTAATTTGTATCATTCTATTGCATCATGCATAAATTGATTGATTTTTGATGCTTGATTGCATGTATGATTGTTTGTATGTTTGAATGATTGTGTTGGATTGAAAAACTGATTTCACGACTTTTAGTCAAATGTATTATGAACTCAATCGACTACGTTTTCTTTATGAGTTGCACTCTGTCTTGAACTTTTGTGAGTCGTCCTGTAGTCAACTCTGGTTTTATTTAAATCGACTTGAGTCTCTGATTCCTTACAGTTATTTTTTAAATTTTCAAAATGGGTCGCTTTTGGGTTTCTGTCCTTCGCACCTTTTTTCTTTATAAGGGTCACTTTTGCTGTGTGATTGCACTCCTGTCTTGTCATCTTCCAAAAAATCCCTAATCCTAGAAAGAAAGTTTCAAGAATGATCTCTCAATGGAATCTTCAAGTTGCTCCGGGTATGAAGACAAAGAAATGCAAATCACCATCATCAGGGAACCAAATCCATTGGGATGGATCAGTGATGAAGAGAAACGACAATGCTTTCTGAATGGTTCTTTCAAAATAATTGTTACTCCGATGAACATCAATCTATATATGTTTAAAAGAGAGGGCTTCATGTTTCCAATCTTTCTAGAAAAGCAAGGATTGTCTGACTTCGTACAGATAAAAGGATACTGGTATCCTGACCTGGTCAAGGTGTTCTATCATAATTTGAAGGTAGAGAATGGCGATATATTTTCCAAGGTGAAAGGGGTTGACATTCATCTTGATGATTTTATCTGGAACATTATGAAAAATCTACCATCTGAGGGTGCTTATTCACATTTACCCACAACTGAAATAAATACCGTGCTAACCAAGAAACGGGTATACCAAGAATGGCTAAGGTTTTCAAGTATGTACTCTATTGAAAATGTGTTTGCGCATGAAGGGCTATTGAAAGAAGAAAAGATTCTTGCTCATCTCTTGGAAAAGATCATCTTACCTGGAAGAGTTGAGAAAGATAGAATGACCACTAAGGATATCTATCTGCTTCATGCTGTCAAAAATGGCATTTCCACAAACTGGTTGCAAGTGGTGAAAGACCACATGGAATATGCTGCTCTGAGAAGATCGTTGTATCTTCCATATGCCTGCCTTATAAGCAAAGTCTTAGTAGTCCTAGGTGTTGACGTCAGAAATGAACAAAAATGTATTTGGAGTTCTTCAAATGCATTTGATAAAGACTCTCTCATGTCACTTGGGTTAGTAAAGACCATGAATGGATGGGGATTCATGGGTGAAAACTCTTCGGAGAATATCACAGGAAAAGTATCGTCTATAACAACGGTTGGAACAAACTTCTTTCTTGAGACAAACTTTGAGAAATATGTTGCAGAACAAATAAGAATTTTGCATGACAAGTATGAAAATCTTGCAAGGGTGCATCGTGATAATTTGCAATCTGTGACAGAAAGCTCTTTTGAAGAAGATTCAACTGAAACCTTCTGACTAGCTTAGGGAACTAGGAAATATGATTTTCCTATACAAATGTGTCCTATATTTCAAGTTGTCCCTGTTGATATCGCGAGTTTTTTTTTTCTTTTGTAAATGGCTTAAATTGCCATTATGTTTTGTGTCTTGTTCTGCTCTCACCTATTGTAATATCTTTGAACAAGTAATGAAAATCAGGGTTTGAATCAAATTAAATTACTTTAATCAGATTCATTATATCTTTCTTGTTTGAATGATTGATTCAACTATGTATCATCTGAAGTTGATTATGCATGTTTAAATTGTTACATTTTTTTGCATATTAGCTTCTTATGGATTATTTTTTCTTGCATAACTAAATTGCTTGATCTGTAAGATATCTTTGAAAGGTTTTGCAAGTAAAACATTGCTTGGAACTCACTGCTGGAATCACAACTCACAGAGAAGCAATGAAATCGAGTGGATTGCTAATTCAATTGACTTGATCATAACAGGGTTATAAATTCCATTACTGGAATTTGGTTATAGTGTTGATTGATTATTTTTCTGATTATCTGCAATATATCTCTGATTCTGATTGTATGTTTCATATATGAGATGATATTGTGAGATTGTTGATAATTGTATATTTGCATGATAAAATTGATTGATATCTTAACCGTGATACAATTCTGTGTTATGATGTTTGTATGCTCTGTTTGTTACTGTACTGCATTGTGCATCTATACTTGTTTTGAGAATATGCATAATGACAGGGGGAGCATTACACATTTGCACATATTTCTTCACATGCTATACTTCAGGGGAGTTATCATTTTCAAGTGAATATATATGATAGGGGGAGCATCACTACATGTTTTTAAACTCCTTATACATTCTGAGTGATGCATCTCTGTTTTGTTTATCAGATCATTATATCAAGAAGCATACCTTTTTTGTTAATGCACAAAGGGCAGAAGTATTGTGAAAGCACTATGAAATGCTATCTGCTTGATATATTGTTATGGCTGATTGATTGTGTGTATTCAGAGTAATATCTGAATCTGGTTTGGTATTGTACAAACATGGTTGTTTATTAATCATGGTTGTGCATCATAAAAAAAGTGGGAGATTGTTGAGATTGTTGACAACACAATATCTATATCACTCTGGTTTTTGATGATGACAACATATTTTTAATAACACATGTATTGTTGACGTGTTACGTGTTTTATTGCTTATTGATTGATATATTGGTTAACATGTTTTATGATATGTGAATGCACTTTTACTAAGCTTGTAAATGTTACATCATATCTGGTTGCATTACACATGATTTGAAAGTTGAAAACCACATAAACATTTATGAACTTACATTGTGTTGCATATCTGCAAGCTGTAAGTCGACTTCATTGTGGGGGAAGTCGAATTAAGCTCGTGACTATGCACAGACTTTCAGAAACAGTGCTATCTGAGATTTTACATTGAAAAGAATTTCAAAGTGAACTACAGTATCGAAGTCGACTGTGTGCACCACACATTTTACTGTATTAGTTGCTTGTTTTGAAATTCTGTTATGCTCATGAAATACAACGGCTATATTTTTAAAAGTTAGTTGAGCATTGAATGTTGGTCAACTGCATTGACTGAGAAATTAGTTGGTTTGACTAGTTTGCTGCTATTATGTCTTAACTGTTATAACTGTTATAATACAGTCGACTTTATGAGTAGCATAATCGACTGCAGGAGCGTCTGATTTATAGAAATCTATAAATAGACGAGACCTGATCATTTACAGAGAACTTTTGGAAAACTAACAATTTCATATTAAGTTTTAGATTGATTCTGTGGGTTTTAGAGCTCCAAGAACTCATCAAGAAGACGGTTGTGATCTTGCTTGGAAGAGTTTCTGAAGGAGAACTGTGTTGCACATACTGCTTGATCAGAATCTGCACAATTGAGGTGTTTCTTGGTTGATCAAGAACTTGTTTGGCATCCGTGGTGATTTCTGTGATTGTTGTTACCTGTTGTGACTATAGGGGTTGGACTCGTGGAGTCTGGTACACTTTGAGGATTTTTCAAAGTGGGTTGCAGATTGCAGGAGAGGGGATATCTTGCTGCAAGTCTTGCTGTGTGGTTTGCCTATATTTTGGTTAGAGGATTAGAGAGGTGTTTTATATTTTTGACGTGGAGGTCTTCTATAAAAACCTTGTAAAAACCTTGACCATTATAGTGCATTTGCTTCCTGGTACTAGAAGGACACTGGATGT
Organism: Vigna reflexopilosa; assembly: GCA_027742785.1. NCBI lineage: Eukaryota > Viridiplantae > Streptophyta > Magnoliopsida > Fabales > Fabaceae > Vigna > Vigna reflexopilosa. Next base: position 3,732,879 of record CM050926.1, on the reverse strand, counting down.
AGGCATTGAGGCCGAACCAGTATAAAAGAATGGGTCTCTATCCCTATACTTTTACATTCAGTCGACTCTATTATCTATGATGGGTTGTTGCACCCCATGCAAATTTAATGTGCATAAAAGAATGCAGTATAGACTAAGAAGTGACTCCTAGGTCGTCTCTCAAGGACCAAATTTGGTTCGAGAATTAGGTCAGACATGAAGTGGGGGGGGGGGGTTGTTGAAAGGTGTGAATGCGGATAAACAAAATTAAAATACTGATGCAAACAGAAATGTAAACACAGATGTAAACAGGCACGAAAACAAAAATGTAAAAATGGAATCAAATACAGAATGAAAAAGGTTGGTCATTAACTTAATTACTATGCTTCCCATCCCAGATAAATGACAAGTACATATTACTCTAATCCAAATCCAACACGAATCACCCAACTAAGCGAAGGGTAATTCGGTTTTCAAAATTGCAAACTAAGCGAATGCAATGCTCAAATCCAATCAGTCAGGCACCATACAGTCTAATCAACTAAGAGAAGATTAAACACCGATTAGGCAACTAAGCGTATACCTAATCGCAAGCACACAACAGATTAAATATTGAGCCAAATCAAAGCAACAATATGACAATTAAAGTGCACAGGTCTCATGAATAAACTACTTTAACCTCTAATCCAACACAACTAACCGACTAAGCGAAGTTTAATCATGCTATCATAATCACGAACTAAGCGAACGCAATACATCTATTCCATCTGATGTGTTCTGTACAGATTGATCAACTAAGTGAAGATACAATCACCAACTGAGCAACTAAGCGTATACCCGTTGCAAGAACACAGTCAGATTTCACAGAATGTCAGGCAGAGCAGATTAAACACAAGAACAGTCCGAGAAATCTCAAGGAAACAAAGTAATTTTATTAATGACCAACTTGACTAACCTAAGCTATATGACAGTTAAATTATTACCATTAACCAAACTAGACAACATTAAAGCAAAAGAAAATACTAAACCCCAACACTGTAACAAACAAATATCTAGCACAGTTAAAATTATTAAAATGCAACACTAAATTAAAGAGATTAAAAACAACTCAACTTACAATGCAAAATAATTTAAAACAACAAAAATAAGCAAACATGATTTTTCTACCTATTTAACGTTACCAAGTGCTCTCCCAAAAGAAATTTAATTGCTTTTACTTGTTAAAAATCCTCTTTGCCGTGACCTCATCGAAGACCGTGCCTTCTCTTCTCTGTGCAATTGAATAAAACTCTTTCCTCCCATCAAGCAAATGCAACTGCTGCTTTCAATGCCTGAAAGCATGTGCTTCCTGTGCATCCACGTAGCTACTAAAGAAACTAAAGTTCTTATCTTAGAATGAAGTCAATTCATCCTACCACCACCAACCCATCACTTCTCCATGATGGGACAAGACATTCACTAAAGGAGATAAAATGGAAATGAATTGTTCTCCAATAACCAACGTGTTCTTCTCAAGGAAAGGAGTGAATTGCATCATTCCACCAACTCCCACCTAACAGCCGTGACATCCTTCCAGCTCTGCATCTCCATAAAACCTATCACCCTTTGCCAAATAAAATAATGAAATGTGCTCTTCAAATGCTAAAAGCAAGGAGGCAAAAACGTGTTCTCTGCTGGACAAGACAGCTGCTGCCACTTTCCATCTAATCCCTTTTCATTCACAAACTCCAAAAACATAAATCACGGTACTTTTGCATTCAATAAGAAGAGAGAAAACATCACTTCCAATGCATCATTTTTGTTCCAACAAAGAAGTAATATAAGGCTTCAATCAAAAGTGCATAAAAAGCAAAATGAAAAGTGAAAATACTTCATTCATTCAACCATTGAAAAACCGTGAACAACCATTGCCCAATGCTCTCCAGGAGAACGTTCACAAGCAAAATGAAAAAAATCCAGAGTGAGTGTGACGGTTGGAGCTCCTAGGCCGTGAGCTCTCCCTATTCCTTCAACCAAAATCCATGTGCCTCCCAACTAAATGACGACTCAGCACCCTTTTAGAACCTATGGCCGTAAGTTCTCTCTACTAATGTGGGTGGGGTCCACACAAAAACCCTAGGTGCCAAGTCACTCATTCCTACAATTTGGGCTTAATCCATTTTACCAAGTCACACTACTACATTACAATTTAATTAATTCTAAAATGTCCATGTGGAAAGTCTTCAATTATTTGTTGTCCTTTCTAATGTCTCAAAATGTATCTCCAAAATTTTCCTGCAATTAATAATGCAAATAATTAGGTCAGATAATTCAAATTAATTAAAATTAGAATTTTCGGTCAAATTAAGCACAATTAGGAAAAATGGGAAAATACCGGACGTTCAAGCACAATTCCCTGATTAATTCTAGCAAAATAAACTGAGTAAAGTCAAGAAAATATCGACTCATCAATCTGCGTAGTCTACTTTGATTTTTCGCTGCACTAAATTTTCTATAACTTGCGATTCAAGAAAGTTTGTAAAGTTTTCTACTTTGCTTCAAAGATCACGAAAAGACTCTGATTTTGAAAACTCACAAATTCACTCCCCCTCTTGGTGTTAAAACGAAGCCTACATGTTTTCCAACATGTACAAGCTATGCCCGTGGAAGGATTGTTAGGTATGACCCTGAGTCTATTAACAGGTTCCTCAACACGGAATGGACAGGTATGCAGTGCCAGTTTGCACTCAATGTGGAGGAGGGCACGAATATTGATGATATTGAGAGCACTCTATGTGTGCCTAGAGGGCACTTTCACAGGAATAGTAGCGGTGCAGTTGTGCATATCAAGAGGGCTAATCTGACGCCCTTAGCACAATATTGGATGGTGTTTTCTCACGCTAACGTCCAACCGTGTTCTCATGTCTCAAACATCACTATTGCCATAGCCATGTTCTTATACTACATGATGAGAGGAATGAATGTGAACATTGGCCAAGTAATAGCAAATGAGATTCTGAATTGTGCCACCACCACAAACAAAAAGGCGCCTTTGGGGCATTCTTCTCTTGTTACACACTTATGTCAGCTAGCTGGAGTAGATGTTTCCATTCCATCACTTGAGAGGCCGATGAAAGCCATTGATGAGGCATATTTTAGGCAGTATTATGGAGGAGAGGAAGCAACCCAGCCTTAGAGACCTCCCAAGAGGAGAGCACCACAGGGCTATGGACCAGCACATGATGCAACGCCTTTTGGGATGAGAGACATGTATATGTCTCTGATAAAGCCTAAGCTGGAGTCTATCCACAGAGGGCAGGTGGCCACAACGGAGATTATGATTGGGATGTATTCAACAATGTGGTGGCATGGCCGGAGGAACAGGTACATGGTAGTGGAGTTGGTACACCTGAAGCTCTAGCCATGGACGAGGATGATGAGGATGATGATGACTTCGAGGATGCTGAGGATGGAAATGAGGAGGACTTAGACCACAACATGGGCTGAGCAGATGATATAGCATCTACTGATGGATGCTATAGTGTAGGATTTGTAATTTGAACCTTATTTGCTTCTGTTGAGTAGTGTAGGATTTGATGTACTTGGTCTGAAACTTTATCTGTTATGATGGTTTGATTGATGTTTGCATGATGGGTGTTACTTGATGATGCTTGTTATTGATTGATGTTGAGATTGCATTATAGGCTGTATATAGGTGTGTTCCCAAGCTATGTGAACAGATGCATGATGATATTATGATTGTGATTATTATGCAAAGCAGGGTATTTATCTAGGATGTTTGGAATAATGATTGAACTCATGAGTGAGGTTTTGAACTCCAAAGTTTTTGTTGAATGATTATTATCTACTTGAAAGCATAAGTGATATTGCCCATGTTTCTATGATTGATTGAATTGCATATATGTGTCATATGATCAAGGCCGTTTTTAGGACAAGCCTTTTATTGGCCAATGCAAAATTTTCGTCCCATGAGAAGAACCATGTGTTCTACGCTTTTTGAACCTAAGCCTTAAATAGTATGTGAAACCTTTTTTTTGAAAATCTTTACCTTGAGTTAAGTTGAGAATTATTGTGTGGTATTGATTAAGGTTCAAGATTGGGGTTGTTGGGAAAATTGAAAGAAAGTTAAGAATTGATCTAATGTGTTGAGCAAAGCATGAAAAGATGCGAAAGATAGAAAAGATAGAATGGAAAGAAAAGCTCAATGCAAAAAAAGGGAAAGTTGGGAATGAGTGAGATTGGTTAAAAGAGAGTTTGTGCTTGAATTATGAATGTTTGAATAACTCTCTTAACTCAAGGATTTTGTGATCTAGAAAAACCAATTTATCTTGTTAGCGTAAGCCACATTATAAGCCTTGAAAAAGTCCTTTTGATGACATGTGTGTGATGACGATTAATTGTGGTAAATGAAAGGCAATTTTGTTCTATGTGACATGTGGATAGTAGAGGGAAGGAGTAACCTCAAGAAACACTTGAGGGATTGAGTGAAACACTTTGTCTGGTGAGGAATAATTCCATGAATCTATGATTATATTTGTGCTTAGCTAAATCATTCATGAGAATAGCATCTGTGGTATTATGTGATAGTGTGAACACCATGATAAGCACTGAGAATCAATGCATGTGCGCATCTTGACTAAATTCTATTGATGAGCAGATTTGAATGATTACTTGTCTTGTAGAGAAAGAGCTTTTGAATGTGATTAAACCATTCTGATGATTGGTGGAAGATTGAGTTGCATCTTGTTTTCTTGAGGACAAGCAAAGTTCTAAGTTTGCGGTTGTGAAAACGGTCTAAAAACAGTTATTTTTATACTTAAATTTAATACAAAACACACCCTTTATGACTTAGAATCTAGCTTGAAATCACGCATTTTGCTTAAGATAGAAAATAAGATAGTCAAAGGTGGTTTTCTTGGTTTTATGCTTGGTTTCCCTTGTTTAGGCAGGATTTAACATGAATTGAATGAAGGAAGATCAAATAGGAAGGAGTTGGAGGCAAGAGAAGAAGGAAAAGTGATTAAAAGAAGAAATGCAAGCACGCTGAGTGCCATAGTACCGCTAAGTGCCAGCCTCTTAAAGGACTTCTCTGGTCAACGCTTAAGCGTCAACGCTGAGGGGATATTTAGTGTCGCAGCCACCGTTGAGCGCCGCTACCTTGGTGAATTTTCTGCCAGACGCATGGGCGACAACGCTAAGCATTCTTCTCAAGTGTCGCATTTACCGTTGAGCGGTGACCCAGTGCTGAGAACTGTACTTTTGGGCCTGGGCCAGTTTCTGTTGATTTTTAATGAATTATAAATAGATCTGGACGACCTAGATGGACTATCTTTTGGAAAAAGAGACGCAAAAACACCTTCTTCACCCCTCGGAGGCAGATTTTGGATGCGGAAGCTCCAATCTACAAGTTCTAGGGTTTATCTTTTCATTCTTTTCATTATTTTCATCTAGTTTCACCATGTCCATGATGAACTAAACCTCCACTATTGTTGGGAAAACAATGTAATCCTATTGAAACTCTCACATATTGAATTGATGCTTTATTCATATGCTTTATTTCATTAATTGTTAGAGTTTTTCCTCTATTCTCTATGCATGCTTTGTTTAAGACATTATTCAATAGCGTAATCTTTGATTTTATCTTTCTGGACAAATATGGGTAGATCTAGACATGGGGGAATTCTCTCGGGAGCAATATTACTTAGACATAGGGATAGGAGGACCGATTGCCTTTAATCTTCTATGCGAATGTAATGCATGAACAATTGCTAGGGAGACAAAACATTGTAAACTAGTAATTAGGAGTAGTCTCTATTCACCAAGACATTGAGATTAGGGTAATTTAGAAAGTGGCATTGACATTAATGAAAAAGTAAAATTCCTAAATATATGAGAGTGGATTAAGATAAGTCGGAAACCCCAACAACACAATTCATCCGTATCATTCAACTGTCAATTGATCAACTTTTTCAGATGCATGTTTAATTTTCGTTTTAGCATTATAAACCCTAATTGTCGTTATTCAAGTCTTATATAATCAACAAATCACACGAGAGTCTAGGCCTATGAGTCTCTAGGCAAACGATACTTGGTCTTACGACTTATCATTACTTGATACGATTCGGTACGCTTGCCGGAGTCTTAACAAGTTTTTGGTCCCGTTGCCGGGGACTCGTGGTTTAACTATTCTAGTAGTGGATTATTGATTAACTTTGACTTGATTTTTTTTATTTTGTTCTAATAAATGTTTTCTAGGGTTTTGAGCCTAATGTTTGCAGGATGCAATTTGGACAAGAATTTAACTATATGGGCACTCAATTCTACCAAGGTAATCTTAACCACTGGTGGGAACCTTACTCAAGCATGGATCAAAGCCAATTTGGGCAAGCTGCCGAACAATTTGAGATATTACAACAACAACAATGGCAACAACTACACTCTCTATCTATGGCAAAGTTGGAAGACGCCTTTCAACAATGTATGTAAAATACCATCTCCGCTCAGAAAAACATTGAAGCAACATAAAAAAGGATTGAGATGCAGATTGGTCACTTAATTGAGAATCTGGAAGATTCTGGTGTTGATACTGAAGTTAACCCTAGGGAGGAATGTCAAGCCACTATCACTGGAAGTGATGAGGTTGCTGATGAGGAAAAGACAGAGAGAGATGAGGAAAAGATAGAGGAAGAATGTAATGCATGAACTATTGTTAGGGAGACAAGACATTGTAAACTAGTAATTAAGAGTAGTCTCTTTTCACTAAGACATTGGGATTAGGGTAAATTTGAAAGTGGCATTGACATTAATGAAAAAGTAGAATTCCTAAATATATGAGAGTGGATTAGGATAAGTCGAAAACCCAAACAACACAATTCATCCATATCATTCAACTTCCAATTGATCAACTTTTGCATGTGCATGTTTAATTTTCGTTTTAGCATTATAAACCCTAATTTTCGTTATTCATGTTATCAATGGAAAAACTGTTTTGAAAATTTTTTCTGAGTGGTCTCAAGATAAAAATCTTAGAGCACAGTATGATGTTAAAGCACAGAATATTATTGTCTCTACACTAACTGTTGATGAATTTTTCAGGATATCTCAATGCAAAACTGCTAAAGAAATGTGGGATGTCTTGGAAGTCACGCATGAAGGCACGAATGAGGTCAAGAGAGCTAGAAAGAATTCTTTAATATAAGAGTATGAACTTTTCAGAATGAAGAGTGGTGAAACAATATATGAAGTTCAGAAAAGGTTCACTCACATTGTCAGCCATTTAATGGCTCTTGGAAAAGTGTTTGATAAAGAGGAGATGAACATCAAGATTCTCAAAAGCCTGAATAGAAGCTGGCAACCAAAAGTCACTGCAATCTCTGAATCCCAGGATCTTACTAGCATAAACATGGCTACCTTGTTCGGGAAGTTAAGAGAACATGAACTTGAACTTGGAAGATTGAAAGAAGAGGAAGTGATTAAAGAAAAGAAATCTATAGCGCTGAAAACTACCAATAAGAAAACCTCAAATATCGTTTTATCTGAGGATGATTCTGATGCAGAATTGGACAACAATGAACTGATGTCCATGATGGTAAGAAAATTTAATCGATTTATGAAAAATACTAGTCAACTTATTGACCATGCAGGAAATGGAAAAGGAAAAAGAGTTACCAGATCAAATGTTATTCAATGTTATGAATGTGACAAAGAAGGACACATCAAGCCTGATTGTCCAGATCTGAAGTTGAAGCAGAAAGCAAACAAGAAGTTCCCCAAGGACAAAATCAGAAAGCAGGAGAATGCTTATATTACCTGGGAAAACAGTGATTCAGAATCCTCAAGCGATGAAGATCTTGATTGAGAGGAGGAATCAAACTTATGTTTCATGGCTGGAACATCACTAACAGATTATGAAAGTGATACAGAGTTCGAGAAAGAACCCATTGAAGTGAGGTACGACCTGTTGCTGGATGCATTTCAAGTAATACACGCTGAGGCCATGCGACTGCAATATAAAGTTAATCGACTTAACTCTTAGAGAAAGGATTATGAGTATAGAATTAACAATCTTGTCAATGATAATGAGAAATTGCAAAAGGAATTAGATGAAGCTTTATTATCTGCTAAAACTGTTGTTACTGAGACTATTACAGCTGAAAAGAAATGTGAAAAATGTCTTACTCACGTTGAACAAATAGATTACTTGACTATAGCATGCTAGAAAAGTTCACTCAAGGTAGAGATAATTTGAATATTGTTTCAAAGTCTTCAGGTAGAGCTATATATAGGCAAGGAATTGGAAAAAAAGCTCAATCAAATAAGACCAATACAAAGAAGTTTATTGAATTGAGTAAACCTATTAAACATGCTTGTTTTTACTGCAATAATATTGGTCATACTGTTAGAAATTGTTTTTACAGAAAGGTTGGTGTTCCTAAAGGCTTATATAGATGGATTCTTAAGGAACATCTAGCTACAACTAACAATCAAGGACCCAAATTCAAATGGGTACCTACATCAAAAAATTTAAATTGTTTTGTAGGATAGCAGCAGATGCTGTGAGAACTCAAGGATGTACTAACAATGGTCATATCAAATTTCTTGAGGATCTACAAAGTGGTAACATTCATTCTATGTTTGCATCATGTTGAATATGAATGATTGTTTGATTGCTTGTTTGTCTGAATGATTGCATGATTGATTGTGTTTGTGTTGGATATGGAAATCAATTTTTACAACTTTTAGTCGACTAGATTATGAGCACAATCGACTGTATATTGTTGTATGTATGTTGCTGTTTTTGAAAATCTTCTGACATACAAAAGTTGATTTTTCTATTATTGAAATCGTTTCTGTCTCCACTGTGCTATTGAATTTTTTTAACTTTCATTCAAATCAATTAGATTTTAAAATTTTTGGTGCGAAAATATTCCCTCCAAAATTGTTTCTTATTTTGATTAAAATCTAATTAGCTGGAATCACTCGCCAAGGCTTTTAATTTAAGCATTTTCTGAATCATCATTCTCTGTCACACTCTATGATCGTACTCGATTATTCTCTCTATCAATGGCTTCAAGCTCTACACAATGCAAGAGAGTTAAAACTTTGGGTTAGAAAAGCACAAGACGTCTTTCTGGACTTGAAGACTAGATTAGTGATGATGAAATGCAATCAAAGTATCTCGACTGTTGGAAAATAAGAAGCCTGATGACACATAAATTTTTGAAGCTAAAATTTTTCATAGATGAGGGGTTAGAATTTCAAGGATGGTTGAGGCGTCAAGGACTGAAGAAGTTTGTTGAAATAGCTGATCCATGGTACCTTGAACTTGTGAAGGTATTCTACTACAACTTAAGGATTGAAAATGACACTCTCTGTTCCAGGGTGAAAGGGGTTGATATTAAACTGACGGAGGAAGTTTGGAAAGAGATAGCCAAACTAAAACTGGAAGGTGAAAGATGCCATCTAGGCATTGATGGATTTCACAAGTTTTAAGTTTTTCAGGATAGCCTAAGAAACCCCGATGATTGTTAGGATTACTCTAGTTACAAGACCGGAGGCATGAAGAAGGATGATAGGCTTGCGGTTTTTGTTATTTCATGGATATTAATGCCAAGAGGAAGCAACCATGCTCAAGCCACCACTAAAGACCTGTATCTGTTAAAAGCATTGAAGGAAAACATACAAGTGGACTGACCTGCAGCAATATCTGACAATATGTTGAAGGTTACAAGGTTGGAGTCTGCCAAGTTTCCATACTGCTTCTTCATTTCAAAAATTTGATTCATTTTGGTGAGGATTGTATTAGAGAGTCCAGTGAATCCTATAACAGAACAAGCCTGATAAGCAAACTGTTGGAAAACAGGTAGGCTTCATTTTAACACCAAGAGGGGGGTGAATTGGTGTGTTTTAAAAATCAGTCTTTTCGCAATCTTTTACACAAAGCACACAACTTTACAAATTTTCTTGAATCGCAAGTAATAGAATTTTAAGTGCAGCGAAAAATCAAAGTTGACTACGTGAACTGTAAAGTCGACTGAATGTAAAAGAGTAGGGATAGAGAATTCAAACGCAAGTTTTTATACTGGTTCGGCCTCAATGCCTACATCCAGTGTCCTTCCAATACCAAGAAGCAAATGCACTATAATAGTCAAGGCTTTTACAACAATGCTTTTATAGAGACCTCCACGTCAAAAATATAAAACACCTCTCTAACCCTCTAACCAAAATATAGGCAAACCACACAACAAGACTTGCAGCTAGGGCTGGGCACAATTTACTAAAAAACTTTATACTGCAGTTTATCTGTACTCTTTCATACTTAAAAAACTTAAACTGTTTTTACTAAAACTTATTTATACTATGTAACAGTTCAGTTTAAATAAACTGAACTTATTTTATTTGTACTATAGTTAACTAGTTAACTATGGTTTAGGTTTTTATTCCCGTTACATTCCTTTTTCACTGTGTCAAAGACTCGTTACTTTTGAAGACTCGCCTCTCATCATCGAAGGTTGGTCACCGTCGATGCAGGCTGGGTTTATTGCAGGTCTGGTTTTGATGCAGGTTCTGATGCGGTGATGGATTTGCGATGATGGTACGCGAGGAAGAAGAAAGGGGTTCGTTGTTTGGATTCTTTGTAGGTTGCGATTTGGATTCGGCTTGGAGGAGATGGATTCGCCTTTGCTGATGGCGCGACGACGTTAGGTGGCGCGACTCCTGATGGCGGCGGCACGACGAGTCGCAATGTGGTTGTAGGTAGTGGAAGACGCGAGAATTTGGCGCTACGTCGGAGACGACGAACTGGGTTCTCTGGCTTTTTGATTTTGTAGGTGAGGCTGGTGCGAGAAGCTTCGCATGATGAAGATGATGATTCTTTTGGTTGTATTCTACGGCGCGACGACTCATATCTGGCAGTGGTTGCTGTACGACGGCGACCTTGGGCGAACTCATGGTGGCCGGTGAGGGTCGCTGGGTGGCTGCGATGGAGGAGGTAGCGGCGGCTAGGGTTTCTGGATTGGGAATTAGGGTTTCAGTGGGTGGAAGATGATGACGTGGCATAGGGCATAAGGTGGCAGCTTGAGGTTGGACAGATCTTTGTTAGATGGATTGCCACATGGCATAATCTGGTGGTGTTTAGTTAGGAGGGGTGTGGATAGGAAAATTTAGGGTTGTAGTAGTAAAGAATATCCGTTTTGACTTTGTATATTCTTTTCCAAACAAATTCTGACTTTGGGTTTTAATGTGCATTTTTGGACCAGCTGCACAAGTAGTTAACTGAACTATTGCAGTTTAACTGAACTAAAAAATAGTTCAGTTCAGTTTTTTTTAACTATTTTTTAGTTCAGATTAGTTTATTTGAATTGTTTTATGGTTAACTATAATTATTTATAGTTCAATTTAGTTTAGTACACTTTGCCCAGCCCTACTTGCAGCAAGATATACCCTCTCCTGCAATCTGCAACCCACTTTGAACAATCCTCAAAATGTACCAGACTCCACAAGTCCAACCCGTATAGTCACAACAGGTACAACAGAAATCACCACGGAATGCAAACACGAATCTTGATCAACCAGAGAACACCTCAATTGTGCAGATTCTGATCAAGTAGTAAGTGCAGTATCAATCTCCTTCAGAAGCTCTTCAAAGAAAGATCACAACCGTCTTCTTGACGAGTTCTTAGAGCTCTAAATCATAGAGAAATAATCTGAAACAAAATATGAAAATGTTAGATTTCCAAAAGTTCTCTGAAATAACTCAAGCCTCGTCTATTTATAGATTTATATAAAACAAACGCTCCTACAGTCGAATACGCTACTAATACAGTCGATTGTCCTTGACAATTATAATAGATAAGTCAAATTAGTAGCAGTCCAGTCAAACAAATTATCTCCTCATTCATTACAGTTGACTTTCATTCAATGCTCAACTAACTTTTAAAAATATAGTCATTACTGTTCATGAGTACAACAAAGTTTCAAATCAAACAACTAATACAGTCAAATGCGTGGTGCACATAGTCGACTTCGACACAATAGATCATTTTGAAATTCTTTTCAATACAAAATCTCACATAGCACTGTATTTGAAAATATGTACATAGTCACGAGCTTAATTCGACTTCTCCCATAATGAAGTCGACTTACAGCTTGTAGTTATGCCACACAATGTAAGTTAATAAAAGTGCATGTGGTTTTCCTTTTCCAAAACATATGTAATGAAATGACAAAAGATTTCACATATATCAGAATAGTGAATATGCAATCATATATCAGATTTCATACAAACATGTTCATCAAGATAACAATCAATATTAAAGATTGGAACATGTAACACATTACAATACATATGTTATTAAAAATGTGTTGTCATCATAAAAAGCTGAGTTATATAGATATTGTGTTGTCAACAATCTCAACAATCTCCCCTTTTTTGGATTATGCACAACCACGATTAATAAACAACCATGTTTTCATAAGACCAAACCACACTACAAGAAAAAATTGAATTATATACTGCCAAAATCCGTACATAAGACCTAAAATCCGTATATAACACTTGGTTACATACGGCTTACATACGGACAAAAATCCGCATATAAAACTTTCGTAGATAGGTTATATACGGATATATCCGTATATAATTTATATACAAATTTTTTTGTATATAAATTATATAGGAAAAAATCCGTATATATAATCTGTATGTAATTTACATACGGAAAAATCCGTATGTAACTTATGGTTCTATAAAAAAAATTAAACGATCTCACATCTTTACCCAATATCCAACAGTTCCATATATTGATAAAAGTCAAATTATAAAAAATAATACCAAATATATGTCAGCTTTTATTAAAACGTGATATTTGCAACTAGATGATCGTACCTCATTGTAATTAGATTGTTATCGGACATTAGAGAAATTGAGGCAGAGGTAACTGACTATGCAATATATATTATTATACTATTGAGGCAACTTCAAATCAATATACTATTTCACTATCATCGCTTATATTGTTAAGACTTTGATATCTTTCTTTATTAACTTTCACTTAAATACAAATGAGACAAAGCAATTGATAAACAATATAGCAATAAGAAAAATATATTTATCTAACTCATAAAGAATTATAAATTATAATTAAAATAGAAGATTATAATTAAAGTATTATAATTAATCCCTTGGAACAAAGACCTCTTAATAAGTAAATAAATTAAGGTCAAATAAATCAAATAGAGAACTGAATTCTTCACGAAGAAAGTGAATTATTTAATGTTGTACAATACTACCTCACTCTCATCGAGAACAAGTTAGTATCTTTATCAAGTGTATCAAGAAGTATAAAAATAAATGTTAATTGGAGTAAGCCATTTGACACAAAAAGTACACGACTAACAGAGAAAATAATATGCAAGGAGTAAGCCCTATACCAATTAAGGAAACAAAACGTGATGCTAGAGTTCTTATTCCAAAATTAAGAGCCCTTACTGGATGCACAGAGAGGTTGGTAGCCTACATCCAGGAGCTCATTTTCCCACATGGAGTTGAGTGTGCTTCCAAGTACTTCTCAAGCAAATTAAATGAAACCAGCAGCAATAAAATAAGTTGAAAGGATTAATAAGTCTTAAAATTGGGAGAGAAACTGAAATCTTTGTTATTACTGCTCTAACTTTTCATATTACACATAATACCTTATTTAAGGGATACTGGATCAACATAAAAAGAAAACGAAAATGAAGTTCCTAAAAAGCCCACACTAAAAAGCCTATTAGACAATACAATATATATTTCAACACTCCCTCTCAAGCTGGAGCATATAGATCATATGCACCAAGCTTGGAACATATAAATTGAATCCTAGGCCCCCTTAGAGATTAGGTCAGAATGTCTCAAAGTTGTTCATTAGAATTGACAAACTCAGTAACAAGTTCCTTGGTCAACAACTTCTCTCTAATAAAATGACAATCAATTTCTATATGTTTTGTTCTCTCATGAAACACTGGATTGGAGGCAATATGAAGGGTGATAACTGTTGAAAAACAGTTATTTTCATGCTTCATTTGAGATTAAAATACAACCTTCAGGGCTTAGAATGAGCTTAGAATCAAGCAAAACACGTAAGTTGAGTTAGTTGAGAGTCAAAAGTTGTTTCTACAGATATTATGCTTTTTTGCATTGTTTTGCAGCGTTTTTTATGAATATGAAAAATGGATTAAAGATGGAAGGTCTTAGACTCAATAAAGAAGAAGAAACATGAAGAAAAGAAGAGTCTAGGAACCGCCCAACGCCAAAATCCAACGCTGGGCGGCCAAATGCGAGGGGAAGCCACTGTCTGGCGCCCAGGCGGTGCAGCCAGGTGGTTTTGCGGTACGAGGCAAACCGCCGGGAGGTGGTGCGATTAAGGGGAAATCGCCGGGCCCCAAAGTGTGACGCCGAGCGGTTATCTGCTGGGCTTGGGCCTAAATTTTGTGATGTTCCTCAGCTATAAATAGCCCTAGTGCGAGTTTAGATGTATTCTTTTGACAGAAAGGGGCGGCCATACGTAGTTTTCACTCCTTGGAGAAGATCTCTTGGATGCTTAGGCTCCTTTTTATCCAATCTAGGGCTTGTTTTTCCATTCTTCCATCATTTTTAATCTAGTTTCACCATTTCAATGGTGAACTAAACCCTTTTGTTGTTGGGAAACAATGTAATCGTTTGAAACTGTCTTTTATTGAAACTCTTATTTATTTATATGCCTGTCGTAAGCTTTTGGTTATCAATTATTGGGTTTCTCACCTGCGCTTAATGCTTTTATCGTTTAACTCATTCTATAATTGTTGTTTGTCTTTTTTGATACGGGAACATACGGTACTGTCATGAACTAAGAGAAATTCCTTGATTAAGCAATACCACCTAGGGATAGGGGGTAGGACGATCAATTGTTTTCGCTTCCGTTTGTAATGCATTATTAATTACTAGAGGAGGCTAGGGATAGCAAGCCAGTAATTATTAATAGGCTCTTTTCACCGAGGGATCGGGTTAAGGGTAGACTAAGAAAGTTTGCATGATAATTAGATAACAAAGCGAATTAAATAAGAGGAGTAGATAAGAGAGAGCGGATAAGATGAAATTGTAAACCCCAACAACTTCATTCATCCATAGTCTTTTTCTCGTCAATTGAATCAATCGCATTTGCATGTTTACTTTTTGTTTCTTGCATCCAAACCAATTAATTTCTCTTTATAAGTCTTACGATTTCAATTTGCACGAACGATAAGGCCTGCGAGTCCTTTGGGAAGAACGATATTGGGTTTACCAATTATATTACTTGAAACGATCTGGTACACTTGCCAGAGTGTTAACAAGTTTTTGGCGCCGTTGCCGGGGACTCGTGGTTTAACTTTTTCAAGTAGTGTGAATTGACTGAAATTTGACTTGTTTGTAATTATTGTTTATATTTTTTTTGTTTAAATTTTGTTTTTTTTTTTTTTCTTTAAAAGTGCTTATAGGGTTTTTGTTTCTTGTGTATGCAGGAAACAATACACACTAGAAGTAAAAAGAACCAGCAACCTCTTTTAGAAGGGCTATCAAACAGGAGAAGAAGGAAAATTAGACGTCTTGCACGTGAAAATTTTTCTTCTCCTGAACGACTTCTGCAATCTTCACTAGAGACTTTTGCACAGGGCATAGAGGAGATGGCGGACCAACTTCCACCAAGACGCACACTGGGGGACGCATCAAACACAGTAGGTCCTTTGCATTTCAACAGTATAGCCATACCAGCAGATAATGCAACAAACATGGTGATGAACCCTGCACTCATCCAGCTAGTACAGAGCAACCAATTTCACGGGTTGTCAAATGAGAATCCTTATAATCATTTGACTATTTTTGGTGAAATTTGCAATACCGTCAAGATGAACGGAGTTTCGGATGACAGGGTCAGACTCAACTGTTTCCATTCTTTCTTGAAGGAAACGCTAAAGATTGGTTGCATTCATTCCGAGAAGGTACTTTCAGAAATTGGGAGGCTATGGCAAAACAATTTGTTACTAAATTCTTTCCGCAGACAAAGATCAATCAAGGGAAGCTGGAAATTTCTTCATTTAAGCAAGGAATGGAAGAAACTCTTGGACAAGCTTGGGACAGATTTAAAGGCCTATTGAGGAAGACCCCAGTCCACGGGTTTGACAAGACCTCATATATACTTGCTTTCCTTGCAGGCCTACACACTTAGTCAAAGATAATGCTAGATGCTTCAGCTGGAGGCAGCATAAACAAAAAGACTGAAGATGAGGCCTACAAATTGATTGAAGACATGGCTACGAAAAGTTAAAGGGGTGTACAAAAAGGAGGACTTTTGCATCTTCATGCTGATGATGTTATGGCTGCTCAGAATCATCTCCTTACTCAAAAACTAGATAAGCTAACAAAGGTCCTTTCTGAACTTCCAAAGGGGATAAGGAATATCTCTCAAACTCAACAGCTTTGTGATCTATGTGGTGGTGATCAGCAACAACTGTCACCTTTATGGCAGCAGGTGAGCAGATTGATAAAGATTGTTAGAGGATTAAGTGATAGATTCGATAAATTCTTGAAGGTTTACGAGTCTCAACAAGTTAGTGACCAAGCCAGCTTCAGAGCATTGGAGACACAGATTGGGTAGCTGTCTAAAAGGGTAGAAACCACCGAGAAGAATCAGTTTAGGGCCAACACTGATGTTAACCCTAAAGAGGAGTGCAAAGTTGTTCTGACACGAAAAAGGAAAACAGAAAGGGAAATAATTGTTATTGAGAGCAGTGAGGAAGAAGGTGAAGAGATGATGAGAGCTGATAATTTCAACAAGCAGAAAAGCAACGAAGACAAAGAGAAAGAGAAAGAGAGTCACCGAGAGTCATTCAGGGAAATTTTTAATTAGGTGATTGTTACTCCTTTAGTGCTTCCACAAATTCCTGATTATGATAAGAGGATCAAGTACTATCTTGGAGAGGTAATTGATCTTGATGATGAAGAAGATCAGGAAAGGGGTGTTAAGCCTAGAAAGAAGGACCATCCACCAAAATTGAAGGACTCAGGGAATTTTACTCTTCCTTGTGTTATTAATAATTTGAATATAGGGAGAGCCATGATCGATTCAGGATCAAGTGTTAATTTGATGCTCTTTAGTGATTTCAAGAAGATTGGAGGGCTAAAATTAAAACCAGCTAATACTACCCTGACAATTGCGGATGGATCTAATAAGAAGCCAGTTGGTATGGTGGAAAACGTAATTGTTCAAATTGAGGAGTTGGAGTTCTTGATTGATTTTCTGGTAGTGGACATGGCAAATGAAGGAAGAATTTCATTAATTTTGGGAAGACCTTCCATGAGGACTTCTAAAATGGTGATACGTGTCCATGATGGGAGAATGTTGTTCAAAGATCAAGACCAAGTGCTAACTTATAGTGGCTCTGAAGAAAACAGAATGAGAATAAGAAGAAGATCCAGATATAAAAGGGCCAGAAGTGAAGCTGAAAGAGAGGAGAACACCACAAGTATTGATCATCTTAATAGTTGTAATATTTTGCAGATATTTGAGGAGAAGAAGGTAGACAAAGGAGAGTCAACCCATTTAGAGGACACACCATTCCTACGTGGCATGGCAGTAAGATATAAAAACAGGAAGTGGATTGTGAATAGAAAGCTTAAGGAGGAAGGAATGGTGGAGATCAGAAGGCCATACTCCACAGCAATTCGAAGAGTGGACAGAAGACAGTTGAAGAGTTGGGGTGATGAAGATCCCAACGTGAAGAAGAAGATTTGATTTGCTGGAGAGCATATTTTGTATTATAAAACATTTTATTTATTTTTATTTGTTTGATTGGACATGTAATTTTTGGAGTTTTGAACAATTTTTGGGCAGCATCTACTGTCTACTAGGGGATGCTAATCTTTATGAAGTTACTGAAGAACACAGGATAGTAAACCTAGTGAAGGTTGTTGGGAGGCACTTGCTGACAAGTGCTAGAACAGGCTTGGGTCAGGCTCGTGACGTTAAACAAGCGCTACTAGGAGGCAACCTAGGTTCCTTCTTTCACTTTTTCATTTTGAATTCTTAGAATAGGTTGAACTTTTATTTTTATTTTATCTTCAGTATTTATGCTTGGCTTGAAGACTTTTCTGACAATGTTTGACTGAATGACATGTATGATAAGTCTATTTGATGATGATTGGGTGTGAATGATAATTGAGTTGTGTTGCATGTTGATATCCAAGTGACAAAGCTCACTAGCAATGTGAACAGATGTGTGATGAATTATGATTGTGGTTATGATGCTAAGCAGGGTGTATAAATGAATGATGTGTGAGAAAGCATGCTGTGTGAGGTATTGAGCTCTAGAGTTTTCATTGTTGTATGTATTGTTCACTGGAAAACATGAATGATATTACCTTAATCTTGATGATTGATTGAATTGCATGTGACTGTCATATGATCAAGGCCATTTTTGACAACCCTTCTCCAGCCAAATTTTTCACCCAAAGTGCTTAAAATACTATACCCTTTTTGAACCTTAGCCTTAAACAGGATGAGAACCCTTGGTTTGAAATTCTTTACCTTAAGTTGGGTTGAGCTTAACTGTACGTGTTGACAAGGTTCAAGTTTGGGGTTGTATGGGGGAAATTGAAAGGCAATTGAAAAGCATTGAGCTCAACTGTGAAGAAAGAAAAATGCATGAGAAAAAGAAAAGAAAAGAAGAAAAGCATGGAAGAAGAGCTCAATGTGAAAATAAAAGAAAAGGGAAGAAGTTGGGAATAAGTGAGATTGGTGAGATAGAGAGTTGTGCTTAAACTTTGAATTTTATTATAGCTCTCTTAACTCAAGGATTTTGCATTCCAGAAAAACCAATTTTTCTTGTTAGCCCAGCCTCAATACAAGCCTTAGAAAAGTCCTTATGATGGCAGTTGCATGTGAAGATTTTAATTGTTTGAGATGAATGACAATTTTGTTTCATGTGACCTGTGAATAATAGAGGGATGAGGTATCACCTTAAACACTTGAGTGATTGAGTGAAACGCTTGCTTGGTGAGAATTGATAAATTTCATGCTTACATTTTTGCTTAGTGGATAGATCATTCATAAATGTAACATCTGTTGAGAAATATCTTATCATGTGAACTGAATTGAATTGAAAGCATGCATGCATCTTGATTTGATTCTACTGAAAATCTGAAATTGAGTAGTTCTTGTCATAAATGTTAGGAGTGTTGAACTATTGGGTGAAAAAGTGGAAAGCCAAGTTTTGTTTTGTTTACTTGAGGACAAGCACAGTTCTAAGTTTGGGGTTGTGATAACTGTTGAAAAACAGTTATTTTCATGCTTCATTTGAGATTAAAATACAACCTTCAAGGCTTAGAATGAGCTTAGAATCAAGCAAAACACGTAAGTTGAGTCAGTTGAGAGTCAAAAGCTGTTTCTAGAGATATTATGCTTGTTTTGCATTGTTTTGCAGCGTTTTTGATGAATATGAAAAATGGATTAAAGATGGAAGGTCTTAGACTCAATAAAGAAGAAGAAACATGAAGAAAAGAAGAGTCTAGGAACCGCTCAACGCCAAAATCCAACGCTGGGCGGCCAAATGTGAGGGGCAGCCAAGTGGTTTTGCAGTACGAGGCAAACTGTCGGGCGGTGCAACTCACCGCCGGGCGGTGGTGCGATTAAGGGGAAACCTCCGGGCGCCAAAGTGTGACGTTGGGCGGTTGTCTGCTGGGCTTGGGCCTAAATTTTGTGATGTTCCTCAGCTATAAATAGCCCTAGTGCGAGTTTAGATGTATTCTTTTGACAGAAAGGGGCGGCTAGACCTAGTTTTCACTCCTTAGAGAAGATCTCTTGGATGCTTAGGCTCCTTTTTATCCAATCTAGGGTTTGTTTTTCCATTCTTCCATCATTTTTCATCTAGTTTCACCATGACAATGGTGAACTAAACCCTTTTGTTGTTGGGGAACAATGTAATCGTTTGAAACTCTCTTTTATTGAAACTCTTATTTATTTATATGCTTGTCGTATGCTTTGATTATCAATTATTGGGTTTCTCACCTGCGCTTAATGCTTTTATCGTTTAACTAATTCGATAATTGTTGTTTGTCTTTATTGATACGGGAACGTACGATACTGTCATGAACTGGGGGAAATTCCTTGATTAAGCAATACCACCTAGGGATAGGGGGGTAAGACGATCAATTGTTTTCGATTCCTTTTATAATGCATTATTAATTACTAGGGGAGGCTAGGGATAGCAAGCCAATAATTATTAATAGGCTCTTTTCGCCAAGGGATCGGGTTAAGGGTAGACTAAGAAAGTTTGCATGATAATTAGATAACAAAGCGAATTAAATAAGAGGAGTAGATAAGAGAGAGCAGATAAGATGAAATTGTAAACCCCAACAACTCCATTCATCCATAGTCTTTTTCTCGTCAATTGAATCAATCGCATTTGCATGTTTACTTTTTGTTTCTTTCATCCAAACCAATTAATTTCTGTTTTCAAGTCTTACGATTTCAATTTGCACGAACGATAAGGCCTGCGAATCCTTTGGGAAGAACTATATTGGGTTTACCAATTATATTACTTGAAACGATCTGGTACACTTGCCAGAGTGTTAACAAAGGGCTGCTTGGTTGTCACAGTACAGTTTCAACGGCTCATTTCCATAAAATTTCAATTCTTGGAGAAGTTGTTTGATCCACACAAGTTCGCATGTAGTTAAAGCCATAGATCGGTATTTAGCTTCAGCACTAGATCTAGCAACAACAGTTTATTTCTTACTTTTCCAAGATACAAGGTTCCTTCCAAGTAGAACACAATATCCTGTAGTAGATCTTCGATCAATTGGAGAACCAACCCAATCTGCATCACAATATCCTTCAATCTGAGTGCTTCCCTTGTCCTCATATAATAATCCCTGTCCTGGATTTCCTTTTTTGTATCTGAGAATGCGAATCACTGCATTCCAATGGTCAACATGTGGATTTTGCATAAATTGACTCATAACTCCCACTGGATAAGAAAGATCAGGTCTTGTTACTGTAAGATATATGAGTTTTCCAACCAGTCTTCTATATCTCTCTGGGTCTGAGAAAGGTTCACCTTGATCTGTCATTAATTTTTTATTTGAGTCCATAGGACTATCAATGGGCTTGCAATTTGTCAAGGCTGTTTCCTCTAAAATATTAAGAGCATATTTCCTTTGTGAAATGATGACACATTCTTTTGACTGTGCCACTTCAATACCAAGAAAGTATTTTAGACGACCCAGATCTTTAGTCTAAAAGTGCTTGAACAAATGATTCTTTAATTGAGTAATTCTAGTGATGTCATTCCCTGTAATAACAATATCATCAACATACACCATGAGGTAAACACATTTGTCAAGAGAAGAATGACCATAAAACACTAAATGATCTGCCTCACATCTTTTCAATCCAAAATCTTGCACAACCCGACTAAATTTACCAAACCAAGCATGAGGTGATTGTTTCAACCCATAGAGGGAAAGACGTAATTTACAAACTAACCCAGACTCCCCCTGAGCAATAAACCCAGGAGGTTGCTCCATGTAGATCTCCTCTTCTAGATCACCATGAAGACAGGCATTTTTAATGTCCAACTGGTAAAGTGGCCACTGATGAATGGCAGCCATAGCAAGCAAAATACGAACTGTACTGGTTTTAGCCACAGGAGAAAAAGTATCACAATAGTCAATGCCATAAACTTGAGTATACCCCTTAGCTACTAGACGAGCTTTTAGACGGTCAATTTCACCAGTAGGACCAACTTTAATAGAATAAACTCATCGGCAACCAACAAGCTTCTTACCAGGAAGAAGAGGGACAAGGTCCCAAGTACCATTGTGGTCAAGGGCCTGCATTTCATCAACCACGGCTTGACGCCATCCAGGATGATCAAGTGCCTCATGAATATTATTAGGAATCTTAAGGGAGGATAAGGAGGAAACAAAAGAGAAATAGGGAGGAGACAAACGATGATAACTCAAAAAATTATAAACAAGATTTGGATTACGAGTAGAACGAATACCTTTCCGAAGGGCAATGGGCAAATTATTATCTGAGTCAAGAAAAGATGAGGAGGATGAAGGATCCATGGTCTGGGGAGCTGATGGAGGAGGAGATGAGTCTCGAGGATCTTCATTGTTTTGAGTTTGAGATTGTCTCCAACGCTGATATGTGAGAAGAGGTGTAGGAACAATGTCACTCACATCTTGAGTTTGAGGTACAAAAGAAGGTATAACCAAGGGATCACATGATGGTAGAGGAAACATTTTTTGAACAGATGAACGATCCTCCACGGAGGACAAGGAAAAAGGTGTATCCTCAAATAATGTGACATCAGCACACATATAATATCTCTTGGTGGAGGGAGAATAACATTTATACCCTTTCTGAAGACGAGAATATCCCAAGAAGACACACTTAATAGCTTTTGCGGAGAGTTTATCAAGACTTGGAGAAACATTATGGACAAAACACGTACACCCAAATACACGTGGGGAGACATGATATAGAGTGTCGTTTGGAAAAATGATAGAATAAGGAATTTTATTCTCAAGAGAGGAAGAAGGCATCCTATTGATTAGAAAACAGACAGTGAGGACTGGATCGCCCCAGTGATGCACAGGAATATTAGTATTCAACATCAGGGAACGTGCAGTTTCAATGAGATGTTTATTCTTTCTCTCTGCAATACCATTTTGTTGTGGAGTGTGAGGACATGTTGACTGATGTAAAATTCCTTAGGAAGATAAGAATGAAGAAAACGCTATAGAAAAATATTCCTTACCATTATCACTACAGAGGATTTTAATTGTCTTCTCAAATTGGTTCTTAATTTCATTAAAAAAGGACATAAATATGGACAAAATTTCAGATCTCTCTTTCATTAAATAAACCCAAGTACATCGAGAGAATTCATCAATGAAAGTTACAAAATAATTAAAACCAAACGAAGTAACACGACTTAGTCCCCAAATATCAGAGTGAATAGTTGAGAAAGGAAAATTACATAGTGTCTCAGACATTTTAGGATAAGAAGATCTAACATATTTTCCTAACTGACAAGACTCACAATCTAAGACTTGAATGTTCTTGAGATTCGGAACCATCATCTTCAACTTGGATAAACTTGGATAGCCCAACCGATCATGCAAAAGTTTTGGGGATGAAGTTGTAAAACAGGAAACTTAAGAGCTATGTTTTAAGAAATAAAGTCCTCGAGACTCATGTCCTTCTCCAATCGGACGACCCATACCATGTTCTTGTATAACAAAGGAATTGGCAGTAAAGGTTACAGAACAATTTAAGGAACGAGTTAATTGGCTCAAGGAGATTAAATTGTAAGGACAATGAGGGATATACAAAACAGAATTTAAATTTAGTGAAGGAGATAAGGAAATTCTGCCCATTCCCTGAGATGCAACTTTGGATCCATTGGCAACAGTAATGAAATGAGGGATTTTTTGAGAGGACATGGAAGAAAATGAAGAAATAGTACCAAAGATATGGTCTTAGGCACCTGAGTCAAGGATCCATGGATTGTCACCTTCCACAGATTGAGATATGCACGCAGTTGACACATTGGACATCGACGAGGATTGGTCAGGATTAGAAGATTTTCCAGACTTATACTTCAAAAATTCTTGGTACTCTTTATTTGAAATTTTGGATTTGAGAACATAAAATTTAGAAACATGAGCAGCTTTGTCTGGATATCCATGTAAGGCATAACATTTCTCTCGAGTATGTCCTATTCTCTTACAATATGTGCACTGAGGACGCATACCATGACCACCACATCCTCCTCTGTTGCTTTTGCCTCCTCCTCTTCCTTGTGGTGCTACCATAGCTGATGTTTCACTACCATCAATTGAATTTTCGTCTTTAACTAATGAAGGTACCCGAAGGAGTCGAGTAACTAGGTTATCCATTGATGGAACTTGATCATCAGCTAACATTTGATCACGAACATGATCAAATTCTGAGTGTAGACCTCTTAGAATTAAGACCATGTAAAACTTATCAAGTTTCTTGTTTATGCCTTCTAAAGATTCAGCCACAAAGAAATTCTTCAATTCTTCTACAGCAGCACGGGCCTTTCCTATGTAAGCAACCATATCATGATTGGTTTGTTTGAGGGAAGTCACTCTTTGAGTTGCATCAAAGAGACGTTGCACATCATTAGCAAAGATATCCTGTGCTTTTCTCCAAAAAGAGGAGCACGTTTTGTAAGGTCTCAAAATTTCTAAGACTTCTTGTTCAACAGATTGTTATAGGGCAGCGCATAATTGAAAATCAAGCTTCTGCCATTGAGATTTCTCTTCATCAAGTATGGTGGAAATATCTTGTTCAAGATGATCATGGTATCCCTGACCAAGAAACCATAACTCCACAAAAGAAGACCAAGATAGATAATTTTTCCAATTGAGTTTTGCAGAAGTAATGGTAGGGGTAGCAGATAGAGAAGGTGTTCCAAAACCAGCCATTGTAATGCCAAACAAAAGAGGGAAAAATTGATTGTGGGAAGAAACCCTAATCGGACCAACTCTCAACGAAACAGCAAAACAGTGACCACAACACACTCAGGAGACTGAGGTGAAACGACCGGCAGTGGCGTAGTGATGTTCCGAGAGTGGCCCGAAAAGAAACGGCGCATGACGGCGCGTCGAGAGAAGAATGAAGCGGCGACCATCAGGGATGGGTTGCGCTCATCAAGGCACACCTAACCCTTGACTTCTTCGGAGAAAAGGCTGCGACGGCGGCAACGGCGACGACGGACGACGGAGGCGACGGTGAATAGTGGCAGCAGCGGGGCAGCCAATGAATAATGGCAACGGACAGCAAACCCTATCGGGCTCTCAATACCATCTTAAAATTGGGAGAGAAACTGAAATCTTTGTTATTACTGCTCTAACTTTTCATATTACACATAATACCCTATTTAAGGGATAGTGGATCAACATAAAAAGAAAAAGAAAAGGAAGTTCCTAAAAAGCCCACACTAAAAAGCCTATTAGACAATACAATATATATTTCAACAATAAGTTATTCATGTGTTTACTGCTATAATTAATTAAAACATTAAACAATGCTACAAAGTTCACTTGACAAAGAAGTTGAAAGGATCAATAAGTTACATTAGTCAAAACAAAGTTCACTTGACAAAGAAGTTAAGTAAAACTTCTTGTAAAAGTATTACATCAGATATATCAAAATACCCTCTTCATAAAAAAAAATGGAACGAAAATATCACAAATTATTTTTTAAAACTAAGAATGCTATAAAAAAAAGAAATAAACAGATTGAAGCAAAGATTAAAGAGAAAATAAAATAGTCTTAAAAAGAACTTAGATCGAGCACTTACCTGTAAGTAATCATTGAGCATATCCTGCCTAGTATGTTCTACCTGGCTAGTGGTGACACATTTCCACAGAGCATTTAGAGTTGAACAATTGCATCTAGTTGCTAGGTTATTAGAAAAATTTCTCAAGCAGCTGGAGCTCTTAGTTCAAAATTAAGAGTCCTTCCTGTGTAGGGAATCTGGATGTGCATAGAGGCTGGTAGCTATTTTGTTTTTCAACTTCTCTTCATATTGTGCATTCTTCTTCTCCAATTGTTCCTGTTAACAAATACAGTGAAAATCAAATGAAATTGTCTTAAAAATTTGGAATCAAAATTTGGTTCATACTCATTTGAACAAAATTATCTCTACAGTTAAGAATACAGATCGATTATTGGGCCTAAAGACCCAATTAACAGTCATCCTATCACTACTCAATTCTCTGGTTCCTTACTTTCATCACACTAATAATAATGATTAATTGGGGAGACAACAATTTAATAATGTGGATTCTTAATAAATCAATTTTCATTTTCATTAATCTATTTTTAATTAATCAAAACATCAACGTAATATATGGATCTAGCTTAATTAATTTATACTTTTACTAAGATAGTTTAATTTAGAAAAATTAATAATTTAATTTTTAGTTTGCAAAATTTTGAAGATTTAGTCTTTCAAATATATAAAGTTTAAATTGGTTGTTAATATCATAACTTTATAACAAAAATAGTCCTTGATTTATATATTTGAGTGAAAAGACTGATGAAATTTAATGATAGAATATAAATTCAAAACTTTCTATAAATTCAGAGACCAAAATAAAGATCTCTTCTTTTCAAAATTTAATTTAACAATATCTCAGCAAAGTTTTTATTTACACTTTAATTTATTACTCAATTTATGTGAATATCTTTTCATATGATCATTTCTCACATGCAATTTATTTTGAAAACTTTAGGCCTTTAGTTAACAAGTAGGATGAATAAATAATAGAAGAACTATACTTATTTAATAAATCTAAATTTTCTTATGTAAGCCGTTTTCAGATGCATTTGACAATGGTCTAATAACAATAGACGCTGGTGAAAGTAATGAGAATAGTAATAAAAACTAGGGCTAGGCAAAATGTACTAAACTAAACTAAACTATAAATAATCATCATCTTCCACCCATTGAAACCCTAATTCTCAATCCAGAAACCCTAGTCGTCGCTACCTCCTCCATGGTAGCCACCCAACGACCCTCACCGGCCACTATGAGCTCGCCCAAGGTCGTCGTTGATAACGGTCTAACAACCTTTATTTCATGCATAAATTTGATATCAAAACACACTCTTTTGGGCTTAGAATGAGCTTAGAATCAAGTAAAACTCTTAAGTTGTGTCACATGAGAGTCAAAAGTTGTTTTTAGAGATATTATGCTTGTTTTGCATTGTTTTGCAGGGTTTTTGATGAGAATTGAAGATGGAAACGAAGTAGGAAGGTCATAAACTCAATAATGAAGGAGAAAAAGGAAGAAAAGAAGAGTCTGTGGACCGCTCAAGCGTCAAATTCCAACGCTGACCGTCTAGAACAACAAGAGGCAAACCGCTCATCGGTCAGTTGTGCCGCCTGGGCGGTGACGAGGAATGAGGCAAACCGCTGAGCGGCCAACTTTGGCGCCTGGGCGGTTGTCTGTTTTTATATTTTAGATTCTGAGATCTTTCTGTTATCTTTTTGGCTTATATATAGCCTTAGTGCGAATCCAAATGAAATTCTTTTGGCAGAGAGAAACGTCCAGAGCTGTTCTACACACCTTGGAGGAGATTTATTGGATGCTTAGGCTCCACTTTATCAAATCTAGGGTTTGGTTTTCAATTCTTCCATTATATTTCATCTAGGTTCACCATGATTATGGTGAACTAAACCCTTTGTTGTTGGGAAACAATGTAATCTTTTGAAACTCTCATATATCCAAATTCTTATTTACTTTATATGCTTGCATATGCTTGATTTATCAATTGTTGGGTTTTTACCTGTATTTAATGCTTTTACCGTTTAACTCATTCAGTAGATGTTGTTTGTCTTTATTGATACGGAGATGTACAATAATGTCATGAACTGGGAAAAATTCCTTGATTATGCTAATACCTCCTAGAGATAGAGGTAGGACGATCAATTGTATTTTGCTTCCGTTTATCATGCATTATTAATTACTAGGGGAGGCTAGGGATAGCAAGTCGGTAATTAGTAATAAACTCTTTGCACCAAGGGATTGGGTTAAGGGTAGACCAAGAAAGTTAGCATAGAAATATGATAAATAAGCAAAGTAAATAAGGAGAGTAGATATATGAGGGTGGATAAGATGAAATTGTAAACCCCAACAACTCCATTCATCCATATTTTCTTGAAGCCAATTGAATCATTGCATTTGCATGTTTACTTTTGTTTTGCATTTTTACCATTCAAATTAATTTCTTTTTTCAAGTCTGAAACGATTAGTTTACACGAAAGATGAGGCCTTAAGAGTCCTTTGGGAAGAACGATATTGGGTTTACCAATTATTATTACTTGATACGATCTGGTACACTTTCCAGGAGTCTTAACAGTCGTCGCACAACAACCACCGCCAGACATGAGCCATTGCGCCGTAGAATACAACCAAAAGAATCACCATCTTCATCACGCGAAGCTTCTCGTACCAAACTCACCTGCAAAATCAAAAAGCCAGAGAACCCAGTTCTTCGTCTCCGACGTAGCGCCAAATTCTCGCGTCTTCCACCACCTGCAACCATATTGCGACTCGCCATGTCGCCGCCATCAGGAGTACCGCCACCTAACGTCGTCGCGCCATCAGTAAAGGCGAATCCATCTCTTCCAAGCCGAATCCAAATCGCAACCTGCAAAGAATCCAAACAGCGAACCCCCCCCCCCTTTCTTCTTCCTCACGTACCATCATCGCAAATCCATCACCGAATCAGAACCTGCATCAAAACCAGACCTACAATAAACCCAAACGAGCCTTTGATACAGTGAAAAAGGAATGTAACGGGAATAAAAACCTAAACCACAATTAACTAGTTAACTATAGTACAAATAAAATAAGTTCAGTTTATTTAAACTGAACTGTTACATAGTATAAATAAGTTTTAGTAAAAACAGTTAAAGTTTTTTAAGTATGAAAGAGTACAGATAAATTGTAGTATAAAGTTTTTCAGTAAATTGTGCCCAACCCTAATAAAAACCTGTCCACCACGTTCTAGGGTGCATGCTTGATTAGATGAATTCCTTTTTGATGAGTCAATCAAGAAATGACCCCAATAAAGAACTATCAATTGTTCTTAAACCATGTCTAAGTTGCAAGGCTTCCTTGGTAGCTTTTTTGCCTTCAACAACTTTTTCATATGTATATGATATCTATAAAACATTAAAATATTTCAGTTCTAATTTTCATGTTATTGATATTTGTAAAACAATAAGCAATAATGGATGATCAGTTAAACTAGAGGTAACACTACACCTTGTATATTTTGTGATAGAAAAATTCAAGGAACCTAAGCTCGGCTTCAAGGGACGACCACTCCTCCTGGGAGAACAATAAAAAATGAGCAAGAATTATATCAAAAGAGTCACCACTTCTATAACAAATTGAAGCACTCAATACAAGTAGTAAATAATTTATGCATGTTAATGAACTAAACAATACTAAGACAAAACAAGCTTTGTTTTCATATCATAAAGAACATAAAGTGACAGCCTAGGAATGTTTAGTTTTGTATCCTTGATACCTTTTGATAGGAAAAAACCACTTATAGCAAAAAGGATGGCCAGTGTAAATGACCCAAGTATTAGAGAGCTACTGTCATTTCCCTCCCAACTACTGCAATTAATCTGAGTAATTGCCAATGCTGCAAGCTAAAAGGAGGGGAAATTTATCAGTAAGAAAAAAATAGCATTAGGTGATAAGAAAAAAAATGAAGCATTCAATTTCCAAACCTACTTGGAAAAGCTTGAAGGTGTAAATGAATGAATTGTGGTTCATAAGTAAATATTCTCTGGATAAGCAAGCTTTTAACAACTCCCATTTTCCAATCCATACTTTTTGGTTGTCAAAGTAGTTGGGTGACTCTTAGACTTGTCAAATTCAGTAGCTTCAGCAAGGCTTCCCCCGACATGAAACGATTCATGTGCCTCTGAAAACTCTCGCTGTGCCTTCTGAATAACACACTACATCATGTTACATTTCAGTATAACTTAAGTAATTTTGAATAACAAAATATTCACTCTTTTTTCATTCTCCGTCTGCTACCTCTTTATCCCTTAATACATTCCAAAACTTCATGACAATCCAACATCACCCACTTTCATGCATATAAATGGGGTAAGCCCATAATATAACAAAACACTAGTTATCCTAAAAAGTACAGCCCCAAAGTTTAAATCAGATAACTGCCATTAACTGTATCGGGATCCACTTTAAGGCATTTCGTTAATCCACCTTTAGGCTTCCCAGCCTTCTCAAATTCTTATCCTTTTAACATCATAGTTCTAAATTATAAGAAAAATAAAATACTATTATGTTGCAGAGATTCTCCTAGTTGATTTTGAACAGGGTCTTTTAACAAAAGGACATTAGTGCTTCAAGCAAAATCTAATTTTTGATTAATCATTAAGATACCTTTCGTGTTAGAGGAAGCACACTTAAATGTACGAAACTAATTACTTGACTTGCCAATGCCAGGTGTTTAGATGTGATGGACTTCAAACCAGACACCTGCACCAGAACTAAGAATTAGAAGCACTAGAATGAGAAAGCTTCAATTAAATTGAAATGGGATCATGATAGACCAATGAACTAAGTAGAGGGAGGAACCCGATACAGGAGAAGTAGGGAAGCAAACTGTTGCAGAGCTACAATACAGGACCACAATGTCTAAGGCAAACTTCACTTGTCATTCCACATTTAAAGATAAAGAAGACATTCATCAACTAGA
Organism: Vigna reflexopilosa; assembly: GCA_027742785.1. Lineage (NCBI taxonomy): Eukaryota > Viridiplantae > Streptophyta > Magnoliopsida > Fabales > Fabaceae > Vigna > Vigna reflexopilosa. The sequence continues at coordinate 3,702,554 of CM050926.1, read as the reverse complement.
GGTAAAATTAACTTCCAAAACATACTACCTACCCTTTCAACGAAAAACAAAACAGAAAAAGCAATGAAGTGTAGTGTAAGATTTGATGATAGAAAATACAGAGTAGGAATTTCAATTTCCCTAGCATAATGTTTGACAAATGTCAGAGGTTTCACAGCAGAAAATAAACAACAGAAAATAAGAGTATAGGACATTATAATGAAGAAGAAAACTAAGATTTAACCTCGTTTGGAACTCCAAGAGGGGTTTGGTCTCGGCATCAACGGCGAGCCACTCTCTAGTGTCTCTCTTCTTCTTTTGCACCCTCCCTTCCATGGCTTGGCCTAGGAATAAGTCCATCACCGTCTTTCACATTTCGGAATCTCTATTCATTAAAATCAACTACATTTTCAAGAACAAACGAATCTATTCGGTGAATCTTTGTGCAAACCCCACAACGGACCATTATGCACCAATCTCAACAAAGAAGAGAGGGATTTATGGATTTAAGGATTTAGGGATTTAGGGGATGGGCAAAGAAGCTTTGAACGAAGAAACTTACAGATTGAACGAATAACACTCCCAAGTGAGCATGATGTCCAACAAGGTGAGTGAACGCGATAAGAATGGACGAACTTCTTCTCTTTGAGTGAGTGTGAGCGAGAACAACGGTTAGTGTGAGACATTCTTCTTCTCTACCAATGACTGTGAGCGAGTGTGAGTGAGAAAACCTTAGTCAGTGAGCACGAGACTTTGGCGCTACCATTCCAGCTGTCTCCACGTGAGTCTGAGAATGAGTTAGGGTACCAAGGAGAGAGCCAACGAGGAGGCATGACTGGTGGAGCATTCTCCATTCCCCTCAACCTTGTAGTGGGGCACGGGGTGGAGGCTAGGGTTCAAGGAGAGGGTAACGTGAATGAGGCCTTTGTAGTGGAGGTTAGGTTTCAATGGAGGCTACAGAAAAAGGACTGAAGAACAATGGCTCGATGAGAGACAAGAACAAAAGAACAAGAGCTCGAGAGGGAAGAAGAAAGGCTCGATGAGAGAGAGAATAATAAGACGTCGAGAGGGAAGAAGAGGAGCTTGATGAGAGAAGGGCTCGTTGAGAAATTTGGATGAGACGGAAGAAAGACTTTGAGGAGAAATTTATCTCTTAGGTTTTGAATTAGGTTTAATTTTTTTATTATTTATTGTAAAATCCGTATATAATATCGGTATATAAGGGAGAATCTACTTACATATAGATTTTTTATATGAATTTATCTTTCGCAAAGTTCTCACTAAAAGATGTCATCATTACATATAAATTTTACATATCAAAGATTTGTATATAAACTTTTTTCTTATTACATACTGATGGAAGCCTGCTAAGGTTTGGAACCCGAGAGATCTAGCTCCAAACAGCAAGCCATAGTGATGCAGAGTAGTACATCAGAAATGGATGTATATGAATGGAATTTTGGTGTTTCAGTGATGGTAGGAGTGTGTGAATTATCCTCTCAGCTCAGAAAGCCTTCCTACTATGGAAGGAAGCTAGAGGAAAGGGTATAGAAAGTGAAGAGAAGAAGTGACTCAAGAACAAATACGGTTGGAATTAGAATTCTGCAGCATTTCACTATAGCTCAAAAGTGGGAAATTACAAAGGGGAGACCCTCTTATTTATAGGTGAAGAGGGGTCTCATTTCTGATCTAATTCCCTCCCAAAATTCAAATAATCTTGCCTAAGAGACGCGCCAATTCAAACTAGCAAAGGTCACGCCTCCTCCAGGTCAGCTGGCTCACGTGAAGCATGTTGTTACGCCAACGTTGAGCGGTGGAGTGTGGCACTGAGCGCCACCCAGCTAGCATTCCCTCCTTTGCTTCTACTTCTTGGATAACACTCCCTCCTTTGCTCCTACTTCTTGGATAACACTCCCTCCTTTGCTCCTACTTCTTGGATGGCTTCAATCAACTTCTCCAAGCTTATTTAGATCCTACAAAAACAAAGTAAAACATATTAAAAGATAATCCTTCTAAGACTTAGAGAAAGAAACTCAAGAGAGTCCTTCTTTAACTTCCCTTTCTTAGTCTTAGCTTGAGTTGCTACTTCTTTGAATGGTTTCCCTGATTAGGATTCCATCATACCCTCCCTCTTGAAAAACGATTTGTCCTCAAATCGGAAGGTATAAAGAAGCACAACTTGGTTTATTTCTTCCCTCTTGGATCAAAAATAAATCTACAACAAACAAAGATGAACATTATTAAAAGGATGTATCCAAAGAAAAGAATATAAAATGAAGGCCTTTTATATTTGAAAAAGATTTTCTTAGAAGTATCCTTGGCCTTTATTTTATTTTCACTTTGTTTTGAACATTCCCCTTCATTATATGATGAAACAAAGTGATTTTTTTGAGAAGAAGATTCAAGGTATTTACCTTTGGGTGAAGAATTTAAAAGCATGCATACCTTCTTCTCCTTTCTCTTTTCTCCTTTAGAAGGTTGCTTATCCAACCCTTCTTCTTCTTTTCTTTCTTTTTCAATTTTCATTTTTATCTTTATTTCATCCTCTTTCACTTGTTGAGGTGTAAGAGGAATCAAAGTTATTTTACTTCCTTTGTGGAGAAAAGTTATCTTATTGGTGTAGCCAACATGAGTGGAGTTATGATCATATTGTCATGGTCTCCCTAGTAGAACATGCCCAGCATCCATTGGCACAACATCACATAAAATTGTTTCTTCATAGTTTCCAATGGAGATAGGTATGTTTACTTGTGTTTTGACTACTATTTCTTCATCCTCTTTTACCCATTGAAGCTTGTAAGGCTTGGGATGAGGAATAGTAGTTAAGGCCAACTTTTCCACCATTCTAGAACTACAACAATTACAAGAGGACCCACTATCCACAATCAATGAACAAGTATTTTCAAAAACTTTGCATCTTATGTGGAATAGATTCTCCCTTTGTGATTGTTCTAGTTCTATATGTTGACTTCCAAGAAGTTTTCTCACCAATAACAACTTTCCTTCATAAGGTAAGGCTTCTTCCTAAGATATGGAAGTATTTGAATCACTAGAAGAATCTTCATCTTCATTTTGATGTTCTAGGATATAAGTAGACTTATTGTTAGGACACTCAGAAGAATAGTGCCCTTTGTAACCACATTTAAAACAGTTGGTCTCTTTTACCCTATCATTTTTTGAAGATTCTTTAGAGGGATATATTTCTTTTTCCTTTTCCCGAGGTCCCTCTTATTTTGATTTGGAGGGTTCACCCTCCCTCTTGGACTCTTTCCTAGGGTAGGAAGAATCAGAGTAGTCTTTTTTAGAGGGATTTTTCCTCTTTAATTTTTGCTCTACTCTAACACAAAGTTGGACTAACTCATTGAGATCATTAAAAGGTAAAAGTTCTACCTTATCTCTTATGTCATAGTTGAGTCCACTTTGGAACCTAGCAATTGTTATCCTTGGTTCCTCTCTTATCCTAGCTCTTAACATGAGTAACTCCATTTTCTGCCTATATTCTTCAACCCTCATGTTTCTCTGTTGGAGTTTATGGAGCTTGTCCATTAACTCTCTGTCATAGTAAGCTGGAACATGCCTTCTTCTTAAGGCAGACCTCAACTCATTCCAATACCTAATGGAAGGTAGGTGTCCCGATCTTAGGTCTTTTACCAAGGCAGTCCACCAATATAAGGCATAGCCTTGAAAGCTCAAAGAGGCCATTGTTACTCTCCTCTCATCATCTATTTGGTGACACTCAAACAATTGCTCAACTTTCATCTCCCATTCCAAATATTCTTCAATATCATCTCTACCATGGAAGGAAGCAAGATCTATTCTAGTTTCCCTTGGGTAATATTCTCTCTCTCTATGATTTCTCCTAGGAGGTAATTGATAGTGGTCATCATTGTGATGACTACTATATTGCTCAAACTCACTAGGTAGAGAGGGTGTGTCTTCATGATTTTCTCTTCTTCTATGTGAAGACCTTTTCTCTTTTTGTTTTGATTGACCAAAAGTTGTTCAATCATTCCTTTGAGCTCACTAATATCTTCCCTTTGTTGGAACTTTTGTTCAAATTCTTCTCTTAGTTGTGAGCCCTCACTACTAAATTTCATACTCCCTTGGACACTTGATTGACTCATTCTTGTCAAGTAGGAAAAAGTTTTCTCAAGGTTTTCAAAGACTTGCACAAGTAATGAGTGGAAAAGGTTTTCACAAACTTTCTTTGTTTTTGGTGAAGAATTTCCAAAGAGATTCTAGAGGTAAAAGAATTTTTCCAAGTGTCTCCCAGGAAGAAGAGGTGAGTCACAAGTGGACAAGCTTAGAAACCAAGTTCTTCCTTAGCCAGAGTTTCCTTAGAATTATCCTTTACCTTAGTTTCTAAGTAGAAATTCTTCAAAATATTTTCAAATGATAATGAAATGCTCTTAAAAACCAAAAGAAGGTTTTCTATATGCTATGCAATCCTATATACCACGGAGACTTAAAACAAAAAGATCAACAAGCAATTTAAAGAAAGTAATAAAGGTGCAAGATGTAAATGCTAGACGGCCCTAAGTGAAAGTGCAAGTGACACTTGGAGCCCTTTGTCACACTTCCATACTAAGAAAACGAAATTGCACTATTACAATGTTCAAATGTGATCTTGGAATTGCTTCAAGAGCATTTTTCCAAGTCACTTAACCCAAAACCAGAAATGGAAATTAAACTACAAAGGTTCCGTGATATTAAGACTCAAACAAACTCAAAATGAGGCTTAAAACTCATGTAGACTCCAAGCTTTGGCTGCTGCAATGTATCACTCAAAATCAGTATGAAGGTTGAAATTTCTGGTTGAGGAAATGCTGTTGGACAGAAAACTGCAGCTGCTGTTCCGAGAGTTTGAGCTACTGGAAAGTCCTCCTTCTTGCTCCACTTTCAATTCCCTAACCACTTCCTAGAAGGCTACCATTGTAGGAGTAGGTTTCTGCCTCTGGATGCTTCAAACAGATTGCACACAAGATCCAAATAATCACCAGAAATGCACCAAACAGTTTTTAAAACTGCACTGGTTTTATCACACTGCACTAAGGTTCAAAACAGATTTGGAAGCCAAGAAACGTGAAATCAAATGAAAAGAGGAATTGAAACACAGCAAGCACGCAAGAGCAGCCTAAGAATGGCACTAGAGTAGATTAAGAAAGCAAGAAAAACACAAGCACAGTTCAGAATTCATTCCAGATGCAAACTGTTTGATAATTTCCAAAGTGTTTGATGAAATGTCCCAAAGAACTTCAGATTTTGTATCTTTGGCTTTCAATCATTGTAAACTGGATTGATCGGTTCTCTCAGCTTTTTAACATCTGATATTTCTTATTTTATTCATTTATTTTCAATCTAAATCATAGAACCAGCTTTTTTTTTCCAATCCAGTTTGGAATTATGCAGAGAAATGTCAAACAGCAACGTAGGAATGTAAACTGCACCAGAAAAAAATAAACTGAATTGGTGGTTTAGTACCCAAATTCGTGTGGCAGTATTTCAAACTCACAACTAACAGTTCAAGCAACTTTAATTGATGATTTTGAGTGTGTTTAAACTCTAAAATTACTTAAAATCTGTTGACAACTCAAAATCATCATTCCACTTCCATTTTTACCCAAAAATTGATGGTTTCAAAGGCAAATCTGTGTATAGGCCATGTTTTGACCAAATGAACAGTGCTAACAACTTTAAACCATCAACTTAAGCTTGCTCAAGTTGTGAAACAGCAAAGAAACAGCAGATTTTCGAAAATCACCACTGTTGTACCACTTTATGCAGTAAAATGCACCAAATCACCACCAAAATCAGTTTTCCATGTGATTCAAGTACTGAACAGCAAAGGAAAAGACTCTAGAAAGTGTAATTTTACTGAAATAAGCTAGAATTGAGATGCTTAGTGTGACCAAACTCAATATAAACCAAACAAAGTGTGACAGCACGGTGAAAAGCTAGAGTGAAATCTGAAACAGCAAGTTGCTAGTGTTTATGCACAACCAAGCTATGCAAATTGCATTTCCTTGCTTATAATGGTTGGCTACACTTTTAGCATCACTCAACAACACTAACCTTAGTTTTTTAAACTACACTTATAAAGTTGGAGAAAGGCATAATAATGATAACATCACATCTGGTGATTTCAATGAGGGTGACAACTTGTTGGAGTTGAACAGTAGAGTTCGTGGGCTGTGAACGATGTGGAAATCGTTTACATAGGACGACAAAAACAAATAAATGAACTCAATGAAGATATATCTGAATGTGTTGTGATTTGTTTTTTGGTTTTTTTTATGTTGTCTATAGTTGGTTGTTATAGTGTTATAGAAGTGGAAGAAGCCTAGGGTTCTTTGCAACTCTCCATTTACTTGTTTTTCTAGGGTGATTTATCTATTACCAATAAATTTCTTCCATTATTACAATCCTTTTGTTTAATCCGTTTAATTTTCTTGTTTTTGTGGTTATAAGAGAATTATCAATTAATAAAGATCTTCTATCGAGATGCATGATATCTTGTAGAATTATGAATGAGTTGAGTTAACTCGATTATTGTATTAATTAAATTTGTTATTGTTGATAAAACAAATTCCTAAAATTGTTGTGGAGGGCTTAGGTAGTGTTGAAAATTAGAGATATCAGAACGGGTCACCTAGCCCGGCCCACTACCGGTTGGTCACTTAGTGAGTCAACCCAACCAAATTCATTTATTAGCAAGTCAGAAAAATTCGAACCCGGCCCGACCCACCACGGTTTGGTGGGTAAACGGGTTGGTTCACTAGCTCACTTAATTACAAATTTTTTTAAAAAAAATTACAAACTTTCTATAATTCAAATCTAAGCAAATTTCAATCCTAAATTTCACTCCAACATGGGTGTTTAATTAATTTTGAAAATAGGGAACTTAAATAATTTTTTCAAGCAAAAAAATGATAAATATTTTTTTTATAAAATTAAAATTAAATTTTAATAAAATAAAATTAGGTAGGTGGGTTGGTGGGCCAACTCAGCCCACCACAGGTTCAACCTGCATGAGCCGGGTTTAAATGAGCCAGGTTGAAATCTGACCCGCATAAAAAAAATACAATTTTTTCAAACCCAACTCGATCCGAACCCGTGGTGAGCCGGGTTGACCCGCGGGTTGTGACCCATTTTGAGAGCTCTATTGAAAATGAATAGTGTTTTAATTGTAGAAACAAGAGTGGTATTATGATGAATAATAAGTATTCTAGGATAAGGGAATATTGTTAACATAACAAGGCATTAAATAAATATTTATCTTATTGAGTTTCCATAAATTTTTTGGATTAGGTGTTTGGAAACTTAAATTTTTATTTTCATGAACTTCTTTGACTAATAATAACCCTTTTATTTTCTTTACATTTTAATTTAGTTTTCTTTAATGTGATGAGTTTGAGGAATATCAAAGGTCTACCACGGTGAAATTTTGACTTTTTGTCAAATTGTCCAAAACTTTTGCTTTTTGTGTGTGAATGTTAACAGAGGTCTAAAGTGATTTTTGTAAATAAACTCTATCAAATTATCTGAGTTCTCTATTCATGTTACCAAGTTGTCTGGACTTCTCACCAAGCTATCTATATGTCTTGCTGACTTGGAAACATGGTAAATTGTTTGCAATCAAACAATCTTGTTAACCTCGGAACATAGTACATGTAAGACCCGGATAAAATAAAAATAATTTTTTTTTATACTTCATAATATTAAATATTTATTTATGGTATTGGGAAATAAAGTGTTAAGGAGTTGTATAAAGTTTATTAATAATTGTTTTTATTTTAAATTTTTGAAATGGATTAATGTAAGGTTTTTATATTGATAAGTGTGCTATAATATCAACGTGAAGCATTTGGTTTGGTGGTTGGAGTATTGGTCTTGAGGGAAAGGGTGCTCATTGTCTTGACTTTGAATCCTTTTGACACTCATTTGACACGGGTGGGGCCCAATTATGCTGAATGTCATTAAGGGCAAAGTTGTCATTTGTGGTGCATTTCGGTGAGAGCTGATTGAAAGTTCTCGTTTCATTAGCATGATCAATCCTTTCATTTTGGAAGAGGAAGTCTAGGGTTAGGGTTGAGAGAGAGAGCGACAAAGAAAAAAAAAAGAGAGAACTTCATGGTGCGTTTCGGTGAAAGCTGATTGAAAGTTCTCGTTCTTTTCATTTGCATGATCGATCCTTGTATTTTGGAAGAGGAAGTCTAGGGTTAGGGTTGAGAGAGAGCGACAAAGAAAAAAGAAGAGAGAACTCCATGGTTACCATAGGCTGTATGTGATCGGTGATCAGAAGAGTTCGCGGCGAAGTGCGAATCATCAGAGGTTTGTCCCCTTTCTATTCCTTTCTTCTTTTCTCATCATTTCTCTATCTCTCGTTTTCTTTTTTATTCATTTTCGAAAACCCTAGAGTAAAGGGGCAAGGGCGTGAGACAGAGAATTTTGTTTTTGATTCAGTTTCGAAAACACGAAATGCTCTACTACAGGCCGCCCTTGATTCCTCTCTGCATCATATCATCTAATTTTCTTATGTTGGCAGTTTCATTCTGTGTATGACAACACCCATTTTTTCTCTTCATCTTTATGTTGATATGGGCGAAGGGTTTTCACTCGCACCTACACACTCCATTTTTTATTTTGATAATGTTTTATTATTTTCTATGGAATGTGACATTTGTAAGCTTTACTATCTTTGTGCTTATATTCTATGGACCAAAGATAGACATCAGTGTATCTGATACATTAAGTAGTAAATTCTAGTGTTCAACTTTGCGGGTTTGCCACGCTCAGATAGATTTGTGTTCACATGATTTAGTTTTGGATAACTTTGTCATGTAATAGCCAAGTGAATGTGGTTACTTGCAACTTGAATTCCAGCTTTCTGATTGTTTGAAGTTGGAATTCTCTGGTGAGGATGAAGCCAAAATTGAGAGACTTGTAATGATAAATAGAGCAATTCTAGGATCTATTGAACGCATGTTTGTCATACTTTTAGAGCACTACAAGGGTAAATGGCCATTCTAGCTCAGTCCTCGTTAAGAAATTATATATCCTGTGTCTGAAATAAGAATCTTATGCACTACAGTTAAGCAGCTTTGAATTTTATGCTTTATTCTTTGATATATTTGCTTATACCTATTAAATGATACAAATGTTGTACTGACATATCTTGTGGCAGCACTTGTATCTATTTTTCGTGCCCGATAAAGGGGGAATAAACTGGATTGCATTTGTTAAGAGTTACAACAAGTGTTGTTTGAGGGTGTCCTCGTCAGTTTCGCTAAACATGCTTTTGAGAGTATTCGTGGCTATCTAAGAAAGTGTGAATGTACCTATTCATTTGGATATTATTATTAGGTTTTGAGAGTCAAAGTGGTTTCGAGAGATGCCTACTTTTCCCCCCTTAATCAGCCCCTTTTTGTGTAGGTGTGTGGGCATAAGATATTTGATGGAGAGTGTCCTTCGGCACTGTAAATTGTTAAGGTAAAATTCATGTGCATTATCATTTTGAAGAAAGCTTCTATACCACCTACATGTAAAGCTAATAGGGTAAACAATTCAAGTTATTACATTACATGATGGTTGGGAATGATATAAACCTATTATATTAGCTATTAAAAAATAGAGGATATCTAAATCAAAAGATTATACGCCTATAAGCCACTATTATTTCCATAAATATAGAATTAATGATTTTGAACAATTAAAATACCTGACTTTTATATTCTAAGAAATGATTGTTTTTGTAGGTGTGTCTAATGACTTGAGAGAAGAGACTTCGTCATCTCAAGTTCTATGAACTATTATATAATCTAACTAAATGTTTTGCAATTGCTTTTCTCATGAATGTAAGTGGCTTCTCAGGAATTGAAGTAGGAGTCTTGAATCTCTGCACAAGACAATTGATATTAATTAGTGGATAAAATCAAAATTCATTAAATTTAAATATTATTGTTTCCCATCCTCTTGTGATATGGGCACGAATAATGTGGACCATCCAATACATTACATAGTATTCGCACTCATATGACCCATTTTGTCTGTTACACTACAATATATCATCATAGTTGTAAGTGAAAATCATTAAAACAAAACAACTATAAGAAAATATGGCTTTAGCATATGTCAAACCTTGAGAGAAATCCATGCAAGCTTTCTACTATTAACAATTGATCTCCCAACCAACATCATACTTGCTGAAATATAACTATATATATAAAAAAAAGGTTTTAGAATTCATTTATATAACAAAGAAAGTCCAAACATTGAGGTTCTTACAAATCAACTCCTTGTTTGAGATGTGTGGGAGGAGACTTGTGTAATGAGTAGAACCATAAAGCATAACTCTCCTGACAGAAATAACAAGTAGCTATCAATGGCGCCTAAAATTCATAATAACTTAATTATTATATATTAAAAATCACATATGGAACTTTATTATGTTAACAAAGTTCACTTACCAAGATATATAAGGAATAAAATGTATTTTCTTCCCGCTTGGAAATCTTCTTGTGAGATATGTTGTGATCTCATCAAAATCATTTGTTTCGTGAATGATTTGGGGATCAATGAACCCATAGTCATCATTGTACCCCGAGTTGTTATTGACACCAAACATATTCCTGAAATCAAAAATTACTTTTGATATAATAAGTATACTTGATATATAAATCAATTTTATATAAATAATTGCATATAGACTTACATCACTCATAGCTAAACTAATGTAATATTCAACTCTTATGTTCCCAACGCAAGGTCTTTGACATCTTGGCTATGCAGGTATATTGGGACCTCAAAGCCTCTCCCAAATACATTAACATCATATTCAACCTCCAAAGGCTTATTTGCAATGATGTCAGCAAGTTTTTGCAATGCACCAAGAGGATCGTCCTCAGATAAAGGAATCTTTTCTTGTTCATGCATCTGTTGTTACATGAAAAATTAAGATAAGTTTTGACATCAATAATATGTAAACTTTAAAATTGAGAAGTGTAAAGTAGAATTCCATACTACGGGGTCAAAAACCAAACCAACCAAGTGTTTAGGCAAAGCGATAAAAGACTGGAATGCCTGTGCGACAGTGAAAATCTAATCTTTGGGCAGAGAAACTGAGGCATCTGGTATGATAATGTCGTCTACTGAGACCTTCACCTCATCCTGTGATAGCTCCATACCATGAACAACAGTTGCTGCCTGAAACATTGTTCCATGAGTTACCAGCATCGTTCCGGTACCATCTAAAATGTATAGCAGACATGGACTAGCATCGTCCATGTCATCCCTAGGAACGGCTAGTGCTGAACAACTTCCTTTCCCGCTTCTCCCTGTTAGAGTACATGTTAGATTATACAAAACATAGAAATTATTGAACACAAATGTTTATTAATTTTACCTGTGGGAGGCACAACATGTTCCTGTATAGGAGATGGCATTGGGCGCATGCCATAACTCTTAAACTGCTGCTGGAACTGGCGCATAACTCTGTCAGTCACTTCTGTAGTGACCTCATTATACAATTCCTTCCTAAGCTCTGTTCTAAGCTCCGTTCTAAGCTCCGTTCTAAGCTCCGTCCTCAACTCCTCCCTAAGGTCTGCTCAAAGCTTTTTTGTGATCTCTTGTGTCAGTCTTTGTTCTTGTGCTTTGTTGTATGCATATGAAGTCTGACGAGAAGAACTCCCAAAATAATCTTGAATGCGTACTCCAGTTCCAGCAGCACGCACATATCCAGGGTGCTTAGGTAATCCAATTGTAGTGGTAAGAATATCTTGGCGACCCTTTGGAGTGAATTGACCTTGGGAACTCTGCTCAACCAAAGAGTCCTATAACATAACAAAACACCATTATTCTTAAAAAATTTTAAGGTAGTATGCATAATGACATTATTATTACTTTAGGAATAGTGATAACTTACAATTCTTTCAGATATTTCCCGTGCAGTGTCAGAAGAGTAGGCGCTCAATGATCTTATTCGAGCCAACTTCCATTTCTCATGCCGAGAAGGTGGAGAAGGAGGCTGGGGGCTACCACCCTCAGATGATGGTCTAGCTTCTTCCTTTTGCTTGAGGATTTTCTCCTCAAGCTTCCTATACCCACCACGAGATAATAGGTGAGGGTTTTTTTTTTTTTTATTTTGAGCACTTATTCCTTGTGCTTTTCTTCTTTTTTCCTGTCACATATGTTTAATTAATTAGTTCATATGATATATATTTGTTAATGAAGAATTGAATAATATCAACTATACTAACCTGCCATTCCTATGATGTCCTCCTCTGTACAAAGAGGCGCCAAGTCTCCTCATCAATGGCCTTTATATGTTTGACATGGAGACTTACTTTTTTTGCTTCCAATTATATTTCTCGAGGTTAACTTACTCTTAAAACCCCAGAACTTTTGAGCAACAATTGATAAACACTTATTTCTAAGTGTTGCGACATTTGGAATGTCAAATGTCATCTGAAATAAACATAATAAAGTTGTATCAGTACAAAATTATCAATATAAACAAACTGTAATTCAAATAATATTAATTAACTTACCAATATATTGTTCCATATAATGTTCCGATCAACCTCGGACACATGGTCAAAAGATGGAGTAAGAATATTAATCCTATCACACGCCACTACTCCAACGTATGATCGAAAGTCATCTGCATTTGGGCCACATGCCACACCCGTGATCACATTAACATTCACGGGTGTTCTTTCACCATTATTTTTTCTGACCAAAAGTTGTCTCATTCTGGTGGGTCCTCTAGTGGATCTGGATGAGGGAGCCTCATCCCCTGATGAATGTGGATGGTCAGCCATATATCTGTCAAAATAAATAACAACATGTAATATTAATAAAAGACTTATGTAATATCATATAATTTAACAAAACATGAAATAGTAATCATAAGAAATATTAATAAAAGACTTATGTAATATTAATAAAAAACTTATACACAAATTTGAAATTCATACATAAAGATATGGATTCATCATATGTATATTCCCTCATTATGATCTGACCGAAATGCATGTGCATCATCAACTAGAGGTTGGTCATCCAAATTTGTCGTAGTTTGAAATGAATGGTTGTCAGCAATATGAATATTAATCAGATTGTCTTCGTTAACTTCAATTTGTTTTTTGCCTTGAAGAGCAACATACAATGGTCGGACGCAGAATCTTTGATATAAAAAACCTAAGATGCTTGATGTACCATGATAAATGGTTCGTCTCGATAACCCACCTTTCGAAAATCAACTAGTGTCATACCCGATTCATCTATTTTCACACCACTCTTATTGTTAAACCACTTACATTTGAACAATGAAAAAAAAAACTTGGTGTAATCAACCTCCCATATTTCTTCTATTATACCATAATATCTCATTGATCCAAGTATAGGAGATTGATCTTTTGATGTGCAAAATTGAAGCGACTTAGCTTCTAAACTGACTCCACTATTTTGTACTGTGCTTTTATCATCCAAAGTCTTCATATAGAATGTGCAATTATTGACTTGATAACCTGTACAACATCTGACATCAAACTTTAAACCATATGCAAGCCACAACAAAGTTTGAGAAGAATTCGGCTCTTTGTCAATTTCAGATTTGAACCAAGACATAAATATTTTGTTAAGCTTCATCAACTGCCATTTCTCTGATTGTCTTGGATTTTTATTCTTCACAATTGCTTTGTGTGCTTGCAAAAAGGGATCATCTCATCTGTGTTGTTCAATATATAAAGATGTGCTTGCAACAATTCTTCTCGATCTTTTGTCACCACATTCACACCTTGGATGCTTTTACTTGTAGAACATTTATTCAACCATGACGTGCGAGGCACTCCTATTGGATTTGTTGATGTCATGTAATATGAACAAAACTCGATACTTTCTTCAGCAATATACCTTTCAATCATTGAACCTTCGGGACAATATGGATTTTTAGCGTACCCTTTCAAAATCTTCATATAACGCTCAATATGATACATCCATCTTAAGTATACCGGTCCGCACAAATTGATTTCTCTAACCAAATGAATAAGTAAATGTACCATGATGTCAAAAAAAGATGGAGGGAAAAACATCTCTAGTTGACACAAGATGATAACAATCTTGTCTTGAAGTTTATCTAACTTTGTAGGATCAATGACTTTACTACAAATTGACGAGAAAAATGAACACAACCTGTTTATGGTCTGCCTAACATTTTTGGGCAAAATTCCACTAATAGCCACCAGTAACAATTGTTGCATTAAGACGTGGCAATCATAATACTTCATGCCAACAATCTTTAAGTCCTGCATCGACACTAAACTCTTCATAATTGAAGAGTATCCTTGTGGTACTTTGATACTCATTAAACAAAGGCAAAAACTTATCTTCTCTTGTCTAGACATTGTATAACATGCAGGGGCCAAATAAGTACAATTACTAATCTCCCTGGGTGCCAACTCTTCTCGGATATTCATGTCAACCAAATCCAAACGAGTATTCACTCCATCCAAACAACCTATCACACACATTTTTCTCTACATGCATCACATTTATGCAATGTCTAACATCTAACTTTGACAAGTATGGAAGATCAAAGAATATTGATTTCTTCTTCCAATGGGTCATTACAAATGACTTCTTGGATGTTTTCCCAAATACATGATGTATTTTATTAACTTTTTCAAGAATTTGAAGGCCAGTAAGTGGATTTGGTGCTTCGTCCCTCTCTTGATATCCATTGAATGCTTTTTGTAACCTTCGATATGGATGATTATATTTTAGAAATCTCTGATGACGCAGATACACCGTTTTTCTTTTGTGTTTCAATTGACGAGCTGTAATGTTTTCTTCACATATAGGACATGCTTTATGACCCTTGACATTGTATCCTGACAAATTACCATAAGTTGGAAAGTCATTAATGGTGCAAAATAACATTGCACGCATCACAAAAGTTTCAGAAGCGAATGCATCAAATATTTCAACTCCATCAACCCACAACAACTTCAAGTCTTCAACTAGTGGGCTTAGATAAACATCTATGTCATTTCCAGGCTGCTTTGGACCAAATATCATCATAGACAACATCATGTACTCTATGCCATATCCATGTTGTATAACATCTTAGGAAACAATCACAAATAAGATGTTCTCTAATTTGGGTTGCGTTCAACTTTCTCGCATTCACACAAGAACATCTAAACTTCACTTCATCATCACTTGTACCCTCATTACGTTGTGCAAATTATATAAATTCCTCTACCCCTCTCTCGTACTCAGCACTAATGCGTGATAAATTAATCCAATTTCGATCCATTCCTAAATATTACAAAATTACAATTATACAATTTTACATATTAAATCAATTCAATCATATAATCAATTAAGTCATACAATCATACAATTAATAAGCATTCAAATGATCAATTCAAACATTCAATCACACATAATTACATATATTCAACATACAAAAAATAAAAAATTTACAAAAAAAAGTTTAATAAACACAATAATAGGAACCTGAGAGCGTAAAAAAGGAACCAACAACAAAAAAGATACGACTATCCAATATTTGGAACGCAGCAAAATCACAATGCTTACACACAAATACAACAAAACGGAAGTCTCATAATCTAAAATAATAAAAACTGAAAAAAATAATAAAAAAACTTATCTAAACAATCCAAAAACGAAAAAAAAAAAATAACAAACCACCACAACACACAAATAATGCTTCAAACTAAGATTATGTATTTAAAAACAATCCCATAATTAAAGGATTTGTTTCCTTTTACTATAGAGAATATTCTGTATACATACTTAAAAATTGGAAATTTACTATATGCAAAATTTAAATTAATTCGTCTAATAGACTTAAAACATAAATTTAAATTTATTATTAAACTATCAAACTTAAAATAATGTATTCTTTTTAGAAAAATGTATCTGGAATTTTTTTGTTATTTTTTTTTATAAATAAACTTTAATTTACAAACTTAAAAAGTTTTTGTGTTAGTGACTCCTAATCCTCATAGTCAGCTCCCATGTTCCCTCAAATTCAATTTCCAGAATGCTCTCACCTTTTGTAACATTTTTCTCACCTCATCATTAAATACATGCATTATGTTCACTGTGACACGTATTTCGTTTTATAATATTTATTTTATATTCCATTTAGTTACACCAATACATAAAGTATATCCATCCATAAGACGCTGGACTTGCCAACTAAAAAAAACGTTGCACTTGCCAATTACGGTCCTCAATCACAAAAATAAAAATAAAATAAAAAATGCGCTGCATGTGGAGGTAAGAAATAAAAACGCACCCACACCATATGCCATACATTGTCCAACCACTATTTCAATTCATAACTATTATGCATACAAAGTAATAAAAAACGAAAACCAAACAGAATTACCAAACCAAAGCAAAGTGTTCTAACTTTTACATGTATTATTTTATTTTAAAAAAAGAGGTTATAACTATATTTTTATAACAAGCACAAACAGCAACTTAACAATCCCTTAAGAAAATTAATTTTATATTATTTAACATTAATAAAAAACCAAACAAATAAATATCTACAGTCACAACCAAACAGTAACATCCTATTGACTTTAACTTATACGAAAAACACTATTACGCATAAAAAAATGTTCAGTTATCATACTTAATATATATAAATACATACTATAAATATATTATATACAAATCTATATTAACTTGTACTTTGTATTACATTAATAATCATGATAAGTCGTATAATATTATGATATTATAATAAAAGATTATCTACCGTGTTTATAATTTAGCAAGCAGTTGTCATTTTTAATGTCTAGTGCATTATTTTTTCACATATCACTAACTAAGGGTGATCGTTGTGACCATAGTGACTGTCATGGGCCACGAATGAAATGATGGCATTTAAGCCATCTGATTAGACCTTTCACGTGGAGCTAAATAGAGCCTCTAAAGTTAAAAAATGTCACAAAAACATGTGTGATGTCATATTCTAGGTATCTAGTGTCTAATATCTTTATCATGGGTCAAGTGTAAGGACCTGAAAATAAGCTTAGGGCCTTTGGGCCTTATGAATTGGGGCAGCTAGATCCATAAGTTTAGAGTGCCTCAGCCTTAGAGGAGGACCTTTCTTTTTCAAAAATCAGATTCTTTATTTCTGCTTTTTCTCCTTCTCTCCCTAAACAGGAACCTTTTTTCCTAAGCATAGCTCTGACTTCTCTCTAAAAAAATCCCAACATTGAACCATTTAAATTTTAATCTGAAGGTGCCTACACGTTCGCGGTGTCAAGGGCTATACTTTGAACCGATCGATTTCGCCGTTTCGTTCCTGTAAGTAATTTTCCCCTTCTCTTTAATTGTTCTAGAACCTAGGGCATGCGACTTTGCTGGGTTCGTGTGTTTTTCCTCCCATTCTCTGCCCATTCGAACTCTGAGAGCTATATTCTATCACCAATTTGGTGATTTGTAGGTTCTGTAAGTTCAACGCAGTGTGGGTACGATCCTAGGGCATTCTTGACAAGTTACTATTAAGCTTTCCAGGTAAGGGGAGCTGATTATTTTTTTTTGGAATTTATTTTATAAAATATCTGCATGTTGAATTTTGAACTGATGTATTTGTGAAGCTATCCTGCAATTTTTAATTTTACTCGATGCCCAAATTGAGACTGTGAAGCTGTGTATAATTATTGTGTGTTTAAATATTCAAATAGTGCATGTGAATTGGATGTATATGAGTTGTCTCTGTTGGAAGTGTTTTGTTGGAATTGGAATTTGATTTGATGTGGTTGTAGTGTACATTCTGTAGAAGTCAATCCTATTTTGCGAAAATGGTGCTTGGGTAGTAAGTAGGTCATGTTTGTAGTAAGTTGGGAAATACACGTTGGGCAATTAGGTTTATAACATACTAGGACAATTTAGACAACTTAAACAAATTTAATTGTTAATTGTTGAGAGCTGTTCTTTGTTGGTACGATAGAGGAACCTTAAAAACCTGAGTTGGTACGTCCCTGATCATAGAGCAGCTCTGGCCTGGTCCAGTCAGTTGTGACTAGTCATATGTGCTGGCGTCGAAGGTGAGTTTGATGCGTTCAGACATTTGGGTCCTCTCCGGTAACCAATTGGGGGAAAGTAAGATCTCTACTATGATGAAAATAAAACAAAACAAGTTTATTGTAGATACATAAAATTATCATGTGTTAATTTTTGGTTAATTATAATTTTAGGAAGTTAGTCATTATGTGTTTGAGATTTAAAGTAAGGATCCATATATATATATATATATATATATATATATATATATCAGTTTAATATAAACAAAATTCGGTTTATACAGCGCACATTATGCCACGGTTAGGCAGAAACCGTTGCATAATGGTGCACGGTGGCAGTTTTGTAAATAAATGTACACTATATGCCGCGGTTCTCTGTAGAACCGCGGCCTATCCCTTATGAGAGAGGGTATATGCCGCGGTTCGCCTAGGAACCGCGACATATTCTCCTGCCACGTACTGACATTCCCCAATCGTCAGCCCCTGCAATAAATTGGCAGGGGGTATATGTCGCGGTTCCAACAGCAACCGCGACATATACCCCCTACCAACTACTGACATTCCCCATGAGTCAGCCCATGCATTAAATTGGCAGGGAATATGCCGCGGTTCGTAGCAGGAACCGCGGTATATTCCCTTGCCAATTTAATGCATGGGCTGACTCATGGGGAATGTCAGTAGTTGGCAGTGGGTATATGCCGCGGTTCCCCTAGGGAACCGCGGCATATACCCCTGTAACCTCCCAACTGCCTTTTGGGGAGGCAGTTGGTATATTCAGAACGACAGGGTATAGGCCGCGGTTCTCATTGTAACCGCGACATATACATGTATATGCCGCGGTTTAGCGGGAACCGCGGCATATAGTTCAAAAAGAATTTCAAAAATGCCATTTTTATTATTTTTTAAGCAGTATAGGCCGCGATTATCTGATGAACCGCGGCATATGCGCTTTAGAAAATAGAATACAGAACAGTTTCTTCTCCACGATTTTTCTCTCTGAACGACGAACGCCAAAACGCTGCTGCCGCCCATCCTCGTCGAAAAATCTTTGCCGCCGCGCCATTCCGCCGTCCGTCACGCCCCTGCCGCCGTCTCGCGTCCTTTGTCGTCGCGTCCTCTGCCGTCGCGTCCTCTGCCGTCGCGCAAGCCTCTGCCGCCATCGAGCCATCCTCTCCGTCGCGCCATCTGCTACTCTGGGTACGTTCCATTCTCTGATAATAGTGTTGTTTTATATTGAAATGCACGGTTTGAATATGTTGTTGTGGCTTTGATGGTTTTTGTAAAATTTGTTGTGGTTTTGGTGGTCCAATAAAAGACAAAGTATGTTAACTTGTATGGGAAATGATTGGTCCAATAAGAGACAAATTTTATTTAATTTATTAATATGTTATGAAATTTTTTTAGTAGATTTCTTATAAAATCAAAATTATGTTTGAATGATTTCTATAGACAAGATATGATATGTAATTAGTTGTGATACAATGTCTGAATTGATCATTTCAATGATTATTAATTGTATGATTGTATGACTGAATTGATTGTATGATTGAATTGATAATCTTATATAGATATTCTATAATTTTAATTTTGTAAAATTTAGGAAGGGATCGAAATTGGATTAATTTACCACGTATTAGTGCTGAGTACGAGAGAGGTGTAGAGGAATTTCTACAAGTTGCACAACGTAATGAGGGGAGAAGTGATGATGAAGTGAAGTTTAGATGTCCTTGTGTGCACTGTTTGAATGGGAGAAAGTTGAACGCAACCCAAATTAGAGAACATCTAATCTGTGATGGTTTCCTAAGATGTTATACAACATGGATATGCCACGGCGAAGAAATGTACTTTCCGACTGACTCGCAAACTGAAAATGTTACTGATTCCACCATGGAAGAAGATCGACCGGATGAAGACAAATTGGAGGACATGATCCGCGATGTTGGCGCAGAAAATTTTGCCAAAACTCATGTGTATGAGACGATGTCGACTGATGCGGAAACACCTTTGTATGTCGGTTCAACTAAGTTCACACGTTTGTCAGCTGTGTTAAGACTCATGAATTTGAAGGCGAGCAATGGATGGACTGATAAGAGTTTTACAGAATTGTTGACGTTGTTGAATGAAATGTTGCCAGATGGAAATACACTACCCACTCGTAATTATGATGCGAAGAAAATTCTCTGTCCAATGGGTATGGAGTATAAAAGGATACATGCTTGTCCCAATGACTGCATTTTATATAGGAAAGAGTTTGAATTTTTGACAAAGTGTCCAAAATGTGGCTTATCACGCTACAAGTCAAAAAACAATACTGAAGATAATGGTGAGATACAAAAAAATGGATCTGCTTTGAAAGTAGTTTGGTACCTTCCAATAGTGCCCCAACTTAAGCGGTTTGTTTGCGAATCCCAAAGATGCTAAAAACCTTAGATGGCATGCAGATGAGAGAAAAATTGACGGGCTGCTTCGTCATCCAGCTGATTCAAAGCAATGGAAAAATATTGATCAACAATTCCCCGAATTTGGTAAAGAGTGTAGAAATCTTAGGCTTGGTTTAGCCACTGATGGAATGAACCCATTTGGTAATTTGAGTACCAATCACAGTTGTTGGCCAGTTATATTGATAATTTACAACTTATCTCCTGCATTGTGCATGAAGAGGAAGTACATGATGTTGTCTATGATGATATCTGGTCCAAAGCAGCCTGGAAATGACATAGATGTTTATCTAAGCCCACTAGTTGAAGACTTGAAGTTATTGTGGGTTGATGGGGTTGAAATATTTGATGCATTCGCTTCTGAGACTTTTGTGATGCGTGCAATGTTATTTTGCACCATTAATGACTTTCCTGCTTATGGTAATTTGTCAGGATACAGTGTCAAGGGTCATAAAGCATGTCCTATCTGTGAAGAAAACACTGCAGCTCATCAATTGAAACATGGAAGAAAGACGGTGTATCTGCGTCATCGGAGATTTCTAAAACGTAATCATCCATATCGAAGGTTGAAAAAAGCATTCAATGGAGATCAAGAGAGGGACGAAGCACCAAATCCACTTACTGGCCTTCAAGTTCTTGAAAAAGTTAATAAAATACATCATGTATTTGGGAAAACATCTAAGAAGTCATCTGTAACGACCCCTTGGAAGAAGAAATCAATATTCTTTATTCTTCCATATTGGTCAAAGTTAGATGTTCGACATTGCATAGATGTGATGCATGTAGAAAAGAATGTGTGTGATAGCTTGATTGGTACACTACTCAACATTCAGGGAAAGACATAAGATGGAATGAATGCTCGTTTGGATTTGATTGATATGAAGATCCGAGAAGAGTTGGCACCCAAGGAGATTGGTAAACGTACTTATTTGCCCCCTGCATGTTACACAATGTCTAGACAAGAGAAAATAAGTTTTTGTCTTTGTTTAAAGAGTATCAAAGTACCACAAGGATACTCTTCAAATATGAAGAGTTTAGTGTCGATGCAGGACTTAAAGCTTGTTGGCATGAAGTCTCACGATTGCCACGTTTTAATGCAACAATTATTACCGGTGGCTATTCGTGGAATTTTGCCCAAAAATGTGAGGCAAACCATAAACAGGTTGTGTTCATTTTTCTCGTCAATATGTAGTAAAGCCATCGATCCTACAAAGTTAGATGAACTTCAAGGCGAGATTGTTATCATCTTGTGTCAACTAGAGATGTTTTTCCCTCCATCATTTTTTGACATCATGGTACATTTACTTGTTCATTTAGTTAGAGAAATCAAGTTGTGCGGACCGGTATACTTAAGATGGATGTATCCTATTGAGCGTTATATGAAGATTTTGAAAGGGTACGTTAAAAATCCATATCGTCCTGAAGGTTCGATGATTGAAAGGTATATTGCTGAAGAAAGTATCGAGTTTTGTTCAGATTACATGACATCAACGAATCCGATAGGAGTTCCTCGCACATCATGGTTGAATAAATTTTCTACAAGTAAAAGCATCCGAGGTGTGAATGTGGTGACAAAAGATCGCGAAGAATTGTTGCAGGCGCATCTTTATATATTGAACAACACAGATGAGGTGATCCCTTTTTTGGAAGCACACAAAGCCATTGTTAAGAATAAAAATCCAAGACAATCAGAGAAATGGCAGTTGATGGAGCATAACAAAACATTTATGTCTTGGTTCAAATCTGAAATTGACAAAGAGCCACATTCTTCTCAAACTTTATTGTGGCTTGCAAATGGTTTGAAGTTTGATGTCGTGTGTTGTACAGGTTATGAAGTCAATAATTGCACATTCTATACGAAGACTTTGGATGACAAAAGCACAATACAAAATAGTGGAGTCAGTTTAGAAGCTGAGTCACTTCAATTTTCCACATCAAAAGATCAATCTCCTGTACTTGGATGAATGAGATATTATGGTATAATAGAAGAGATATGGGAGGTTGATTACACCAAGTTTTTTGTTCCATTGTTCAAATGTAAGTGGTTTGACAATAAGAGTGGTGTAAAAATAGATGAATCAGGGATGACACTGGTTGATTTTCGAAAGGTGTGTTACCGAGACGAACCGTTTATCATGGTTCATCAAGCATCTCAGGTTTTTTATGCCAAAGATCCTGCGTCTGACCATTGGTATGTCGCTCTTCAAGGCAAAAAACAAATTGAAGTTAACGAAGACAATCTGATTAATATTCATATTGCTGACAACCATTCATTTCAAACTACAACAAATTTGGACGACCAATCTCTAGTTGACGACGATGTACATGCAATTCGATCAGATCATGATGAGGGAATATACATATGATGAATCCATATCTTTATGTATGAATTTTCAATTTCTGTAGCGGTATTTTGTTAATATCACATAAGTTTTCCTTTTATATATTTCCAATGATTACCATTACATGTTTTGTTAAATTAATATTTCATGTTGCTATTTATTTTGACAGATATATGGCTGATCATCCACAAACTTCAGGGGATGAGGCTCCCCCTACCAGATCCACTAGAGGACCCACTAGGATGAAACAACTTTTGATCAGAAAGAATAGTGGTGAAAGAACTCCAGTGAATGTGAACGTGGTCACGGGTGTGGCAACTGGCCCCTATGCTGATGACTTCCGATCATACCTTGGAGTAGTGGCACGTGATAGGATTAGTATTCTCACTCCATCTTTTGATAATGTGTCCGAGGTTGATCGGAACATTATATGGAACGATATATTGTTAAGTTAGTTAATATCATTTGAATTAAAATTTGTTTATATTGATAATTTTGTACTAATAAAACTTTATTATGTTTATTTCAGCTGACATTTGACATTCCAAATGTCGCAACACTTAGAAATAAGTGTTTGTCAACTGTTGCTGAAAACTTCAGAAACTTTAAAAGTAAGTTGACATCAAGATATATCTTTGGACACCTTAAACATAAGTCTCCATGTAGTTCCTATAAGTCCATTGATGAGGAGACTTGGCGGCTTTTTAAAGAGAGTCGGATGTCAGAGGAATGACAGGTTAGTATAATTGATATTATTCAATTCCTATTAACAAGTGCTCATAATTGATATATCATATGAACTAATTAATTAATGTGTATGTGACAGGCAATTAGAAGCAAAGCACAAGGAACAAGTGCTCATAACAAAAACCCCCACCTATTATCTCGTGGTGGGTATAGGAAGCTTGAGGAGAAAATCCTCAAGAAAAAGGCAGATGCTAGACCACCATCTCAGGGTGGTAGCCCCTCTCAGCCTCCTTCTCCACCTTCTAGACATGAAAAATGGAAGTTGGCTCGTATGAGACCATCGGGCACCTACTCTTCCGACACTGCACGGAAATTTCTGAAAGAATTGTAAGTAATCACTGTTCCTAAAATAAGAATAATTGTAATTATACATACTACATTGAACTTTTTAAAGAATAATTGTGTTTTGTAATGTTACAGGACTCCTTGGTTGAGCAGAGCTCCCAAGGTCAATTCACTCCAGAGGGTCGCCAGGATATTCTTGCTGCTGCGATTGGACGACCTGAGCACCCTGGACGCGTACGTGCTGCTAGTCCTGGAGTAGGAATTAAAGAATATTTTGGGAGCTATTCTCGTCATCCTTATGCATACAGCGAAGCAGAAAGAGAAAGGATGACACAAGAGATCACAAAAAAGGTTCGAGCCGACCTTACGGACGAGATCACAAACAAGGTTAGGTCAGAGCTCAGGGCTGAATTGTTTAGTGAGTTCAGCTCCATGTTCCAGCAGCAGTTTGAGACCTATGGCATGCGCCTGGTGCCATCTCCTGTACAGGAACAGGAACATGTTGTGCCTCCCACAGGTAAACTTAATAAACATTTATGTGCAATTATTTCTATCTTTTGTATAATCTAACATTTACTGTGACAGGGAGAAGCGGGAAAGGAAGTTGTTCTGCACCAGCCGTCCCAGGGGATGACATGGACGATGCTAGTCCATGTCTGCTATACATTTTAGACGATATCGAGACGGTCCTGGTAGCTCGTGGAACAATGTTTAAGGCAGCGACTTTTGTTCATGGTGAACAACTATCAGAGGATGAGGTGAAGGTCTCAGTGGACGAAATGATATTACCTGATGCCTTAGTTCCTCTGGCCACAGATGAGATTTTCACTGTGGAACAAGCATTCAAGTCCTTTATCGCTTGGCCTAAACATTTGGTTGGTTCAGTTTCTGACCCCCCGGTATGGAATTCTTCTTTACACTTCTCAATTTTAAAGTTTGCATGTTATTGATGTCAAAACTTATCTTATTTTGGTTCATTGCAGGCAGAAGAGAAGATTCCTCTATCTGAGGATGATCCTATTGGTTCATTGCAGCTACTTGCTGACATCCTTGAAGATAAGCCTTTGGAGGTTGAATATGATTCTAATGTATTTGGGAGAGTCTCTGAGGTCCCATTATACCTTCATGCCTCAGATGTCAGAGAGCTTGCTTCGGGAACACATGAGTTGAATATTACAATTATTCAGCTATGGATGATGTAAGTCTATGAGCAATTATATATATATATATATATATATATATATATATATATATAATTGATTTGTATATCAAGTATCATTTTCTCAAAGTTACCTTTTGATTTCAGGTATTTGTGTGGGACCAGGAACAAGTTGGGGCACTCTGATGATTATGGATTTATTGATCCCCAATCCATTCACGAATCAACTGATTTTGATCACATCAACACAAATCTCATCAGAAATTTTGCAACCGGCAAAAAAGTATATTTTTTGCCTTATATATCTGGGTAAGTGAACTTTGTTAACATAATAAAATTCCATGTGAGATTTTAAAAAATAATAGTTAAGTTATTATGAATTTCAGGCGCCATTGGCAGCTTCTTGTTGTTTCTATGCACGAGAGCTATGCTTTATGGTTCTGCTCATTGCAAAGGCCTCCTCCCACAAATCTCAGACAACTAGTTGATTGGTAAGAACGTCATTGTTTGGACTTTCTTTTTTATATAAATGAATGCTAAAACCATTTTTTTTATATATAGTTCTATTCCAGCAAGTATGATGATGGTTGGGAGATCAATTACACACACTAGAAAGATTGCATGGATTTCTCTCAAGGTTTGACATATGGCAAAACCATACTTTCTTATAGTTGTTTTGTTTTAATGTTTTTCACTAACTATTTACAACTGTGTTGATATGTTGTAGTGTAACAAACGGAGTGGGTCATATGAGTGCGGATACTACGTAATGTATTGGATGACCCAAATTATTCGATCTCATATCACAAGAGGCTGGGAAACGGTAATATTTAACTTTAACAAATGTTGATTTTTTCCAAAATTTAGAATTCAAAACACTAATTAATATAAATTGTCTTGTGCAGAGGTTCAAGACGACTACACCAGTTCCTGAGAAGCCACTATCATTCATCAAAAAAGCTGCTGCAAAGTATATAATTAGATTATATAATAGTTCTTAGTTACTAGATTTAAAGATTGCATTTGATTAGATTGTATTTAATTAGACTTTGTACTTTATTTAAAGTTCAAATACATTTCAACATGTGATTGATCTGTTGTAAATGATATAGACTGTTTATTTGATATGCAGGTCTGTTTGTGTGGTAATGGATACCACATAAACAGACCTGTTATTTTAAAAAATTGCAGAACAATATGCCGCGGTTGTTACCACAACCGCGGCATATAGTGTCTCGTTTTATTTTTTTAATTTTAAATACACTTTTTGCCGCGGTTGTGGTAAGAACCGCGGTATATTCCCTATATTTTACCGCAGTTCCAACCGCGGCATATAATGCTACGATTTATATTATTTTTAAAAAAAGAGGTTTAGGCCGCGGGTGTGGTAAGAACCGCGATCTATTCCCCATACTTTTTACCGCGGTTGCAACCGCGGCCTAAAGTCCCAGACTTTTTACCGTGGCTGAATATGCCGCGGTTCGGGAACCGCTGCATAAGAGCGAAAACAACCGCTGTCGTTTCCCCTGACTGCACTAGTGAATTAGTTTAATATAATATAAATATATATTTATAATATACAATACGTAATGTATATATATATATATATATATATATATATATATATAGTTTAGTATAATATAAATATATAAAGAAGAGTGGAAAGCATTGTTTTTAGAATAAAAGAAAGAAGACAGTGAGCGTGTGAATGTGGTGAAAGAGTTTCGTATTTTATTTATATATATATATATATATATATATATATATATATATATATATATATATATATATATATATATATATATATATATATATATATATATATATATATATATATATATATATATATATATATATTGGGTGTGGGGTACACGGCGTAAATAACATGTTCAGAGGAGAATTCTTGGGGGCTTTCACGTAAAGCTAGAAATAAAGAAAAGAAAACTAGTTTAGTTGCTTGACCTGGATCTTTTTATAGCACTGGAAAATAATGGGGTGGGTGCCACTTCATAATTCTTAAAGGGATATTTCTTTTAAATATAGGTATGTGTGACCTAGAACTCCAGAGGCTATAGAATTCTTTATTCCCTTATTTTTGGTTGAACTTCTTGGAAAGAGGTAGGTAGGTTTAATGGGTAGATCCATTTATTTTAAGTTTAAAAGGGAATGAAGTAAAATGATTGAAAAGGTAAGTTAGGTTTTCTTTCCTAGTATAAAATGAAAAGATATGAAGGTTATATGTTGCAGTAGAAAAATTTGGTATAATAATATATTATATTTTATGTATATTAGGGTGGAGTTCACATTAATTCCATGAAAAATAAAATAAATGTGCAGAGTGTGAGAAATATTGGATATAGTAATATTAAATTAAATTTTATGACACTGTTATTTTTATAACTTGTGATTGGTGAGTAATGTATATTGTTGAGATTATGTATATGTTGATTGAGGAAAAAAGTATATGATTACAAAGTGATGAAAGTATGATCCAAGTGGTAAATTAAGTTCCATCTGTGTAGAATCTCTCGGTGAGATTTTTAGTGTTTTAGAATGAAAGTAGGAGCTCAGTCATGGGGGTCTTCCTAACGCTCCAATGGCCTTTCTTCTCACGTAGAGAGGATTGAACCATGTGGTGAGGAGTAGCAGGAGGTCTTAGTCTCGGAGGCTTCCAGTATGCTCCAAGGCGCAGAACGGGGTAACCTTGTGAGTGTGGCAGGGTGGGGAACCCAAGTTTCATAAGCCACCACGGGTGCATGACCCGCCATAGCTCGACTCTCATTCTAAAGTCCGTACGAGTCAAGTCTAGTGTTCAATATGTTAGGATACTTGTCTTAATCTATTTTGATTTAAGAATAACTCTTATAGATTCTATGCTTAACATGATGCATGCTTTTTATATAATTAACTCACCCTTGCTTGCTTGTGTTTGTGCCATGTTGTATGCTTTTTCTCTTGCAATGATCATCCACTTGGATGTGAGCAGAGAAGAATGAGGTCTCTCTGGAGAACGTCTTGGAGAAAAATGAAGATGTTGTTGCCTAGAAACTCTAGGATCTCATGGCCTCCCATGTTATTTGAAACACTTTTATCTACTATTGTTCTGTGATATTGTAGTTCTTCCAGTTTTAAATTTCCCTAAATTTGGATAACTGTAATCCCTAATCTTAATTCTTAAGACCTTAACTGCCATTCTGCATTCCGACTGCTTTCTTTATTATAATGAATGACGTCTTATTATTATATGCATGTCATGCAATTTTGGGATGTCACATTTATGGTATCAGAGCAGTTTGTCCTTGGGATGACCTGTGTGTTGCAGGTTTATCGTGTCTTCTCTGTGAAGAGTTGAGTCTAAATGGTATGGTTTACCATTTATTCCAAGTCTAGATAGTAAAGTTGTGTACCTAACCATAAGTATTGGAAACAGAAAACATCTTGATAAGAGTAGTGAGGGTGCACACTCATGACTCTATATTAGAGATGATTTTCCTTTCTTAATTCTGAAGGTTTGGGAAAGAAAGAGTTGGAGTTCCAGTGTCATTTTCCATAGAAATTCTTGTCTTGTTCTTGCCTTTGTGGTAGTGTACTGTGCTCTATGGTGGTAGAGGAATGCAGGTTCAAGGACAACTTGACCTGCATACTTTTATTAGAATTGGTTAGAAACTTTGAGACAAATTCTTGCCTCGAAGATAAGGAGTTAGAAGACCAGAGTTTAGGTTCCAAGAGATGGGTGAAGATATTGGAGTCTAAGAGAAATGTTCTTAGGGTGAAGAAGATTTCAAGAAGGAAGTCAGAAGATCATATGTCGTATGTTTCACAAGAAGAGTTAAGTTCAAAGGCCAGAATAAGAGGAGCTTTGGATAGGCATGGGTGTAACAAGGTTTGAGAAATCAGTTTGGTACAATATAACAGTAACATCAGAGGTTAGAAGAAAGAGAAGTGTTGGTGAGCATCAGAGTGACATTGGATGAGATTGGTAATTTGGATCAGTGTATCAGTGATGTTTGAGATTTGAGAAAAAAAAATTTAAGTGGTGAAAGGTTTGAAGCTTATGTTAAGGAAGAAAGAGAAGTTATTAGTGAACGATAGGGACTTAATATTTAGAAAGGAATTAGAAGAAGAGTTTGAGAAGCAGTGGTGTAAGACATAAAGCAGATTTAAGGACTGTGTATTAGAAGTCAGAATTTTTCGAGTTGAGAGAACGTGAAGTCTTTGAAGATGATTGAAGTATCGTAAGGGTTTTGAGTTAAGCGATAATTAGAAGGAGATGGATAGGTCTTATCAACAAGTGGATGTGGTATATCCAAGTTTAGAGTGATGTTTCAAGATTTGTGGTTCGTATAGAAGAAAGGTTTGATCATTGGGTGAGGGGAAAGATTTCTAGTATTGAAGGAAGGGATATATCAAGATGTCAGTTCAGTAAGAAAAGGTGAGGAATAAAGAATTAAGAGCACGGTGAATGAGAAACAAAGAAGAAAGGTCTTAGAACAAATAACAAAGGATGGTTGCAGTAAAAGTTGCTATAGAGGGTATCGAAAATGATCAGAGAAGTTTGGGTTGGTTGAGATGTTCAGAGTTATGAAGCGGCATGTTGTGGTAAAGCCAGATTTCTGTGGGTGTGGTTTTATGGTGATGATCAGTATTCGGCTGAGTTAATCAAGAGAGAAAAGATGTTGAATGATAGATTGCAGAAGGCAGTGAGTTGGAAAATTTCAGATGAGGTTCAGAGGATTAAAGATAGATTTAGTATTTCTAAAGATTCTGAGTTAAAGAGGGCCATTATTGAAGAAGAAGGTTTTAAGTTAATTTGGCCGGATGAGTGCATGAAGAATTCTAAATGATGTGACGTTTGTGGAGTTAATCTAAGGGCTCGGGTTTGAAGCTTCTATGGAGTGGTTTCTTGGCAGGGAAGGAAAGCAAAGGTGGCACATCAAGTACAGTTGAACGAAAGATAGAAGTAAGTGTTATGGGAATTCAAGATGTTTGTTAAGTGCAAGTGAAGAAGAGATGATGTTATTCTTTTGTAAGTTTGAGGTGTGATTCAAGGGAGGTTGTTGTTTCAAAATAGTTCTCTAGTGCTTTATGGTCTTCAAGAGAAGCTTCGTGTTTCAAGAAGAAAAGATGGATCTTTTTAGCATCAGGGTTTTGGTTTGTGTTCTGCAATAAGTATGGGAATTTTATACCTTGGAGAAGTGGTGCTCATTTTGGAATGGTGTCTAAGAAGAACCGGTGTTGGTAATGTCTTTATAGATGGTTCCTGTTGAAGTTGTGTAATACAAGAAGAAGGTGGAAGTTGGGTTAGGGTAGCAATGTTTGGACTTAGTGTAATCATAGGGAGAACTACAAGGTTGAAGAATCTCAGAAGATAATTAGAGGACAGGTTGGAATAGTCTAGTATAAGTCCTGGAAATCAGAAGTGATTTCGAGCATGGTCGTTTTGTGGAGTAGAAAAGCAGTGTTGAGGAAAATGGAATGACAAGGTTATCATGGAAGAAAAGAGTTACCGGGGTTTTGCAAAGTCATGGAAGTTTTGAAGAAGGTTCTTCAAGGATGATCATCTTCAGGTTGCAAATTATCATGAAGGAAGTGTTCTTTCAGTAAACTAGGGAACAAGGGAGTTTGAGGATCAGAGTAGCGCAGCGGATGTTAGTGGGCTTGTTCTTATCAGTACCAAGTGTATGTGAAGCGTTTTCAAGTTCAGGTATGGGCGGCTATGTGAGATGAGCTTCTTTAAAACAACTGGGACGTCATTATCTTGGGCATCAGTCGGGAGTGTTTGGTGAGCTTCAAGAGTCAGAAGTGAGTTTAGGTATGGTGGAGATAAGTATGAAGCAAAGAAGACAAGTGAGACTTCAGTTTCAAGATGTAGTATCGACCTGGAAGTGGGAGAATAAATGAACGTTGAGCATAGGAAGAGGGTCAGTGGATGAAGGAAATGAATCGGGATAAGTTTCAAGTTGTAAGGTTAATTTTGAGGTGAGCAAGCGTTAGCTGTGCGTGGAAACTGAAAGAAGATTCAAGTTGTTAGCTTAGTAAGAATTGATTAAGAGTCGGTTGAAGAGTTTGAAGACTGGAGTCTGAAGTGAAGAGGTAAAGAGATTTCGCTAGTATAGTTGAAATACTATAACTAGTGGGTTTCTCAAAATGGTTGAGACAACGCAGTTTGGACAGTCCTAGCTAGAAAGGTATCATAAGTTGGCATGGTACGGATTAGGCTAGTGATCTCAAGTCGAGGAAGCTACATAACTAAGTATGATTACAAGCTAGTAGATTAAGAAGTGCATATGGTTCAGGTAAGTGAGATAACGAAGTGAAGCTAGATTGCTCAAATTGGTTTCGACGTTGCAAAGGAGAAGAGTTTTACTTGGTAATAAGATGGTATAGTAGGAAACTATGCTACTTAGTAGTGAAGATTAGAAAAGCAATGTGAAGCTCTCAAAATGGATGTAGATAAAGGTGATTCAAATATAGCAGTTGGTGGTTGACTCAGAAATTGTGGTGATCAAGTCCGAGGTATGGTGGTTCTTGAAAGGAACGAGAGGAGGTAAATGAGTATCGGTCAAGGGTTAATTTCAAGTCAAGATTAGTGGAAGTCTTAGAAGAGATTACAAGAAGTAGCTGAAGGTGGATGAGTGGATATCAGTGTGGTAGACACAATGGGGTTGGTTGTGCGAAAGAAAGTTCTCACTAGCTGAAGTTTAGGAGTTCATAATTGTCTTGAGAGAAATGGCTAAACCAATCTATACTATTGAACACTAGAGCATTTTAACACAGAGGCATGGTTTTTCATGTTAGTAAGGTCGTTGGGGAGTAGTATCTTAGTCAAAATAGGTGAGTGCACTAGAGGATGTGATGAGAGTAGGATGTTCCTTCTCTCTGATAAGTTTAATTTTCGAGGACGAAAATTTTATTTGTTGGGGAGAATGTAAGGACCTGAAAATAAGCTTAGGGCCTTTGGGCCTTATGAATTGGGGCAGCTAGACCCATAAGTTTAGAGTGCCTCATCCTTAGAGGGGGCCTTTCTTTTTCAAAAATCATATTCTTCATTTCTGCCTTTTCTCCTTCTCTCCCTAAACAGGAACCTTTCTTCCTAAGCATAGCTCTGACTTCTCTCTAAAAAAATCCCAACACTGAACCGTTTAAATTTTAATCTGAAGGTGCCTACACGTTCGCGGTGTCAAGGGCTATACTTTGAACCGATCGATTTTGCCGTTTCGTTCCTGTAAGTAATTTTCCCCTTCTCTTTCACTGTTCTAGAACCTAGGGCATGCGACTTTGCTGGGTTCGTGTGTTTTTCCTCCCATTCTCTGCCCATTCGAACTCTGAGAGCTATATTCTATCACCAATTTGGTGATTTGTAGGTTCTCTAAGTTCAACGCGGTGTGGGTACGGTCCTAGGGCATTCTTGACAAGTGACTATTAAGCTTTCCAGGTAAGGGGAGCTGATTATTTTTTTTTGGAATTTATTTTATAAAATATCTGCATGTTTAATTTTGAACTGATGTATTTGTGAAGTTGTCCTGCAATTTTTAATTTTACTCAATGCCCAAATTGAGACTGTGAAGCTATGTATAATTATTGTGTGTTTAAATATTCAAATAGTGCATGTGAATTGGATGTATATGAGTTGTCTCTGTTGGAAGTGTTTTGTTGGAATTGGAATTTGATTTGATGTGGTTGCAGTGTACATTCTGTAGAAGTCAATCCTATTTTGAGAAAATGGTGCTTGGGTAGTGAGCAGGTCATGTTTGTAGTAAGTTGGGAAATACACGTTGGGCAATTGGGTTTATAACATACTAGGACAGTTTAGACAACTTAAACAAATTTAATTGTTAATTGGTGAGAGCCGTTCTTTGTTGGTAGGATAGAGGAACCTTAAAAACCTGAGTTGGCATGTCCCTGATCATAGAGCAGCCCTGGCCTGGTCCAGTCAGTTATGACTAGTCATATGTGCTGGCGTTGAAGGTGAGTTTGATGCGTTCAGACATTTGGGTCCTCTCCGGTGACCAATTGAGGGAAAGTAAGATCTCTACTATGATGAAAATAAAACAAAACAAGTTTATTGTAGATACATAAAATTATCATGTGTTAATTTTTGGTTAATTATAATTTTAGGAAGTTAGTCATTATGTGTTTGAGATTTAAAGTAAAGATCCATATATATATATTAGTTTAATATAATATAAATATATATATTTATAAAATACAATACGTAACATATATATATATATATACATACAGTAGTTTAATATAATATAAATATATATTTATAATATACAATACGTAATATATATATATATATATATATATATATATATATATATATATATATATATATATAGTTTAGTATAATATAAATATATAAAGAAGAGTGGAAAGCATTGTTTTTAGAAGAAAAGAAAGAAGACAGTGAGCGTGTGAATGTGGTGAAAGAGGTTCGTATTTTATATATATATATATATATATATATATATATATATATATATATATATATATATATATATACTTATATATATATATGCATATATTGGGTGTGGGGTACACGGCGTAAATAACATGTTCAGAGGAGAATTCTTGGGGGCTTTCACGTAAAGCTAGAAATAAAGAAAAGAAAACTAGTTTAGTTGCTTGACCTGGATCTTTTTATAGCACTGGAAAATAATGGGGTGGGTTCCACTTCATAATTCTTAAAGGGATATTTCTTTTAAATATAGGTATGTGTGACCTAGAACTCCAGAGGCTATAGAATTCTTTATTCCCTTATTTTTGGTTGAACTTCCTTGAAAGAGGTAGGTAGGTTTAATGGGTAGGATCCATTTATTTTAAGTTTAAAAGGGAATGAAGTAAAATGATTGAAAAGATAAGTTAGGTTTTGTTTCTTAGTATAAAATGAAAAGATATGAAGGTTATATGTTGCAGTGGAAAAATTTGGTATAATAATAAATTATATTTTATGTATATTAGGGTGGAGTTCACATTAATTCCATGAAAAATAAAATACATGTGCAGAGTGTGAGAAATATTGGATATAGTAATATTAAATTAAATTTTATGACACTGTTATTTTTATAACTTGTGATTGGTGAGTAATGTATATTGTTGAGATTATGTATATGTTGATTGAGGCAAAAAGTATATGATTACAAAGTGATGAAAGTATGATCCAAGTGGTAAATTAAGTTCCATCTGTGTAGAATCTCTCGGTGAGATTTTTAGTGTTTTAGAATGAAAGTAGGAGCTCAGTCATGGGGGTCTTCCTAACGCTCCAATGGCCTTTCTTCTCACGTAGAGAGGATTGAACCATGCGGTGAGGAGTAGCAGGAGGTCTTAGTCTTGGAGGCTTCCAGTATGCTCCAAGGCGCGGAACGGACTAACCTCGTGAGTGTGGCAGGGTGGGGAACCCAAGTTTCATAAGCCACCACGGGTGCATGACCCGCCATAGCTCGACTCTCATTCTAAAGTCCGGACGAGTCAAGTCTAGTGTTCAATATGTTAGGATACTTGTCTTAATCTATTTTGATTTAAGAATAACTCTTATAGATTCTATGCTTGACATGATGCATGCTTTTTATATAATTAGCTCACCCTTGCTTGCTTGTGTTTGTGCCATGTTGTATGCTTTTTCTCTTGCAATGATCATCCACTTGGATGTGAGCAGAGAAGAATGAGGTCTCTCTGAAGAACGTCTTGGAGAAAAATGAAGATGTTGTTGCCTAGACACTCTAGGATCTCATGGCCTCCCATGTTATTTGAAACACTTTTATCTACTATTGTTCTGTGATATTGTAGTTCTTCCAGTTTTAAATTTCCCTAAATTTGGATAACTATAATCCCTAATCTTAATTCTTAAGACCTTAACTGCCATTCTGTATTCCAACTGCTTTCTTTATTATAATGAATGACGTCTTATTATTATATGCATGTCATGCAATTTTGGGATGTCACATCAAGAGTGTGCAAGAATACATATGAGTATATCTGTTCGTAGTTGGATGATGAATATGACCTCATGGCTCATTTATGATTTACAACGCGCAAAATAAAATTCAAACAGGACAAACATACAGAAATAGAAAGTTAAAAGACGATGTTGACTACTGTTAGTGTAGAGCGTTGAAAAAATCCGTTGACCAAACGGACAAGAGACGAGGTTCCAGATCTTGTTGGAGGTGAGAAAACAATCCCTCGTAGAAGAGTTCAGTTTCACTGGAATCATATGTACCTACGAACGAACCATTCTATAATTGTCCACACGAAGCAAACGCTAACAAGGGAACTTGAAGCGCCAGAAACAAGAAAATGAGAAGATCGATGTTAACTGTTCAGAGAGAATGGGCGCGGCGGAGAGGAGAGCTTTAGAGAGTTTGAGTTTCAGAGAGTTTGCGAAGAAGATGAAACTTTTCACTGTAATTTTTTTTAACCTAATCAAATGCTACTACCGCGGTTCATTCAAAAACCGGGGTAATAAAGGGGATACGGCCTCGGTTCCCAACTTAACTAAAGCCTATTCTTATTAAAAAAAAATTAAAATTGATCTGAAATGACAATTTTGAAATTTTTTGCAAACTTTATGCCGCGGTTCCCCATCCTACCGTGGCCTATTCTCTTAAATATTTAAAATTTTTTCAGATCAGGGAATAGGTCGCGGTTCCCTAACAACCGAGGCCTATTCCTTGATGGTCTGACTCCTAAGGACTGCCTTTTTGCAGGGACAATAGGCCGTGGTTCTGAGGGGAACCGCGGCCTATTCCCTGACGCTCTGACTCAAATTTATTTCAGTACTGTTTTGGGGGAATGTTAGAATTTTGCAGGGAGAATAGGCTGCGATTCTGAGAGGAACCACGACCTATTCGCCTACAAATTTATTTCAGATCTGACTTGGCAGGAAGTCAGAATTTTGCAGGAAGAATAGGCCGCGGTTCCCCTCAGAACAGCGACCTATACTTTGGATATAATTTCAAAACTGCCACCGCGCAACATTATGCTTCGGTTTCTAATGAACCGATGCATAATGTGCGTGGTAATAGATCAATTTTTTACTAGTGAATAACAAAAATACCATACCTTGTACTTAGGACATCCCCAAAATTGCTTGCCTTTGTTCTTAACTGTTCTCGCAATTCTTAAAACACATTTCTCTCCACAAAGGCAAAACGGTGATACACCAACACTGATAGATCCTCCACCACCACCACAGGCCACATTAGGGTTTCGCTTCAGCCACTAATTGCATGAGGAAGACGAAAACGAATGAGCTATCTTCAAACCTCTCTTAGGTCAACAACAACAACGAACACCCCCTCGAAGAAGAACAAGAAGTAGAACAAAGTTATCCCCTTTTATTAGGGATTCAATTAGGGACTCAATTTCAAAATACAACTAACAATAGTGAACAAAATTTTAAATATATTAACAACAAATAAACATTCAAAACCAACTTTTATGCCCTGCTTACAATTAAAACATAATTCACCCATTACCTAAACTGATACATCAATACAACTTAAAATATAATTCAATTTAACCTTAA
The DNA here is from genome assembly GCA_027742785.1 of Vigna reflexopilosa. Classification (NCBI taxonomy): domain Eukaryota; kingdom Viridiplantae; phylum Streptophyta; class Magnoliopsida; order Fabales; family Fabaceae; genus Vigna; species Vigna reflexopilosa. Next base: position 3,666,000 of record CM050926.1, on the reverse strand, counting down.
GTACATTCCTAACTCAACTTTACTCAGATTATCTAGACATGTGAACAGAAGGTTACTAGAAACACATACAAAAAGTATATTACAACATCTTGTGGAAAGGGTTTAGAAGGAGACTAAGAGATTTTACTATTCACTCAAACTAATGGTGTCAAGTAATGTATGTGATTGATCTTAGCAAGCAAAACAAGAAAACAATAGTTGTCAATCAAGAAATTGAATGTTGACCACAATTGCAAATATATATAATATGAATAACGAATAGGAATAAAGGTTTATGTTCACATGGAAATAACAGAAGATATATAAAAAGTTGCACAATATCAAGTAAAATAATATCATCATTCATATTCAACTTAATCAATTTTGTAGATGTACATAACTAGTTGAAGAAATAACCACATACCAATGAACAAATAACCACTTATTGCACCATTAAATGTTGTTCATCAAATTGAATATCATCCAAAGATGTATTTATATGCTCCATCTACCTGCTTTACCTACATTCAATCAATAAAAAAATGATTACTACTTACTGCACTAATTAATATCATCATTCATATTCAACTTAATCAATTTTGTAGATGTACATAACTAGTTGAAGAAATAACCACATACCAATGAGAAAATAACCACTTACTACATCATTAAATGTTGTTCATCAAATTGAATATAATCCAAAAATGTATTTATATGCTCCATCTACCTGTTTTTCCTACATTCAATTAATACAAAAATGATTACTACTTACTACACTAATTAATATCATCATTCATATTCAACTTAATCAATTTTGTAGATGTACATAACTAGTTGAAGAAATAACCACATACCAATGAGCAAATAACCACTTACTGCACCATTAAATTGTTGGTGTCTCTATTTCCATATCTTGGCCTCCTATTTCCATTAGACTTTGCTTTCTATGGGTTTCCAAGATGTACCAAGCTACGTTTGATCTCAACCCTCTATGCTCTCTCTAATTATGACAAGCTCTAATCTTTCCTAAACCATCATCATGTTCTTGATTTTTGCTTTAATTGTGCTTGTAGATCTTCCTGTACCCTCCTCAACCTTAATTCGTATTATCCCATCTAATACAACACCAGACACAACCAAAGGCATAATTACTAGCACGACCACAATTATTCTTTCCTTATTCTGATTTTGACGTTCTGGGTGCTAATCCCTCCAACCAATTTTCACTAATCAATCCTATTCTCATAAGTGAATCGGTGATTTAATTGTATATATAACACAACTACTACGAGGGAGGGAATATCTTTATTATTATTTTATTTATTTGGGAAAACACAAAGAGAAAGGGATAAAATATTTTGGAAGAATAGAAAAACCTTATGGAATAAGACCAATGGGGTCCCTAGAGACCCAAGTAGGAAAGGAACAACGAAAGAGGTTGCACGGTTGGATCAGTGGTTGATGAGCAATGCAAGGTTTATGGTTCAAAGGGATTGAGGATATTGGAGGGCTCGAATTTTTCAGAGTCACCTGGCACAAACTCAATGGCCACCATTTTCATGCTTGGAAGGTACCAAGGACTCAAGATTATGAGTGACAATAATGTAGTTTCTCACTGAAAGACCAAATATTAAACAAAATTATTTCTCTGTTATTACTAGAGCTGTCAAAATGGGTAACCCGGCTCGACTCGGCCCGGCCCACCACGGGTTGGTCACTTAGTGAGTCAACCCAACCCGACTCATTTATTAGCGAGCCAGAAATATTCGAACCCGACTCGACCCACCACAGGTTGGTGGGTAAATGGGTTGGCTCACTAGCTCACTTAATTACAATTTTTTTTAAATAAAAAAAATGACAAATTTTTTATAATTCAAATCTAAACAAATTTCACTCCCAAATTTTACTCCCAACATGGGTGTTTAATTAATTTTGAAAATAGGAAACTTAAATAATTTTTTCAAGCAAAAAATAATAATAAATATTATTTTATAAAATTAAATTTAAATTTTAATAAAATAAAATTAGGTAGGTGGGTTGGTGGGTTAATCCGGCTCACCACGGGTTCAACCCGCTTGAGCCGGGTTTAAATGAGCCGGGTTGAAATCTGACCCGCATAAAAAAATATAATTTTTTCAAACCCAACCCAACTCAAACCCGTGGTGAGCCGGATTAGTCTGCGGGTTGTGACCCATTTTGATGGCTCTAGTTATTACCTTTCAAAGAAAATCAGCTTGTAAAAACAAGAATGTAACGATTAGAAGCCTACCTCAAATACACCACCGATTGAAGCAGCTCCACGGTGCCAATGAAGAATGATGAAGAAAAATGCGTCTTGAAAGAAAGAAAACCTAAATGTGATTTTTGAAAGACGAGCAAAAGAAGACTGAAAACCATATTTTTCTTTTTCCTTTTACCCACATTCCCTGTACAATTTTATTTTTTCACAAAACTGACATGGACCGTGTCAAATGAATGTAAGTGACACGTAGGCGCATCAACGTATTATCACTCTTTATTGCTTGCTGCATGGGTCATATTTGATGAGAGAGTCTCGTTGCTAGCTTATGCAGAGAGAGAATTTACTTTCCTTTGCATGATTTTAGTAGTTGCCAGGGGAGTATTTTTTTTTATCAACGAGAAGGGTAATTAGTTTGAGAAACTTGTATACTTTTGCATGTGAAGAGAGGGAGGTGATATAATCTTTGGTCAGATAGTAATTTCTTTATAGCTTTTGCTTTCTTCTTGACCTCATTGGTTCCATGGTTTTCTACGATACGTTGCATAATTCTTTTCCCTTTGTGACAAGTTGTATTAGTTGCAAAAGAAAGAACAAAGGTTTTCTCTTCTTCTACGAGCCAGAGAATAGTCTAGGGAGGGTTGTTACTTGGTTTATGGGCTAAGATTTTCGGCGTTGGGGAACACAGTATGGGCTTTTAATACAGAGTTTTGCCATCCTTATGGGCTGGGCAAAATTAAATCATGTTCCTTGCTGCGTGGGCTAGATTTCTAGGGGTACAAGAGATATTATATTCCTTCGTAGAATCTAACCGAAAAAGATCTTGAGTATATTGGAAGGAGAGGTGATGGAAGCCTCAACTGAATCCATGCCTGGAGGTGCTTCTCAGATGCAGAGATGGCAGCGGAGGAATGAAACAGTGTTGATAGATGAAGGTGCTCAAAGTGTTTGATGGAAGTCCGATGGTGTTTGGCTATGATATAGTAATGTAGTCTAACTCAGAAAGCTTTCCTAAAGGGAAAGGAGATAGAGGAAAGGCAAGATAACATTGCACAAAGGTGAACTTGAGAGAATGACTTACAATTTTAACAGCATTTCATTACTCAAAATCAAGTTCCTATTACAAGGAATGAAGCTTCTCTTTTATAGATGGAGAAAGCTTTGTGAGCTGTGCAGTGCAAGCTACCTAATGTTCAGATTAAAAACGTGCTAAAACTTTGAAGGAAACGTGCACTCCAAGCTGGACATGGTTCACATGGAAAGCAATTTCACATGCTGCAAAGTGCTGCCGTGACCAAGTCTCACATTTGTCTCCTTTTCTTTTCCTTCTTTGGGTACTCCTCCAAGTGTTTCCAAGCTTTATTAATGACCTACAAACATAGTAAAATGTATTTAGTTAGAGAGAAACATGCTAAGACTTTAGAAAGGAAAGATTAAGTTCTCAATAAACTTCCCTTTCATAATCTTAGTGTAGTTGATGCTTCTTTGGATGGAAAGTCTCTTTAGGGGTTGCCATCATTCCCTCCGTCTTTAAAAACGATTTGTCCTCAAATCGGGAAGAAAGAAGAAGCACAACTTTGGTGTTTATTTTCCTCCTGGGTCAAAGATATATCTACAAAAGATAGTAAAAGTGAGTATGATGAATAAGAGATATGAAAAGTGAAGAATATGAAATGAAGGCCTTGTGACAAAAAATTTATTAGAAGAAATCTTGGATTTTTTGTTTTCACTTTGTTTGGAACATTCCCCATGATGAAATGGAGAATCAAAGTGATGTTTTTGAGAAGGATAGTCAAGGTATTTACCTGCTAAAGAAGGAGTTAACATCATGCATACCTTTGCTTGGCCAACCTATTTTCTTTTTGTCTTTCTTTTTCAATTTTTTCTTTGATTTTTATCTCATCCTATTTCACTTGTTCAGGTGTAAGAGGAATCAATGTGATTTTATTTCCTTTATGGAGGAAATTTATTTTGTTGGTATAGCCATCATGAGTGGAACTATGATCATATTGCCATGGCCTACCAAGTAAAACAGGCCCAGCATCCATTGGAACAACATCACATAAAATATTTTCTTCATATTTGCCAATGGATATTGGTATGGTTACTTGTGTGTTCACTACTATTTCTTCATCCTTTGTTATCCATTGAAGCTTATAAGGCTTGGGATGAGGAATAGTAGGTAAGGTTAATTTGTTCACCACTCTAGAACTACAACAATTGCTGAAGAACCACTATCCACAATTAATGAACAAGTGTTTTAAAAAATTTTGCATCCTGTGCGGAATAGGTTCTCCCTTTGAGATTGTTCTAGCTCTTTGGTTTGACTTCCAAGAAGTCTTCTAACCAATAATAACTCACCTTCACAAGGTAAGGCTTCTTCCTCAGATATGGAAGTATCCGAGTCACTAGAAGAATCTTCATTTTCACTGTGGTGGTCCAAGAGATAAGTAGACCTATTGTGAGGACACCAGAAGAATAATGACCTCTCTCTCCACACTTAAAACATCTAGTCTCTCTACCCCTTGGTTCTTTTGAACACTCTTTGTGAGGGGTATTTCGTTCTCGCTCTCTCTTTTTCTTTACCTCTCACTTACTCCTTTTCTTTTTGTTTTTCTTTGTCTTGAAGTTTTTCATACCTCATTGGACTACCCTTCCTCTTATGATCTTGCCTATACTCGGAGGTGGTAGGGTAAGTCCTTTTAGTGGAAGCTTTTCTTCGAAGCTGCTCTTCCACTCTAACACATAGCTGGACAAAGTCATTTATATCTAGGTAAGGTAAGAGTTCTACCTTATCTCTAATCTCATAGTTTAATCCACTCTGAAATCTAGCTATGGTGAATCTCTCCTCTTCTTTTACCCCCACTCTCAATATGAGTAACTCTAATTTTTGCCTATATTCTTCAACAATCATGTTTCTTTGTTGAAGTCGATGGAGCTTGTCCATGACTTCTCTAGCATAATAGGTCGGGACATGTCGTCTGTGTAAGGCTGCTTTCAACTCATTCTAGTATTGAATGGTGTAGTCGTCATGCATCTTTTGGTCTCTTATGATGGATGTCCACCAATAGAGGGCTGCACCTTGAAAGGTTAAGGTGGCTAAGGTCACTCTCCTCCTATCTTCAATCTTGTAGCACTCAAAAATCTGTTCAACCTTCATCTCCCACTCAAAGTATTCTTCAACATTATCTCTACCATAGAAAGAAGGAAGGTCAAGTTTAGGTTCCACATGATGGTCTTTATGGTTATGATGACGCCTAGGAGGGCGTTGATAGTGATCATAAGGTTGGTAACTATGGTGATCACTATGTTGGGAATGATCATCATGATCATTGTTTTGCCTATGAGAGTGATCCCCTTGTGTGTGCCCTCTCTGATTGTTAGTAAGATTGGCGACCATTTGTCTCAATTCATTCAACTCAGCCTTGGTTCTATTGAGCTCTTCTCGCAACTCTATGTTCTCCTGATCTTGAGTGACATTACCTTGAACACTAGAATGACTCATGCTTGTGAAGTAGAGAAAATGTTTTTACAAATATTTGAAAGCCTTGCACAAGTATGAATCAAAAATTTTGAAAAGAGGATTTTCTTGTTTTTGGTGAATGACTTCTATAGAGAATCTAAAGGTGAAGAAACCGAATAGCTCCTAGGAAGGAGAGGTGAGTCACAATGGACAAGCTTAGAAACATTGTCCTTCCTTAGCCAGAGTGTCTCCTGACGTTTCTCACCCAAGTTTCTAGATAGAAGTCTTTCAAAACCTTTTTGAATGCAAAGATGTTATGCTCCTAGAAACCAAACGAAGGTTTAACTAAATGAAACGCGCTCCTAAGTATCACGAAGACTTAAAACATAAAAGTCAAACAAGCAAAGGAAAGTAAATGAATGACAATGGAAGAAAATGAAAAACGGCCCTATGTGAAAGTGCAAGTGACACTTGGAACCCCTTGACACACTTTCACACTAAGAGGTGGAGGCTAAACTATTACAATGTTAAATGGTACTCTTGGAATTGCTTGAAAAGCATTTTCCCAAGGTATTTGATGTTGCAAAATAATGAAATGTAACACTCAAAGGTTCCGTGATACAATATAAAATATACAATGAAATGTAGCAATGAATGAATAAAGCCAAGTGTGGCTGTAAAGAGCTGCTCAAGATGCTTGGACTATCACGATTTTACTGCTGCAATTTAATTTGGAACAACAGTAGACAACTACTCCCAAAGTCCACAAATGTTGCCTTGTTAGCAAGCTTTCCACTCCTTAAGAGGCTACCCCGTTGGAAGAACAATCTGGAAAGTTAAACTACACTACAACAGCACCATAAACCAGCGGAAACAACAAGGAATGTTAGCAAAAACAGCCACTGCATCAAACTGGTATATATGCAAAACAGGTTTGAAGCACACTTTAGAGGTCAAACAAGTGGAAAGCAAAGGATATAAAGCTTGGAATAACAGGAGGGACGCAAAAGGAGCTTAAGAAGGGCACTAGAGCAGATTATAAAAGCAAGAAAAACACAATCAAAGATCAAAGACAGTTGCAGCAAAAGTGTTTGTTAAAAGTATAAAACTGTTTGAGAAAATGCCCCAAAGAGATACAAATTTGGTGTTTTCTGATTTTGGAGAGATTTGAAACTGGATTGTAGTGGATATGTGCTTTTTATGAATTTTTTACAGCTGCATAAGCATGTAAATGGTATTAGAAACAAAACCACAGCTTTTGCCAATCCAATTTAAGAGAATCAAGGAGAATTACGGATGGCTGCACCACAATGTGTAATCTGCAGCACCAAAATGGGTAAAAAGTGGTTGGTTTCGATAGTAAAACCCATGGTAATGATGTGAATAGGAAAAGGACAATCCAAACAGATTTATATCAATATATGAGATGTAATCGAACACTTAAACAACCAAGACATACTCTGCAACAGAAATTCACTAGGCCAGTTCCCAAATTCAAGCAAATTTGATGGTTTGGATGGTGATTTTGCAAAGCAGTTCAATTTTGACCAAATGAACAGTAGATACAAGATTTAAATGGTCAAATAAACTTGTGCAACCAGTCACAATGCACAGATACAATGAAATATGTCAAATGAGAATGCAAGTTGCTAATTTCACTCAAAATGGAAGGTTGTAATATGAATTCTGCATAATTAATGAAGAATGACCACAACAATAGTTTGGACAAGTTTAAAAGGATCAAATAAGCTGGTATAAATGTTCAAACAGCAGAGAAATGCACTAGAACCAGATTTGACCCTAGGAATTGCCATTTATGCAGTAAACAGTGGTAAATATGTGACAAATTTCAAGAAAAATTGGAATGGCTTGATAAAAAAAACAACAAGAAATTACCTAAGCAACTAGATCTAGCTCAAGATTATTAATAGCTAGCAGATTCATACATCTTATAACACAGCAAAGAAAGTAGCACGGTGCCAAGGCTAAACACGTGAAACAAAATTACTACAGCATGGTAATTGCAGAATTCATTTACACAACCACTCAATTTGCTTTTTCTTAATGCATTTGAGTTGTAATCAGTGTCGGCACAATTGATAATACCAAACAAACGTGCAGAAAGCTTGAAACAAGAATAAATCTGAACGAGCACCACTTGATGGAAGCCTCAACTGAATCCATGCCTAGAGGTGCTTCTCAGATGCAGAGATGGCAGTGGAGGATTGAAACAGTGTTGATGGATGAAGGTGCTCAAAGTGTTTGATGGAAGTTCGATGGTGTTTGGCTATGATATAGTAGTGTAGTCTAACTCAGAAAGCTTTCCTAAAAGGAAAGGAGCTAGAGGAAAGGCAAGATAACATTGCACAAATGTGAACTTGAGAGAATGGCTGACAATTTTAACAGCATTTCATTACTCAAAATCAAGTTCCTATTACAAGGAATGAAACTTCTCTTTTATAGATGGAGAAAGCTTTGTGAGTCGTGCAGTGCAAGCTACCTAATGTTCAGATTAAAAACGTGTTAAAACTTTGAAGGAAGCGTGCACTCCAAGCTGGACATGGTTCACATGGAAAGCAATTTCACATGCTGCAAAGTGCTGCCGTGAGCAAGTCTCACATTTGACTCCTTTTCTTTTCCTTGTTTGGGTACTCCTCCAAGTGTTTCCAAGCTTTATTAATGACCTACAAACATAGTAAAATGTATTTAGTTAGAGAGAAACATGCTAAGACTTTAGAAAGGAAAGATTAAGTTCTCAATCAACTTCCCTTTCATAATCTTAGTGTAGTTGATACTTCTTTATATGAAAAGGGTTGCCATCAAGACGTTTTCGGAAAAATATTTGGTGGTTAGTGGGAGAAGATTTTAGGTTATATCTAGGTTGTTTTAAAAGTGATGGGGGGTCGGACTCAATGGAGAGGAGGAAAGATAACCCTTTTTGCTTGCTATAACACTAAACATGTGTGAGTAGAGAAGAGCAGTGCGAATTTAGGAGTGAAGGAAGCGCAACAATGGAGAGAGAGAGGTCGAGCAAGCGAAAAGGAACACGTTTAAATCTATTGGCAAACCAAGAGAGAATGTTTGGGAAAGAGGAATCCTTGCTGCTGCCACGAGAAGAGTAGGCTGCTGTCTCGAGAGAAAGAAGACCTCCTTGGACCGTGAAGCATCTTCAAGAAAGTGAACAACCTTTGAATCTAGGTAAGGGGAGTTAACCTATTTGTATATGTGTTGGGTAATTGTAGAGGTGATGATTCATTGCTTTAAGGCTGGATTATGGATATTATTTATTATGTTGCATGTTGTCACGGATAGCATCACTAGTACAAAATTTGGTTTATACAGCGCATATTATGCCACGGCTAGGCAGAAACCGTTGCATAATGGTGCGCGGTGGCAGTTTTGTAAATAAATGTAACTTATATGCCGCGGTTCTTTGCAGAACCGCAATCTATTCCCTGCATATTCTACACGAATCTGAAAGATGGTGAATGTCAGTAGGTGAAAGGGCGTATATGCCGCGGTTACCCATAGCAACCACGGCATATTCCCCTGCCACCTACTGACATTCCCCATCAGTCAGCCCCTGCAATAAATTGGCAGGGGAATATACCGCGGCATATTCTCTTTAAAAAATACAAAACACAGAATAGTTTCTTCTTCTCCACGAGCTTTTCTCTGCCTCTGCACGCGATAACGCCGCTGCTGCCGTGCCATCTCCGTCGAACCGTTTTTGCCGCCGCGCTATTCTGGTCGTCCGTCGCGCCCTCTGCCGTCACGCAAGCCTCTGCCGCCGAGCCATCCTCTCCGTCGCGCCATCTCTGCTGCCCCGGGTACGTTCCATTTTCTTCTCTGATGAAATTTTTGTGCTATATTGAAATGCTAGGTTTGAATATGTTGTTGTGGCTTTGATGGTTTTTGTCAAATTTGTTGTGGTTTTGGTGGTTCAATAAGAGACAAAGTATGTTAGCTTGTATGGGAAAGGATTGGAATAGAGGTATATAAAATGTATTTAAGTTTTTTTTATTAGCAAATTTATTTAATTTATTAATATGCTATGAACTTTTTTTAATAGATTTCTTATAAAATCAAAATTATGTGATTGAATGATTCCTATGGACAAACTGTGATAATTCTCATATGTAATTATTTGTGATAGAATGTTTGAATTGATCATTTCAATGATTATTAATTGTATGATTGTATGACTGAATTGAATGTATGATTGAATTGATAATCTTATATAGAATATTGTATAATTTTAATTTTGTAAAATTTAGGAATGGATCGAAATTGGATTAATTTACCACGTATTAGTGTTGAGTACGAGAGAGGTGTAGAGGAATTTATACAATCTGCACAATGTAATGAGGGGAGAAGTGATGATGAAGTGAAGTTTAGATGTCCTTGTGTGAACTGTTTGAATGGGAGAAAGTTGAACGCAACCCAAATTAGAGAACATCTTATCTGTGATGGTTTCCTAAGATGTTATACAACATGGATATGGCACGACGAAGAAATGTACTTTCCTACTGACTCGCAAACTGAAAATGTTACTGATTCCACCATGGAAGAAGATCGACCGGATGAAGACAAATTGGAGGACATGATCCGCGATGTTGGCGCAGAAAATTTTGCCAAAGCTCATGTGTATGAGATGATGTCGACTGATGCGGAAACACCTTTGTATGTCGGTTCAACTAAGTTCACACGTTTGTCAGCCGTGTTAAGGCTCATGAATTTGAAGGCGAGCAATGGATGGACTGATAAGAGTTTTACAGAACTGTTGACGTTGTTGAATGAAATGTTGCCAGATGGAAATACACTACCCACTCGTAATTATGATGCGAAGAAAATTCTCTGTCTAATGGGTATGGAGTATAAAAGGATATATGCTTGTCCCAATGACTGCATTTTATATAGGAAAGAGTTTGAATTTTTGACAAAGTGTCCAAAATGTGGCTTATCACGCTACAAGTCAAAAAAATAGTGAAGATAATGGTCAGATACAAAAAAATGGATCTGCTTTGAAAGTAGTTTGGTACCTTCCAATAGTGTCCCAACTTAAGCGTTTGTTTGCGAATCCCAAAGATGCTAAAAACCTTAGATGGCATGCAGATGAAAGAAAAATTGACGGGCTGCTTCGTCATCCAGCTGATTCAAAGTAATGGAAAAATATTGATCAACAATTCCCCGAATTTGGTAAGGAGTGTAGAAATCTTAGGCTTGGTTTAGCCACTGATGGAATGAACCCATTTGGTAATCTGAGTACCAATCACAGTTGTTGGCCATTTATATTGATAATTTACAACTTATCTCCTGCATTGTGCATGAAGAGGAAGTACATGATGTTGTCTATGATGATATCTGGTCCAAAGCAGCCTGGAAATGACATAGATGTTTATCTAAGCCCACTAGTTGAAGACTTGAAGTTATTGTGGGTTGATGGGGTTGAAATATTTGATGCATTCGCTTCTGAGACTTTTGTGATGCGTCCAATGTTATTTTGCACCATTAATGACTTTCCTGCTTATGGTAATTTGTCAGGATACAGTGTCAAAGGTCATAAAGCATGTCCTATATGTGAAGAAAACACTGCAGCTCATCAATTTAAACATGGAAGAAAGACAATGTATCTGTGTCATCGGAGATTTCTAAAACGTAATCATCCATATCGAAGGTTGAAAAAAGCATTCAATGGAGATCAAGAGAGGGACGAAGCACCAAATCCACTTACTGGCCTTCAAGTTCTGAAAAAGTTAATAAAATACATCATGTATTTAGGAAAACATCTAAGAAGTCATCTGTAATGACCCCTTGGAAGAAGAAATCAATATTCTTTAATCTTCCATATTGGTGAAAGTTAGATGTTCGACATTGCATAGATGTGATGCATGTAGAAAAGAATGTGTGTGATAGCTTGATTGGTACATTACTCAACATTCAGGGAAAGACAAAAGATGGAATGAATGCTCGTTTGGATTTGATTGACATGAAATCCGAGAAGAGTTGGCACCCAAGGAGATTGGTAAACGTACTTATTTGCCCCCTGCATGTTACACAATGTCTAGACAAGAGAAGATAAGTTTTTGTCTTTGTTTAAAGAGTATCAAAGTACCACAAGGATACTCTTCAAATATGAAGAGTTTAGTGTCGATGCAGGACTTAAAGCTTGTTGGCATGAAGTCTCACGATTGCCACGTCTTAATGCAACAGTTATTACCGGTGGCTATTCGTAGAATTTTGCCCAAAAATGTTAGGCAAACCATAAACAGGTTGTGTTCATTTTTCTCGTCAATATGTAGTAAAGCCATCGATCCTACAAAGTTAGATGAACTTCAAGGCGAGATTGTTATCATCTTGTGTCAACTAGAGATGTTTTTCCCTCCATCTTTTTTTGACATCATGGTACATTTACTTGTTCATTTGGTTAGAGAAATCAAGTTATGCGGACCGGTATACTTAAGATGGATGTATCCTATTGAGCGTTATATGAAGATTTTGAAAGGGTACGTTAAAAATCCATATCGTCCTGAAGGTTCGATGATTGAAAGATATATTGCAAAAGAAAGTATCGAGTTTTGTTCAGATTACATGACATCAACGAATCCGATAGGAGTTCCTCGCACATCATGGTTGAATAAATTTTCTACAAGTAAAAGCATCCGAGGTGTGAATGTGGTGACAAAAGATCGCGAAGAATTGTTTCAAGTGCATCTTTATATTTTGAACAACACAGATGAGGTGATCCCTTTTTTGGAAGCACACAAAGCCATTGTTAAGAATAAAAATCCAAGACAATCAGAGAAATGGCAGTTGATGAAGCATAACAAAACATTTATGTCTTGGTTCAAATCTGAAATTGACAAAGAGCCACATTCTTCTCAAACTTTATTGTGGCTTGCAAATGGTTTGAAGTTTGATGTCGTGTGTTGTACAGGTTATGAAGTCAATAATTGCACATTCTATACGAAGACTTTGGATGATAAAAGCACAGTACAAAATAGTGGAGTCAGTTTAGAAGCCGAGTCACTTCAATTTTCCACATCAAAAGATCAATCTCCTGTACTTGGATGAATGAGATATTATGGTAATAGAAGAGATATGGGAGGTTGATTACACCAAGTTTTTTGTTCCATTGTTCAAATGTAAGTGGTTTGACAATAAGAGTGGTGTAAAAAAAGATGAATCGAGTATGACACTTGTTGATTTTCGAAAGGTGGGTTACTGAGACGAACCGTTAATCATGGTTCATCAAGCATCTCAGGTTTTTTATGCCAAAGATCCTGCGTCTGACGATTGGTATGTCGCTCTTCAAGGCAAAAAACAAATTGAAGTTAACGAAGACAATCTGATTAATATTCATATTGCTGACAACCATTCATTTCAAACTACAACAAATTTGGACGACCAATCTCTAGTTAACGACGATGTACATGCAATTCGATCAGATCATGATGAGAGAATATACATATGATGAATCCATATCTTTATGTATGAATTTTCAATTTCTGTAGCGGTATTTTATTAATATCACATAAGTTTTCCTTTTATATATTTCCAATGATTACCATTACATGTTTTGTTAAATTATATGATATGACATAAGTCTTTTATTAATATTTCATGTTGCTATTTATTTTGACAGATATATGGCTGATCATCCACATTCTTCAGGGGATGAGGCTCCCCCTACCAGATCCACTAGAGGACCCACTAGGATGAAACAACTTTTGATAAGAAAGAATAGTGGTGAAAGAACTCCAGTGAATGTGAACGTGGTCACAGGTGTGGCAACTGGCCCCTATGCAGATGACTTTCGATCATACCTTGGAGTAGTGGCACGTGATAGGATTAGTATTCTCACTCCATCTTTTGATAATGTGTCTGAGGTTGATCGGAACATTATATGGAACGATATATTGGTAAGTTAGTTAATATCATTTGAATTAAAATTTGTTTATATTGATAATTTTGTACTAATAGAACTTTATTATGTTTATTTCAGCTGACATTTGTCAACTGTTGCTGAAAACTTAAGAAACTTTAAAAGTAAGTTGACATCAAGATATATCTTTGGACACCTTAAACATAAGTCTCCATGTAGTTCATATAAGTCCATTGATGAGGAGACTTGGCGGCTTTTTAAAGAGAGTCGGATGTCAGAGGAATGGCAGGTTAGTATAATTGATATTATTCAATTCCTATTAACAAGTGCTCATAATTGATATATCATATGAACTAATTAATTAATGTGTATGTGACAGGCAATTAGAAGCAAAGCACAAGGAACAAGTGCTCATAACAAAAACCCCCACCTATTATCTCGTGGTGGGTATAGGAAGCATGAGGAGAAAATCCTCAAGCAAAAGGCAGATGCTAGACCACCATCTCAGGGTGGTAGCCCCCCTCAGCCTCCTTCTCCACCTTCTAGACATGAAAAATGGAAGTTGGCTCGTATGAGACCATCGGGCACCTACTCTTCCGACACTGCACGGGAAATTTCTGAAAGAATTGTAAGTAATGACTGTTCCTAAAATAATAATAATTGTAATTATACATACTACATTGAACTTTTTAAAGAATAATGGTGTTTTGTAATGTTACAGGACTCCTTGGTTGAGCAGAGCTCCTAAGGTCAATTCACTACAGAGGGTCGCCAGGATATTCTTGCTGCTGCGATTGGACGACCTAAGCACCCTGGACGTGTACGTGCTGCTGGTCCTAGAGTAGGAATTAAAGAATATTTTAGGAGCTATTCTCGTCATCCTTATGCATACAGCGAAACACAAAGAGAAAGGATGGCACAAGAGATCACAAAAAAGGTTCGAGCCGTCCTTACGGACAAGATCACAAACAAGGTTAGGTCAGAGCTCAGGGTTGAATTGTTTACTGAGTTCAGCTCTATGTTCCAGCAGCAGTTTGAGACCTATGACATGCGCCCGGTGCCATCTCCTGTACAGGAACAGGAACATGTTGTGCCTCCCACAGGTAAACTTAATAAACATTTATGTGCAATTATTTCTATCTTTTGTATAATCTAACATTTACTGTGACAGGGAGAAGCGGGAAAGGAAGTTGTTTCGCACCAGCCATCCCAGGGGATGACATGGACGATGCTAGTCCATGTCTGCTATACATTTTAGACGATACCGAGACGACCCTGGTAGCTCGTGGAACAATGTTTAAGGCAACGACTGTTGTTCATGGTGAAAAGCTATCAGAGGATGAGGTGAAGGTCTCAGTGGACGAAATGATATTACCTGATGCCTTAGTTCCTCTGGCCACAGATGAGATTTTCGCTGTGGAACAAGCATTCAAGTCCTTTATCGCTTGGCCTAAACATTTGGTTGGTTCAGTTTCTGACCCCCCGGTATGGAATTCTTCTTTACACTTCTCAAAACTTATCTTATTTTTGTTCATTGCAGGCACAAGAGAACATTCCTCTATCTGAGGATGATCCTCTTGGTTCATTGCAGCTACTTGCTGACATACTTGAAGATAAGCCTTTGGAGGTTGAATATGATTCTAATGTATTTGGGAGAATCTCTGAGGTCCCATTATACCTTCATGCCTCAGATGTCAGAGAGCTTGCTTCGGGAACACAAGAGTTGAATATTACAATTATTCAGCTATGGATGATGTAAGTCTATGAGAAATTATATATATATAAAATTGATTTGCCTGATGCCTTAGTTCCTCTGGCCACAGATGAGATTTTCACTGTGGAACAAGCATTCAAGTCCTTTATCGCTTGGCCTAAACATTTGGTTGGTTCAGTTTCTGACCCCCCGGTATGTAATTCTTCTTTACACTTCTCAATTTTAAAGTTTGCATGTTATTGATGTCAAAACTTATCTTATTTTGGTTCATTGCAGGCAGAAGAGAAGATTCCTCTATCTGAGGATGATCCTATTGGTTCATTGCAGCTACTTGCTGACATCCTTGAAGATAAGCCTTTGGAGGTTGAATATGATTCTAATGTATTTGGGAGAGTCTCTGAGGTCTCATTATACCTTCATGCCTCAGATGTCAGAGAGCTTGCTTCGGGAACACAAGAGTTGAATATTACAATTATTCAGCTATGGATGATGTAAGTCTATGAGCAATTATATATATATATATATATATATATATATATATATATATATATATATATATATAATTGATTTGTATATCAAGTATCATTTTCTCAAAGTTACCTTTTGATTTCAGGTATTTGTGTGGGACCAGGAACAAGTTGGGGCACTCTGATGATTATGGATTTATTGATCCCCAATCCATTCACGAATCAAATGATTTTGATCACATCAACACAAATCTCATCAGAAATTTTGCAAGCGGCAAGAAAATATATTTTTTGCCTTATATATCCGGGTAAGTGAACTTTGTTAACATAATAAAGTTCCATGTGTGATTTTAAAATATAATAGTTAAGTTATTATGAATTTCAGGCGCCATTGGCAACTTCTTGTTATTTTTATGCACGAGAGCTATGCTTTATGGTTCTGCTCATTGCACAGGCCTCCTCCCACAAATCTCAAACAACTAGTTGATTGGCAAGAACCTCAATGTTTGGACTTTCTTTTTTATATAAATGAATGCTAAAACCCCTTTTTTTTTATATATAGTTCTATTCCAACAAGTATGATGATGGTTGGGAGATCAATTACACACACTAGAAAGATTGTATGGATTTCTCTCAAGGTTTGACATATGGCAAAGCCATACTTTCTTATAGTTGTTTTGTTTTAATGTTTTTCACTAACTATTTACAACTGTGTTGATATATTGTAGTGTAACAGACAGAGTGGGTCATATGAGTGCGGATACTACGTAATGTATTGGATGACCCAAATTATTCGTTCTCATATCACAAGAGGCTGGGAAACGGTAATATTTAACTTTAACAAATGTTGATTTTTTCCAAAATTTAGAATTCAAATACACTAATTAATATAAATTGTCTTGTGCAGAGGTTCAAGACTACTACACCAGTTCCTGAGAAGCCACTATCATTCATCAAAAAAGCTCCTGCAAAGTATATAGTTAGATTATATAATAGTTCTTAGATACTAGATTTAAACATTGCTTTTGATTAGATTGTATTTTATTAGACGTTGTACCTTATTTAATGTTAAAATACATTTCAACATGTGTTTGATCTATTGTAAATGAATTTGAATGTTTATTTGATATGTAGGTCTGTTTGTGTGGTAGTGGATACCACAAAAACAGACCTGCTATTTTAAAAAATTGCAGGACAATATGCCGCGGTTGTGGTAACAACCGCGGCATATTCTGTCTCGTTTTTATTTTTTTATTTTAAATAGAATTTTGGCCGCGGTTGTGGTACGAACCGCGGTATATTCCCTATATTTTTACCGCGGTTCCAACCGCGGCATATAATGCTACAATTTGTATTTTTTTTAAAAAAAGGGGTTTAGGCCGCGGGTGTGGTACGAACCGCGATCTATTCCCCATCTTTTTTACCGTGGTTGCAACCGCGGCCTAAAGTCCCAGACTTTTTACCGCGGCTGAATATGCCGCGGTTCGGGAACCGCTGCCAAAGGACAAAAACAACCGTTGTCGTTTCCCCTGACTGCACTAGTGCATGCTTGATCATGGGCTGGTTGTAGTACACAATATTATAGAGTTATGGACGTTCAAATCCATTGAGTAACCTGGTGTTGGGTTAGGGTTTTCCTGTAGGGATTGATGGGTTTAGTTTAGGAGGTGGAGTTTCTTTTTGAGAATACAAAGAAGGTCACGAACAAGTTTGGTGTTATGATTATTGTAAGAGAAGAGGTAATGGTGTTTTTTTTTAGGTAGAAGTATAGGCGAGGGTATTTGAGTTCCTAGGGGTTTATTCAGGTGGAAAAGTCTCCAAATTATCTAAATTATTGTTGGGCGTGGTTTGTGAAGGGATAGGACATTTGGTTAGGAGGCTTTAAGTGTGTGAAATTGGATGTAGGAGAATGGATACACGTTTGAATTATGGGTGTGTATGGCTAAGTATGAAATTTCTGGAAAGTCTTGAAAAACGTTAGGATGGGTTTCAGTGTGGAGGTGTGCACCTATCAAGGCCTGGGAATATCCATGATGAATAGTAAGGTGTGAAAACGTTTAACTGGACTAGGGTGTCTCGTTTTTATTTGGGATCTTGAATTGGTAGAAAAATGGTATGCATTTTATAAAAAAAAGGAAGAATAAATTGAAGGTTTGATGTTATGCGGGCCTGGGGTGAGTATCTTAATGTATCGGATTGTATTTTATTTATGAAATGGTGGGTGATTGGGTGTGTGAGCAAGGTAATTAATGTCATGTAGTAATGACGTGACAATAAGGGTGTGTTTGTGTTTCACTTGCATGATTGTTTTATTCAATGTGATATAACCGTGAATTGAATAAAAGTGTGTTTTATATTTGCAATATACTGTCATATGAGTAAGTGTAATGGTGTAGGACCCGCAAGTGGTTATATATTAGGAATAAACCATCTTTATGTGATGTATACATGTTATGGTATGGGTTATGGTATGTGGACGTGGAAAGGTGAATAGAAAGGCACGTGGATGGGTTTTCTTGCAGGAAGGGATGTAAAGTAGTAAAAAGTTTAGTAGAGGACTTATGTAGGGTCCATGGGTGACGGCATAAAATGGTGTCATATTAGTAGATGTATATTGGTAAGGATAGGGTATGGAAGACATTAAGTCGAACTATCAATCGGTGGGTTGATTTTTACAATTATATGATAATTGTATAATTATTAGTGTTGGTTAATATATTTGGTTTATACTTCCTTATTTCGGGTTGTGACTTTTCCTCGGCGAGAGGGTAGAAAGGTGAATATCTTCGTTCTTGAGGGGTGGTAGAAGAGACTGAGAATCGAATGTTGCCTTTCTTCTTGCGGGAGGGTAGAAAGGTGGATCTCTTCGTCTTTAAGAGGCGGTGGAAGAAATGAGTCTCTTCGTCCTAGAGGGGTGGCGGAAGGGACTGGGTATTCGAGTCCTGACCTTTCCTCTTGCGGGAGGGTAAAAAGGGATGAATGTCTCGCCCGTAGGGTTCCGACTCATGTTGAGTTCAGTGTCATGATAGACATTTTGGAGCAGAGGAGACATGTCTGAAGCTGCGATGGAGGACCACTCAAATTGTTTTGTTTCGATGAAATGGAATATATATGAAAGTATAAAAGGTGATAAGAGGTATAACAAATTTTGGTATAGGCACGGATTGCCTTTGCTCAACATGTGAGGTAGAGCTAATGGGAATAATAGATATTCAGGTTAAGGGAAAGGATTATGGGTGTGATGATGATTGTTGGATGTAATAGAATTGTGTTGAAGAATTAACAATTGTGATATAATGTTATATTGATTGAATTGATGGTTATTCTGTTAGCTCACCCTTGCATTTATTTGTGATTGTGGTTTCCACCTGCGATCGTAAGACTCGGGTTGTTATACGGGAGCAGATGATGATACAGGTAGTCCGGTGGATGCTTAATACGACGAGGATAGCGAGAGATTGGGGAATTTAATTTCTTCAGAAGTTTTTGAATAGAGACTAAGTTCATAAACTTATTGAACAGATTAATGTTTTTAAGATGCTTTGAGTTTTAATTATGAACATTTGAAAGTTTCAAATTTATATTTACGGGTGATTTTGATGTTTTATTTTCACTCATACTTTGAGACGGTTGTTTCAAAGCATCCTAAATTGGAGCGTTACAGTACACGTGTCTTAAATGGATTACCATTTGACACATAAAAAAAGCTAACAGTGTTGGTCAAGAAAGATTAAATATGTGACTTTTTAAAACAGAGACGAAAACATATTAAAGTTTAAAAGAGGAATAAAAACAAAAGACACATGATAATTTAAAGACCAAAAATATAATTAACTTTAATTTTTATTTTTTTTATGATTATAATCAAGTTAAAATTAGAATTATGATTACGAGAGTGTATGATTAAAAAATTAAAATTAAAATTATGATTATGAGAGTGTATGATTAAAAAAAATCGTAATGTATGTAACGGTAATTCTACAATTCTAACTTTCCATATATATATATATATATATATATATATATATATATATATATATATATATATATATATATGTTCTGGTTGAAAGGATCTAAGGATCGGTGTTTCTTTCTGGTTCCGCTTTATGCTCCGATCGTCCAATTCTCTTCAAGAACGCACTCCACATCAATCGGTTGTTGACTTGCAGAAGACACTCCGACGCTCATGTCAGATATGTTTTTCAAAGAGGTTTCTATTTGATTAGAATGGAAAAAGTGTCCTTACTTGGACATGAATCGTATATTTATAGGTCTTATAGCAATCAAGCTCATTAACTAATCATTAATACCGTATATTCATATTTGATATGAAAGTCAAACCATTAATACCATATATTCATATTTGATATCGTAATCAAATCATTAATTAACCATTAATACCTGTTAATATACTTGCCAATCGCCCATAAATGATCGTTGCACTTTTAAGTAATCTTTAGTTACCTAAGGCGGTTGTCCCAACCGATTGGTTGTCTCGACCACCAGCGCCTACTGATGAGGCGATTCTCATTGTGACACCGACCGATATAGTTCATATAACACATAAGTCCCCCAAGCCCCAAGCAACTTGTACTAGTTGCAAAGGGGTTTCTTTTACACTGACCAGTCGCAAAGTGGTGCGAAAGTACGGTTTTCCTATGCAGTTACTTGCGAAAAAACTGTTAATCGTGGGTCACGTGGAAACGTACGATTTGTGCCCATTGAATTTGAAAGTTTGAGCTCCCCTAGCTATCAGATCTGAGTGCGATGGACGAACGAGATTAAAATTCGGAACCGCTTTTTTCAGCTATAAATAGGAGGTGGGGTTGTCGTCGCTATCACGCTTTACCTCGCCTCTTTTCTTCAACCGATCCTTGCACTCTTTTCTTTCAGGTAACTATGTCTTCTACCATATGGTCGTCTAATGAGCTCACAATGAAGGTCATGGGTATGCTGACGCTGCGATGGAGTCGTCTTCATTAGTAGGGTCTTCCACCTTGGGTTCTACCAGTGGAGGGGTGATAACGGTTGAAAATACCGTTATCTGTGATGTAATTTTGATATTAAATGCACCCTTTTTGACTTAGAAACTTGCTTTAACTCATGTTTCTGCTTTAGTTTTGTGAATAAGAGAGTTGAGGTTATACTTGATAATTTTATCACTAAATTCCCTTGATTTTGTAGGCTAATGGAATGAATTGAAAGAAGAGTCAAAGTATAAAATAGTTAGAGTGCAAAAAAGTCAACCAAAATGCAGAAAAGTCAACCAGAATGCAGAAAAGTCAATCGTAATGCAGTTTAGCACCGCAGGTGGTGCCCGGGCACCCTCTAGGGGCGCAGAGCGCCATGTTTAGTGCCGCAAACACCGCCTGGGTGCCCTTGTAGGGGCGCTGAGCGTCAGTTTCTTCTGTTTCACGCCCGGGTGCCCTAAGTGCGGCGCTGAGCGCCGATGGCGTGGGCTTGGACTTGTTTTCTGTTATTTTTATGATCTATTTAAGACCCAGACGCCTTAGGGTCTATATCTTTTGATGACTTAAGCACATAAACACTCTTTTCACCCCTTTGGCGGTAGATTTGGGGATGCGGGAGCTCTCCTCTTCTCTTTCTAGGGTTTTTCTATCTCTTCCATGTCATTGTACACCTAGTTTCGCCATGGCGGTGGAGAACTAATCTCATTTGTTATTGCGGAATGATGTAACCTCTAAACTCTCTTGTATTTGAATTAATTTATATTATTAAATGCTTTACTTCATTAATTGTAAGGGTTTTTCCTCTATACTCTATGCTTCCTTTGTTTAACTCATTCAATAGCATGATTATTGATTTTGTCGATGTGGACACATATGGGGAAATCTAGAACTGGGGAAAATCTCCCAAAAGCAGTATTACCTAGACATAGGGATATGAGGATTGGTTGCCTTTAAGCTTCTGTACGTATGTAATGTAGAATTAATTGCTAGGGAGACAAGACATTGTAAAGTAGTAATTAAGGATAGGCTTTCTTCGCCAATACATCGGGTTTAAAATAAATTAGAAAGTCCCATTAACATTAATGAAGAAGAATTCATTTATGCATGAGAGTGATTAGGTGAAATTTAAACCCTAATAACATATTCATCCCATATTATCAACTTCATCCATTCATTCTAGTGTTTAGCCTCAATTGATCAAATTGCACTCGTGTTTATTTTTCCGCACTTTGCATTTAAAAACACCAAAATATTGTTTTTATAGTCTTAATTGGTTAAGGAAAAACACAACTATTTAGTGTCGTGAGTCTCTTGGGAAAACGATACTTGGTCTTGCCAGTTTATATTACTTGATACGATTCGGTACACTTGCCGAAGTCTTAACAAGGGGATCAACCACCGATGCGTGAGGTTGCCGGAAACCCTTCTCCGACCGTGGCTATTGTCTCCTCTGTTGAAGCTAAGGAAGAAGGAGAAGTAGAAATAGAGATTGACGTTGAGGGAGAATGGGACGAAGTTACTACTACCCCTGCCCCCACCGTTCCCGGGTCTGTACACATCGTCGTTCATCACAAGTTTATCCTTGGAGGAGCTTGCCAGTCAGGTGTGTATACTGGCCAACACAAAGGACACGGACAACATCAAATTGGCCGTCTGTAAGGGGAACGAGCGGGCATGCCACAAGCGAGAAGGGTGTACTTCCGACTTCTTTTATGTGTACTCCACTTTGTTCTGTGATTTAGGTCTTCGTTTCCCTTTTTCAGAGTTTCAAATGGGTGTTCTCCACGCATTGAACCTGGATCCCACTTAACTTCACTTGAACAATTGGGCCTATATGTGCGTTTACCGTGGTTTGCACCGCTCTTGCCCTTACTCCTACACCTACTTCCTTTCTTTATTTTTTTTTGCGCCTTACCTCATCCAAATAAATCCTGGGTATCCTTGTCCCGTAAAGGATCGACAACTGTTTACATTATTTAACACCTCTTACAAGGAGTTCAAGATGAACTTCTTCAAAGTATCTATAGCGAAGGCTAGTGATAACGGTTGAAATTACCGTTATCTGTGATATAATTTTGACACTAAATTAGCCCTTTTTGGCTTAGAAACTTGCTTGATTCCTTGTTTTTAGTTTATTTTGTGAATAAAGAGAGTTGAGGTTATACTTGATGATTTTATTACTAAATTCCCTTGATTTTGTAGGTTATTGGGATGATTTGGAAGAGGAGTTGAAGTATCAAGGAGTTGGAACTCAGAAGGGACAGAAAAAGCATCAGAAAAGAAGGTTACAGAGGGTCACAGGATGCCTGGTTGCCCTTTTCTGGGGCCCTCAACGTTAGAAGTTGGGCAGGAGGCTTGACTGCCCTCAGCCTCAAAGTCTCGCTCCAACGCTTGGGCATCCTTTCTAGAGCGCTGAGCACCAGTTTCAACTACTGCACCACACCTGGGTGCCCTCAGAGGGGCCTTAAGCGGCACTCTTCTCTCAAGGACACCCGGTTGCCCTAAGTGGGGGCGCTGAGCACCAACGTTATTTGGCTTGGACTTTATTTTTGCTCTATTTAAGGACTTTCTCGCCCTAGGGTTTGTATCTATTGATGGCTTGAGCACAAAAACACACGTTTCTCCCCTTTTGAGGTAGACAGGGGATGCGGTAGCTCTCCTCTTCAGTTTCTAGGGTTTTTCTATCTCTTTCATTCCATGTTCACTTAGTTTCTTCATGACGATGGAGAATTAAACCTTATTTATTGTTGGGGAAGATGTAACCTCTAAACTCTCATGTATTTGAATTTATTCTGAATTATTATATGCTTCTTTCATGAATTGAGTAATTACACAACTGTTTAGTGACAGTGAGTCTCTTGGAAAACGATACTTGGTCTTACCATTTTATATTACTTTATAGAATTCGGTACACTTGTCGACATCTTAACAGCTAGTCGATCCAACTTTTATTCGGATGGCCAACATCCTAAGTTTCCCTTCTATTGGAACGACCATCCTAAGAGAGTGATCTCGTGGGCCAAGTCTGCGATGAATTCAGATGAGCTAGACGCTGCCACTCAGCTCGACCAGCTACCCCAAAAGACCTCTTCCCGAACGGTCATCGACTTCCTGGGTTCTAACGCTTTATGTACTAAAGTGTTTGGTAAGACCTTTGAGCTTGCTTTTGTTGGGTTGTCATTTGTAACTTATCTAAATTTTCTTTCTCGTCGTAGATTTCTTTGGCGCAATGGAGAAAGGCAAGGCCTTTTTACTGATGATGGCTCGATAGAAGGAAAAGCTTAAGAAGACTGGGGAGGGAACTTCTTCTGATCCCGCTCGGCCTCCTGTCTCCAAGCCCCTTCCTTCCCAAACCGTGAATCCTGCTCTGAAAATAGCTCCGGAGCCCTAGCCTTCTTCCACCCCTCTTACTAAAACACTTACACCAAAGGGTGGCCCTCTCAAAAGTGGGGGGAAAAAGAAGTCTTCCTGAGAGAGATTTCTCTCCTCACAAAAGAGGAACAAGGGGAAGATTCCCGAGGGACCTCTGATTTTAGGTCCGCAGGACCCGAATGTAAGAATAGCCGAGCGCCTCCAATATAATCTTACTCCAGAGGAAAAAAATCCTTTTAAGGGAGTAACCGCTGGTGAAGACTTAGACATGGTGTACGAACTGAACGTCCGATCCAACGTCTAAATGGCTTATGCCGTAGGTTCCACCAAGTCCTTAATGGATGAGGAGCTAGAAACTGCCTAACATGTCTTTGAGGCATCCTAGAAGGCTAACGAGGATCTGACTCAACGCTTGGCGGAAGTCTAAAAGATGTCAGGCGACGAGTGAGGAGAAGATGCTACTGCTATGGCCAAGGCCCAGAATGATAACCGCTTGTTGCAGAGGTCTAATGACGATCTTAGGTTGGATATTCAAAAGGCAACAAGGAAGATAAACGACTTAGTTGAGAAGAAGTTTTTGGGTGAAGAGATCTGCAACGAACGCCTTCTTGGGTTCGACCAAGGGATTGCCCAATGTCATTACTTTTTCCATGTGCCTTCTTGAGTTACGAAAATGTTCCTCACTGATCGACGGACACTAGGAGCTCACTTGGAATGTTCCTTAGGTCGGAGAGGCTCAGGTAAGATTTATGAAAACGTTCCTCATCGAGCGATAAACACTAGGAGTTCACTTAGAATGTTCCCTAGGTCGGGAGGCTCAGAGGGGAGTTACGGAAACATTCCTCACCGAGCGACAAACATTAGGAGTTCACTTAGAACGTTCCCTAGGTCGAAGAGGCTCGGGTGAGAGTTACGAAAATGTTGCTCACTGAGCGATGGACACTAGGAGCTCACTTGGAACGTTACCTAGGTCGAAGAGGCTCAGGTGAGATTTATGGAAACATTCCTCACCGAGCGGTAGACACTAGGAGTTCACTTAGAACGTTCCCTAGGTCGGGGAGGCTTAGAGGGGAGTTACGAAAATGTTCCTCACCGAGCGACAGGCACTAGGAGTCCATTTAGAACGTTCCTTAGGTCCAAGAGGCTCATGTGAGAGTTACAAAAACGTTCCTCCCCAAGCGGCGGACACTAGAGTTCACTTAGAACGTTCCCTAGGTCGGAGATTACGAGGCCGATGCACAAATATAAAACTACTGAAAACATATGGTATTATTATATTAATGTCAAATTACATAACGTACTTAACTGAAATAAATTTTAAGATGAGAGGCATTCTAGGTGTTCGGGACAGCCTTGCCATTCAAACGCTCCAGGCGGGAAGCCCCATTGTCAAGATTCTCTACGACTCAGAAATGGCCTTCCCAATTGGTTGCAAACTTTCCATGGGCGTAGTTTCTTCGAGCTTCCACAGTTTTACACCACACCAAATCGCCTTCAAAAAATTATCGTGGCTGCACCTTAGTATTTGTAGCGACATGCTATTAACCTCCTTTGGGCCTCGCAAGAAAAACCGCTACCTCCCTTCTTTCCTGTAAGGTATTCAATTCCACCAGTAATTGTTCTTCATTTCTTCTCATGTCTTCAAGCTCTCTCCTTACCGTCAGCTCCGCTACCTCCACCGGCAAGACTGCATATGTGCCATAAGTTAGGTTAAAGGGTGTTTCTCCTGTGGTACCGTGTGGGGTACAACGGTAGCTCCACAACACCTCCAGAAGCTCATCTACCCATGCACCCTTGGCTTCTCCTAGTCACCTCTTTAACTCATTAACTATGGCCTTGTTGGCTATCTCCGCCTGCCTGTTCATTTGAGGATGCTCAACTGAACTAGTAACATGCTTTATCCCTAGATTATCATAGAAAGCAATCAACTTTCTATCCACAACTTGCCTGTCATTGGTAATTGTCATTCGCAGTAGGCTAAAACGACATGATTTTCTAGAGAAATTTTTGAACCTGCGCGGCTGATATCGTGGCTAGAGGCTTTGCCTCCACCCACTTGGTAAAGTAAGCAATAGCCACTAAGAGGAACTTTTTCTGGGCCCTGCCGACTGGGAATGGCCCTACGATATCCATTCCCCACTAAGCAAAATGCTAGGGGGACACCAAATTAGGCAACTCAATAGTTGGTTAGCTAAACTTTTTCCCATGTTCTTGACAACTCAAGCACTTTCGCACGAACAAGTCACAATCCTTGTCCAACGACGGCCAAAAATACCCCACTTATAAGACATGGGCATGTTAAGACTCCGGCAAATGTACCGAATCGTATCAAGTAATATAATTGGCAAGGCCAAGTATTGTTTTCCCTAGAGACTCATTGGCCTAGACAGTCATGTGATTTGTTGATTATTTAAGACTTGAGAACGAAAATTAGGTTTATAATGCAAGACAGAAAATAAACATGAATGCAAGTTGTGATCAATTGACCAAAGAATATGCAGGTGAATGATTGATAAAAATATGGAATGATGTTATTGTTGGGGTTTCCGACTTATCATATTCACTCTCATGTATTTACGAATTCAACTCCTTCATTAATGTTAATGTCACTTTCTAATTTACATTAAACCCGATGTCTCGGTGAAGAAAACCTATTTTTAACTACTAGTTTACAATGTCTTGTCTCCCTAGCAATTAATCATGCATTACATTCGCACAGAAGCTTAAAGGCAACCGGTCCTCCTATCCCTATGTCTAGGTAATATTGCTCCCGGAAGAATTTCCCCAAGTCTAGATTTCCCCGTATGTGTCCATATCGACAAAATCAATAATCATGCAATTGAATGAGTTAAACAAAGCATGCATAGAGTATAGAGGAAAAACCCTAACAATTAATGAAGTAAAGCATAAATATTAATAATCAATTCAATACACGAAAGTTTCAAAGGATTACATGGTTTCCCCAACAACAATGAAGGCTTAATTCACCATAGACATGGTGAAACTATATGAAAATAATGAAAAGAATGAAAGATAGAACCCTAAAAGTTGTAGATTGGAGCTTCCGCATCCAAAATCCGCCTCCGAGGGGTGAAGATAATGTTCCTGCACCTCTTTTTGTCCAAAGATAGACTCTCTAGGTCGACTAAATCCTTATATACTTTCTAAAAATAACAGAAAAACTGGCCCAGGCCCATGCTGACAGCTGATGAGTCAATATTTTATTGATTTCACTTAGTTTATTGTACCGAATTTAATCAGGCAATTGTGCTTGAATGTCCAGTATTTTCCAATTTTTCCTAATTATGCTTAATCTGATCGGAAATTTTAATTTTAATTAATTTGAATTATCTGAGCTAATTATTTGTATTATTAATTGCAGGAAAATTTTGGAAATACATTTTCGAACATTTGAAAGGACACCAAATAATTGAAGACTCTCAACAAAGACATTTTAGAATTAATTAAATTGTAATTTAGTAATGTAAAATGTTTTTGGATTAATTTTTGTAGATTGGATCAAAATTTGACAAAAACATGTTGAGCCCAAAAATGTGAGGAGTGACTTGGCACCCTAGGGTTTTCTTTTGGGGTGGACCCACCATTATTATATAACTCACGGCCTAGGAAAGTAACAAGCCACCACATGCTTTTAGGCCTTTCTTTGAACGTTCTTGGGAGGAGCTTTGGAATGTTTTTTTTTTTTACGCTGTTTTCTAATGAATGAATGAAGCAGGACATTTTCTTTTGCTTTTCAAATTTTTGTGCAAAGGGCTGGAACACTTCTTTTTCTTTTTAGTTTTCATTAAATGATGTGATTAGATGGAAGAGCATTTGGTGCAGCACGTTGCAGCCACGGGTCATTTCCTTGCTTTGGTGATTTTCTTTCTTAAAAAGTGTGGTTTAATTGATGAATGTGAGAAGTACATCTTTGTTTGAGAATGGAGAGGTGGATTAGGTGGGAGTCTTGGAGATGGGACGTGGCCGAATGAGTAGCACTCATTTCCTTACTTCTTTATAATGTAGCGGTGATTTATTTGGGATAAAAAGCTTGGATGTATTTTTCTTTTAAGAGAAAGAGCTGCAATGAGTTTGCTTGAGAAATGGGGGCTGTTACGCTAGCAAGAATGAAGAAGTGCTGATTCACGGTTTTTCTTCGCTTGTGCACGGTTACAAATTCATGGGATTTGCTTTCATTTACTTTGGAAGAAGCGCTGTTTTAATGTTAGAAAAGGGTGTGCGGTGAAGTCCAGTAGAGGTGCTTCATGATGTAGGATTTGGATATTTCTGCTTGATGAAAAGGCATTCAGCTGCCACGGTCCACTTGGGATGGAATCTTTATCACATTACCTTTGTTCATTTGGTAGAAGAGGTGTATACGGTGAAGCTGTTACGGCCTAGGGAGATTGCATTCCATTTGGAACAGGCATTCGGCTGCCACGTCACAGCTTAATTGGTTTCGTTTTATTGTTTATTGAACCGTGATGCATTTTTTTTGCTTTGGATATTATAGATTATTTGCATACATTCAGTTGATACATTGCAATTGCATTTCCCATTTAGTTTAATTCCTGTTCCACGGCAATTTAACTAATTTATATCATTTTCAATTAGTTTACGCATATTGGTATTAAATGCTTTATTTCAGTGTCTTCGTTCACTTTAATGTTATCTGTGACCTGTTCGACTTTTTTTACCTTCCTACATTTCTAATTTCGTCACTTGTTATAGAGATCGTTCGGTTTTTATGCTTGTTCATTTATTTAAATGTTATCAATTATGTTTGGTCCTATTTAATTTCCAGTTTTAATTTAGTTTAATTCTCTTTGCAAAAACACTTTCAAAACCCCCACTTTGTGTTAGACCTAATTCTTGAACCGTAATTTGGTCCTTGAGAGACGACCTATGAGTCACTTCCTAGTCTATACTTGATAACGGTCTCAAAACCGTTATTTTCGTGCATAAATTTAATATTAAATCACACCCTTTGTAGCTTACAATGAGCTTAGAATCAAGTAAAACTCTTAAGTTGTGTCACATGAGAGTCAAAAGTTGTTTTTAGAGATATTATGCTTGTTTTGCATTGTTTTACAGTTTAACTCATTCAGTAGATGTTGTTTGTCTTTATTGATACGGGGACATACATTAATGTCATGAACTGGGGAGAATTCCTTGATTATTTTAATACCGCCTAGGGATAGGGGTAGGACGATCAATTGTATTTTGCTTCAGCTCATTATGCATTATTAGTTACTAGGGGAGGCTAGGGATAGCAAACCAGTAATTAGTAATAGGCTCTTTTCACCAAGGGATTCGGTTAAGGGTAGACCAAGAAAGTTTGCATGGCAATATGATAAATAAGCAAAGTAAATAAGAAGAGTAGATATATGAGGGTGAATAAGATGAAATTGTAAACCCCAACAACCTCATTCATTCATAGTTTCTCTTAGTCAATTGAATTCCTGCATTTGCATGTTTATTTTTGTTTTTGCATTCAAACCATTCAAATTATTTTCTTTTACTCAAGTCTAAAACAATTTGTTTACACGAAAGATAAGGCCTTAAGAGTCCTCTGGGAAGAACGATATTGGGATTACCGATTATTATTACTTGATACGATCTGGTACACTTGCCAGGGGTCTAACAAGTTTTTGGCGCCGTTGCTGGGGACTCTTGGTTTAACTTTTTCTAGTAGTGTAAACTGATTAACTTCGACTTGATTTGTTTTGTTTATTTTTATTTCTAGGGTTTTGTGCCTAATATTTGCAGGATGCAGTATGTACAAGAATTTGGTTCTAAGGGCACTCAATTCTATCAAAATAATTTCAACTACCGGTGGGACCTCACTCAAGCATGGATCAAAGTTGGAATGGAGAGGCAGGAGATCCACATCAACAATTACTATTAGGGCAAAACGTGTCTGCTTTGAAAGAGCAGATCAACAAAGTGGACGAGACATTGGAATGACTTATCCAAATTACTCTCTCCTCTACAGAAGATAATGAAGCAAGGAATAAAAGGTTGGAGATACAAATTCGTCAATCCAATGAAATATTGAATTCTAGGGTTAGTACTAAGGTTAATCCTAGGGAGGAATGTCAGGCCACTAGTTTTGAAAGTGATAATGTTGATGAAGAGATAGAAGAGGAAAAGATAGAATAAATAGAAACAGAAAAGGTTGTTGAGGAGGAAAGGATAGAGAAAAATGAGAAAAAAATAGAGAAAGAAGAGATAGAAACAGAAATGTTGAGTGAGGGAGATAGAGATGATGATAAGGAAAAAGAAGTAGTTGAAAGAAAAGAAAAAAAAAGAAAAATGGTGAAAAGAAAGAAAAATAGAAGAAAAGAGAAAAAGAGAAAGTTGAAGGGAAAGATTGAGAAAAAGAGGAAGAGAGGAAAGAAGAAAAGATCATATGCAAAACCCCTTCCTCAAAAGAAATATCATAGGAGGAAAAAAAGAGTGAAGTGCTTTAGGGAGATCTTCAAGAGATTGAAGATCAAAGCTCCTATGATTGAAACATGGAAACATGTGCTTGGTGTTCTCAATTTTATGAAGGAATTCAGTAGGAAGAAGAAAAAGAAAAGAATATCAAGCAAGGGGGTTATCAACACCTACTGAGGGGTGGGGATCATCCCAGTTGTTGTAATATATTAGTTTTATTTGATGTAAATTAGTTGGATATTTAAACAATTTTGGGTAGCATCTACTGAGGGATGCTAATTTTTTATGTATTCACTGATGGATACAGGAAGGTACACCTACTGATGGGTGTTGGTAAGATTCGCACTTATTGATGAGTGCTAAACAGGTTTGGGTCAGGCTCGTGACGTTAAACAAGCGCTATTGGGAGGCAACCCAGGTTTCTTTTATTTTGTACTTTGAATTTGTAGAATAGGTTGAACTTTTATTTTGTGTCTATGCTTGGCTTGTACAATGGTTCTGATGGTAGTATTAAAATGCATGACAAGTATTTGATAATGATTGAATGTGGTTGACTGAGAATGCATGTGTGTTGATATCCAGGTGAATGGTTCACTAACTGTGTGGACAAATGTATTGTGGTTTATGATTGTGATTGTGATGCTAAGCAGGTTAAATGAATGATGTGTGAAAAAGCATGTTGTGTGAGGTCTTGAGGTCCAGAGTTTTTACTAATATATGTATTGTTCACAAGGAATCATGAATGATATTGCCTTAGTCTTGATAATTGATTGAATTGCATGCTTATGTTAGATGATCAAGGCCATGTTTGGAAGCCCTTATCTAGCCAAATTTTCACCCAAAAAGTTTAAAATTTTATACCTCTTTTGAACCTTGGCCTTAAACAGGATGAAAACCATTGATTTGAAATTATTTATCTTGAGTAGGGTTGAGAATAATCTTATGTGATGAAAAGGTTCAAGTTTGGGTTATACGGGAAAAGTTGAAAGGCAAAAGAAAAGCATTGAGTTCAAGTATTGAAAAGAAAAATGCATGAGTAAAGAAGAAAAAGAAAAAGTAAAAGCATGAAAAAGGAACTCAATGCAGAATTGATATAAAGGGAAGAAGTTGGGAATAAAGGAGTTTGGTGATAGAGAGACTTTAAACTTGAACCTTTTCAATGATGAAATAACTCTCTTAACTCAAGGATTTTGCGATCTAGAAAAACCAAATTTTCTTGATTGTCGAGCCTCATTACAAGCCTTGGAAAAGTCCTTGTGATGGTATTTGCATGAAAGGATTTTGATTGTTTTAGATACATGGCAATATTGTTTTATGTGACATGTGAATAATAAAGAGTGGAGTGATTCCTTAAACACTTGAATGATTGAGTGAAACACTTGCTTGGTAAGAATTATTGAAATCCATGTTTACATTTATGCTTAGTGGATTGATCATTCATGAATAAAACATCTGTTGGATTGAAAGCATGCTTGCATTTTGGTAGGATTCCACTGAAAATCTGAATTCACTTGTCATGAAGAAAAGGGGTTTTGAAAAGTGTAGAACTATTTGATGAAAAATTGGAAGGCCGAGTTTTGTTTTGTTTTGCTTGAGGACAAGCAAAGTTTTAAGTTTGGGGTTGAGATAACGGTTTCAAAACCGTTATTTTCATGCATAAATTTGATATTAAATCACACCCTTTGTAGGTTAAAATGAGCTTAGAATCAAGTAAAACTCTTAAGTTGTGTCACATGAGAGTCAAAAGTTGTTTTTAGAGATATTATGCTTGTTTTGCATTGTTTTGCAGGGTTTTTGATGAAAATTAAAGATGGAAATGAAGTAGGAAGGTCATAGACTCAAGAATGAAGGAGAAAAAGGAACAAAAGAAGAGTCGGTGAACCGCTCAGCGGTAAATTCCACCGCTGAGTGTCCTAGTGCAAGGAAAAGTTGTTGTCTGACGCCCATGCGGGGACGCTGAGCGTCCAGAGCGACAAGAGGCAAACCGCTCAGCGGTCATTTTAGGCACCTGGGAGATTGTCTATTTTTATATTTTGGATTCTGAGATCTTTTCTGTTATCTTTTTGGCTTATATATAGCCTTAGTTCGAATCCAAATGTAATTCTTTTGGCAAAGAACAACGCCCACGACAACTTTACACCTTTGGAGGAGATTTTTTGGATGCTTAGGCTCCACTCTATCAAATCTAGGGTTTGTTTTCCATTCTTTCATTATTTTCATATAGTTTCACCATGATTATGGTGAACTAAACCCTTTGTTGTTGGGGAACAATGTAATCTTTTGAAACTCTCATATATTGAAATTCTTGTTTACTTTATATGCTTGCATATGCTTGATTTATCAATTGTTGGGTTCTTTACCTGTATATAATGCTTTTACAGTTTAACTCATTCGGTAGATGTTGTTTGTCTTTATTGATACGGGGACGTACAATAATGTCATGAATTGGGGAGAATTCCTTGATTATGTGAATACCGCCTAGGGATAGGGGTAGGACGATCAATTGTATTTTGCTTCCGCTTATCATGCATTATTAATTACTAGGGGAGGCTAGGGATAGCAAGCCGGTAATTAGTAATAGGCTCTTTTCACCAAGGGGTTGGGTTAAGGGTAGACCAAGAAAGTTTGCATGGCAATATGATAAATAAGCAAAGTAAATAAGAAGAGTAGATATATGAGGGTGGATAAGATGAAATTGTAAACCCCAACAACCTCATTCATTCATAGTTTCTCTTAATCAATTGAATTCTTGCACTTGCATGTTTATTTCTGTTTTGCATTCAAACCATTCAAATTATTTTCTTTTACTCAAGTCTTAAACAATTTTTTTACACAAAAGATGAGGCCTTAAGAGTCCTCTGGGAAGAACGATATTGGGATTACCGATTTTTATTACTTGATACGATCTGGTACACTTGCCAGGGGTTTAACAGTCATCACAAGGACTTTTCATGGCTTTTAACTTGGCTGGGCTAACAAGAAAAAATGGTTTTTCTAGATCACAAAATCCTTGAGTTAAGAGAGTTATTCATCAATCTATCATTCAAGCACAAACTCTCTTTAATCAAACCAATCTCACTCATTCCCAACTTTCCCCTTTTTGCATTCAGCTTTTCTATCCTTTTTATTTTTTTTCTTTTTCTTTTCCACTTGCTCAACACTTAACTTAATGTTTTTCTTTCTTTTGCAAATTTCCCAACAACCCCAAACTTGAACCTTTATCTATATCACACAATTATTCTCAACTTAACTCAAGGTAGAGATTTTCAAAAGGGTTTTTCATATTCTGTTTAAGGCTTAAGGTTCCAAAAGGGTAGAACACATTGTGCTCATTTTCATCTGGGCGAACATCATGCATTGGCTAAGAAAGGGCTAATAAAAAATGGCCTTGATCATGTGACACACGCATGCAATTCATTCAATCATAGAAACTTGGGCAAAATCATTCATGCTTTCAAGAAGATAGCAATCATCATCACAAAAAAATAATACTCTGCAGCTCAAAACCTCACATATAGGCTCACTCAACATTCCACATATTTCAAATACACATCCTTCTTAGCATCATAATCACAATCACAACATCATGCATCTGTTCACATAGCTTGTGAACAACCATCTGTATATCAGCATATAGTGCACAATCTCAACATCATCAATATCAAAGCATCATCAAGCAAAACCCATCACAAATTAATAACCAAACCATCACATCAGATATAGTTTCAAACTTAGTACATCAAACCTACACTACTAACAGAAGAAAATAAGTTCAAAAATACAAAACAAAAGATAGAAAAATCTTGCTCTAATGCAGATAGCATCCATCAGTAGATGTTATCTCAGCTCCTCATCAACCCATGTTATCGTCAGAGTCCTCCTCCTCTCCTTCTTCAACATCTTCAAAATCATCATCCTCATCCTCCTCCTCCATATCTGGAGCTTTAGCTTCTCCGGCTCCACTAGCCTGTGCGTCATCCTCTCGCTAGGGGATGTATCATACATCCCAATGATCATCTCTGTAGTGGCCACCTGCCGTCTATGGATAGACTGCAACCTAGCCTCCATTAGAGACATATACAGGTTTCTCATGCTGAAAGGCTCTACATCATGAGGCGGTGCATGTGCCTGCGGTGGTGCTCTCCTACGAGGATGTCGTGGTGGTAC
This sequence comes from Vigna reflexopilosa, assembly GCA_027742785.1. Lineage (NCBI taxonomy): Eukaryota > Viridiplantae > Streptophyta > Magnoliopsida > Fabales > Fabaceae > Vigna > Vigna reflexopilosa. The sequence continues at coordinate 3,631,303 of CM050926.1, read as the reverse complement.
TGGCTAGGGGGCTTCATCTCTTCCGTAATACTGCTTATAATAAGCCTCATCTATAGCCTTCCTCGGTCTCTCCAATGGCAGAGTAGAAGTTTCCACCCCAGCTAACTGACAGAGGTGTGTGATCAGAGAGGGATGCCCCAGAGGCGCGTTGTTGTTCACAGTACTAGCACAACTCTTAATCTCATTTGCTATGACCTATCCACTGTTAATATTCATTCCTATAAGCACGCAATACAGGAAAAAAGCCCTGTTGACAATGATATCAGAGACATGAGAACAAGGCTGGATGTTGGCATGAGAAAATGCCATCTAGTACTGCACCAAGGGTGTCAGATTATCTCTCCTAATATGCACATCTGCACCATTCCTGTTTCTGTAAAAATGCCTTTCAGGCACACACAACACATTCTCCATGTCATCAAAGTATGCTCCTTCTTCCATGTTTAGTGCAAATTGGCACTGTACACCAGTCCATTCAGAGTGCATAAACCTGTTAATGGAGTCAGGATCATACCAAATGATTTTCCCTCTGACATAGCTCATGTAATCATGAGTGTGAGAGTCACCCAATGGCTTGGCATTGGTGTAAAATTCCTTTACCACCGCTATGTTGGCAGGTGTTGGGTAAGTGGCTAGTCTCTCCCAGTTCCTGTTCTCTAGTTCCTCTCCAAATTGTGGAGCCAAGTTTGGTATCTACCCTGCCTTGCGGTCCATAAGAGTCTTCTATCTTGGACAATGAGAAAATGTTGCTCATGTCTATGGGAGAGAAACTTGTTAGAATAGGGACGCTCCGGTTCCTTCCTCTTGTGTCCTGCAGTCTTGATCCTCTTCCCTAATGAGGAGGCCATCCCTGCATCAAATACAATTCACAAAACCACAAGAACTTTGTCAAGCATTAGTAAATCACAACACAATTTCCATCTAGACTTCCTATCATTGCTGAGGGCAAAAACATGAGCCCTCAGCGTTGCCTATGCATAGAAAACAACACACAAAATCAATCTGCAGAATCGCGCTCAGCGGTACCTAGCGTTGAGCGGCGATCAGTACAAGTCTGCAAAATGGCCCTTGTTGGCCTTTAATCTCCACCCACATGCAATTTTTCCATTTCCCGACATCAATCAAACATTTTAATAAGTCTAAACAGTGACTATTTCATTCAATCATGCATAAACATCACAAACCTTCAAGAATCATGCTTAGACAACTGTATTCATTTAAAATCATATTTCCAAAACCCTAGGATGTAAAATGCATGACTTACTTGGGTGGAGATGTTAATTGTGTGAAGAATGCTTGACGAATGTGAAGAAATCAGCCCCTAATAGTAGTGCTCTCACAAAACCCTAAACTTGGATGTAGAATTGGTGCAAAAATGGATGGAATAAGGGTTTTGGTGAAGAGGAGTGAAGGGGAAAGTGGAGAGAATCTTTTGGACAGAGCTTTGGAGTGGCTAAAATGAGTGAGAGTCAAATGGAGAGGCTAGGGCGAGACCTAGGTGATGAGTCAATATTTTATTGATTTCACTTAGTTTATTATGCTCGAATTAATCAGAGAATTGTGCTTAATTGTCCGGTATTTTCCGGTTTCTGCTAATTGTCCTTAATTTGACCGAAAATTCTAATTTTAATAAATTTGAAATTTCTGAGCTAATTAATTGCAGCAAAAATTTTGGAGATATATTTGAGACATTGGAGTGCTGTCAAATAATTAAAGACTCTCTACATGGACATGTTAAAATTAATTGTATTGTAATTTAGTTGTAAAAAACTTTTTAGACAAACTTTTACATTATAGGCCAATTCTTGGAATTAGATGTTGGGCCCAATTTTGTGGGACACTTGGCACCACCTAGGGTTTTTGGGTGGACCCCACCCTAATTTTAGAGGGACTCACGGCCCTACACTTGGGGGAGCCGTCATTTTGTGGGAGGAATTTTCGGCTGGAACGTTTGGGGGCACTTGGCTGGAACATTTTCCCTTTTCTTTGAAACCATGTCTATGCATTTAGATTATGGATGAATGAGAGCTCCAAATTTATTTCATTTTGCTAATTTTATTTATTGTCTTTTCAATTGAAGTACATTGCATTATATACCTTGAATTTTGTGGTTTGGTGTCACGGCTTTAGCTGGATGAAAAGGAGTCCTGCTGCAGCACCCATCAAGGTCCACACGGTTGTTGTGTAGCACACTCAATTTTTTTTAGATGGCCATTTCATTTCTGCAGGTGATTGAAATTGCTAGCATTTATTTTTCATTTCACGAATTGAAGAGTAGATTAGGTGGAATGATGGGACGGTGTTGGTAGTTGTAGGAGTAGTTAGCTTTCTTTTCTTTTATTTCTTTGAAGAGTAAAGAGTTGATTAGATAGTATTAGGTGATGCTTGTACGGTGTGTGGTGATTGAATCCAAGAGAAGAAATTTCATTTTGTGGAAAAAAAATGGTGCACACGGTCCCTGCAGCCATCTTTTATTACAATCATTTTCTTTTAAAAAAATGGAAACGGTGATGGAAGCTTTTAGAATTGAAAGAAGTGGTCACGACTCATGATGTGTCACCGCTACAATGCAATTCATTTAGCTAGAGGAAGCGTTGATTCATCTTGGCTGGAAGCATCACACGGAGGGATCCAAATGTTTGTTTATTTAATTATTTAGCTTGGAGCCTGCACAAAAAGGAATTGGGTATTATAATATAGGAAATACATTCACATTCACGGCCTTTTAAGTTGATTTTTACTTTTAATGCAATTGCTTCTTTTAATAATCATTATCACGGAAGTTAGCTTTAGTTGCTTTTAGCTTCACGCATCTTTAGCATTTTTTTTTTCTTTTCTTTTTCTTTTTTTTTATTCTAAGTTGCAATGTCCATTTAAATTCTAATTTAGCAATTTCATTTCAAGTTTTGTTGCACTCAATTGGTTCACATGTTTTCTTTGGCATTTCAATTTTATTTCTCTGCAATGATGCATTTTCTGATTAATTAATTTCCTTTTAATTGAGTCATATAAGATTTCCTTAATTTATTTGTGATGTTAGCTTACGTTAGTCGGGTTGGTCGTTAATAAAATTTCTTTGTTTCCTTGGGATTCCCAGACTTTAATTGTCATGCTGCTGTTCTGATTTCGCTCAATATTTAATCTGTTTTGTGCTTGCGATTGGGTATACGCTTAGTTGCCTAATCGGTGTTTAATCTTCGCTTAGTTGATTAGACTGTATGGTGCATGACTGATTGGATTTGAGCATTGCATTCGGTTAGTTTGCAATTCTGAAGACCGAATTAGCCTTCGCTTAGTTGGGTGATTCGTGTTGGATTTGGATTAGAGTAGTGTGTACTTGTCATTAATCTGTAATTGGAAGCATAGTGATTGATTTAATGACCAACCATTTTCACATTCCGTTTTGCATTTTTGCTTACCTTTCTGTTTGCATCTGTGTTTTGATTTAATTTATCCGTATTCACCACAACGTTTTCACAAAACCCCCCCACTTCGTGTCTGACCTAATTCTTGAACCACATTGGTCCTTGAAAGACGACCTAGGAGTCACTTCCTAGTTATACTGCATTTCTTATTGCACATTAAATTTGTATGGGCTGCGACAACCCATCACTAGGGTAAGTGAAGTGTGCAATGGGCCAACTCATGTTGGGCCCAAAATTAAAAACCTAAAAACTAGTCTGTAGGACCAGTGCTCAGCGCCAGACTTGCTCTGAGCGACATGTGCGATCTCTACTCTTCTTCTTCCTAGCTTGCCCTAAGCGTCAATCACCAATGCCTCTCAACCTCAACTCTCAAATTTTCGAATTTCATATCATTTCCACTCCTTCACACTCTCTCACTCACTCAATGCATTTAGTCTCTCTCACTACTAAAACATTCAACAATCAAACCCCTATAATGCAACTAGAACAGAATCAAAACAAACAAACACAGATGAATTCAATCAACTGGGTTGCCTCCCAGGTAGTGCTTGTTTAACATCACGAGCCTGACCCAAACTCTTTCTAAAACCCATCAGTAGGTGCAAATCTTACCATCACCCAACAGTAGGTGTACCTTCCTAGTATCCTTCAGTAGATACTCAACCATCTACTGAAGCGTTGCACTTCCTTGAGGTTCTATGGACTCCTTATTTCTAACACCCCTAGGTGTACCTTCCTATTATCCTTCAGTAGATACTCAATTCCTCGGGTTGTTAACATGAAACCCAAAAATTTTCCGTCGACACTCCGAAGGTGCACTTTGATGGATTTGGGCACATTCTATACTTGTGCACCTGGCTGAAGACCTCTGCTAAGTTTTTGACGTGATCCTCCATCGAATGACTTCTTACCACCATATTATCTACATATACCTCCATACATCTCCCTATCTGCTGAAAAAATACCTTTTCCATTAAACGTTGGCATGTGGCTCCGACATTCTTGAGACTGAACGGCATAACCTCGTAACAGTAGTCTGACTGCTTAGTGATGAAGGTCGTTTTATCATAGTCCGGGTGGTACACAAGAATCTGATTGTACCCCGAGTAAGCATCAAGGAAGTTAAGAACTTAGTACCCAGATGCCCCATCAACCAGACCATCGATACTAGGAAAGGGGTACACATCCTTGGGGCATTCTTTGTCCAAATCGGTGAAATTCGTGCACATGCTCCACGCCCATATGATTTTTTAACCATCACTACGTTGGCCAACCAAGTAATGTACTTTATCTCGCGGATGAACTTGGTCTTCAGGCACTAGTGTAGAAAGGGCTTTAGACATCTGTTATTTTGGGCTTTTAACGTCAGATCCCGATCCGACATCTTTATGGGTGACGTTAATGGGACGTCGGACCTATAGAGTCCAACGTCTATAAAGACGTCAGACATGGCATTAACCGACGTCTAAGGGCACTATAGACGTCGGACATGGCATTAGCCGACGTCTATTGAGTTTTCGTTGTGTTTTAGTGCAATTTTCCTCTCTTCTTTGGGTAGCCTAGTAGCACCTTCTTCCTTCGCTAGTTTCCTCACAAGAAAAGCTTGCGTCTTTTGGATCTCTTATGGCATTTCAACCCAAAAACAAACCTGAGTCCTGTTAACACTCTGGCAAGTGTACCAGATCGTTCCAAGTAATATAATTGGTAAACCCAATATCGTTCTTCCCAAAGGCTCGCAGGCCTTATCGTTCGTGCAAATTGAAATTGTAAGACTTGTAAAGAAAAATGAATTGGTTTGAATGCAAGAAACAAAAAGTAAACATGTCAATGCGATTGATTCAATTGACGAGAAAAAGACTATGGATGAATGAAGTTGTTGGGGTTTACAATTTCATCTTATCCGCTCTCTCTTATCTACTCCTCTTATTTGATTTACTTTGTTATCTAATTATCATGAAAACTTTCTTAGTCTACACTTAACCCGATCCCTCGGCGAAAAAAGCCTATTAATAATTACTGGCTTGCTATCCCTACCCTCCCCTAGTAATTAATAATGCATTATAAATAGAAGCGAAAACAATTGATCGTCCTACCCCCCTATCCCTAGGTGGTATTTCTTAATCAAGGAATTTCTCCCAGTTCATGACAGTACCGTACGTTCCCGTATCAATAAAGACAAACAATAATTACCGAATGAGTTAAACGATAAAATCATTAAGCGCAGGTGAGAAACTCAATAATTGATAATCAAAGCATACGACAAGCATATAAATAAATAAGAGTTTCAATAAAAGAGAGTTTCAAAAGATTACATTGTTCCCCAACAACAAAAGGGTTTAGTTCACCATTGTCATGGTGAAACTAGATGAAAAATGATGGAAGAATGGATAAAAAAACCCTAGATTGGATAAAAAGGAGCCTAAGCATCCAAGAGATCTTCTCCAAGGAATGAAACTTAGGTCTGGCCGCCCTCTCTGCCAAAAGAATACATCTGAACTTGCACTAGGGCTATTTATAGCCAAGGAACATCACACAATTTAGGCCCAAGCCCAACAGACAACCGCCCGACATCACAGTTTGGCGCCCGGCGGTTTCCCCTTAATCGTACCACCGCCCGGGGGTGTTCCTCATACCGCAAAACCGCCTGGCTACACCACCTAGGCGCTAGACAATGACTGCCCCTCACATTTGGCCACCCAACGTTGAATTTTGGCATTGGGCGGTTCCTAGACTCTTTTCTTCTTCATGTTTCTTCTTCTTTATTGAGTCTAAGACCTTCCATCTTTAATCCATATTTCATATTCCTCAAAAACACTGCAAAACAATGCAAAACAAGCATAATATCTCTAGAAACAACTTTTGACTCTCAACTGACTCAACTTACGTGTTTTGCTTGATTCTAAGCTCATTATAAGCCTTGAAGGTTGTATTTTACCCTCAAATGAAGCATGAAAATAACTGTTTTTCAACCATTATCAAGTCCTTGCCAAGTTCCATTCCAACTGCCAATGAAAAAGAATACGGTGACATGAGAACTAAGAAAGGACCCAGGTTAGGTTTTGAGTAGAAATGCCATAAGAGATCCAAAAGACGCAAGCTTTTCTTACGAGGAAACTAGCAAAAGGAGAAGGTGTTACTACGCTACCCAATGATACGTGCAAAACTACACCCAAACACAACGAAAACTCATTTTAATCGGTTCAAAGGGAAGATAATCCATCAAACACTAATTTAATCAGAGTAAAAGTAAGTTTAAACGGTTCAAAACAGATAAAACGCACCTGGAAATGCAATGCTGCGAAGAGAAAAAGCGAGGAGGAAGACGATGAAGTGCGCGTAACCTTAGGTTCGCGATTTCTAATTTAAGTAGAATCAAGACGTCGGTGCCCCAAGTGCCCGACGTCTATTCTCGACTAGACGTCGGTGACCTCACTAATATGACGTCCATTTGATTTAAAAATTAATATTCGCAGTGTATGTAGACGTCGGATGTAATGGGAGCCGACGTCCAAAACAACTTTTCACCTACCCTGTCAGGCCATTTAGATGTCGGATGTAAGGGGGTCCGACGTCTAAATGTCGGGGTGGCAGGATCCGACGTTTAAATGGCGAAAAAAAAATGACTTTACACATTTTGACGCTCCCATTTCGGGGTCTAATTGTATGAACTGACGTGGTTTAAAGTATAGACGTCGGGCCCCCCATTAACCAACGTCTACAAGGCCAACTTATTTACAAAAATGCCAACGGTCAATTTTTTACGTTGGATATTATGTGATCCGACGTCTAAGGGGTGACGTTAAAGGCCATTTCTGCACTAGTGAAGAGTTTCTCTACCTCAACATCAACCACCTGTTTCTTTTCCTCTCCAAGTCTCCTTTTCTTTTGTTCCACTAGACGAGCCTTGTTAAGACTCCGGCAAGTGTACCGAATCGTATCAAGTAATATAAAATGGTAAGACTATTAAGACTCTGACAAGTGTACTGAATCGTATAAAGTAGTATAAATGGTAAGACCAAGTATCGTTTTCCCAAGAGACTCATGACACTAAACATTTGTGCTTTTGCTTAAGCAATTAAGACTATAAGAACAATATTTTGATGTTTTTGAATGCAAAACAATAAAAGTAAATATGCATGCAATTTGATCAATTGAGGTTAAACACAAAAGTGAATGGATGATGTTAATAATATGAGATAAATATGTTGTTAGGTTTTAGATTTCACCTAATCACTCTCATGCATAAATGAATTCATTTTTCTTCATTAATGTTAATGTGAATTTCTAATTTACCCTAAACTCGATGTCTTGGTGAAGAGAGCCTACTCTTAATTACTAGTTTACTATGTCTAGTCTCTCTAGCAATTATTCATGCATTACATTAGCAGAGAAGCTTAAAGGCAATCGGTCCTCCTATCCCTATGTTTGGGTAATATTTCTCCCGAGAGAATTCCCCAGATCATGATTTATAGATATCTCATGATACCAATCCTAGGGAGAGAAAAGGAGAATAGTCACCTTCCCCAAATCCAACAACCCTAAGAGTGTGATATCTCCTCACGATACTTACAAATCATATGATTTATGCCATACATAAAAGAAGAATATCTCTAACAATTAATGAAAGAAAGCATATATAATAAGAATCAATTCAAATACAAGAGAGTTTAGAGGTTACATCTTCCCCAATAACAAATGAGATTAGTTCTCCACCGTCATGGAGAAATTAGGTGTACAATGGAATGGAAGAGATAGAAACCCTAGAAAGAGAAAATGAGAGTTGTCAAATCCCCAAATCTGCCCCCAAAGGGGTGAAAAATGTGTTTCTGTGCTTAAGCCATCAACAGATACATTCTCTAAGGTGTCCAGGTCTTTAAATAGAGTAGAAAAATAACAGAAAACGGGTCCAGGCCCAAAACAGATAATAAAAATAATAGATAAACTAGCCCAGATCCACGCAAATGGTGCTCAGCGCTCAAATACCGCACAGCGGTAGGTGCGACACTCAGATTGGCGCCCAGCGTTGGCACCCAGGCGAAAAATAGTGAAAAACTGGTCCCGAGACTGGCGCTCAGCGCCCATTACCGCTCAGCGCTGGCGCTCAACACTCATTTTCCGCTCAGTGTTGCTTTTTCTGCACTCTGGTCAACTTTTCAGTATTCTGGTTGATTGGTTGACCATCCTGGTTGACTAGTTGAATTTTCTGGTTGATTGATTGACTTTTCTGCATTCTAGTTGACTTTTCTGCACTGCAACTCCTTGATACTTCAACCCTTCTTTCAAATCATTAGAAAAACCTACAAAATCAAGGGAATTTAGTAATAAAATCATCAAGTATAACCTCAACTTCCTTATTGACAAAACTAAAGCAAAATCATGAGTCAAAGCAAGTTTCTAACTCAAAAAGGGTGCATTAAGTATCAAAATTAAGTATAAAAATAACGGTTTTGAACCGTTATCACAACCCCAAACTTAGAACTTTGCTTGTCCTCAAGTAAACAAGATGAAACTTAGTCTTCCACAGATCATCACAATGGTTGAACTCTTTCCAAAACTTTTTCTGCCAAGACAAGTAATCACTCAAATCAGCTCATCAATTGAATTTAGTCAAGATGCACACATGCTTTGATTCACAACAACTTATCATGGTGTTCACTTAATCACATAATCTCCAACAGATGTTATTCTCATGAATGATCAATTTACTAAGCATATATGTAATCATGAATTCATGGAATCATACCTCACCAGATAATGTTTCACTCAATCACACAGGTATTTCAAGAGGCTACTCCTTCCCTCTACTATCCACATGTCACATAAAAAGAAATTGCCTTTCATTTACCACAATCAAACATTCTCACACACACATGTCATCACAAGGACTTTTCATGGCCTATAATGAGGCTGGGCTACAAGAAAAATTGGTTTTTCTAGATCATAAAATCCTTGAGTTAAGAGAGTTATTCATACATTTTTAATTCAAGCACAAACTCTCTTTCATCACTAACAACCACAAACTCTCTTTCCTTGGCTTATCGTTTTCTTTTTCAATCTTCCCAACAACCCCAAACTTGAACCTTTATCAATACTGCACAATAATTCTCAACTTAACTCAAGGTAAAGATTTTAAAAAAGGGTTTTCACATCCTGTTTAAGGCTTAGGTTCAAAAAGGGTAGAACACATTGTGCTCTTTTTAATTGGGACGAAAATTTATGCATTGGCTAAGAAAGGGCTAATAAAAAATGGCCTTGATCATATGACACAAGCATGCAATTCAATCAATCATAGAAACCTGGGTAATATCATTCATGCTTTCAAGTAGATAGCCAACATTCATAATAAAAAATCTAGAGCTCAAAACCTCACATATAAGCTCCCTCAATATTCCAAATATCCCAGATAAACACCCTGCTTAGCATCATAACCACAATCACAACATCATGCATCTGTTCACATAGCTTGTGAACACCCACCTGTATACCATCATATTGTGCACATACTCAACATTATCAATAACAAGCATCACCAAGCAATACCCATCATGCAAATATTAATAGTCAAACTACTGCATCAGATAAAGTTTCCAACCAAGTACATCAAACCCTATACTACCAACAGAAGCAAATAAGTTCAAAATACAAAAGCAAAAGATAGAAATATCATGTTCTAGTGCAGATAGCATCCATCAGTAGATGCTATCTCATCTCCTCAGCCCATGCTATCATCAAAGTCTTCCTCCTCCTCCTCTTCTTCTCCTTCTTCTGCATCTTCATAATCTTCATCTTCATCATCCTCTTCCATAGCTGGAACTTCATCTGCTGCAGCTCCACTAGCCTTCGATCTTGGACAATTTGGAAGTGTTGTTCATGCTTCTGAGAGAGGAACTTGTTAGAATAAACACACTCTGGCTCCTTCCTCTTGTGTCCCATGGTCTTGATTCTCTTCTTCGATGAGGAAGTCATCCCTACATCAAATACAATTCACAAAACCTTAAGAAGCATTGTTAACCATTAGTAAATCCAAAACAACCTCCAAACATACTTTCCTATCATTGTTGAGGGCAAACAGGGTCCCTCAGCCTCACCTGCACAAAAAAAAAACACAAAATTCCAGCAGCTGCAGTAGTCACGCTTAGCGGTAACTGGCGCTGAGCGGTATCAGTTCAGGTTTTGAAAAACAGCCCTAGTTGGCTTCTAATCTCCATCCACATGCAATTTTTCCAATTCCAGACCTTAATCATACATTTTAATCGGTATAAACAGTGACATTTTCAATTAATTATGCATAATCATCCAAAACCCTAAAGAATCATGTTTAGACAACCATTCTCATACAAATTCATGCTCTCAAAAACCTAGAATGTAAAATGTATGTACTTACTTGGGTGGAGATACTTAAATGTGTGAAAAAATGCTCAATGAATATGAAGATAACTTCCCCTAACAGTGGTGCTCTCACCAAACCCCAAACTTGGATGAAGAGGTGGTGCAAAAATGATGGAGAAAAGGTTTTTGTGAAGAGGGGTGAAGGGAAAAGTGGAGAGAGTGCTTTTGAGAGTGTTTGGGAAGAATGGAGACTGAAAGTGGAAGCCAAAACGTGCCCTAAAAAGTTCTTAATGGGCCAACCCACGCTGAGCCCAATAATTTAAAAACCAGAAACCCCTTATGTAGGTCCACCGCTCAGCGTCAGGTTACCGCTGAGCGGTATACGCGGCCCCAATTCCCCTTCTTCCTAGCTTGCCCTAAGTGCTCTTAATCCATTGTCACTCAAAGTTAACTCTCAAGTAGCGCTTGTTTAACGTCACGAGCCTAACCCAAACTCTTTCTAGAACCCATCAGTAAGTGCAATCCTTACCAACACCCATCAGTAGGTGTACCTTCCTGTATCCTTCAGTAGATACTTAAACTTTCTAACATCCCTAAGTAGATGTTATCTTAGTAGCATTCATCAGTAAATGCTGTTAGTGACATCTATCAGTAGATGTCTATTCACCATCCTCTTTCATAGCAGCATCAATCATTAGATGTTTTAGAAGCATCCATCAGTAGATGCTATCATCATTGCCATCAGAAGCAACATTTAACCTAAAAAACTCAAACACAAAAAAAAATCGAATCCACACCACACAAATAATTCAATTAAAAAGAAAAAGTTAGAAACTGGGTTGCCTCCCAGCAAGCGCTTCTTTAACGTTACTAGCTTGACCCAATTAAGCCCAATCCAGATTTTTGATGTTGGCGTTCTTCCTTCCTTCATGACACCAACAAAATCTCGGCAATTTTCTTGTCACCAACTCTAAGGATCCTCAATCTCAAGAACTTCGTTTGCTTTGATAGTCTTGACAACCCATAACATATTCTTGAATTTCACTGGTGTGCCATGTTTGGGTTCATCACTTTCAGATCAGGGTGTTGGTGAACCAATTCTCCTTTCTTATCTGCCTTCTTCATTATCTATCTTCTTTATCTACTGTTGGCAGTCTTCCAAACCTAAAGAGAGAGGTCCTGATGATCTTGTGCTCCTAGTACAAATTTTATCCTACATACACTAAAGAACACTGCACTAGATCACAACATGGGTTGATGAGGAGATAACATCTACTGATGGATGTTATTTGCACTAGAGCAGGATTTTTCTATCTTTTTCTTTGTATTTTTGAACTTATTTGCTTTTGTTGGTAGTATAGGGTTTAATGTACTTGATATTTGCATAATGGGTGTTGCTTGAATGCTTTGATATTGATGATGTTGAGATTGTGCATTATATGCTGATATATAGGTGGGTGTTACAAGTTATGTGAACAGATGCATGATATTGTGATTGTGATTATGATGCTTAGCAGGGTGTTTATTTGGGATGTTTGGGATATTGAGTGAGCTTATATGTGAGGTTTTGAGCTCCAAAGTTTTATTGTGAATGATTGCTATCTACTTGAAAGCATGAATGATTTTTCCCATGTTTCTATGATTGACTAAATTGCATGTGTGTGTCATATGATCAAGGCCATTTTTTATTAGCCCTTTCTTAGCCAATGCATGATTTTCATCCCAAGGCAAAATAGCACAATGTGTTCTACCCTTTCTGAACCTAAGCCTTAAATAGAACATGACAACCCTTTTGAAAATCTTTACCTTGAGTTTAGTTGAGAATTATTGTGTGGTATTGATAAAGGTTCAAGTTTAGGATTGTTGGAAAAGTTGAAAAAGAAAAGATAAGCATTGAGCTAAAGTGTTGAGCAAAGCTTGAAAAGAAAACATAGAATGAAAGAAAGATAAGCTCAATGCAAAAAAGGGAAAGTTGTGAATAAGAGATTGGTTATTAAAGAGAGTTTGTGCTTTAATGATAAATTGTTGAATGACTCTCTTAACTCAAGGATTTTGTGATCTAGAAAAATCAATTTTTCTTGTTAGCCTAGCCTCATTATAAGCCATGAAAATTCCTTGTGATGACATGTATGTGTGAATATATTTGATTGTGGTAAATGAAAGACAATTTTGTTCTATGTGACATGTTGATAGTAGAGGGAAGGAGTGACCTCTAGAAACACCTATGTGATTGAGTGAAACACTTTATCTGGTGAGGAATGATTCCATGAATTCATGATTACATCTATGCTTAGTTAATTGATCATTCATGAGAATAACATCTGTTGGAGATTATGTGATTGTGTGAACACCATGATGAGTTGTTATGAATCAAAGCATATATGTGCATCTTGACTGAATTCTTTTTGATAAGCTAACATGAGCAATTACTTGTCTTGAAAGAAAGCGTTTTGGAATGTTTGATGGGTTGTCGCACCCCATGCAAATTTAATGTGCATTAAAGAATGCAGTATAGTACTAGGAAGTGACTCCTAGGTCGTCTCTCAAGGACCAAATGTGGTTCGAGAATTAGGTCTAACACGAAGTGGGGGGGGGTTTGAAAGGTTTTTGTGAATGATGATGAATTAAATTAAAATACTGATGCAAACAAAAATGTAAACAGAATTGCAAACAAAAATGTAAAAACGGAATCAATTATAGAATAAAAACGGTTGGTCATTAACTCAATCACTATGCTTCCAATCACAGATTAACAACAAGTACATGCTACTCTAATCCAAATCCAACACGAATCAACCAACTAAGCAAAGGCTAATTCGGTCTTCGGAATTGCAAACTAAGCGAATGCAATGCACAAATTTAATCAGTCATGCACCATACAGTCTAATCAACTAAGCGAAGATTAAACACCGATTAGGCAACTAAGCGTATACCTAATCGCAAGAACACAACAGATTAAATATTGAGCTAAATCAAAGCAACAACATGGCAATCAAAGTGCAAGAGACTCATGAATAAACTACTCTAGCCTCTAATCCAGCACAACTAACCGACTAAGCGAAGGCTAATCATGCTATCATAATTACGAACTAAGCGAACGCAATACATCTATTCCATCCTATGTGTTCTATACAAATCGATCAACTAAGCGAAGATGCAATCACCATTGGACAACTAAGCGTATACCCAATGCAAGAACACAGTCAGATTTCATTGAATGTCAGGCAGAGCAGAATAAACATAAGAACAGTCCCAAGAATCTCAAAGAAGCAATGTAATTTTGTTAATGACCAACCCGACTAACCTAAGCTAACATCTCAAGTGAATTAACAAAATCAAACAGAACAGACAACATAGTGAACGAAGAAAAATGAATTAAACAGTTCTAAAACAACATGTGTGAACTGATTAAAATGCAACAAATAATAAAGAAACACATGGTGTTGTATTTAAATGCAATACTTAAGCTAAAAAGTGAAATGCTCATTTTAAAATTCAACATGGAAATTTGCAAGACAAGTGTAGGCAAATAAAACCTCTTGAAACTCTCCCGCTGGACATAAGCCGTATGCATATTACAAATGAAATCAAGGTGTGCACTTCCAAAATGTGAATCACCGCATGTACCTATGCTTGCTTCATCTTCCCACTGGATCCGTGATCATGCTTCTCCCAACTACAATCATCGTGCACCATTTCATCTCTCAAACAAATCAGCCCATGTGTCAGCCATGACACCTCAAGCTTTCTCCAATTAAAATTCCATTACCGCTTGTTCTACTACAATGAAATCAGCGTGTGGTTACAAAGAAAGAAAAAAAAAACGCCTCTTAAATGCAACGAGGTGTGTGCCCTGCTGCTGCCATCCAGGCCGTGACACCCTCTTCCAAAATTCACTGTAAATTGCCTTTTTAATTGGAAACGAAATCAGCCTTTCAAAATGAAATTAGCGCTTACAAAAAGAAAAAAAATTGTGCTTCTCCCATCAATTAAATTAATGTTTTTCTCATGAAATAAAATGAAGACTAAATGTGATTAAAAGAAATCCCATCCAGACGATAACACCAAATGTTGAAAGTGAGCAGTATGCTTCTAAAAAGAAAATGACAAGGAAATTAAAAACAACGTGCAGAGCTTCAAAACTTAAAAATGTTTCCCATCATGAATCACCGTTTCATTGCTTTCTAAAAGAAAAGTGAATGTGCTAAAAGATAGCTGCTGTGACCGTGAGAGCACTTCTTTCTCTAGCAAAAGTAAATGCACCACTCCGAAGCAATGGAAAGAAAAATGAATCACCACTTCACTGGAATTCAGCCGTAACCCTCCATTCCAGCACCGTGTGCTCTTTCTTCCAGCCAAAGTCCCACACCAAGCACAAGTGACGGCTGCTCTCCAACCTTAAAGGCCGTGAATCCCTTAGTAAGGGTGGGGTGCACCTCAAAATAAAATCCTAGGTGCCAAGTGTCTTTTACTAATTGGGCCCATTATATTTTTGTCAATATTGACCCAAATGTGCACAAGTGTAATTAAAAACATTCTATACTACTAAGTTACAATATAATTAAATTTGAAATGTCAAAGTGAAGAGTCTTTAATTTATTTGCCTCCTTCCCAATGCTCCAAAATATGTCTCCAAAATTTTCCCTACAATTAAAAATGCAATTAATTAGCTCAAAAATTCAAATTAATTAAAATTAGAATTTCCGATCAAATTAAGCATAATTAGGAAAATTGGGAAAATACTGGACATTTAAGCACAATTCTGTGATTAAATTCAGTACAATAAACTAAGTAAAATCAATAAAATATCGACTCATCAGTGTTGAACCATTGTGTTGATTGGTGGAAGACTAAAGTTTCATCTTGTTTGCTTGAGGACAAGCAAAGTTCAAAGTTTGGGGTTGTGATAACGGTAGAAAAATCGTTATTTTTATACTTAAATTTGACACTAAACACTCCTTTTATGACTTAGAAATTAGCTTGAAATCATGTATTTTGCTTAAGTTAGAGAATAAGAGAGTCAAAGGTGGTTTTCTTGGTTTTATACTTGGTTTTCCTTGATTTGGAAGGAATAAACATGAATTGGATGAAGGAATTTGAAGTAGCATGGAGCTGAACTTAGAAGAAGTGTAAGAAAGGCACAAAAGAAGAATCTGATGAGTCAATATTTTCTCGACTTCACTTAGTTTATTATACTAGAATTAATCAGGGAATTGTGCTTAATTGTTCGGTATTTTCCCGTTTCTGTTAATTGTGCTTAATTTGACCAGAAATTCTAATTTTAATTAATTTGAATTTTCTGAGCTAATTAATTGCATTATTTATTGCAGGAAAATTTTGGACATACATTTTGGGACATTAGGAAGGACACCAAATAAATTAAAGATTCTCCACTTGGACATTTCAAATTTAATCATATTGTAATTTAGTAGTGTAGAACATTTGTAGACCAACTTTTATAATTTGGGCAAATTTTTGATAAAGTAGACCAAGCCCAAATAGTAGGAGGACACATGGCCTAGGGTTTTTCTTTTAGGGTCGACCCACCCTCATTATATGAGACTCACGGCCTTGGGGAAGGAAGAGTCGTCTCATACTTTTCGGAAAAGCTTGAAAACGTTTTCCTTCATGGAATTTTCTGGGAGCATGGTCACGGGTTGAAGGAAGCTGCCGCACACTTTTATTGCTTGGAGGCCGACACACACTTTGCACTTTTATTTTTTTTGGCTGGAATGTTTTTCGAGGGGAATGTTTGTTGTTCACGGTTCTTTGAATGGTTGAATGAAATAGCACTTTCTTTTTGATAAGATTTTCTTTAAACATTGTTTGTGTGGAATGAAGAATAGCTAGCTGCTGTCACATTCTTTTCACGCTTGGTTGGAACGTTTATTATTTTGGAGAGGAATACTTCAATCTGGAAGGAAGATAGCATCACTTTCTTGCTTGAGAAATGTGGACTACATTGGATTGCTGTCACGTGTTGGTTTCCTTGGAGTATCTGCTTATCAATCACTTTATTTTACGCATATTTTATTCTAGCTTGAATCGGTGATGAGTCTCTCAGTCAAAGGGCAGTTTTTTTCTTTGGAGCTGACACATTCGGTGATTTGCTAGACATTGCAGCAAAGAAACGAGACTTTATCATGTGGTTGGAAGAAAAAGCAAGAAAGATGATTCATTGGGAGGAATGTGTGACCAGCCGTGCAGCAAGTCTTAATCTTTTAGTTTAGGTTTTCAATTTAGAATTTGCACAAGTTGTAGTGGTCTTGTCAATGGGATGGAAGAGCACGTTGGAACAAGTTTTTCTTTAATTTACAATTTCCTTTAAGTGTTGTGTACAATGGTTAATGATGGAAGAAGAAAATTAATTGATGCTTGGAAAAGTTGATGCAGAGACGTGATGGTCGTAGAAGTAGTTTTCTTAATTTTATTATCACTCAACCTGGAGAAGAAACTTAAATTTGGCTGGATGGGACGTGTTAGCATTGGATGGTTTCCGTGATTGAAGAGGGGATTAGGTTGTAGTAGATGTTGTCACATCTAGAGAATGGAGCAGCCACGGCTACATGGGAAAGGTTTATTCAATTTGGTTTCTTGGAGAAAGACCACATGGGTCACGTGAATTGGTAGCAAAAACTTAGATTTGCTTATTTTTTTTCTTTAAAATATTTTTCATTGTGTTTTGAGTTGTTTTTCATCTTCTTAATTTAGTGTTGCATTTTAATAATTTTAATTGTGCTAGATATTTGTTCGTTACAGTGTTGGGTTTAATATTTTCTTTTACTTTAATGTTGTCTAGTATTTTGGTAGTGATAATTTAACTGTCATGTTAGTTTAGGTTAGTTGGTTGGTCATTAATAAAATTACTTTGTTTCCTTGAGATTTCTTGAACTGTTCTTGTGTTTATTCTTCTCTACCTAGCACTCTATGAAATATGACTGTGTTATTGCAATGGGTATATGCTTAGTTGCCCAATCTGTATAGAAAACATCAGATGGAATAGATGTATTGCGTTCACTTAGTTCGTGATTATGATAGCATGATTAGCCCTCGCTTAGTCGGTTAATTGTGCTGGATTAGAGGCTAGAGTAGTTTATTCATGAGACTTCTGCACTTTAATTGCCATGCTGCTGCTCTGATTTAGCTCAATATTTAATCTGTTGTGTGCCTACGATTAGGTATACGCTTAGTTTCCTAATCGGTGTTTAATCTTCGCTTAGTTGATTAAACTGTATGGTGCATGACTGATTAAATTGTAGCATTGCATTCGCTTAGTGTGCATTTTTGAAGACCGAATTAGCCTTCGCTTAGTTGGGTGATTCGTGTCGGATTTGGATTAGAGTAGTGTGTACTTGTCGTAATCTGGGACAGGAAGCATAGTAATTGAGTTAATGACCAACCGCTTTTATTCTGTATTTGATTCCGTTTTTAAATTCTGTTTGCATTTCTGTTTACATTTCTGTTTGCATCTGTGTTTCAATTTAATTCATCCACATTCACACAAACTTTTCACAAACCCCCCCCCCACTTCGTGTCTGACCTAATTCTCGAACCACATTTGGTCCTTGAGAGACGACCTAGGAGTCACGTCCTAGTCTATACTGCATTCTTCATGCACATTAAATTTGCATGGGCTGCGATAACCCATCAGAATCGTAGCCACCGCTCAGCACCAATTTCACCTCTGAGCGCTGGTCTTGAGGATGAATCCACTGGACAACGCTTAAGCGCCAACACTGAGGGGAAATCCAAGTGTCGCAGCCACCGTTGAGCTCAAATCCGCCGCTGAGTGCCAGCCTTGTGTGGAGTTCTCTGCCAAACCCATGGGCGTCAACGCTGAGCATTATTCTTGAGTGCCGCACCTACCGTTGAGCGGTAATCCAGCGCTGAGCGCTAGTCTCTTGGGCCTGGGCCAGTTTCTGCTATGTTTTTATGAACTATATATTGATTTTCACGACCCAGAAAAGGTGTCTTTGGACAGAAAAAGGCGCAAAAACACTTTCTTCAGCCCTTGAAGGCGGATTTTGGATGCGGAAGCTCCAATACAACTTTTAGGGTTCTATCTTTCATTCGTTTCATTATTTTCATCTAGTTTCACCATGTCTATGTTGAACTAAACCTCCATTATTGTTGGGGAAACGATGTAATCCTTTGAAATTCTCATGTATTAAATTGATTCTTTATAATATATGCTTTACTTCATTAATTGTTAGGGTTTTTCCTCTACACTCTATGCATGCTTTGTTTAACTCATTCAATTGCATGATCATTGATTTTGTCGATATGGACACATACGGGGAAATATAGACTTAGGAAAACTCTCTCGGGAGCAATATTGCCTAGACATAGGGATAAGAGGACCGATTGCCTTTAAGCTTCTGTGAGATTGTAATGCATAATTAATTGCTGAGGAGATAAGACATTGTAAACTAGTGATTAGGAGTAGGTGTTAAAACCCTGGCAAGTGTACCAGATCATATCAAGTAATAATAATCGGTAATCCCAATATCGTTCTTCCCAGAGGACTCTTAAGGCCTAATCTTTCGTGTAAACAAATTGTTTTAGACTTGAGTAAAAGAAAATAATTTGAATAGTTTAAATGCAAAACGAAAATAAACATGCAAATGCAGGAATTCAATTGACTAAGAGAAACTATGAATGAATGAGGTTGTTGGGGTTTAGAATTTCATCTTATCCACCCTCATACATTTACTCTTCTTATTTACTTTGCTTATTTATCATATTGCCATGAAAACTTTCTTGGTCTACCCTTAACCCAATCCCTTGGTGAAAAGAGCCTATTACTAATTACCGGCTTGTTATCCCTAGCCTCCCCTAGTAACTAATAATGCATAATGAGCGGAAGCAAAATACAATTGATCGTCCTACCCCTATCCCTAGGTAGTATTAACATAATCAAGGAATTCTCCCCAGTTCATGACATTATCGTACGTCCCCGTATCAATAAAGAAAAACAACATTTACCGAATGAGTTAAACGGTAAAAGCATTAAGCAAAGGTAAAGAACCCAATAATTGATAAATCAAGCATATGCAAGCATATAAAGTAAATAAGAATTTCAATATATGAGAGTTTCAAAAGATTACATTGTTCCCCAACAACAAAGGGTTTAGTTCACCATAATCATGGTGAAACTAGATGAACTAAATGGAAGAATGGAAAAACAAACCCTAGAATTGATAAAGTGGAGTTTAAGCATCCAAGAAATCTCCTCCAAAGGTGTAGAGCTGCTGTGGATGTTGTTCTCTGCCAAAGAATTACATTTGGATTTGCAATAGGGCTATATATAAGCCAAAAAGATAACAGAAAGATCTCAAAATCCAAAATATAAAAACAGACAACCGCCCAAGCGCCTAAAATGACCGCTGAGCGGTTTGCCTCAACTCACGCCACCGCCCAGGCGCCCAAAATGACCACTAAGCGGTTTGCCTCTTGTCGCTCTGGACGCTCAGCGTCACCGCCTGGACGCCAGACAACAACTTTTCCTTGCACTAGGACGCTCAGCGGTGGAATTTACCGCTGAGCGGTTCACAGACTCTTCTTTTCTTCCTTTTTATCCTTCATTCTTGAGTCTATGACCTTCCTACTTCGTTGCCATCTTCAATTTTAATCAAAAACCCTACAAAACAATGCAAAACAAGCATAATATCTCTAAAAACAACTTTTTGACTCTCATGTTACACAACTTAAGAGTTTTACTTGATTCTAAGCTCATTTTAAGCTACAAAGGGTGTGATTTAATATCAAATTTATGCATGAAAATAACGGTTTTGAAACCGTTATCAGTAGGCTCTCTTCACCGAGACATCAGGTTTAGGGTAAATTAGAAAGTAGCATTAACATTAATGAAGAAGTTGAATTCGTAAATACATGAGAGTGGATAGGATAAGTCAGAAACCCCAACAACATAATTAATACATACATCATCCACGTGCATATTCTTTTGGTCAATTGATCAACACTTGCATGCATATTTACTTTTTTCATTATAAACACTGATTTTTGTTTCTCAAGTCTTAAATAATCAACAAATCACACGACTGTCTAGGCCAATGAGTCTCTAGGGAAAACGATACTTGGTCTTACCATTTATATTACTTGATACGATTTGGTACACTTGTCGGAGTCTTAACAACTACTCAGTACAAACTTTCTTCCCACGTCCTTCACTTGATGAACGGTCCTGTTAAACCGATCCATAAAATCTTTCAATGTCTCCTCCTTCCCCTACCTTATTTTCACAAGCGTGAGATATGTTAAACTCAACACCCTTCTATATACGTTCAGCCCTCAGAGTTGTTATCTTCACTCTCAACTCCTGCATCTGTCTCTACATCTCCTGAAACACGCCCAACTGATCAAGTTGCTCTGCCATTCTTGTGGTCTCAACTGAGCTTCTTCTATCGTCCTCGGTCCCCACGGTGGGTGCCAAAATGTTTCGGTTGAAAGGGTCCAAGGGTCGGTCTTCCTTTCTGGCTCCGCTCTATGATCTGATATTCTAATCCTTTTTAAGAACGCACTCCACACTAACCAGCTGTTGACTTGCAGAAGACACTCTGACGCTCAAGTCAGATATGTTTCTCAAGGAGGTCTCTATTTTATTAGAATGAAAAAAGTGTCCTTACCTGGACATTAATCGTATATTTATAGGCCTTATAGCAATCAAGCTCATTAACTAATTATTATTACCATTATTTGATATGGCAATCAAACCATTAATATCGTATATTCATATTTTATATTGTAACCAAATAATTAATTAACCATTAATACATATTAATATACCTACCAACTGCCCATAAATGACTGTTGCACTTTTAAGTAATCTTTAATTACCTAAAGTGGATGTCCGAATGACGCCTACTAATGAGGCAATTCTCACTGTGGCACCGACCGATATACTTCATATAACACAATATATATATATATATATATATATATATATATATATATATATATGTATATATATAATAGAAAATTTATTTTAATATTCTTAATTTCACAGTTAATTGAATTTGGGTGAAAAGATTAATTAATGCAAGTTACTTGAAGAGAAGAGATGCATATAACTTACTATCATCTTAATTAAGTTTTATTTTAATTGAAATTCATTTACTTAAAAAAGAGGTGAATTGTAACACTCCTAACGGAATGCCACTTGTAAATAATAAAGTCTGAAATCTACGCCAAATTTTTTTTATACCATCGATTATAAACGTTTATATAAAATCGCGGAAGCAAAAAAAAATTAACCGTCTGAACGTATTACAACTGAAATTCAAACCTTACAAAAATATTCAAATCCGTTATTCGAAAATATAAAATGTCTTTAAAACATAAATAAATCCCATCAGTAAAAATTCTCGTTCTCTCGTCGCGCTACTCCTGTCTTGCCTTATCTACACCACCATCTACTCCCGTACAAGTACGATCATCGTAGGTGGAACCACAACCACAAAAGTAAATGGTGAGTAACTAAGAACATAACATAGCATACAATTCAGAAGTCATATCATCAAAACACAGGCTATACCAGTTATTATATCACATTATATCTCAATACTCAACTCATAACTCCGACTTAGCACTACGTCTCAATGCTCAACTCTAACACAGACTAAATAGTCATTACATTACAATACATCACAGTATTCAACTCATAACTCAGAGCATACAAACAAGCTTATGTTGTTTCCTTGAATTTTGTCGTACCTGTTTACCAAAACAGAGCGATTCAAACATATTTACCAAAACAGGGCGATTCGAGCCGTCTTCCATCGCAACTTCAGACCTATCTCCCCGACTTCTCAAGGAATTACGAGTAAAAACTTCGGTTAAGCGCACCCACCGAGCACTATACTCACACGAGCCGAAGTCATTGGGCGAGACATTCAACCCTCTCATTCCCCATGCACGAGGAAGGGTGACACTCGAATCTCTGTCTCCGTAGAGACCTAAGACTTTATCGTATACCAATATGAAACCAACCGCTTGACAAAATTCTAAGGAAATAACAAACGCTTGCTCTCACAACCACACCATCACAGCCATACACAAATCACCATCATATACAAAGTCAACCAAAATTCATTGACCAACAATTAAATAAAAAATAAAAATCACAGGTAATTAAATAAATCAATTTTTACAATCAAATAAATTTAATTACTTTCCTACTAGCGCACCCCCGTGAAATTAATAATCTCACATGCCCGTCCACTAGAACCAATATTTCTAGTGCAACCCCGCTTTTACTAAAATCACAACACATGATAAAACATTCTTTCTAATGTACCCCTTTTTATTTTAAATACACTCTTTCTCATAAATCTACCAACCCAAGTGGTCCCCACAACTATTTTTATCTTTAAGAATACACTTTATTTTTCTCTCACCAAGTGGTCCTCAGTTGAAATAAACTTTTCTCACAAAAACTCTTTTTCTCTCTCCCTTTTTCCTACTTTTACGTAACATCTCTCTTCTTCCCCTCTTTCTCTTTTTATTTTATTTTTTTCAATTAAACCAAAATCCACCTCACCCACTGATGAGTCGATATTTTCTTGACTGTATTTAGTTTATTGTGCTAAAATTAATCAGGGAATTGTGCTTAATTGTCTAGTATTTTCCCATTTCTGCTAATTGTGCTTAATTTGACCAGAAATTCTAATTTTAATTAATTTGAATTTTCTGAGCTAATTTTTTGCATTATTATTTTCAGGGAAAATTTTGGAAATACAATTTGGGACATTTGGAGTGCTGTCAAATAATTCAAGACTCTTCAATTATACATTTTAAATTTAGTTATATTGTAATTTAATTGTTTAAGCTTTTTGGACAAACTTTTGCACATTGCGCCATTGTTAAAAAAAATATGAGGGGCCCAAAGATGAAAGTGTAACTTAGCACCCTAGGTTTATTTTTTTAGGGTGGACCCCACCCTTATTTTGAAGGACCCACGACCTTAGAGTAAAAGAAGGCAGCCGACACACATGAGAAGGAGGTCTCTCTCTCGGTATATTTTTAAAAAGCAACAGCACACACCTTAGAGACTTGGCTGGAATGGAGAGCACGAAAGTCTAGGGCCGACACATTCTAATGGATTTTGGTTGAAGAATATGGAGAGCACGCGGACACATTTCATTCTCGGCTGGAACATTTTGGAAGGGCTTTGCTTTACTTTGGAAGATAAGGATGGGAGCTAGTTTGGGAACATGGTTTAGGAAGGGCTGGAATGTTTTTACAGAGCACTTTTTCTTTCTTTGAACAAATGTTGATGGTAATGGACATCAAATGAATGGGAGAGAAGCACGTTGTTTTCGGCCATCATCTTTATTTTGGCATTGGTTCTTTACTTCATTTTGATTCCAGCATTGCATTTTTGCATTTGAAATGAAAAGAGGCGCTGATTGATGGTTTTTGAAGAAGCTACGCTGAGTTTATTTAGGTGGAGGTGTCACGCTTTGGTGAATGGAATTTTCTTTTCCTTGCTGGAGTAGGTTGGTAGGCGTGATTGACCTTTCTTAGGGAGAAGCTGCAATTTAATTTTTCTTGGAGAATAGGTGCTGATTGATGGAGGTGTCACGGTATAAGGTGCACACACGAATTCACTCAAGGCTTGGAGGCATTCACTTAATTTCCATTTGAAAAACATGTCATTTTCATTTTGCTAGAAGCAGTCCATGCCTTTATTGCCTTTTATCTATTATATGATGCACTTGGAATTTAGTTATTAGCAAACATTGTTTATTTTATTCCATGCGTTAGTTTCCAAGTTAATTGCATTTGTTGATTCATCCGTGCATCTTAATTGATCAAGCAATTTGGCATTTTACTAATTCCTGCTGCAATGTGCATTTCATTTTTAGCCAAGTTTTTTTTTTATTATCTGCCGTATTTTAATTAGTTCACATATCATGCTTTAGGACAGTTCAATTTAATGTTTTCATTCATTTTGCTGTCTGTTTTGTTCGATTGTGTTAATTTAATTGTGATGTTAGCCTAGGTGAGTGGGTTGGTCATTAGCGATATTACATTGTTTCTTTGAGATTCTCGGACTGTCTTTATGTTTATTATGCTCTGCCTAGCATCCCATGAAATATGATTGTGTTCTTGCAATGGGTATACGCTTAGTTGCCCAATCGATGATTGCATCTTCGCTTAGTTGATCGATCTGTATAGAACACAAAGGATGAAATAGGTGTATTGTGTTCGCTTAGTTCGTAATTATGATAGCATGATTAGCCTTCGCTTAGTCGGTTAGCTGTGCTGGATTAGAGGCTAGAGTAGTTTATTCATGAGCCTCTTGCACTTTAATTCTCATACTGCTGCTCTGATTTAGCTCAATATTTAATATGTTGTGTGCCTGCGATTAGGAATACGCTTAGTTGCCTAATCGATGTTTAATCTTCGCTTAGTTGATTAGACTGCATGGTGGATGACTGATCGGATTTGAGCATTGCATTCGCTTAGTTTGCAATTTTGAAGACCAAATTAGTCTTTGCTTAGTTGGGTGATTCGTGTTGGATTTGGATCAGAGTAGTGTGTACTTGTCTTTACTCTGTGATTGGAAGCATAGTGATTGAGTTAATGACCAACCATTTTTATTTTGTATTTGATTCCGTTTTGCATTTCTGTTTTCACATTTTTGTTCGCATTCGTGTTTTGATTCTGTTTATCCGCATTCACAAACTTTTCAACAACCCCCACCCCCCACTTCGTGATTGACCTAATTCTCGAACCACATTTGGTCCTTGAGAGACGACCTAGGAGTCACTTCCTAGTCTATACTGCATTCTTTATGCACATTAAATTTGCATGGGCTGCGACACCCATCACCCACCTTTCACACCAAAATTGTCGTGGACCCCACTCACTTTTCTAGATCAACTTTTCTTCTCTTTTCTAAGACTAAAAGGCCAATCTCTCTCCCATTTAATTACCATTCACGTAGCACTCACACACCCCCATATTTCACAATGTCAAACTTCTCTCTGTTAAAATAAAGATCACGGCCCCACCACAATTTCAACACTCACTCTTTTATTTCATTTCAACCTTCTTTCTCCTTCTTCCATCCTTTTTTTTACCTCAATTTCATACACACTCATACTTCCACTCTTTCTTCCACTTTTGACTTTTCAAACACTCATCTCTCACTCCCATCTCTTCTTTTCACGTAAACTAACACCTCTTCCATTTTATTCAACTTTTCAACCCCAAACTCCATATCCATTCCTTTCCATATCCATTTTATTCCTTTCAAACACTCATCTCTCATACTTCCTTTGCGTCCCGCCATGCAACCCCTTCTCCATCTCTTTCTTCTTCTTCTTTTTTCTTCCTTCAACCGTTATTTAAATTATCCTTCTTTGCTTCCAAAGACCCTTCAAGCTTCTCTCTTCATGGTTGTTGCTCCTCTTGCAGCACCTTTCTTTTTATTTGCCAATTTCATGTTCTTCCTTCATGATCTTATTATTCCCATGGAACCAAGCTTCTTCTTTCTTCACCATTCCATTAACCCCATGTACCCCAACTCACTAAAAAATTACTTCCACTTCACTCATTCTCATAACTCACTATTTTCTCTTCCAACAATGGGAGAGAACTTTCAATACCCTACTACCCACACTCTTGGTCAAAGAGTGTAGATAAGCATCCCACAAAAATATTATAATTCATACATGGTAATAAGGAAACAAGATGTACACAATATAACATGATTTTAAGTGTATCCATAAAACTTTTTCATACACATACATCACCCCCAAAGTGTCCAAAACATGTATACCCATTTTAAGAACAACACTTTTTGAAAAACCAACATGTAAAGTTCAAGGTATACCCATAACAACAGAAAAAAAATGAAAATCAATATATATATATATATACAACCCAAAGTAACCCCTTCACAACCCCATTTTGAAAATCCTTGAAAATAATCATTCTCCATACAACAACACATGAAACTAAATACAAAAAGAGAGAGCATGCATCAACATGTTAACTTTAATCCCAACACAAAAGAAAGAAAGCATGCATCAACATTATCCTGTTAGCTTCTACCCATCATACACCATATTATATCCCAAGTTAAACCCCTTACCTCTAGTTCCAAGCTAGCTTCCAAGGTTCTTGGGTTTCCTTCCTTCAATAGACTCCAAACTTTCACTCCCAAGATCTCTTCCTCTATGTCACGTCCAACCACAAGACTAGGGTGTCTCCTTCTTTCTCTCACCATGTGTCTCTCCAACTCACTCACGGTTTTCTCTCATTCTTTTCCACTTTCAACAAGCTTAGAATCCAACCATATTAACTTAAACTTAAACACTTTAAGAAGAACTAACTCTACACCTTACTAACCGTTAACCACCCTATTCTAGGTCACTCCCTTGGGCACCCTTAAGCCATTTCAGATTTTTCCCATTCTTAACTCCACATTAACACCAATAAAACCTCTCTTTAATGTGTGTAAATAGTAGGTTTAAAGTGTGCTTAAGTGTCTCCATAATATTCATTTATGTAGCCTACAATTTTTAATGCAATGGTTAACATCCCCAAGAAACTCCAAGGTCACTTACAAGTTTCCTAAGTCTAGAAATCATGTACCCCAACCCATGGTACGCGGAAAATAACCTAAGGTTAACGTAAATGAGAAAATAAGGAAGAAATCAAAACCCCTTGGACATTCATGTTGCTACACTAAAGTTAACCAACTTTTGTTTTGACTTTTCTCTCTCCATCCATACAAAGCAAATGCATAAACTAAAATAAAAGCTAGCCAAAAAAAATGGACCCATGTTGCAACGTTTCTTTTCTACGTGAATGAGCTTCAAGAATCAACTTTCTCTTTCCTCATTAAATGCATGAAACAGGGCCAAGTGCCTCTCTTTTCCCTCTTTCTTACCTCTCTTTTCCTCTCTTTTCTCTTTCGTAAATTAACATGAAAACAATTATTAATTTAATTTTATTCATCTCATTAAATGTTTCTTAACACCATTTCATAAAAATAATTTAAAATTTAATATCTCAAAATAAAATAATTAAATTAAAACATCGTTTTATTTATACGGGTCTTACATGAATGGTCTAGTAAAAAATATTCTTAATTGGCTATCTCAATTTGGTTACCTAGTACCAGTAACTTCTAACTAAGAGCTTGAATAAGCTTTAAATGACTACAACTTATGATTGGGTCTAAAACAAGTAATTGGGCCAATGGGTTTCGAGGTTGATGGACCCACATTAATGATAATTTACTATTCACTTTTTACATTAATTGAGATTTGACTTCAGAGGTTTGACCAAATTATTTACTTGAGCGTTGAAGAACCTTTTTGCAGAATCTCCTCCTTGTGGTAGCGTTTAAAGTGTTGGAGGACGAGAATCGGGTACTAGAAGATAATTACCTGACAATGTAGAGGATGGTCCGCGGAAGAGAGGTCTTTCTAGGATATATTTGGTTCTGAAAGAAAATTGGCACCTACCGTGGTGTTGTTTGTGAAGACTTGTGTGAAGAAGAGTACTGTGAGGACAATTGAACTTGAAGAAAATGGTGTCGACGTGAACAACAACTTCTGCTAAAGTTGGTAGTTCTATGGCTGACATTGCTACCATTTTCGCAAACTAAGCCAAAATGCAGTAGGAATTCACAGATTTTTGCAAGAGGAGACTGGAGGAAATGAATGCTCTGAGGGAGGAGAATGCTTGGTTGAGGAGAAAGGTAGAGGAGGACAAGGGGTTGGAAGGAGACAAAGAAACTGTTGACAACGCGACGTCTGCTTTGGGGACTGTTAAGGGTTTGACAAGTGTACCGAATCGTATCAAGTAATATAAAATGGTAAGACCAAGTATTGTTTCCCAAGAGACTCGTGACACCAAATAATCGTATAATATCTTAACTAATTAAGACTACAGAACGATTCCATTGAATGAAATTTAATTGTGATAAAAGTACACATAATAACTTGAATGTAAATTGATCTTTTGAAGCTAAAACAAGAATGAATGAATGGTATTAAGATGATATGAGATGATGTTGTTGTTGGTCTTAGATTTCACCTACTTAATTTTCATGCATATTAGAACTCATCTTCTTCATTAGAATGCTAATGTCACTTACAAAATTACTTAGAACCCAATTCCTCAGTGTAAAAAGCCTAGTCTTGATTATTAGACATCAATTCCTTGAAACCCTAATAATCAATTTCACATTAAGAAAAGAAGCTTAAGACAACCAAAGGGTCTATCTCTATCCCTAGATCATATTTCATTTAGGTGAATTCCTCCATATCATGGTTCATAAGCTATTTCCCAATAACAAAGAAATTCAATCATCAAGCTATGAATGGCCAAAAACATAACAAATATTAATAACAGGAGAAAATTACTAGCAATCAATGAAAGAAGCTTACTATATTCAAAACATGTTCAAATACATGAAGTTCAGAGGTTACATCTTTACCAACAACAAATGAATTTAGCTCTCCATTGTCATGGAGAACCTTGGCTCCTGCATGCCCAATCTTCCTCCAAAGGGTCGAAAATAGGGTTTCTGTGTTTTAGCCGTCAAAAGAAATTCACCCTACTGCGTAAAAAAGCCCTTAAATATATCAGAAGTGCCACATAAGCAAACGTCGTCGGCGTCCAGCGCCTTAGATGGGGTCCCAGACGTGTTGCGTGGCGTGTGGCTAGCGCTTAGCGCCCTGGACGAGGCAATCAGGCGAGACTGCACGAAGAACAGCGCTTAGCGCCCCTGAAGGTGGCACTCAGGCCTGTTGCGTGGTTAGTGGTGCTCAACGCTCCAAAAGACGGCAACCAGGCATGAGTGCATGGCCTCCAACACTCAGCGCCTCAGAAATGGGCAACCAGGCGTGGTTACGTGGCAGTAGCGCTCAGGGCCCCAGAAAAGGGTAACTGGGCATCCTTGAGCCTTCTGTAGCCTTCTATTATGGTGTTTTCGCTATCCCGCTTGGGTTCCAACTCCTTAATACTTTGATCCTCTTCCAAAACATACCAATAACCTACATAATTGAGCGAATTAGTGATGAAAATCATTAAGTATAACCTCGACTCACAAAATTTAACTAAAAACAAGAGTTTAAGCAAGCTTCAAGGTCAAAGAGAGTTGATTTGGTATCAAAGTTGCATCACAGATAATGGTAAAATTTACCGTTATCTAGGACCCTGTAAACTTGCCTAACTCACGAAGGAGAAAGTGAGTACTATCTAATACCGAGATCTGCTCATCCGCTACAGGTGATCGAGAGGTGTTGATATCTATTTGTGGATGGTATCATAGAAACACCTTTGCCTAAACATTAGGAAACCTTGGTAATGGATCAGTATGATGATACGACCAACCTCAATGAACATATCTTTGTGTACATGACACAGGTCAACCTTTACTCCACTAATGATTGTAATGTGCAAGGCTTTCTCCTCCACTCTTAAGGAGGTGACCCTAGAATGGTGGATCGACCATCCACCATATTCCATACATTGTTTCGATAATCTGACATAAGTTTTTAATACTCAATTCGCAATGAGTTATCCCCATGACTTTAATGCTCTTATGGTCGCTTTAGCAAGGTGGCCCTAAAGGTGAAAAATCTTAACCTAGAGGTTATGCTCACCTATATGATCACAACCCTACAACCGGGACCCTTTACTAACGACATGTGTATGACCCCTCTAACAAGTATGCAAGAGATAAGGTTGTGGGCCACCAATTATATCTGTCTTGAAGAGGTAGAGCAACACTAGACTTGGGTGCAACATTCGTGCAAACCGGGGCCCCACCACCTGAGAAAAAAGGGACATCCCCACTTGTTTAGATGAAGTTGCGTCGGGGCCACATTCAAGAGACGAAGGACACCCATTGTGAATTCATCAAATGGGATCCAAATGTGTAGGTGAAAGAATATATTAGTATAGGCATAGAAGAAAGAATTATTATAACTCTCCTTGTTGTGGCAAATGCAATCAATGGCGATGGCCTTATTCAATGACACAATATCCTCGGACACCCGATGCTTAAACGTATAGATGTTGTTTACCCAATTATGGAATGTTTAGGCCCATTTATAGTTTGATGTCTAAGTCCAAACTTCAGTATCAACCCAGTTATATCTCTCCCTGGCCTTCCAAAAGGTCTAGACACACTCCTTGAGGAGGATTTGTCCGAGTTTCTATAAAATTCTCGACACTCACCCCTAAACCTAGGGAGGATGAAATTCCCGAAGAAATAGACACCTTACTACCAAATTTGTTGTCATTAAAGGACTCGAACATACTTGATAAAGAAGACTGGGCACTTCACTTTAGAAAAGGAAAGTTTCTTTGGTAGACATAAAACAACAAGTAGGCTAGAAATTTTGAGTGGTGAATTATGGTTCACTCTTCCCTATAGCAAAATGATGATGGTTCAACTTCTTGGGGCACATTCGTTCCACGCAAGCCCTTGGACCTTACACTCCTTCATGAACTATAGTAACCTGAGGAGAAGTTGATGCTTTGATTTCTATGCCAACTTTGCCACCAAAGGTCACATTACTTCGTCATTAAAAACCCCCTTCAACATTTAAACCTCTTCGTCATTACGCTCCTTGAGGCTAGGGGGTTACTATACCCGTAGGGGTAAGGCCAAAGATAACAATTTTTCTTTGCAAAAGCTTCTATTACAAATATCGTAATAGAATACCGGGATCAGCACGTTGCTTCGGTCACACTGGACATTATGCACTCTTTATAGGCCTTGTAGTCATATAAAGATTGGGGGGCTAATGTACTAGGTAGGGCTAAAGGCCCTTTAACCTTTCCAGGTTGTTGAGATTGTTGATAAGGGAAGCACTGGTTTAGCTAAACCTTGCAATCTCATAGTGCTTCTATTTTTTGATGATGACAACACATTATTAATAACACATGTATTGATATGTGTTACATGTTCATTACTTTCATGTGTATGAATTCTTGAAGAACATGTTTGTGTGAATTTTGTCTATGTGTGCATACTCACTGCTTTCTACATGAGATATCATCTGTGATTGCATAACATATGTTTTGGAGAAGAAAACCACATGCACTTTGGTTGAACTTTTATTGTGTGGCAAAACTGCAAGTTTTAAGTCGACTTCATTATGAAGCAAGTCGATTAAAAGTTTTGACTTTGCACAGATTTTCAAAAACAGTGTTGTGTGTATTTTTGCAAAGAAAGATTTTCAAAACTGCATTGAAGTGACAAAGTCGACTGTATGCGCAAGCTACTCGAATTAGTTAGTTATGTTTTGAATTTCTGTTGATGCCTGTGAACTATAACGACTATATTTTGTTTCTTTGACTAAGCATTAATTGTTAGTCAACTGAATTAAATGTGCAATCAATTTAGTTGGTCTAAATGCTACTAAATGTTATAACTGTCATAACTATCGAACTAAAGTCGACTGTATTAGTAGCGTAGTCAACTTTGGGAGCGTCTGTTTTAAAGAAAACTATATATATACGTGATTATGTATTCTATAGAGACTTTTGGTAATTCTAACATTTTCATTGAATTGTTTTCAGATCTTGATCTCTGCTAGAAAGTGAGAAGTTCCAAGAACTCATCAAGAAGACTGTGGTGATCATTCTTTGAAAGAGAAAGTATTGGTGTGCGCTTAAGACTGCTTGATCATTCTGCAGAGAAGGTGTTCATACGTGATCAGATACTTCTCTCAATCTTGTGAAGATTGTGGCTACCATGTTGTGATTACAGGAAGAGGACGTGCTGCGTTCTGGGAACTTTGAGGATTGTTCAAAGTTGACAAATACTGCAGGAGAGGGGATATCTTGTTGTTGTTATTTGGGTGTTGTATGCCTATATTTTGGTTAGAGGGTTAAAGAGATGTTTTATATTTTGACGTGGAGGTCTCTATAGAAACCTTGTTGTAAAAACCTTGACCATTATATTGCATTTTCTTCTGGGTACAGGAAGGACACTAGATGTAGGCAGTTTGGCCGAACCAATATAAAAACTGTGTTTGAATCTTCTATCCCTTAACTATTTAATTTTCAAGTCGACTATATATTCTGCATAGTCAACTATTTTCCGCTGCACTTGATTTATCTTTCTCCTTGAGTTTCAAGAAAGTTTAGAAAGTTTTATACTTTACGAAAAAGATTTTGAAAAGACTCTGATTTTTTATTTTCACCAATTCACCCCCCTCTTGGTGTTGAAACTAAGCCATCCAACACAGGTAAAGTTTGTAGCCTTAAACATGATGGCATACCGGATATCGGGACCACATACCTCAATCTGGCTACCTTGTACCGATATCTTTTAACTGAGAGCATGAATGAACTTTAAATGGCTAAAGCTCATGGTTGTGCCTAACTAATTGGGTCAGTGGATTTCGAGACTAATGGGCCCATAAGAGTGTGCCCATCCAGTTGACACTAGTACAAAACGAGGATTCTAACACGGGTAATATGCTTCGATTTCCAGAAAACCGAGGCATAAGAAAATACGGTGGCATTCTTGTAATTTCAACGAACTTATAGGCCTCGGTTCAAAATTGACTGAGGGAGAAAAACATCTATTACCTCGGTTGCTTCATAAGTTAGGCATAAAAGCCTGTAAAATCCCATTTTAAATTTTTTTTGAACACTTTAGACATCGGTTAAGCAGATAATCGAGTCAGTATCCCTTGATATTTTCATTTTACCCTACTGCACTGTTCTTTTTCTTCTCATGCAATAGTGTCTTCCTTTCCCATCTTCCATGTGAGACGCAATCTACAACGACTACAAAAAGCAAACAGAGGTTGTGTTCGACCACTCCACTGGCGACATCGTCTGTGTTGAGATTGTTGATAGGGGGAACACAATAGTAGCTGAACCCACAATCTCTGTGATATTTATTTTTTATTATGACAACACATTATTAATAAAAACACAAGTGTATGTCATGTGTTATATATGCTTACTGTGAGATTTGTACAAGCATAATTGTGGACATATTGTGTTGATTATTGCATATTACTGTGTTTGAAATGTGATCATATCTGTGTACGCATAATATATGTTTTAGAAATGGAAAAACACATGCATTAAGCATATATGCATGACTTAATCGATTACAATGTTGTGTTAATCAATTAAGGTCCTTAGACAACTTAAGCTTTAAACTGTGGCATAACAACAAGTTTTAAATCAATTATGTTAGTGGTTAAATCGATTAAAACTCGTGTGTTTGTAAAAATATTTTTGAAGTGCGCTGTGGTGGATTTTGAGAAGAAACGTTTTCAAAAATATGCTAAGTGTTAAAGCTTAATCGATTACATGGATCATGTATTCCATTAAGTCTGTTAAAGATTTGAAAACTGTTTCATTGCTTGACATAACTGTCTCAACGATCATATTTTTAAATATGTTGACCAAGCATTTATTCCAAATCGATTACATTAATTGAGCATTCAATTAATTGCTTTGACTGTTGTTAATCTGTTATAATTGTGAACTGAAACCGATTAGATTAATAGCGTAATCGATTAAAATGCGTCTGATTTGACTTACTCTATATATAGACGCATGTTTTGAAATTCCAAAAAGACAATTGAGTTTAACAATGTTCATATCAGTTTCAGATTGAGCTTTGAAGTTTTATAGAAGTGAGAAACGCTACAAGAAACCAGAATTGTCGTGGTGAACAAGTCTTGAAGGTTTCTTGAGAAGCAAGATTGATTGATTCGTAAAGTCTGATCGTTCTACACAACAGAGGTGCTTACTGCTTGATTAGGAGCTTTTGCAAACGCTGAGTGTTGCTGGTTTCCCTATGGTGTATATAGGAAGCAGAACATGGTTCTTGACTTTGAGAAGGGTCTCAAAGGGGTGACTACAAGAGAGGATTGTTCTTGCTGCTGGTCTTTTTGTATTTGCCTATATTAGATTAGTGAGTTAGAGAGGTGATTTACATTTTGACATTGTGGTCGTTGTAAAGCCCTTGTTGTAAAAACTCAGATCTTTATAGTTGATAACGGTTGAAAAACCATTATTTTTATGCTTAATATTGATATTAAATGCACCCTTGTTGACTTAGAAACTTGCTTGGAATCATGATTTTGCTTTAGTTTTATGAATAGGATAGCTGAGGATATTTTTTGTGATTTTATCAATAAATTCCCTTGATTTTGTAGGTTTTTGGAATGATTTGAAAGAAGGGTTGAAGTATCAAGGGTTGCAGTGCAGAAAAGTTAAATAGAATGCAGAAAAGTCAACCAGTCAACCAGAAAAGTCAACCAGTCAACTAGAAAGTTAACCAGTCAACCAGATTAGTCAACTAGTTGACAAGAATGTTGACTAGAGCGCTGAGCGGCAGTTTTGGGCGCTGAGCGCCAATTGGCAAACCGCTGAGCGTCGTTTTTGAGCGTTGAGCGCTGGGGACGCGAGCCTAGACCTGTTTTCTGTGATTTTTATGATCTGTTTGGGCTTAGACTTGTTTTCTGTTATTTTTATGTCTTATTTAAAGACTTGGACACCCTAGGGTTTGTATTCTTTTGGCAGAAGAGGACGTCCAGAGCTATTTTACACTCCTTGGAGAAGATTTCTTGGATGCTTAGGTTCCATTTTATCATATCTAGGGTTTGCTTTTCCATTCTTTCATTGTATTTCATCTAGTTTCACCATGCCAATGGTGAACTAAACCCTTTGTTGTTGGGGAACAATGT
Source organism: Vigna reflexopilosa (assembly GCA_027742785.1). NCBI lineage: Eukaryota > Viridiplantae > Streptophyta > Magnoliopsida > Fabales > Fabaceae > Vigna > Vigna reflexopilosa. The sequence continues at coordinate 3,595,830 of CM050926.1, read as the reverse complement.
AATCATTTGAAACTCTCTTATATTGAAATTCTTGTTTTATTCATATGCTTGCATATGTTGTTATTATCAATTGTGGGTTCTTTATCTATGCTCTATGCTATTATCATTTAACTCATTTGATAAATAGATGTTTGCCTTTGTCGATACGGGGACGTACGAGGAAGTCATGAACTGATAAGGAATTCCTTGATCAACAAATACCACCTAGGGATAAGGGGGTAGGACGATCAATTGTATTTTGCTTTTGTGGTACTTGCACTGCTAATTACTAGGGGAGACTAGGGATAGTAAGCCAATAATTAGTAGTAGGCTCTTCTCGCCAAGGGATCGGGTTTAGGGTAGACTAAGAAAGTTTGCATGACAATTAGATAATAAAGCGAATTTATTAAGAATAGTAGATATAAGAGAGTGGATAAGATGAAATTGTAAACCCCAACAAATCCATTCATCCATACCTTTTTCTTGCAAATTGAATCAATTGCATTTGCATGTTTACTTTTTGTTTTTGCATTTAAACCACAAATTAATTTTTTTTACAAGTTTTACGATATTGTTTTACATGAAAGATAAGGCCTTTGAGTTCTTTGGGAGAACGATTGATGGGTTGCCGCAACCCACACAAATTTAATGTGCAATTTAGAAATGCAGTATAGCTAGGAAATGATTCCTAGGTCGTCTCTCAAGGACCAATTTTGCGGTTCAAGAATTATGTCAGACACGAAGTGGGGGGTTTGTGAAAACGTTTGTGACTGCAGTTGAATAAAATTAAAACACAGATGCAACTAATAATTAAACATAGATTTAAAAATGGTTTCAAAGACAGAATAAAAACAGTCGTTCATTAACTTAATTACAATGTTTCCAATCACAGATCAACAAAATAAAGTTCCGACTCAAACCTCTAATCCAACAAAGTTAACCAACTAAGCGAAGGTTAACCATGGTTTCATAAAAGCGAACTAAGCGGACAGAGTGTTAATGTCAAATCTAATTTACACCATGCAGTTACATCAACTAAGTGAAGATGTAACACCAATTGGGCAACTAAGCGTATACCCAATTGCAAGTGCAAACACAGATTTAATATTAACCAAGTCAGAGTGCAAATACAGTAACAATTCAGAAATCTCAAGGAAACATCATAATATAACTAATGACCAACTGAATTAATTTAAGCTACCATGGAAAAACGGAAACCACACACCAAGACACAAATGCCGTGAGCTACCAAGTGATTGTTGCAAAAAGTGCTTCAAACCAAAGGCTAAATGAAAGATACTTTGGGTGCTTCAACCAAGGTGCCATGTAAGCAAAGTCAAAGGAAATAAATCATAAAGCATTCTCCTCTTCAATCCAATTCACGGCAATGCAACCAAGGGTGAACACCAAAATGGCAATATTCCTTCTATGGTAAATGTGTCTCAACATGTGCTTGTCCAAATCGGGTAAAAATTAAATGCACCATTTTCTCTCACTTCCAACCTCATTTTCGGTTTCTCCACCAACACAAACATTCAAATTGCTTTCTCCATTTCTCATCACCGAGAATGCACCAAAGAAACAAAAGTTCAAATTGCAAAATAATACAAGAACAACAAACCCAAAGTCTATCTTCTTCAATCCAACTTCACACTCTCTTTTCTTCAAACTTTTGACAAAAACAAAATCAAATCCCTAGCTTTCCTTGCAAAACCGTCTAGCCATCATCTACAAACACAATGTTCTAGCTCATAATTTACTTCCAACCATCAAAACAAAAGCACAAGAAGAAAATAGTTCAAACCTCAAACACCCATGCACCAACTCAAGCTTTCTTCACTACAAAACTCAACAAGAACTTCATTTTCGTCATCCAATCCAAGAAAACTAAAAGGAAGCCAAAAATACTGTAGCAAAGGAGAAGCAAAACTGAAATAAACCTTCATTCAAACCAATGAACCACCATGAAAATGCAAGCACCACCCTTCAAGCTCATGCTCTCAACTTTCAAGAAGAAGTGAAGGGAAATGAGTATGGTTCTCACTTCCACCAAGCAGAGATAAACAAGATTCAAGCAAGAGAAGAAGAAAAATGCATCCTTTTTCATTCAATAGTTGAAAATCGTGGCACACCCAAGCTCTCCATGAGAGTGTTCATACAAAACCCTAAGCAAAAAAAATGTAAAGTGTGCTAGCTATGAAATGTTCGGCCTTCTAGCTACAAATGCCGAGAATCCTTCTAAAATGGTGGGGTCCACCACTAAAGAAACCCTAAGGTTTTTGCCAAGTGTCCCACACATTGGGCTTCTACAAAATTGCCACTAAAAAGGGCCCAATACATAAAATCCTAATGAAAGTTTCTAGAAAACTAAGTTACAACTTAATTAAAATTGAAATGACTAAATGAAGATTCTTTAATGACCACGCCACCTCCTAATGCTCCAAAAGATGTTTCCAAAATTTCCCTGCAACTAAAAATGCAATTAATCAGCTCAGAAAATTCAAATTAGCGAAAATACGAATTTCCGATCAAAATAAGCAGAATTAGGAAAAACGGGAAAATAATGGACAATTAAACACAATTCCCTGATTTATTTAAGTGCAATAAACTAAATATAGTCAAGAAAATATCAACTCATCAACGATATTGGGTTTAACAATTACATTACTTGATACGATCTGGTACACTTGCCAGGGGTTTAACAAGTGTTTGGCGCCGTTGCCGGGGACTCGTGGTTTAACTTTTCGAGTAGTGTAAATTGATTAAATTTGACTTGATTTTATGTTGATTTTTATTTTTGTTCTAATAAATGTTGTTTAGGGTTTTGTGCCTAATGTTTGCAGGATGCAGTTTGGACAATAATTTGATTATATGGGCACTCAATTCTACCAAAATGATTTCAACCACTGGTGGGAACCTCACTCACTCAGGGAGTATACAAATGCTGACGAACTTCTTCAGAGCATCATGAATATGGAAATATACCATGTCAAAGGTGTATAGGAGAATATGAAGAGTAATGAACTCTTTTTGCAGGACATGGATACAAGTTTTTCTTCTACTAGGAGCATGGAAGAGATGCAACAATATTACTGGCAGCAACAACTCTCTTTATCAACAGAAACATGGGAGGATGAGCAACAACTATGTCATCAGTTAGCTAATTTGACAGAACAAGTCAAGAGCCTTAATGAAAAGTTCGACAAATTTTTGAAAAAGTATGATTCCAAGAGCTATGAAGTTACTCTCAGGAATTTGGAGACACAAATTGATAAGGTTGTTGATGAGGAGAAGATAGAGAGATAGGTGAAAAAGATAGAAGAGATAGAAACAGATAAGGTTGTTGAGGAGAAAAAAATGGAGAAAAAGGAGGAGAAGATTGAGGAAGAAAAGATAGAGAGATATAGAGGAAGAAGAAACAGAAAAGTTGAGTAAGGGAGAGAAAGATGAGGAGAAAGAAAAAGCAGTGGTTGAGAAAAAAGAAAAAAAGAAAAAATATGTGAAAATAAAGAAGAAAATAAGAAAAGAGAAAAAGAGAAAGTTGAGGGGGGAGATTAAGAAAAAAAGGAAGAGAGGAAAGAAGAAAAGATCATATGCAAAACCCCTTCCTCATCAAAAGAAATATCATAGGAAAGAAAACAAGTTTAACTACTTTATTGAAATCTTCAAGAAATTGGAGATTAAAGTTTCTATCATTGACACATGGAAACAAGTGCTTGGTGTTTTCAACTTTTTGAAAAAATTCAGCAGGAAGAAGAAAAAGAAAAGAATATCAAGCAAGGAGAGTATTTTTCTATTTTTTTTATCTTTCCGTTTTAATTTTTCTGTTTTTATTTTTCTGTTTTTATTTTTCTGTTTTTATTTTTCTGTTTTTTTATTTTTCTGTTTTTATTTTTCTTTCTTTATTAAAAAAACGAAAAATAAAATAAAATAAAATAATATCTTTTACTGGTTTTTTTTTAAATATCTTTTTCTGTTTTTTATTTTTCTTTCTTTATTAAAAAAACGAAAAATAAAATAAAATAAAATAATATCTTTTACTGTTTTTATTTTAAAAAATATATATCTTTTTCTGTTTTTATTTTTCTGTTTTTTTTAAAAAAAAATTAAGAAAAACGAAAATTAAAATAAAATAATATCTTTTACTGTTTTTATTTTTTTGGGTTTTACCGGGTCAAGCTAATGACGTTAAAAGAGCGCTTACTGGGAGGCAACCCTGTTTCTAATTTTTTTAAATTATTTGTGTGGTGTGAATTTGATTTTATTTCTTGTTTGAGTTTTTAGGTTAAATGTTGCTTCTAATAGCAGTGATGATAGCATCTATTGATGGATGCTTCTACAACATCTATTGATGGATGTTGCTATGAAAGAGGACAGTGAATAGACATCTACTGATGGATGTCACTGACAACATTTACTGATGAATGCCACTGAACTAGCATCTACTAAGGGATGTTAGAAGATTTAGGTATCTACTGAAGGATACCAGGAAGGTACACCTACTGATGGGTGTTGGTAAGGATTACACTTACTGATGGGTGCTAGAAAGATTTTGGGTCAGGCTCGTGACGTTAAACAAGCGTTACCTAGGAGGTAACCCAGTTTTCTAAACTTATCTTTTTAATGCTTTATTTGCTTCTATTTTTAGAATAGGGTGTGATGTACTTGGTTGGACACTATATCTGATGCAGTGGTTTGATATTGATATTTTTACATGATGGGTAATGCTTGATGATGCTTTGATATTGATGATATTGAGAATGTGCAGAATATGCTGATATACAGGTGGTGGTTCACAAGCTGTGTGAACAGATGCATTGTGATTTTGTGATTGTGATTATGAGGCTAAGCAAGGTATTTGATTGAATGATTGGAATAAGCTTGTGTGAGGTTTTTGAGCTCCAGAGTTCTTATTGATATATTTTCTATCTACTGGAAGCATAAATGGTTTTGCCTAAGTTTCTATGATTGATTGAATTGCATGTATGTGTCACATGATCAAGGCCATTTTTGATAAGCCCTTTTCTAAGCCAAAAATCTCGTCCCACATGAAAAAGAACATCTTATGTTCTACCCTTTTTTTTGAACCTAAGCCTTAAACAGGATGAAAACCCTTGCTTTGAAAATCTTTGCCTTGAGTTAGGTTGAGAAATATTTTTGGGGTATTGTTAAAAGTTCAAGTTTAGGGTTGTTGGGAGAATTGAAAAAGAAAAGAAAAGTTAGACATTGAGCTTATGTGTTGAAAAGAAAATGCATGAGAAAAGATGAAAAAGATAGAAAAAGCAAAGCATGAAAAGAAAAGCTCAATGTGAAGAAAAGGGAAAGTTGGGAATGAGTGAGATTGGTAAAAAGAGAGTTTGTGCTTGAACCATGATTATATATAACTCTCTTAACTCAAGGGTTTTGTGATCTAGAAAAACCAATTTTCTTTGTTAGCCCAACCACATTATAAGCTTTGAAAAGTCCTTGTGATGACATGTGTATGTGATGATGTTTGATTGTGGCAAATGAAAGGCAACTTTGTTCTATGTGACATGTGGATAGTAGAGGGAAGGAGTGACTTCTAAAACACCTTTGAGTGAAACACTTGAGTGAAACACTTTATCTGGTGAGGATTGATTCCATAATTCATGATTATATCTATGCTTAGCTAATTAATCATTCATGAGAATAACATATGTTGGAAGATTATGTGATTGTGTGAACACCATGATGAGTAATTTGAATCAAAAGCATGTGCACATCTTGACTAAATTATATTGATGAGTTGATTTGAGTGATTACTTATCTGGAAAGAAAGGTTTTGGAATAAGTTGAACCATTGTGATGATTGGTGGAAGATTAAGTTTCATCTTCTTTGCTTGAGAACAAGCAAAGTTTCAAGTTTGGGGTTGTGATAACGGTTGAAAAACCGTTATTTTTATGCTTAATATTGATATTAAATGCACCCTTGTTGACTTAGAAACTTGCTTGGAATCATGATTTTGCTTTAGTTTTATGAATAAGAGAGCTGAGGATATGTTTTATGATTTTATCAATAAATTTCCTTGATTTTATAGGTTTTTGGAATGATTTGAAAGAAGGGTTGAAGTATCAAGGGTTGCAGTGCAGAAAAGTTAAATAGAATGCATAAAAGTCAACCAGTCAACCAGAAAGTCAACCAATCAACTAATTCACCATAATGTTGACCAGAGCGCTGAGCGGCAGTTTTGGGCGCTGAGCGCCAGTTGGGAAACCGCTGAGCGTCGTTTTTGAGCGTTGAGCGCTGGGGACGCGGGCCTGCACCTGTTTTCTCTAATTTTTATGATATGTTTGGGCTTGGACTTGTATTCTGTTATTTTTATGTCCTATTTAAAGACTTGGACACCCTAGGGTTCCTATTCTTTTGGCAGAAGAGGACGTCCAAAGCTATTTTACACTCCTTAGAGAAGATTTCTTGGATGCTTAGGCTCCATTTTATCATATCTAGGGTTTGCTTTTCCATTCTTTCATTGTATTTCATCTAGTTTCACCATGCCAATGGTGAACTAAACCCTTTGTTGTTGGGGAACAATATAATCTTTTGAAACTCTCTTATATTGAAATTCTTGTTTTATTCATATCCTTGCATATGTTGTTATTATCAATTGTGGGTTCTTTATCTATGCTCTATGCTATTATCATTTAACTCATTTGATAAATAGATGTTTGCCTTTGTCGATACGGGGACGTACGGGGAAGTCATGAACTGATAAGGAATTCCTTGATTAACAAATACCACCTAGGGATAGGGGGTAGGACGATCAATTGTATTTTGCTTTTGTGGTACTTGCACTGCTAATTACTAGGGGAGACTAAAGATAGTAAGCTAGTAATTAGTAGTAGGCTCTTCTCGCCGAGGGATCGGGTTCAGGGTAGACTAAGAAAGTTTGCATGACAATTAGATAATAAAGTGAATTTAATAAGAAGAGTAGATATAAGAGTGGATAAGATGAAATTGTAAACCCCAACAACTCCATTCATCCATACCTTTTTCTTGTCAATTGAATCAATTGCATTTACATGTTTACTTTTTGTTTTTGCATTCAAACCACAAGTTAATTTTCTCTACAAGTCTTACGATATTGATTTACATGAAAGATAAGGCCTTTGAGTCCTTTGGGAGAACGATATTGGGTTTACCAATTATATTACTTGATACGATCTGGTACACTTGCCAGGGGTTTACCAGGAATGCTAGGAATTGTATGAACTGGTAATTAGGAACATGCTTATTTACCTAGGGATCAGGTTTAAGTGATTTAGTGAGGGACGTTGGCATTAATGCATAAAGAAGAATTCTTATATACATGAGAGGGAACTTGGTGAAGTTTAACCCCAACAACATATCCATCTCATATAAATCAACCTCCGTTCATCTCTGTGCTCCTTTGCCATTGATCAATTGCATTTTATTTTATGTTATTATTTTTGCCCAAACCTAATTATCTCTTTTTATTTTTAAGTCTTAATTAATCGTGTTTTCACATAATTGTTCAGCACCGAGAGTCCTTTGGGATACGATACTTGATCTTACCATTTTATATTACTTGTGCGACTCGGTACACTTGCCAATTTACCCCAACAAAAATCATACCACATGTGCCAACCAAAAGAAGCAAGAAATGACACTAAAGGCAAAGCTTGCGGATTGAAGGAGCTGCTGGAATCAGCCTTGCGCCCAGCCAAGAAACTCCACCGCCCAGCCATTTTCAAACCATCAAAATAAGCATTGAACACGTGATAAATGGGTTTGGCATGGAGTTTGAAATCCACGTGGGTTATGCATCTTCAGCACATGTAATTGCACATTCACGTAGCTTCCTCTGCACGACTCATTGCTCTTCTCCATCTATAAAAGAGAAGCTTGAGCTCTTGTAAAACTCAACTTGAATGAAATTAGTGTTATGCTGTGGAATTGAATCCAGCTGCTAAATCTTCAAGTTCAAACATTAAAGCTACTTTAGTTTGATCTTCCTCTAGCTCCTTTCCCATTTCGAAAGCTTTCTGAGTTAGAAATCTACCTCCACACTCATCCAAACATAGTCATACATTTCCACAAACACCTTCCATGCACTATTTCATCAACTCCGTTCTACATCTCCGCTGCATCATTCTGTCCGAGGAGCCACTCCATTCTTGAAGGTGGAGGTCGCTTCCATCAGATTTGGCCAAAATAAACCTAGCATATAGATATGAAAATAACATATGTAGATTCAATATTGTTTACGATATCATTATTCAAAGAATAGTGACCAGCTAAGAATCAAATTATTTCAATGTTTCAATTAAAAATTGAAGGTAGTAAATAGATGCAACTCGGGTTGGAAGTAAAGAATTATAATGAGCGAGATATATAGGGAGAGCGAGACACAGAGAAAGAATTCAGAAGCCTTAATAATGTTAAAAACATGAGCTGTTGAGGTATTTATACTCTTGAGGTCTTTGTAAATAATTGGAATATGTAGAAAGTAGAATATGTTTATGAATTTCTTCTATTAATCATTGCCTCATTTTTTTCTAATTTTAAAGTCATATTACAAATTTCATTACCGAGTTCACATCATTCATCTTCATTACTCATCTTTTACGCTGTGTTCACTTCAAGGGAAAAGACTGTTTATGAGGAAAAGCGAGTGCTGATTTACGAGATATTTGTTGTTTGTTTACGCTGATTTGCGAGGAAAGAAATGCGTTGATTTGTGAGATGAGAGTGTTTTAACCATCTCGCTATGTTGAGGAGATTTATGCTGATTTACGTTCAAATAACATATCTGCCCTTTGATATTTGTAATCTTGTTTTATGATTTGTATGTGGTTGTTGCAGGTCGGAGGCATATGCTTGAGATGAAGACAAAGAACTGGGTTGATTGATGACGAAGAAAAAGCTTCATGTTGAGGAGGTTGATGGATGAAGATGAAGAAAGCTTGAAGCAGCCATTGAAGAAGAGTTTGATGTTCTTCAGGGCGTGTATTCGGTTCCACAAATGGGGTATCCGGTTCCAGTGGTGAGGATAAAATTCACATCTTTTGTATTCAGTTCCATATAAAGTGTATCTGATTCCACTGCTTTGAACAAATTCCACACAACCGCGTATTCGGTTTCTCCCGTGTTGTATTTGGTTACAGCTCTTATATCAAGTACGAATCATACACCATTTTAGTTATTTAATTCCTTGCCCTTATCAATAATCGGATAACCATGAAGTGAGGATATTAACTACAAAATGAAAGCTAAAAATTGTGTTCTTCTGGTTCAAAATACTTAGTTTAAAGCCCGCTCACCTTTCAGCACTTGAATCTGCATAAACCTTTACAAAGAAACAATTGAAGATGCCAAACCCACATCTTCTTCATACTTCTCCTGGTTTCTTGCTTTGTTCAATGCCAATTCCGAACAGAAAAAAAGGTTGAGACTTGTATTCGGTTCTACAAAACTTGTATTCGGTTCCAATGATTGCTTGAGCTGAGTGTGTATTCGGTTTGTGGGTGCGTTATTCGGTTCTCTTGCATTCTTCCTCCCTCGCATTGATTCGTTACCAAAAGCGTGTAAACCTTCTTCGTGGTTGTTGTTGTTATTGGTTAGTTAACTATGCCTATTTTGGTTTAGAAATTATGAATAATACTATTGAAAGGCCACTAAATGGAGACGTAGAGGATGATGACAATGATGATGGTGCAGACCTTGAAGCCTGGGAGAAAACTTACGCAGAAGATAGGTCATGGAAGGCTTTGCAGGAGGTTGAATCTGGACTTCTTCGCCCCAATGATAGTACAACCATTTATCATGCTCAGTATTGCATATGCCTTTGTAACCTTGCTACCACTACTGCTACTTCACGTATATCAGTTACATGTATATCCTTTTAATCACATATTGTATATATTATAAATATTACAAATATATTACAATTAAAAATAAATTCATTTTACTAAAATAATTTTTTTGTACAATATTAACATTAATTTTAATAATTAATGTTAATTTCTTACTTTTTATAAACCTTTTTACAATCAAATATAACATTAACAATTATCATTTTATATTACATTAATAATTAAGGGCATTTTGGTAATCTTCAATTTTTATCAATTAAACAATTTTTTTATTTGTCACATCAATCAAATTCTACACTGATTTTCATAAACTTTACTTCCAAATCCACTCTCATTTACCTCCAAATCCACTCAAATAAACAACAATTAATTCACTCTCAAATTCCCTCAAATCCATCTACTCACTCTCCCCCAATTCCTCTCCCCCAAGTGAACAAAGGCTTACAATTTTATTTAATTTGAAAACTTTATCATATATTTCTTAATATGTATTCTCTTATTAAACAAAATTCACATAAAGTTCACAAAAACAAATAACGAATTTCTCAATTTTTCTCATTGAGTGTATCATTGAATTTAATTTTGGGTTTAATGTCTCGGTAGGTCCCTATTTTCGGCGTAAATCTCAAATAGGTCCATTTTCTTTTCAACATCTCAATTGAGTCTTTTTTGTGTAAAATTGAAGCAATTAGAGGCCTGCCGTCAAATTGGACAAACGAACGTTTAAGTTTGGGTTACGTGGCAAGGTTAGGGTATTCATTAATCTGACGTGGCATTAAAAATGAATTTTATATTAAAAATTTGGATTGCACAGATATGGATTCAAATTTAGGGAAGGACAAAGTGGGCAAAATCTAAGAATTTAAATGCAGCCCTTGCAATTCAAAAAAGCAAATGAGATTGGGAAAAAAATTAAGGCTTTTGAGAGAAAAAGAAAGCGTTTGATTCGATTTGAAGCGCAGGATTCGTTTGTGAAGAACATCGGAGCATTGGTAGTTTCTTCACCTTTTCCCTTATCGGTTGGAGCGTTGGCAGTTTCTTCAGCTTCCTCAAGTTATGTAAGCAGCTCTCCTTCAGTTTCTTCGGCTTCTGGCACATCGACTTCAAAACCACTGGGTTCTTTTTCATTTACCAAATCTTTAGCGCAACTGTTCTTAACTGTGACGACCACCACGACTTCTATTGTGGGAGCACCTTTTGTCAGTACAGGATCATCTTTTACAGGATTTGGCATAGGAAGCACAACATCCAATGTTTCGCTTGGGACTAGATTTTCCTTTGCATTTTTTACAAGATTTGGCCACAGCTTCTACCGCTACTACTTCTGCATTTGGTGGGCTGTGCAGTTTGAATCCATTTAAAAATATCTGTTTATATCATCTTTACTGCTATCTTTAAAGTGTATGAACTGTTTTTGTTGTTAAATTGGAGATTCATTTGTGATTTACGTTATTTTCTTTTGGATCAATATGGGACAGGACATGCACTTTAGATATTGTCTACTTTACCCTTCCCAAAATATGAATCTATATATGTGAAATCCAAATTTTTAATATAAAATTTATTTTTAATGCCATGTCAGATTATAGAATAAATTGACCCTGCCACGTAACTCAAATTTAAACGGTCATTTATCTAATTTGAAAGCAGACTTCTAATTATTTCAATTTTACATAAAAAAAGATCCAATTGAGACATCGAAAAATTAAAAAACCTATTTCAGATTCACGCCAAAAATAAGGACTTACCGAAACATTAAACCTTAATTTTACAACTACATTCTAACACTTCGTTTTTATATAAACTACATGTGTCTCCGATCTCAAAACAATTTTGGTCAAGATGGATACACTATTAAACAAAAGTTCCTTCTGATATTTAAAATACATTTGAAGTTTAGAAATTTACTTTGGCATTGGCTACGCTAATAATAAATGATTTTGAAATGCTTTTGACCAAATTAAATAATACATTAATAAATAATAAATAAAATAATGACTAGCATTCAATTTATAAGGACAAATAATTTCCATTTAACATTATTTAACCGATAAATTTCAGTAAATTATTTTAATACTTTTGTCTCATCCAACTTTAAATTATATTAACCATTTCCGAATAAAACCATTCAAGATTTAAAATCTTTTGTTGCATTGTGCATTAAAGTGACCTACTTTCAAAACCTCATTATTATGCCACACTCTCCTCTCATGACACCATTCTCAAAATCTTTCACTTTCAGTTTCTTTGAAAATACAAATCTTTTTCTTTGAAAATACAAAAGTCAACTTTATTAAGACTATTTTATCCATATAAAAGTTATCAAATAAAACGATATTAAAACACTTTTTTCGACTATAAATCCTCCACAAACACAGTTTCACACCCTCACAACAACATCCAACACTACCATGAAGCGATCCACAAGGAAGCCTGTGGGAAGGCCCCCAGGGTCCAAGAATAAGTCAAGCTCCAGCACTCAACCAGTGTCCCGACCTCTGGAGCCCTCCATGAAGGTCTTTTCTTTTAGGGTACCCCCAAATAGGGACATCATGGAGTTCATCTTGAACATTGCTCATAATGGTCATGTCAGTGTGGCCATCATTAGTGCCTCTGGCACAGTCAACAATGTGACCCTTCAAAATTCAACCATGCAGCATGGTCCCTTCACTTTGCTCTCCCTTGCTGGTTCCTACTTATACAACAACCTCTATACCCTTTACCCTGGAGCCACCCCTCCCTTTCCCCTATCTTTCACCATCAACCTCTCAACCCCTAATGGCCACATATTCGGAGGTGTCATTAGTGGTAGCGTCATTGCCCGTCAAGATGTTAAACTCACCGTCTCGACCTTCAAGAACAGTGGTATCCTCAAGTTTCCTCCAGATCTCGATAACAATCAAAACAATAACATCAACACTACCACCAACAACAACACTGAATGATGTCGAAGTGACTACATAGGAACGATGACAACAAAAACATGAACTCAAGGAAGACCTTGTTTTGTTGTAGTGTGTTTTAAGGAGTGGAATTAGACGACGGTTCTTTATAATTTATTTCCGTGTGTTGTTTCTGTTGGGTGAAAAGTTAAGCACCAATTATTTGTATCAGTTTAATTATCTGTTCTAAATGATGTTCATTTTTTTATTAGTAATTTCTTTCTTTTTAATTCATTTAATTCTCTTTCTGCGATTTCTGTGTAAAGAATGTGAAATCTGAAAACCAAAGATCTTCTGTAAAGGTGAAAGTTCAGAATTTTTTGATAAAGATGGTTTGGAATTGGTGATGGAAACATAGTGTTTTGATAGAAGAATCAAGAGTGATGATGCAATGAATTAAATAACGGAAGATATGGTTCCGATGATGGTTACAATCTGTGTCATTATAGCTAAAATCGAAATTTTAAAAATCGTAACATCTTATTATTTAAAGGGCAATAATAACACATATTTTTTTTATAACATTTTGACTCATGTTATTTTTTTTTATTAAATTAGAATATTATCAACATAATAACAAATAAATAAGAAACTAATGGAAAATAATATGTATACTGTATTAAAATGTTGCCAAAAAATCTAAGTCAATATTTTTTTTCTTCTAAATTTTATGAGTCTTTCAGTTTTCTAACTATAATTTTAATTCTAACTACTTAGCACTTTATTTATCATACTGCATGTATTTTCTTGAAAAATTTGTTTAATATGATTTTTCATAAAGTAGAGAAACTAAATTAGTATATTTAATTAGAGAAGAGATATAAATTTTTGAAAATAATGATATATTTAACTCAAATATTTATTCTATCGAACTCTATGTAAAAAGGAGTTTAGAAATTGTAGTTCCACGTACGTCAATTTCGTTTATTAATCATTACCTTTTGTTTCCTACTTTTTAGTTAATTTTAAATATCTTTAATGTGTTTTGGACCTTTAAGAAAATTTCGAGTTTCTGGAAGATGAAAGGTTCTATGGTGGGTTTTCAGAAGGTTTGCAAGGCCTCGGAGCTCAATAATGATATATTTAACTCAAATATTTATAATATCGAACTCTAGGTAAAAAGGAGTTTAGTTTAGAAATTGTTGTTCCACGTACGCGAATTTCGATGATTAATCATTTCCTTTTTTATTTCTACTTTAGTTAATTTTAAATATCTTTAATGTGTTTCTGACCTTTGAGAAAATTTCGAGTTTCTGGAAAATCAAAGGTTCTATGGTGGTTTTTCAGAAGTTTTGTCAAGGCCTCGGAGCTGAATACTGTTGGCTTGTGTGTGTGAACGTTGAATTATATTTAAAGTTACCTACTCTTTATTATATCTTTAATCGTCCATAAATGTGACTTGTTTTTTAATTAAATCTTTAATTCTTTAACATTTTCATGTGTTCCGTATTTAATACCTTATTAATTATTACTTTATTATTTCTAGAAGAAGACTTATTAATTATATTTAATAATATTATTCAAATAAATATAAATCTATCTTGGTAATATAAATTTATGTATAAAATATGATTTTGTGTCAACTTCTATAGTCAAATTGCATCATATCAAGATATATACGATAAAAAAAACATTTTTTTATGTCAAATTCATATGTAATGTAATTGGTTTAAAACAACATGACATACGTTAGATAAATAATTGGTTTAAAACAACATGAAAAATAAATTCATAACTTTCATTGAGATCATTTTACGCTATTTTCATTTGTTAAAAGAGTATTCTGAGATTATTAAATAATTCTCTCAAAGGTTGTGTTGTGCTCCTCAAATACTTTTGTATTGTTTGTGCTATGCTCTTTTTTAGTAATATCTTTATTTTTCAAACTGCTAGATTGCAATTTATATCTTCTTAAGTATGCAAGAGTTGATTTAGTTGATTTTCTCTTGGTATGATACAAGGTAGGACATATCCTGTATTCAAGAGTTTATATATGTGTTGTTTGTTATCTTATGTGTGTTTTTCTTATGTTGGGTGCTTGTATAAAGCATTTAAAAACAATGAATTTCAATTATTTAAGGTTAAAATCATTAAGGTTGAGTGTAAGATGAATGATGATTTGAATTCGTATAAATTTTTATTTTATTTTTTTCTTCTTTTATCTTTTTTATGTTGTTAATTGATAATCTTCATCAATCTTTTTTTTTAATTAATTGTATTTTGAAAGGAATCAAGTTTTTTAAAGCACTTAAATAAAGGATAAAATTTTCAAAATGTTTTCAAAACCAATTCACCAAGTTTATGTTTTAGCTTATAGTCTCACATTCTTTTCTAACATGAAGCACACCAACATGTGTCTTCTTCACAATCCATTCCAGAATTAGCTAAAGCAACTAAGTAATAGATCTACTTGGTGTGCTTTTTCCTCCCTCTAATATGCCATAATCCTGAAAAAAATAAAAATGGCACTAATTGATTTTGACAAATAAATACATTATAATATAATAAAAGAATAAAAGTAATATATTAAACAAACACCTATTATATATATGTTTTATTAAATCCCTTTACCATGATTATTTCAAAATGCAAACATATCATTTACTTTATTGTCATTCATTTTATTGTTCATTATGATAACAATTTTTCGTGTTTTATAAATGAGCTTTCACAAATATCGAGAAAGTTTTTCTCTTGAGTTTCTTGCGTGTGTTTCTTTCTTTCAAGATCACTAATACTTTTTTATTATAAGAATTCTTGACATAAAATATTTGTCTATGACATGATAAAAGGTGTGTCCTTGTACTCAACATTGTTTAGATTCATTAAAATAAACCTTAAATAATTTGTATGCACACTTATAAAAAAAATGTCAAAAATAAAAGGAAAAAAGCATTCTACATGTAATGGTTACAAAATGGACTAGCTATTAAAATTATTATACATTTAAATTATATATATTTTGGACAAGATTTACTTACATACGGGTATTGAATTTGAAATCATTGGTTGAAGATTGTTGAAATGACAAAAGAAAAAAAAAAAACTAATTAGCGCATTTGAATTAAGTAAATTATTACCTGTTTCTAACTTGTTTGAATATCATCACAAACAATAGTTGTCATCCACTACATAACATAATAATCACACTTATACGATCTAGTTTATGTATTACACTCGATATATGTCAACACAATTAAGTAATTAGGAAAGAAAAAGAAACAGACAATTATAATTGGACCATTATTGCTAACCTATAGAGACATCTGATAATTGTTGAAAAACAATTATTTTCATGCTTCATTTGAGATTAAAATACAACCTTCAAGGCTTAGAATGAGCTTAAAATCAAGCAAAACACGTAAGTTGAGTCAGTTGAGAGTCAAAAGTTTTTTCTAGAGGTATTATGCTTGTTTTGCATTGTTTTGCAGCGTTTTTGATGAATATGAAAAATGGATTAAAGATGGAAGGTCTTAGACTCAATAAAGAAGAAGAAACATGAAGAAAAGAAGAGTCTAGGAACTGCCCAGCGCCAAAATCCAACGCTGGGCGGCCAAATGCGAGGGGTAGCCACTGTTTGGGGCCCAGGCGGTAAAGCCAGGCGGTTTTACGGTATGAGGCAAACCGCCGGGCGGTACAACTCACCGTCTGCTGGGCTTGGGCCTAAATTTTGTGACGCTCCTCAGCTATAAATAGCCCTAGTGCGAGTTTAGATGTATTCTTTTGACAAGAGGGGGCGACCAGACCTAGTTTTCACTCCTTGGAGAAGATCTCTTGGATGCTTAGGCTCCTTTTTATCCAATCTAGGGTTTGTTTTTCCATTCTTCCATCATTTTTCATCTAGTTTCACCATGGCAATGGTGAACTAAACCCTTTTGTTATTGGGGAACAATGTAATCTTTTGAAACTCTCTTTTATTGAAAATCTTATTTATTTATATGCTTGTCGTATGCTTTGATTATCAATTATTGAGTTTCTCACCTGCGCCTAATGCTTTTATCGTTTAACTCATTCGATAATTGTTTTTTGTCTTTATTGATACGGGAACGTACGGTACTGTCATGAACTGGGAGAAATTCCTTGATTAAGCAATACCACCTAGGGATAGGGGGGTAGGACGATCAATTATTTTCGCTTCCGATTATAATGCGTTATTAATTACTAGGGGAGGCTAGGGATAGCAAGCCAGTAATTATTAATAGGCTCTTTTCGCCGAGGGATCGGGTTAAGGGTATACTAAGAAAGTTTGCATGATAATTAGATAACAAAGCGAATTAAATAAGAGGAGTAGATAAGAGAGAGCGGATAAGATGAAATTGTAAACCCCAACAACTTCATTCATCCATAGTCTTTTTCTCGTCAATTGAATCAATCGCATTTGCATGTTTACTTTTTGTTTCTTGCATCCAAACCAATTAATTTCTCTTTACAAGTCTTACGATTTCAATTTGCACGAACGATAAGGCCTCCGAGTCCTTTGGAAAGAACGATATTGGGTTTACCAATTATATTACTTGAACCGATCTGGTACACTTGCCAGAGTGTTAACAAGTTTTTGGCGCCGTTGCCGGGGACTCGTGGTTTAACTTTTTCAAGTAGTGTGAATTGACCGAAATTTGACTTGTTTGTAATTATTGTTTATATTTTGTTTTGTTTAAATTTTGTTTTTTTTTTATTTTTCTTTAAAAGTGCTTGTAGGGTTTTTTTTTTTGTGTATGCAGGAAACAATACACACTAGAAGTAAAAAGAACCAACAACCTCTTCTAGAAGGGCTATCAGACAGGAGAAGAAGGAAAATTAGACGTCCTACACGTGAAAATTTTTCTTCTCCTGAACGACTTCTGCAATCTTCACTAAAGACTTTTGCACAGGGCATAGAGGAGATGGCGGACCAACATCCACCAAGACGCACACTGGGAGACGCATCAAACACAGTAGGTCCTTTGCATTTCAACAGTATAGTCATACCAGCAGATAATGCAACAAACATGGTGATGAACCCTGCACTCATCCAGCTAGTACAGAGCAACCAATTTCACGGGTTGTCAAATGAAAATCCTTATAACCATTTGACTATTTTTGGTGAAATTTGCAATACCGTCAAGATGAACGGAGTTTCGGATGACAGGGTCAGACTCAGCTTGTTTCCTTTCTCTCTTGGAGGAAACGCTAAAGATTGGTTACATTCATTCCCAAAAGGTACTTTCAGAAATTGGGAGGTTGTGGCAAAACAATTTGTCACTAAATTCTTTCTGCAGACAAAGATCAATCAAGGGAAGCTGGAAATTTCTTCATTTAAGCAAGGAATGGAAGAAACTCTTGGACAGGCTTGGGACAGATTTAAAGGCCTGTTGAGGAAGACCCTAGTCCATGGGTTTGACAAGACCTCATATATACTTGCGTTCCTTGCAGGCCTACACACTCAGTAAAATATGATTCTAGATGCTTCAGCTGGAGGCAGCATAAACAAAAAGACTAAAGATGAGGCCTACACATTGATTGAAGACATGGCTATGAATGAAGTGACACAAAGTGAAAGGGTTGTACAAAAAAGAGGACTTTTGCATCTTCCCGCTGATGATGCTATGGCTGCTCAGAATCATCTCCTTACTCAAAAACTAGATAAGCTAACAAAGGTCCTTTCTGAACTTCCAAAGGGGATAAGGAATATCTCTCAAACTCAACAACTTTTTGATCTATGTGGTGGTGTGATAACGGTTTCAAAACCGTTATTTTCATGCATAAATTTGATATTAAATCACACCCTTTGTAGCTTAAAATGAGCTTAGAATCAAGTAAAACTCTTAAGTTGTGTCACATGAGAGTCAAAAGTTCTTTTTAGAGATATTATGCTTGTTTTGCAGGGTTTTTGATGAAAATTGAAGATGGAAATGAAGTAGGAAGGTCATAGACTCAAGAATAAAGGAGAAAAAATAAGAAAAGAAGAGTCTGTGAACCGATCAGCGGTAAATTCCACCGCTGAGCGTCCTAGGGCAAGGAAAAGTTGTTGTTTGGCGCCTAGGCGGCGACGCTGAGCGACAAGAGGCAAACCGCTCATCGGTCATTTTAGGTGCCTGGGCGGTGGCGTGTGTTAAGGCAAACTACTCAGCGGTCATTTTAGGCGCCTAGGCGGTTGTCTGTTTTTATATTTTGGATTCTGAAATCTTTCTGTTATCTTTTTGGCTTATATATAGCCTTAGTGCGAATCCAAATTTAATTCTTTTGGCGGAGAACAACGTCCACAGAAGCTTTACACCTTTGGAGGAGATTTCTTGGATGCTTTGGCTCCACTTTATCAAATCTAGGGTTTGCCTTTCCATTCTTTCATTATTTTCATCTAGATTCACCATGATTATGGTGAACTAAACCCTTTGTTGTTGGGGAACAATGTAATCTTTTGAAACTCTCATATATTGAAATTCCTGTTTACTTTATATGCTTGCATATGCTTGATTTATCAATTATTGGGTTCTTTACCTGTATTTAATGCTTTTATCGTTTAACTCATTCGGTAGATGTTGTTTGTCTTTATTGATACGAGGACGTATAGTAATGTCATGAACTGGGGAGAATTCCTTGATTATGTTAATACCGCCTAGGGATAGGGGTAGGACGATCAATTGTATTTTGCTTCCGCTTATCATGCATTATTAATTACTAGGGGAGGCTAGAGATAGCAAGCCGGTAATTAGTAATAGGCTCTTTTCACCAAGGTATTGGGTTAAGGGTAGACCAAGAAAGTTTGCATGGCAATATGATAAATAAGCAAAGTAAATAAGAAGAGTAGACATATGAGGGTGGATAAGATGAAATTGTAAATCCCAACAACCTCATTCATTCATAGTTTCTCTTAGTCAAATGAATTCTTACATTTGCATGTTTATTTCTGTTTTGCATTCAAACCATTCAAATTATTTTCTTTTATTCAAGTCTTAAACAATTTGTTTACACGAAAGATGACGCCTTAAGAGTCCTCTTGGAAGAACGATATTGTGATTACCGATTTTTATTACTTGATATGATCTGGTACACTTGCCAGGGATTTAACAAGTTTTTGGCGCTGTTGCCGGGGACTCTTGGTTTAACTTTTCCAAGTAGTGTAAACTGATTAAACTTGACTTGATTTTTATGTTTATTTTTGTTCTAATAAATTATTTCTCGGATTTTTTGCCTAATGTTTACAGGATGCAGTATGTACAAGAATTTGGTTCTAAGGGCACTCAATTCTATCAAAATAATTTCAACTACTGGTGGGAACCTCACTCAAGCATGAATCAAAGTTGGAATGAAGAAGCAGGAGATCCACATCAACAATTACTATTAGGGCAAGAGGTGACTGCTTTGAAAGAGCAAATCAACAAAGTGGACGAGACATTGGAACAACTTATTCAAATTACTCTCTCCTCTACATAAGAGAATGAAGCAAGGAATAAAAGATTGGAGATACAGATTCTCGTCAATCCAATGAAATATTGAATTCTAGGGTTAATACTGAGGTTAACCCTAGGGAGGAATGCCAGGCCACTAGTTTCGAAAGTGATAATGTTGATGAAGAGATAGAAGAGGAAAAGATAGAAGAAATAGAAACAGAAAAGGTTGTTGAGGAGGAAAGGATATAGAAAAATGAGAAAAAAAAGAGATAGAAGAGATAGAAACAGAAAGGTTGAGTGAGGGAGATAAAGATGATGATAAGGAAAAAGAAGTAGTTGAAAGAAAAGAAAAAAAGAGAAAAATGGTGAAAAGAAAGAAAAAAAGAAGAAAAGAGAAAAAAAGAAAGTTGAAGGGAAAGATTGAGAAAAAGAGGAAGAGAGGAAAGAAGAAAAGATCATATGAAAAACCTCTTCCTCAAAAGAAATATCATAGGAGAAAAAAGAAAGTGAAGTGCTTTAGGGAGATCTTTAAGAGATTGGAGATCAAAGTTCCTATGATTGAAACATGGAAACATGTGCTTGGTGTTCTCAATTTTATGAAGGAATTCAGTAGGAAGAAGAAAAAGAAAAGAATATCAAGCAAGGGGGTTATCAACACCTACTGATGGGTGGGGATCATCCCAGTTGTTGTAATATATTAGTTTTATTTTATGTAAATTAGTTGGATATTTAAACAATTTTGGGTAGCATCTACTAAGGGATGCTAATTTTTATGTATCCACTGAAGGATACAGGAAGGTACACCTACTGATAGGTGTTGGTAAGAATCACACTTACTAATAAGTGCTAAACAGGTTTGGGTCAGGGTCGTGACGTTAAACAAGCGCTACCTGGGAGGCAACCCAGTTGATTATTTGTTATTTTTAAACTCTGTCGTAAAGTCATTATATGTTTGCATGTGCATCTGAGAGGGGAAAGGCATGAAATTGAAAAATTGAAGGTTAAAATCAGGTGCAAAGGGGTGGAATAATGCAAAAGTAAGCAAAGAAGAGAGAAAAAAATTTTTTGCCCACCGCTGAGCGGTGGCAGCGCAGACTTCGCTTGGGCTTTTAAAATCTCAGCGTTTTTGGGGTTCTGCACTTTTCGAAAACTTTCTTTGAAGCTCACCCAAGCGTTCTCTGTGAACCCTAGCATATGGAGAGGTTGGGAGAGGTTGGCTACATATCCTGCACCGACCAACATTGAATTTGTAAAGGAATTTTATACTAATGCTTTACCTAGAGGAGGAGTTGATGCTGGGAGATATATGAGCTATGTGAGGGGACAGATCATCAAGTATGACTCTGACATTATTAACAACTTTCTAGGCACTGAATGACCAGGTGAACAGTGCCAGTATGGAGTACTTGTTGGGGGGTTCAGAGATATAGCAGATATTGAGAGGGTTATGTGCCTTCCTGGAAGGCATTTTCAGAATAACCCTAATGGAGTTCCCGTCAACATAAAAAGGGCAGATTTGACGCCTGATGGGTTGTCGCACCCCATGCAAATTTTATGTGCATAAAGAATGCAGTATAGACTAGGAAGTGACTCCTAGGTCGTCTCTCAAGGACCAAATGTGGTTCGAGAATTAGGTTAGACACGAAGTGGGGGGTTTTGTGAAAGGTTTTGTGAATGCGGATGAGTTAAATTAAAAGACGGATGCAAACAGAAAGGTAAACACAGATAAAAACAGAAATGCAAAACAGTTTCAAGACAGAATGGAAACGGTTGGTCATTAACTTAATTACAATGCTTCCTATCACAGATCAACAAAATAAAACCAACTCAAACCTCTAATCCAACACAATTAATCAACTAAGCGCAGGCTAATTATGTTTTCATAAAAGCGGACTAAGTGAACGCACTGTTAACGTCAAATCTAATTTACACCATGTAGTTTCATCAACTAAGAGAAGACTCAACACCAACTAGGCAACGAAGTGTATACCCAATAGCAAGTGCAAATACAGATTTGATATTAACCAAGTCAGAGTGGCAATTACAAATACAATCTAGGAATCTCAAGGAAACAATGCAATATCACTAATGACCAACTCGGTAATTTAAGTTAACATGACAATTAAAGTAACACGACCTAAAATACTAAACAACATTAAAATAAATGAAAATGCTAAACCCAACATTACACAAACAATTATCTAAACACAACTAAGCTATTAAAATTCAACACTAAATTAAAAAGATTAATGCTCATGGTAGTAATATATCTCACACATTCATCACCAAAAAGAAGAAAAGCATTTTAACAAATACTGTAAAATATTCTAAGAACAAAAAAAAAAAGGAAAACATAAATCTTTTTCTATTGCTAACCATTACCTAAGTGCACCTCTTCCCTTACTTTTAAAATGAAAGAAAATGTATTCCTTCTCTTCTCAAAGCCAAAGACGTCCATCCTTTCTCCAAAGCCAATTAAATTAAAAGAAACAAAATATGTGCCAACTGCACTGTGAGCTTTGCAAAGAAAGATGCAACCTAAACTTAATTGAAATGAAATGAGCTTCTTCTCTCACCACATCACTATCGCACAGTCTCAACTATTCCCCTCTAATCACTTTTCATTCTCCATTCTTCATTTAAATAAAAGAAATGCATTGCTTTACCTAATGGCTGCCAACTGTCCCATCACCTAGACTATCTCCTAATCTACTATTTCTTATTCCATGAAAGCAAAGAAATGCTAAATTCCTTCTACCAGCCATGACCTTTCAGAGCAAATGTGTTGGAACCTCTCCAAATGTGTGTGTGGGCATTCACCCGCAGAACCATAAAACCTAGGCAGCAAATCTATCAGTCCAGATGTGAGAACGCAATGAACATCATCCTCACTAAGTGAAGCTGGCTCCTAAAGAGCACTCTCAAGAATGGAAGGATGAGTCATATTGTTCTTATCATAAAAATCAGCAGGAGAACCATAATTAGAGTAACATGCAGGAGTAGAATCATAATCATAGGCACAGGCAGAAGAAGTAGTATCCAGATAACCAAAATAGGTAGACATCTAGAAAGAAAAAGGGGAAAAGAAGAATTGATGGGCTGTCGCAACCCACACAAATTTAATGTGCAATTTAGAAATGCAGTATAGCTAGGAAACGACTCCTAGGTCGTCTCTCAAGGACCAATTTTGCGGTTCAAGAATTAAGTCACACACGAAGGGGGTGTTTGTGAAAACGTTGTGGTGAATACGGATGAATAAAATCAAATCACTGACGCAAACAGAAACATATACATAGATCTAAAAAAAAAACGGTTTCAAAGACAGACTAAAAACGGTTGGTTATTATCTTAATTACAATGCTTCCTATCACAGATCAACAAAATAAAACCAACTCAAACCTCTAATCCAATTCAATTAATCAACTAAGCGCAGTCTAATTATGTTTTCATAAAAGCGGACTAAGTGAACGCAATGTTAACGTCAAATCTAATTTACACCATGCAGTTTCATCGACTAAGAGACGACTCAACACCAACTGGGCAACTAAGTGTATACCCAATTGCAAGTGCAAATACGGATTTGATATTAACCAAGTCAGAGTCACAATTACAAATACAGTCCAGAAATCTCAAAGAAGCAATGCAATATTGTTAATGACTAACACAGTTAATTTAAGCTATCATGATAATTAAAGTAACACGACCAAACACATTAGACAACATTAAAACAAATTAAAATACTAGACACCAACACAATTACAATCAACTATCTAACACAATTAAATTAAATTAAATGCATGGATGTGGATGGGCTGTCTCACTGGTCTGCCTCCCTGATCTGAGGGTTATGGCACTCACATTCTTCGGATTCTGCACAGTCTGGGATGGTAACTTATCAGAATTCTGAGACTGTGCCTGGTTAAGCTGAGTAGCTATCTGACCCATCTGGTTAGTGAGACTCTGTATGGAAGCTCTAGTCTCCTGCTGAAACTGCATGTTTTGCATAGTCATTTGTCTCACTAACTCTTCCAATGTAGGCTCAGAAGAAGTAGAAGGTTGGGCAGCTGGTTGGGCAGGTGCCTCTTGCTGTTGTTGTTGTTGCTGCCTCTGATTTTCTTGCATAGGTGGAGTCACATATCTGTTAGGACCTCCAACATTATGGAAAGGTGGCACTTGCTGCTAATGCTGTGGCGCATTGTTCCATTTAAGATTGGGGTGATTTCTCCACCCTGGGTTATACCTGTTGCTGGACAAGTCATAATTCTGCTGCTGTTGTTGTCTGTTGTTGTATATGTTAGTAGCATAAGCTTGAGGCGCATCGTGAGCAATAGAGTGCTGCAAAGTAGGATAGGCATCCGTGTAGTGGTCATTGGAAGGACAAATAGCACATAGTCGTGCAATAGATGCAGATGAAGTTGCATCTCTCTGGTTGGTTGTCAATTGTGTCACCAACTTCGCAAGAGAGTCAATCTTTCCTTCCAACTTTCTTTCAACAGCTGATAAAGACTGGGCAATAACATCATGTACGCCCCTCACCACAATGGCATCATTCCTGGCGCTAAACTGCTGGGAGTTGGAGGCCATCTTCTCAATCAATTGCCTGGCCTCAACAGGCGTGGTGTCTCCAAGAGCTCCACCACTGGCAGAATCAATCATACCCCGATCCATGTTGTTCAAACCCTCCTAGAAATACTGGAGAAGGAGTTGGTCAGGTATCTGATGGTGGGGACAGCTTGCACAAAGTGTCTTGAATCTCTCCCAATACTCATATAAGCTCTCTCCACCAAGCTTCCTAATCCCAGTTATGTCTTTTCTGATAGTTGTGGTCCGGGATGCTGGGAAAAATTTCTCCAAGAACAACCTCTTCAGATCGTCCCAGCTAGTGACGGATCTAGGTGCCAAACTGTATAACCAATCCTTAGCAACACTTTCCAATGAATGAGGGAATGCCTTCAAGAAGATGTGCTCTTCAGGAACATCATGTGGTTTCATAGTGGAACAAACAATGTGGAATTCCTTCAAATGCTTATGTGGACTCTCACCTGCAAGACCATGAAACTTGGGCAACAAATGGATCAGTCCAGTCTTGAGAACAAATGGAACATCCTCATCAGGATATTGGATGCACAAGCTTTCAATATCGAAATCAGGTGCAGCCATCTCCCTAAAAGTCCTCTCACGAGGTGGAGGTTGTGCCATATTGTTCTCAGTGTGAAAAATAACAGAATCAGAATCAGAATCAAGTGTAGATGCAACAGATGCAGTAGATGCAGTATGCACAAAATATTCAGCAGTGGATTCAGATTCAACAGTAGGATGCACAATATGTAATGGAATTGACTCAAAAATAGACTCTAAAGACAAATTCCTAGAATGCCTAGCTAACCTATGGAAAGTCCTATCAATCTCAGGATCAAAGGGTGGTATGGGTCCAGGATTTCCTCTAGTCATGCACTAAATCACAACACCCTGTAATCATGAAACAATAGCACAAAAATTTCAAACCACAGAAAACAACACAAGACGTCACACTCACACTACAAGACAACACAACTCACACAAACACAAACACAACACAAGACTTAAAACTGAACCGTTGGTCCCCAACAACGACGCCAAAATTTGATGGGTTGTCGCAACCCACACAAATTTAATGTGCAATTTAGAAATGCAGTATAGCTAGGAAATGACTCCTAGGTCGTCTCTCAAGGACCAATTTTGCGGTTCAAGAATTAAGTCACACACGAAGGGGGTGTTTGTGAAAACGTTGTGGTGAATACGGATGAATAAAATCAAATCAGTGACACAAACAGAAACACAGACACAGATCTAAAAAAAAAAATTGTTTCAAAGACAGACTAAAAACGGTTGGTCATTATGCTTCCTATCAAAGATCAACAAAATAAAACCAACTCAAACCTCTAATCCAGTCAATTAATCAACTAAGCACAATCTAATTATGTTTTCATAAAAACGGACTAAGTGAACGCAATGTTAACGTCAAATCTAATTTACACCATGCAGTTTCATCGACTAAGAGACGACTCAACACCAACTGGGCAACTAAGTGTATACCCAATTACAAGTGCAAATACGGATTTGATATTAACCAAGTCAGAGTCACAATTACAAATACAGTCCAGAAATCTCAAAGAAGCAATGCAATATTGCTAATGACTAACACAATTAATTTAAGCTATCATGATAATTAAAGTAACACGACCAAACACATTAGACAACATTAAAACAAATTAAAATACTAGACACCAACACAATTACAATCAACTATCTAACACAGTTAAATTATATTAAATGCAAAACTAAATTAAAGAGACTACAAAGCAACTAACCTTACTATGTAAATTAATTCAAAACAAAGGAACAATCAACATGCTTTTTCATCTATCAATTATGTGACAATACATGCACCAATTAAAGTAATTCAATTCTTGGAATGGCCTAAATAACCTCCATGGCCGTGACCTCCCATGCCCAAAAGTTCCATTTCATTCTCTTCCTTCAACAAGCCAATTAATGTGTTGCTCCCTTTTGTGCCATGTGCTTCATTCTCCAAGACAAACCTTGCTTTCCACACTTTTTAACCATGAAAACCGTGCCCTTCTCTCTCCCAAAAGACCAAGTTCGAAAATCAACACATGCAAGGTCAAATTGCCGTGAGCTCACTCCTCTTCCAAAGTTGCAAAACGTTGCCTTCGATATTCCACACTCCAAAAGGTGCTTTAATCTCTTCTACCAAGGTGCCGCATAAGCCAAGTCAAAGGGAATAAACAACACAAGACATCCCCTTTCTCATTGCAATTCTCGGCCAAGCTAGCAAAGGGGTCAACACCAAAAAGGAAAGATTCCTTCTATGGAAAATGTGCTTCTACTTGTGCTTGCCCAAAAGGGGTAAAAATTAAATATGCCCATTCTCTCTCCCTTTCAACACCAATTCTCGGTTTTCTCCACCAACACAAACATTCAAATGTTTTCTCCACTTCTCACCACCGAGAATGCACCAAAGAACCCAAGGTTCCAATTGTAAAATAATACAAGAGCAACAACCCCAAAGTCTAACTTCTTCAAACCAACTTCATACTCTCTTTTCTTCAAACTTTTGACAAAAAAACAAAAACTAATCCCTAGCTTTCCTTGCAAAACCGTCCAGCCATCATCAACAAACACAATGTCCAGCTCAAAATATTACTTCCAACCATCAAACAAAAGCACAAGAAGAAAATGGTTCAAACTTCAAACACCCATACACCAACTCAAGGTTTCTTCACTACTAAGCTCAACAACAACTCATTTTCGTCATCCAATCCAAGAAACTCAAAGTAAATACGAAAATGTGGCAGCAAGGGAGGAGAAAAACAAAATAGCTCTTCATTCAAACCAAAGACCCATCATGAAAATGCAAAGAAACAACCTCAAGCTCATACTTTCAACTTCAAAGAACAAGAAACAAAGTGGAATATGGGACGGTTTTCACCACCACCAAGCAAAGATAAAAGAGATTTAAGCAAGAGAAGAAGAAAAATGCATTCTTTGTTCATTCCATGCTCAAAAACCGTGGGCACACACCAAGGCTCCTAAGAGAGAGTTCATACAAAAGCCTAAGCAAAAATGAAGTGTAAAAGTGAAGTGTGCAAATGAAGTGGTGGCTTCTCTCTTCTCAAGGCTGAGAATTCCATAAAATGGGTGGGGACCACCTCTAAAAGAAAACCTAGGGTTTGGTGCCAAGTGCCCCACACATTGGGCTTTTACAAAATTGCCCTTAAAAGGGTCCAAAACACCTAATTCTAATTAAGGACTTCTAGAAAACGAAATTACAACTTTAATTAGAATCTAAATGACTAAATGTTGAGCCTTTGAATGTGTCACGCCATATCCTAATGCTCCAAATGATGTTTCCACAACTTCCCTGCAACCAGAAATGCGCTTAATCAGCTCAGAAAATCCAAATTAGCACAATTACGAATTTCCAACCAAATTAAGTAGAATTCGGAAAACGGGGAAATAACAGACAATTAAACACAATTCCCTGGTTTATTTAAGTGCAATAAACTAAATACAATTCAAGAAATAACGACTCATCAAGAATGCAATGAAAATATGCAGCTAAAGCTACCTAAATGCAACACACATAACATCACACACAAAAAAGAACATCACATCACAACACAAGACAAAACACAACACACACTAACACAACAAAAGACCTAAAACCGAACCGTTGGTCCCCGGCAACGGCGCCAAAATTTGATGGATTGTTGCACCCCATGCAAATTTTATGTGCATAAAGAATGCAGTATAGACTAGGAAGTGACTCCTAGGTCGTCTCTCAAGGACCAAATGTGGTTCGAGAATTAGGTCAGACACGAAGTGGGGGGTTTTGTGAAAGGTTTTGTGAATGCAGATGAGTTAAATTAAAAGGCATATGCAAACAGAAAAGTAAACACAGATAAAAAAAATGCAAAACGGTTTCAAGACAGAATGGAAACGGTTGGTCATTAACTTAATTACAATGCTTCCTATCACAGATCAACAAAATAAAACCAAATCAAACCTCTAATCCAACACAATTAATCAACTAAGCGCAGGCTAATTATGTTTTCATAAAAGCGGACTAAGTGAACGCACTGTTAACGTCAAATCTAATTTACACCATGTAGTTTCATCAACTAAGAGAAGACTCAACACCAACTAGGCAACTAAGTGTATACCCAATCGCAAGTGCAAATACAGATTTGATATTAACCAAGTCAGAGTGGCAATTACAAATACAGTCCAGGAATCTCAAGGAAACAATGCAATATCGCTAATGACCAACTCAGTAATTTAAGTTAACATGACAATTAAAGTAACACGACCAAAAATACTAAACAACATTAAAATAAATGAAAATGCTAAACCCAACATTACACAAACAATTATCTAAACACAACTAAGCTATTAAAATTCAACACTAAATTAAAAATATTAATGCTCATGGTAGTAATCTATCTCACACATTCATCACCAAAAAGAAGAAAAACATTTTAACAAATACTGTAAAATATTCTAAGAACAAAAAAAAATAGGAAAACATAAATCTTTTTCTATTGCTAACCGTTACCTAAGTGCACCTCTTCCCTTACTTTTAAAATGAAAGAAAATGTATTCCTTCTCTTCTCAAAGCCAAAGACGTCCATCCTTTCTCCAAAGCCAATTAAATTAAAAGAAACAAAAGATGTGCCAACTGCACCGTGAGCTTTGCAAAGAAAGATGCAACCTAAACTTAATTGAAATGAAATGAGCTTCTTCTCTCACCACATCACTATCGCACAGTCTCAACTATTCCCCTCTAATCACTTTTCATTCTCCATTCTTCAATTAAATAAAAGAAATGCATTGCTTTACCTAATGGCTGCCAACTGTCCCATCACCTAGACTATCTCCTAATCTACTATTTTTTTTCCATGAAAGCAAAGAAATGATAAATTCCTTCTACCAGTCGTGACCTTTCTCTGCACATCAGCTCACATCACCGTACTGCACCTAAACACTTCTTCACTCACTCAAAGTGAAATAAAACCCAAGAAAGACATCCAATCACCAGACCCACAACCAATTTCATTCCAAGAGATGAACTTTGTTCAAAGAAGGAAATATATTATCTCTAAAAAGAAACGTCCCAGCAAAGTAGATGCTGTGGTGCCGGCTGCTATGGCTTAAGTACCCAATATTCAAAAACTAAAAACAATGCAAGCGAGAATGATGGCTAAAAAAAGAAATAATTGCAAAGCACTTTCCAAAATACGTTCCAGCTCTCCAAATTTTTTTATCCGAGAATGAGTGCAAAAAAATAAGAGAAAGGAAAAGTGCTCATCCTCTTATCCAATGCCCATCACCGAGAACATGTTCCAAAAAGATTGCTCTAAAAAAAACGTTCAACCCTCCAAAGAAATGAATGACGGCTGCTCTCACCAAGGGCCATGTAAATGTGTCTAAAATGTTAGGGTGGGGTCCACCCAAAAACCCTAAAGTGCCATGTGTCCTCCTATTAATTGGGCCCATCATAAAATTGCCAACATTGACCAAAATGTGCACAAGTTTAATTAAAAACATTCTATACTACTAAGTTACAATATAATTAAATTTGAAATGTCTTTGTGGAGAGTCTTGAATTATTTGACGGCACTCCAAATGCCCCAAATTGTATTTCCAAAATTTTCCCTACAATAAATAATGCAATTAATTAGCTCAGAAAATTCAAATTAATTAAAATTAGAATTTCCGATCAAATTAAGCACAATTAGCATAAACGGGAAAATACCGGACAATTAAGCACAATTCCCTGATTAAATTCGGTACAATAAGCTAAGTGAAATCAACAAAATATCGACTCATCAACGCCTTTGGCAAACAACTGGATGGCAGTCACTCATGCCAATATTCATTCGTGCTCACATGTTTCCGACATCACCATGCATCGGATCGTCTTCATTTACTGCTTGCTGAGGCAGTTGGATGTAAACATCGGGAAAGTGATTGCCGACGAGATTCAGAGCTACCCTACTACTGTGAGTAGCAGGACACCGTTGGGACATCCGTCCCTGATCACCTTTTTGTGTCAGCAGGCTGGGGTGGATACTGCAGTTCCACCATATGAGAGGCCTAGGAAGGCCATAGATGCTGCTTATTATCAGCAGTACTGTGAAGAAGAGGAGGCAGCCAGAGCGCCTAGAAGACGTCTTAGGAGAGCAGCAGCACAACAGGAGCATATACCTGCAGATGCACTAGCACAACATGCCGAGCCATTCCAGATGAGGGACATGTATATGTCCATGATAGAGGCTAGGATGGAGGCTCTTCGCAGAGGACAGATAACCACTGCTGAGATGATAGTAGGGTTGTATCAGCAACCACCAGCGCACATGTGGACTATGGACGAGTTCCATGAAGCTATGACTTGGCCTCAAGAGCAAGCACAAGGCAGCAGGTCTGGAGCAGCTGAAGCACCAGATATGGATGATGACAATGAAGAGAATTTTGAAGATGCTGATGATGGAGACCAGGAGGACTCAGATGAGGACTTGTGTTGAGGGCATCTACTGATGGATGCCAGTACTTGGACAGGGATTTTTCTTTTTTCTTTTGTAATTTGAATTTGTAGAATAGGTTAAACTTTTATTTTGTGTCTATGCTTGGCTTGTACAATGGTTCTGAGGGTAGTATTAAAATGCATGACAAGTATTTGATAATGATTGAATGTGGTTGACTGAGAATGCATGTGTGTTGATATCCAGGTGAATGGTTCACTAACTGTGTGGAAAGATGTATTGTCGTTTATGATTGTGATTGTGATGCTAAGCAGGATAAATTAATGATGTGTGAGAAAGCATGTTGTGTGAGGTCTTGAACTCTAGAGCTTTTACTGATATATGTATTGTTCACAGGGAATCATGAATGATATTGCCTTAGTCTTGATAATTGATTGAATTGCATGCTTATGTTAGATGATCAAGGCCATGTTTGGAAGCCCTTATCTAGCCAAATTTTCACCCAAAAAAGTTTAAAATTTTATACCTCTTTTGAACCTTGGCCTTAAACAGGATGAAAACTCTTGATTTGAAATTATTTATCTTGAGTAGGGTTGAGAATAATCTTATGTGATGAAAATGTTCAAGTTTGGGGTTGTACGGGGAAAATTGAGAGGCAAAAGAAAAGCATTGAGTTTAAGTATTGAAAAGAAAAATGCATGAGAAAAAGAAAAAGTAAAAGCATGAAAAAGGAAATCAATGCAGAATTGATAAAAAGGGAAGAAGTTGGGAATAAAGGAGTTTGGTGATAGAGAGAGTTTAAACTTGAACCTTTTCAATGATGAAATAGCTCTCTTAACTCAAGGATTTTGCGATCTAGAAAAACCAAATTTTCTTGATAGCCCAGCCTCATTACAAGCCTTGGAAAAGTCCTTGTGATGGTATTTGCATGTAAGGATTTTGATTGTTTTAGATACATGGCAATATTGTTTTATGTGACATGTGAATAGTGAAGAGTGGAGTGGTTTCTTAAACACTTGAGTGATTGAGTGAAACACTTGCTTTTTAAGAATTGTTGAAATTCATGTTTACATTTATGCTTAGTGGATTGATCATTCATGAATAAAACATCTGTTGGGAAATATTGAAGAAGGTGAACTAGATTGGATTGAAAGAATGCTTGCATTTTGGTAGGATTCCACTGAAAATCTGAATTGGAAAATAACTTGTCATGAAGAAAAGGGTTTTGAAAAGTGTAGAACTATTTGATGAAAATTGGAAGGCCAAGTTTTGTTTTGTTTTTCTTGAGGACAAGCAAAGTTTTAAGTTTGGGGTTGTGATAACGGTTTCAAGTAAATCACACCCTTTGTAGCTTAAAATGAGCTTAGAATCAAGTAAAACTCTTAAGTTGTGTCACATGAGAGTCAAAAGTTGTTTTTAGAGATATTATGCTTATTTTGCATTGTTTTGCAGGGTTTTTGATGAAAATTGAAGATGGCAATGAAGTAGGAAGGTCATAGACTAAGGAATAAAGGAGAAAAAGGAAGAAAAGAAGAGTGTGTGAACCGCTCAGCGGTAAATTCCACCGCTGAGCATCCTAGTGCAAGGAAAAGTTGTCGTCTGGCGCCTAGGCGGCGACGCTGAGCATCCAGAGCGACAAGAGGCAAATCGCTCAGCGGTCATTTTAGGCGCCTGGGCGGTGGCGTGTGTTAAGGAAAACCGCTCAGCGGTCATTTTAGGCACCTGGGCGGCTGTTTGTTTTTATATTTTGGATTTTGAAATCTTTCTGTTATCTTTTTGGCTTATATATAGCCTTAGTGCGAATCCAAATGTAATTCTTTTGGCGGAGAACAACGTCCACAATAGCTTTCCAACTTTGGAGGAGATTTCTTGGATGCTTTGTCTACACTTTATCAAATCTAGGGTTTGCCTTTCCATTCTTTCATTATTTTCATCTAGATTCACCATGATTATGGTGAACTAAATCCTTTGTTGTTGGGGAACAATGTAATCTTTTGAAACTCTCATATATTGAAATTCTTGTTTACTTTATATGCTTTCATATGCTTGATTTATCAATTGTTGGGTTCTTTACCTGTATTTAATGCTTTTACCGTTTAACTTATTCGGTAGATGTTGTTTGTCTTTATTGATATGGGGACGTACAATAATGTCATGAACTGGGGAGAATTCCTTGATTATGTTAATACCGCTTAGGGATAGGGGTAGGATGATCAATTGTATTTTGCTTCCGCTTATCATGCATTATTAATTACTAGGGGAGGCTAGGGATAGCAAACCGGTAATTAGTAATAAGCTCTTTTCACCAAGGGATTGGGTTAAGGGTAGACCAAGAAAGTTTGCATGGCAATATGATAAATAAGCAAAGTAAATAAGAAGAGTAGATATATGAGGGTGGATAAGATAAAATTGTAAACCCAACAACCTCATTCATTCATAGTTTCTCTTAGTCAATTGAATTCTTGCATTTGCATGTTTATTTCTATTTTGCATTCAAACCATTCAAATTATTTCCTTTTACTCAAGTCTTAAACAATTTGTTTACACGAAAGATGAGGCCTTAAGAGTCCTCTAGGAAGAACGATATTGGGATTACCGATTTTTATTACTTGATACGATCTGGTACACTTGCCAGGGGTTTAACATGGTGACCATATTAATGGTCAATGTGCTTTTCCCGAAGAAATGCAGCAGGAAGTCAACTACATGGGAAATCAATTCCAATACAGGCAAGGTAACGTTAACCAAGGCAATTCTAGCCAAGGTTGGAAGAACCACCCGAGCATTGGACAGAATAAGAATAATTCTGCTGGGCAAGTAGGAAGCTTCCGGCAGCAACAACCCTCACCTTTATGGCAGCAGGTGAGCAGCTTGACAGAGACTGTTAGAGGCTTAAGTGATAGATTTGATAATTTTTTCAAAGGATATGAGTCCCAGCTAAACAGTAATCAAGCCACTTTTAGATCATTGGAGTCGCAGATTAGCCAGCTGTCTAAAAGGATAGAAACCACTGAGAAGAATCAGATTAGGGCTAACACTGATGTTAACCCTAAAGAAGAGTGCAAAGCTATTCTGAAAGGAGATAAAAGGAAGGCAGAAGTGGAATCAACTAACTTTGAAAGCAGTGAAGATGAAAAAGAAGAAAGTGAGAAAGAAGAAGAAATCATTGAGTTAGATACTAGTGGAGGTGAAGAAGAAACGAGAAGTGAAAGCAGTCATAATGGGATGTTTAGAGAAAATTTTAACCAAATGACTGTACTACCTTGAGCAAATCAACGGATCCCTCCCTATTCCGAAAGAATTAAATACAACCTTGAAGATGAAATTGAACTCACTGATGAAGAAGAGGATCCTGTTATTCAACCTCAGAAGAGGAATCATCCGCCTAAGGTAAAAGATCCAGGATGTTTAACACTATCATGTGTTCTGAATTATTTTGATGTAGAAGCCATGATAGATTCGGGAGCTAGCATCAATATGATACCTAAGGATTTCTTGAAAAAAATCAGAGGGCTAGTATTGAAATCGTCTGATCTTAATGTGACGATGGCAGATGGTTCCATAAAAGTACCACTTGGTATGATAGAGGATGTTATTGTGCGAGTGGAGGAGCTAGAGTTCTTAGTAGACTTCATTGTCATGGACATGGAAACTGATGAAGAGATTCCTGTGATTTTGGGAAGACCCTTCATGGCAACTTCAAAGATGCTTATTAGTGTCTATGATAGAAGAATAATGATGAGAGACCAAGACTATTCGCTTCTTTATACTGGCTATGAGGAGAATGAGGTCAAAGTAATAAAAAGAGACAAACATGAGAAGTCAGGGAGAGAAGCTGAATATGAAGATAGCACATCAGGTACTGATTATACTGACGGCTGTAATGTTTTGCAGGTACCTGTGAGTAAAGAAGGAAGAACCATTCATCCAGAATCGAAAGAAGACCCATTCCGACTGAGCAGTAAAGTGAAATATAAGAGAAGGGAGTGGGTATTAAAAGAGTTGAAGGAGAAAGGGATGATGGAGATTGAAGCACCATATAGTAGACATATCAAACGAGTGGATAGAAGAAAGCGGAGGATCTGGTGTACTGGAGACACCAACACAAAAGATAACACGTGATGTTACTGAGTCAATTTATTTTGTTGTAAAACATTAGTCTTAGGTTTATTTCTTTTTGAACTTGTATTTGTTTCTGGTTTTTGAACAATTTTTGGGTAGCATCTACTGAGGGATGCTAACTTTTTGTATCTACTGAAGGATATCAGGCTGATACACCTGCTGATGGGTGCGGTAATTATTGCACTTACAGAAGAGTGCTAAACAGGTTTGGGTCAGGCTCGTGACGTTAAACAAGGGCTACCTGGGAGGCAACCTAGTTGATTGTTTATTTGTTTTTAGACTCTGTCTTAAGTGCATCATTGGTTTACATGTACATTTGAGAAGGGAAAGATTTGTAATTGAAAAATTGAAGGCAAAAATCAGGTGTTACAGGGAGGAATTGTGTAAAAGCAAGAAAAAGAGAGAGGTGAGAAATTACCGCTCACCGCCGGGCGGTGCATTTTATCGCCGGGCGATGGCGACGAAAACCCCAACCCAGCTTTTTAAAAGCTGGGCGGTTTTAAGTGTTCTACACTTGACTCCCCTCCTTTGCATTTCGCCAAGCGGTCTTCTTTAGCCTTAGCACCCAATTTGCACCTTCAAAAGGGTTTCTAAAGAAATTTTCCCACATTTTCTTACCACCCACTCACAAAAACCTAGTTTCTTATAAAAAATGTGGGGGTTTTGGTGAGAGTTGTGCATTGGGATATTTTCATCATCAATTGGAGGATTTCTTACAAGCATATAGCATCTCCACTCAAGTGAGTTGTGCAATTTCATTCTTAGGTTTCTATTTTTAAAATTTGTTGAAGAACATGTTTAGGAACATGATTAATGAGGTTTTTGATTTCCATGCACGAATTGATGAAATAGGAACTGTTTAAACCGATTAAATTGCATGGATGTTGTCTGTATTAATGAAATTAGTGTTTGTGTAGAGATTAGGCTAGTTTAGAAAAGTTTCTTTTCGAAACCCTAGAGTACCTCCGGGCGGTATTGTTGGACGCCAGGCGGTGTTGCAGCTTGAAGCATACTGCCGGGCAGTCTCCTTGGACGCCAGGCGGTTTGCTGCAATGTTTGTTGGATGCTTGATTTTGGTACAGGGATACTGAGGGGACCCTGTTTTACCCTCAGTATTGAACTGTAAATAGTATGGAATTGATGATGTGTTAACTTATAATGATGAATTCCTGTGGTTTGTTTTGAATTATATCTTATGTAGGAATGGCATCAGCATTAAGAAAGGGGGAGAAATACTGGCAACAAGAGGAAGGAGCCTGAAAGGCCACGAGGATTTTACTGTCATAGGTTCCTCTCCAGAAAGCATGAAGAACACTATGCAACTGTGCAGGAGAGGAGATTACTTATGGAAAGGAGGGCTACCTTCATTCCTGATTTAGCCCCTGAATTTGGAGCAGAGATTATGAGGAGAGACTAGAAAATGTTGACAACTTACCCTGCACCAGCTAGCATTGAGTTGGTGAATGAATTCTACACAAACACCGTACCCAGAGGTGGAGTTTCGGCTAGAAGGTTTATGAGTTATGTGAGGGGGCATATTGTCAAGTATGACCCCGATACCATAAACAACTTTTTGGGAACTGAGTGGCCAGGAGAGCAGTGTCAATATGCGGCACAAGTTGGTTTGTTCCGTGACATAGCCGAGATTGAGAGGGTTATGTGTCTCCCTGGAAGGCATTTTCAGGCTAATCCTAATGGAGCACCGGTTAACATTAAGAGGTTAGATTTGATGCCTTTGGCAAAATATTGGATGGCATTCACTCATGCCAACATCCAACCGTGCTCCCATATCTCCAACATCACGATGCATCAGATCATTCTCATCTACTGCTTGCTGAGATACAGAGCTGCGCTACTATAGTGAGTAGCAGGACACCATTGGGGCATCCATCTCTAATCACCTTTTTGTGTCGACAAGATGGGGTGGACACTGCAGTTCCACCATATGAGAGACCCAGGAATGCCATTAATGCAGCTTATTATCATCAGTACTGCGCAGAGGCAGGGGCAGCAGGAGCGGCACCTAGGAGACGTCTTAGGAGATCACCGGCACAACAGCCAAAGCCTTTTCAGATGAGGGACATCTACATGTCCAAGATGGAGGCGAGGATGGAGTCTCTTCGCAGAGGGCAGGTGGCCACTACTGAGATGATTGTAGGACTATATAATCAGCCACCAATGCATAGGTAGACTATGGACGAGTTCCATAGTGCGATGGCTTGGCCTCAAGAGCAGGTAGATGGCAGTGGTCTAGAGCAGATGGAGCCTCAGGTGGACAGGATGATGACCAGGAGGATGAGGACTTTGAGGATGCCTAGGATGAGGATGGGTATGACTCAGATGAGGACTTGCATTGAGGGCATCTACTAATGGAGGCCAACACTTGGACAAGAATTTTTCTTTGTCTTTTGTACTTTCGATTTGTAGTATAGGAGCATTTTATTTTTGTGTTTAGGCTTGGCTTGAAGACTTTTTTGACAATGTTTGACTGAATGACATGCATGATAAGTCTATTTGATAATGATTGGATGTGAATGATAATTGAGTTGTATTGCATGTTGATATACAAGTGACAAAGTTCACTAGCAATGTGAACAGATGTGCGATGAATTATGATTGTGGTAATGATGCTAAGCAGGGTGTATAAATGAATGATGTGTGAAAAAGCATGTTGTGTGAGGTATTGAGCTCCAGAGTTTTCATTGTTGTATGTATTGTTCACTGGAAAACATGAATGATATTACCTTAATCTTGATGATTGACTGAATTGCATGTGAATGTCATATGATCAAGGCCATCTTTGTCAACCCTTCTCTAGCCAAATTTTTTCACCCAAAGTGCTTGAAATACTTTACCCTTTTTGAACCTTAGCCTTAAACAGGATGAGAACCCTTGGTTTGAAATTCTTTACCTTGAGTTGGGTTGAGCTTAACTGTATGTGTTGACAAGGTTCAAGTTTGGGGTTGTATGGGGGAAAATGCAAGGCAATTAAAAAGTATTGAGCTCAATTATGAAGAAAGAAAAATGCATGAGCAAAAGAAAAGAAAAGAAGAAAAGCATGGAAGATGAGCTCAATGTGAAAATAAAAGAAAAGGGAAGAAGTTGGGAATAAGTGAGATTGGTGAGATAAAGAGTTGTGCTTAAACTTTGAATTTTTTTATAGCTCTCTTAACCCAAGGATTTTGCATTCCAGAAAAACTAATTTTTCTTGTTAGCCCAGCCTCAATATAAGCCTTAGAAAAGTCCTTAAGATGGTAGTTGCATGTGAAGATTTTAATTGTTTGAGATCAATGGCAATTTTGTTTCATGTGACCTGTGAATAATAGAGGGATGGAATGTCACCTTAAACACTTGATGATTGAGTGAAACACTTGCTTGGTGAGAATTGATAAATTTCATGCTTACATTTTTGCTTAGTGGATTGATCATTCATAAATGTAACATCTGTTGAGAAATATGTTATCATGTGAACTGAATTGAATTCAAAGCATGCATGCATCTTGATTTGATTCCACTGAAAATCTGAAATTGAATAGTTCTTGTCATAAATGTTAGGAGTGTTGAACTGTTGGATGAAAAAGTGGAAAGCCAAGTTTTGTTTTGTTTGCTTGAGGGCAAGCAAAGTTCTAAGTTTGGAGTTGTGATAACTGTTGAAAAACAGTT
This sequence comes from Vigna reflexopilosa, assembly GCA_027742785.1. NCBI lineage: Eukaryota > Viridiplantae > Streptophyta > Magnoliopsida > Fabales > Fabaceae > Vigna > Vigna reflexopilosa. The sequence goes on along the minus strand of CM050926.1, from coordinate 3,556,854 downwards.
ATTTTCATGCTTCATTTGAGATTAAAATACAACCTTCAAGGCTTAGAATGAGCTTAGAATCAAGCAAAACGCGTAAGTTGAGTCCGTTGAGAGTCAAAACTGTTTCTAGAGGTATTATGCTTGTTTTGCATTGTTTTGCAGCGTTTTTGATGAATATGAAAAATGGATTAAAGATGGAAGGTCTTAGACTAGATAAAGAACAAGAAACATGAAGAAAAGAAGAGTCTAGGAACCGCCCAACACCAAAATCCAACGTTGGGCGGCCAAATGCGAGGGGTAGCCACTACTTGGCGCCCAGGCAGTGTAGCCAGGCGGTTTTGCGGTATGAGGCAAACCGCCAAGCGGTACAACTCACCGCCGGGCAGTGGCGCGATTAAGAGGAAACCGCCGGGCGCCAAAGTGTGACGCCGGGCGGTTGTCTGCTAGGCTTGGGCCTAAATTTTGTGACGTTCCTCAGCTATAAATAGCCCTAGTGCGAGGTTAGATGTATTCTTTTGACAAGAGGGGGCGGCCAGACCTAGTTTTTACTCCTTCGAGAAGATCTCTTGGATGCTTAGGCTCCTTTTTATCCAATCTAGGGTTTGTTTTTCCATTCTTCCATCATTTTTCATCTAGTTTCACCATGACAATGGTGAACTAAACCCTTTTGTTGTTGGGGAACAATGTAATCTTTTGAAACTCTCTTTTATTTAAAATCTTATTTATTTATATGCTTGTCGTATGCTTTGATTATCAATTATTGGGTTTCTCACCTCCACCTAATGCTTTTATCGTTTAACTCATTCGATAATTTTTGTTTGTCTTTATTGATACGGGAACGTGTGGTACTGTCATGAACTGGGAGAAATTCCTTGATTAAGCAATACCACCTAGGGATAGGGGGGTAGGACGATCAATTGTTTTCGCTTCCGGTTATAATGCATTATTAATTGCTAGGGGAGACTAGGGATAACAAAGCGAATTAAATAAGAGGAGTAGATAGGAGAGAGCGGATAAGATGAAATTGTAAACCCCAACAACTCCTTTCATCCATAATCTTTTTCTCGTCAATTGAATCAATCACATTTGCATGTTTACTTTTTGTTTCTTGCATCCAAACCAATTAATTTCTCTTTACAAGTCTTACGATTTCAATTTGCACGAACGATAAGGCCTACGAGTCCTTTGGGAAGAACGATATTGGGTTTACCAATTATATTACTTGAAACGATCTGGTACACTTGCCAGAGTGTTAACAACATCCATGCCAACTTTTTTTACTACCATTTGGCCTGCCTTTGATCATGTTATCTCCAGTGAATGCACTATTAAAAAATGAAACTAGTTAGGATACACTTATATAAGAAGAAAAGTTCAAAAGATTGATATTTTTACTAACTTGTTACTTATTTCAGATGCGTAGAGGGAGGCTTGTGCGTTGAGAAAAACCATCAGGCAGTGATTCCTTAATTGCATAAGGGAAATAACAAATAGTTTTTAGTGATTCCTTAATTGGAAATATAATCATTGTCAAACCTGAAAATGAAAAATTATAATTAGAATACCAACCACACTTACTCATTAATATAAGGGTGAAATATATTTGCTTCCCTTATCCTAAACAATTAGTGATGTTTGTTTAGATGTCAACCATCTTATTAGCATAGTATAAATGAGTTGGGGTTCCATGAACCCATACAAATCACTTTTTCCCACATTCAAAATAGCACCAAACATATGAGGTACCTGCAAAATACTAGAAGGGGAGTTGAATAGTGCTAATGGAAAAAAAATTTCGTAACCCTTCTGATATAGCACGTTCGTCGAGTATTAGATTTGTCAAATAAGTATTTAAACGCTTGACCTTGTAAATGATTGTGAAAGATAATTTCCTTTTTACGTGCTATTCAGAACATATAATGCAGTATTTATAAGAACTTCCTTAGTTGAATGAGAATCGTTTAGTGTGGAAGTTACTTGTATGTAGAAATAAAATGAAACTGTAGGTTTTTATAAGAGAAGCGTTTAGACAAAGGTAAACAATAATTGCACAAATATATTTATACTGGTTCACTCCAACTAAGCTACATCTAATCTTCTCTATCCACATAGGGTTTCACTATAATCTTCAACAAGATTACAACTGAGTATTCTCACCAGTCCTGATATTCTCAATCAGTGAATAACCTTTTGTTGCCCTAGATTGGATGAGTATTCACACCATTCCTGGTATCCTCAGTTAGTGAATAACCTTATGTTACCCTAGATTGAATGAGTATTCGCACCACTCCTGGTATCCCTGATTAGCGAATAACATTTTGTTATCCTAGATTAGTTGAGTATTCACACCACTCTTAGTATCCCTGATCAGCAAGTAACCTTTCGTTACCCTAAATCATTTGAGTAATCGCACCACTCCTGGTTCTAGACAACTCTGCTTAGATTTCCTCAACTCAACTGAGTTCAATAACTGTTTTAATTCTCTTCAGAGTTGTAATCAATGATTGTGAAAGATAGTTTCCTTTTTACGTGTTATTCAGAACATACAATGCAGTGTTTATAAGAACTTCTTTATTTGAATGAGAATCGTTTAGTGTGGAAGTTACTTGTATGTAGAAATAAAATAAAACTATATGTTTTTATAAGAGAAGCGTTTAGACAATAGTAAACAATAATTGAACAAATATTTTTATAATGGTTCACTCCACTAAGCTACGTCCACTCTCCTTTATTCACATAGGATTCCATTTTAATCTTCAACAAGATTACAACTAAGTGTTCCCACCACTCCTGATATTCTCAATCAGCGAATAACCTTCTGTTGCCCTAAACTGGATGAGTATTTGCACCATTCCTAGTATCCTCAGTTAGTGAATAACCTTTTGTTACCCTAGATTGAATGAGTATTTGCGCCACTCCTAGTATTCCTGATCAGGGAATAACCTTCTGTTACCCTAGATTAGTTAAGTATTCACACCACTCCTAGTATCCCTGGTTAGCGAATAACCTTTCGTTACCCCAAATCAGTTGAGTAATCGCACCACTACTAGTACTAGACAACTCTGTTAGATTTCCTCAACTCAATTGAGTTTAATAAGTGTTTTAATTCTCTTCAGAATTGCAATCAATGATTGCTTACTAGTCATTTAGACTATTACTCTCGTATAGAGGATATTTGTACAATACAATGCAGTCTAAACACTCACAAGTGTTTCTCTCTTTTCTCTTTTTCTCTCTTCTTACAATAGTAAGCAAATATTTCAATGAGGCTTGACAATATTGGTTGACTTCTTTTTGCTTTGAGTGTTCTTTTCAAGATGAAATTTTCATTTTATGCTATCCTCTTAATTCTTGCTTTGAGTGTTCTTCTATTTAAAGGCTCTTGGAGAAATATCCTTTAGACTGAGCTTTTAGCTTTGATTCTTGTGCCTTCTCTTTCTTCGTGTGCAATAATCGTTGGTTAAAGTCAACTTGTCAGAGCAGGCATACCTTTTGAGTACTTTGCTTGAAGTAGGTTGTACTTTTTTTTAGACACCGCTTCTTAAGTGAAGAACATTCCATGAATATATCTTTTATCTCTAATGTCCATTTTTGATATTTGAATAAAGCATGTGGATGAGTGTAGAGTAGGTTATCTGTAATGAATAGAGTTGATTGTGCATGTAGCAAAACAACAAAGTCATTTAATGTTTGCTCAAAACAAGAAAGTGCTTTTTATATTTTCTACATTTAAGGTAGCGTTTATCCATTGAGCTTTTCTTTATAGATACCAAGTGTTAAGTAAGAACTTTACCGTTGGACGAAGTAACATTTTTATCCCATGGTATCGTCTAGACTGATGTAAACGCTCTTTATGATATTGCCTATTTTGGAGCAAGAGCGTTTAGTAGGTCACATTTTCTTTTATGTTTTTGTATTAAGCTTTTTAGGGTGTTTTGTCAAAGGCATAGTATTAACACAATTTTTGTTTTCCAAGAGTCCACCTGAATGCCCTTGGGTATAATATAGCTTCAACTTTGAGCATAACTCTCTTAAACACTTTTGACTAGCTAATCATTTAGTATTGCGTCTGGATGTTTTAACTTAGGTGTTTTTGTGTTTTCTACAATCCTAAGTATTTTCCTAAGACTTTTTTGTCGTTAGGGATTTCAAACCTAATGCTTATGTTTCTACGTATGATATTTTCATATTCTTGTTTCATTTAATGTTATTAGGTTAAACTTCAAAACATGAGAGCGTTTAGATCTACATACAATTTTGTCCTAACAATCTCTCCTATTTTTATGTTTAACAAATACATATCTAAACGATATGATCTTTCTTAGTTTAGCGTAGAGTTTTAGACTTTTATGGTTCTTTAGTTGTTTTATCTTGTTTTATTGTTTTTATCTTGTGCATGCAGGTTAGTGATCACATTCAAACATATATACATCAAAAATTAACTTAAACATGTTTAAACAATCAGAGTAAAAGGAATTAAATAGCTTCCAGAACGACTTAAAGATTAAACAAGAATAAACGTTTGATACTAAACACATAAACATATTACATGAATGTAAATATGGACTCCTAAGATGAACTTATAAGAATATGGAGACACCCCTAATTTTGTGTTATCCTATTCTATCATATCTTCAGGTGTACTCCCTTTGAGAACATGCTCCTAGACGCTCCTAGACGCTCCTAAATGCTTATGCGTTTACTCTCTTTCTCCCCCTTATTTGATAAACATCAAAAGGGAAGGAAAGAAAGGACATCACAGCCCGACAGGGACAAGACGAGTTAGTCCACATCGTATCATATTATAACAGGGGAATAATATGATGATGGGAGTGAAAGAGGAGAAGGTTTGGAAGAAGGCTTCATTGGTTTGAAATGTTGATAGTTTGAGAGATCTGAAATTTGGGAGATCATAAGGGTCAGAGAGAAGGAGAGTTAAGGTTTTTGAGAGAATATGTTAAGAATGTGAAGAGTAGAGTCAAGTTAAATAGAGGGAAAAGTTAACCATGGGCGATTGATTTGTCTCGTCCATTTAATGCACTTCATACGAATTGATTTTGAAAAGAGATGTTGTATCTCTTAAAGACTAAGAAATTTTGGAATGAAGTGTAGGTTGCAGCATATAAGAATGAGAAGAGTGGCAGTCAAAGACTTTGTTGTTTTGAGGAAGAGAGAGGAGAGAGATTTGATGTTAGGAGTGATGGCTTGATTGACACATAAAAGATATTTGGTAGATTGGAAAGATAAGGTATTTAGACAATGAAGCAGGTATCTTATAGACGATTTGGCTTAGACAATGCAATATATTATGTCATACATACAATATGTCTTAGACGATTGAGTCTCTAGACACTATACGAACATACTGAACATGTTGAATCAAATTCATTCAATGATTCTCATACCAATAAGGGTGATTAGACGATTAAGTTTATCTTCAACTAATGGCTTGGTGAAGATGTCAACAAGTTGATCCTCTGTGTTTACATATTGTAAATCAACAGTACCCTCGTTAACATGATCATGTATGAAATGATGTTTGACCTCAATATGCTTAGCGCGTGAATGTAGTGTAGGATTCTTAGATAAACTAATTGTGGCATTATTATTACAATAGATAGGAATCTTATCTTCAAAATGGTTGTAATCTTCTAGCTTATTCCTGATCCATAAGAGTTGTGAGTAGTAGTGGGTGGCAGATACGTATTCAGCTTCAGCTATTGATAGTGTAATCGTATTCTGCTTCTTGCTTAACCACGATACTAGGTTTCCTCCAACGAAGTAGCAACCTCCATTTGTTCTTTTATGCTCATCTTTATCTTCGTCGTAATCAACATCACAATATCCTTCAAGCTTTAAGCTTTTGCTTCCTTTATAGCATAGTTCGAGATTGGTTATTCCCTTTAGATAACAAAATATGTGTTTAACAGCGTTGAGATTTGTTTCTCTTGGATCTAACTTAAATTTTTCACAAAGGCAAACACTGAAAAATTATGTTAGGTCTAGACACGGTGAGATAAAAAAGTGAACCTATCATTTGATGATATAGGGTGTTGTCCAATTTTATTGAGATTTCATCTAGCCCTAGGCTAGTTGTCAGATGCATTGTAGTTTTCATCTCCTATGCCTCATCCATTTTAAACTTTTTGAGCAGCTCCTTGATGTACTTCATCTGATGAATGTAGATCGCTACTTTTTCTTTTCTGATTTACATTCTGAGTAAGAACTTTAGCTCACCCATCATACTCATCTTGAATTCTTCTTGCATTACGATTTATAAGTCTTGATGTAGTTTTTCATTAGTAGCATCAAAGATAATGTGATCAACATATATCTTAATGATAATGAAGTCTTGATTGACATTTTTCTTGAACAGTGTAGTGTCTACTTGACCTCTCGTGAAGTAGACATTTTCCTTATAACTTTTTTGTTTTCATCTAGTGTGTTGTGATAGACCCATTTAGCTTCGGCTACATGTTTTCCTTAAGGTAATTCGACGAGTTCCCATACCTCATTCTTCTTAAATTGATCTAATTCTTCTATCATTGCTTCATCCCAAGAGTTATCTTCTAGAGCCTAGTTGACGTTTTGTGACTCAATTTGAGAGATGAGAGCTATGGTAGGATGCTTATGATATGCTCTTGTGCTCACATGCTCTTCCAAATTTCATTTGATCTATTCTAAAGGATGATCCTTGATGGTTAGACGACATAGCCTATTTGGTTCCCTTCTTTCTTCATTAGTGTCATTGAGTGGCTCTTCCCATTGATTCTCATCTTGATCGTTGGGTGCATCTGACACATTTTTCTCCTTGGGTAGATTGTCATTTATCTAACTTATGTTAGTAATTCAATACTAAAGAGAGAATAACACATTTACTTTGCTCCATATATAAGTAAGTCAATCTTAATAAATATATATTAACTAACTTTCAATGAAATCATTGTAACTCCCCTTTCGGAATGTCACGGGTATAAAAAATTTTCGCAACATAACTATAAACATTGTCTGAAAATATTAGAATATCACTTTTACATAAAAATACCAAGTTTAAAAACTTTTAAATAATAGAAAATAAATATTAAATTCCCGAACTTAACGCCCCAATTCTCGTCAGCTACTCAGATCCGGTCTTATATACAACACCATCTACTCCCGTACAAGTACGATCATTGCAGGTGGAAACCACAACCACAACATGCAAGGGTGAGTGTTAATGATATCGGCAAGTGTACCGAATCGTATCAAGTAATATAAAATGGTAAGACCAAGTATTGTTTCCCAAGAGACGCACTGGCACTAAACAGTTGTGTAATACCTTAACTAATTAAGACTTAAGAATGATTTCATTGGATAAAAATGCAAATACAATACAGATATATGAATGCAAGTTGATCAATTGAGGCTAAAACACATATGAATGGATGATGTTGATAATATGAGATGATTATGTTATTGGGGTTTAGATTTCACCTAATCACTTTCATGCATATAAGAATTCATCTTCTTCACTAAATTGTTAACGTCACTATCTAAATTACTTAAAACCCGATCCCTCGGTGAAGAAAGCCTATCCTTAATTATTAGACCAAAATCCCTTGCATCCCTAATAATTAATTATGCATTACGAACAGAAGCTTAAGACAACCAAACCTCCTATCCCCATCCCTGGGCAATATTGCTTTTGGGAGAAATTCTCCAGATCCTGGTTTCTAGGTATTTCCCAATAACAAAGAAACCCAAATATAATAAACATTGAGTAAAGGAGAAAATCCCTAACAATTAATGAAAGAAGCATATAATAATTCAGAACAAATTCAAATACATGAGACCTTATAGGTTACATTTTCCCCAACAACAAATAAGGTTTAGTTCTTCATCGTCATGGAGAAACTAGGTGAACAATGGAATGAAAGAGATAGAAAAACCCTAGAAACTGAAGAGGAGAGTTTGATGATGACAACACATTTTTAATAACACATGTATTGTTCATGTGTTACATGTTGTATTGCTTATTGATTGATATCTTGTTGAACATGTATTTGTGTTTATCTTGATATGTGAATGCACATTTACTGAGCTTGTATATGTTACATCATATCTGGTTGTGTTACACATGTTTTGAAAGAAGAAAACCACATGCACTTTTATGAACTTACATTGTGTTGCATAACTGTAAGGTGCAAATCGACTTCATTATGGGGGAAGTCGAATTAAGCTCGAGACTATGCACAAATTTCCAGAAACAGTGCTATGTGAAATTTTGCATTGAAAAGAATTTCAAAGTGAACTATTGTGTTGAAGTCGACTGTGTGCGCCACACATTCGACTGTATTAGTTGCTTGATTTGAAATTCTGTTATGCTCATGAACACTAACGACTATATTTTTAAAAGTTAGTTGAGCATTGAATGTTGGTCAACTGTATTGAATGAGTAATTAATTTGTTTGACTGGACTGCTACTATTTGGACTTAACTGTTATAACTGTTTTAATACAGTCGACTCTATTAGTAGCGTATTCGACCACAGGAGCGTCTGATTTGTAGAAATCTATAAATAGACGAGACCTGAGTTGTTTCAAAGAACTTTTGAGAACTTTTGGAAATCTAACATTTTCATATTCTGTGTTAGATTGTTGCTTTGAAGATTTGATCTCCAAGAACTGATCAAGAAGATGGTTGTGATCTTTCTTTGAAGAGTTTCTGAAGGAGAACTGTGTCGCCTTTACTGGGTGATCAGAATCTGCACAATTGAGGTGTTTCTGAGTTGATCAAGATTGTTGTTGGCATCCATGGTGATTGTTGTGTTACCTGTTGTGACTACAGGGGTTGGACTCGTGAACTCTGGTACACTTTAAGGATTGTTCAAAGTGGGTTGCAGATTGCAGGAGAGGGGATATCTTGCTGCAAGTCTTGCTATGTGGTTTGCCTATATTTTGGTTAGAGGGTAAGAAAGGTGTTTTATATTTTTGATGTGGAGGTCTCTATAAAAGCCTTGTTGTAAAAACCTTGACTATTATAGTGCATTTGCTTCCTGGTACTGGAAGGACACTGGATATAGGCATTGAGGCCGAACCAGTATAAAAACCTGTGTTTGAATTTTCTATCCTTACTTTTTTACATTCAATCGACTTTACAATTCACGTAGTCTACTTTGATTTTCTGCTACACTTAATTTTCTATTACTTGCAACTCAAGAAAGTTTGTAAAGTTTTGTACTTTGAATCAAAGATTGCGAAAAGACTCTGATTTTGAAAACTCACCAATTCACCCCCCTCTTGGTGTTAAAACGAAGCCTACTTGTTTCCCAACAATTGGCACCAGAGCTGGTTTTCATAAGATATTTGAAAAACTAGTCGACTTTGTTTTTCTTTGAATCGAGTATAGACCTGGGGATGACTTCCAATTTTCAAACTTTTGGTGAAGGTGCTTCAACAAACAGACCACCTCTATTTGCTTGTGAAAATTATCCTTTTTGAAAAATTAGAATGCAAATCTTTCTTGAATCTGTGGATAGAGGAATTTGGGATGCAACTTTAAATGGTCCTTATGAGCCTACTAAATCTGTAGAAGGAAAAAATGTTGCAAAACCTTTTACTGAATGGTCAACTGAAGAAAATAGAAAAGCATAGTATGATGTTAAATCTAGGAACATTATTGCCTTTGCACTGACTGTTGATGAATTTTTCAGGATATCTCAATGCAAATCTGCTAAGGAAATGTGGGATGTCTTGGAAGTCACGCATGAAGGCACTGATGAAGTCAAGAGAGCAAGGAAGAATTCTCTAATTCAAGAGTATGAACTTTTCCGGATGAATGCTGGAGAGACTATCTATGAAGTCCAGAAAAGATTCACACACATTGTTAATCACCTTATGGCTCTTGGCAAAGTGTTCGACAAAGAGGAGATCAACATCAAGATTCTAAAAAGTCTGAACAGAAATTGGCAACCAAAAGTTACTGCAATCTCAGAGTCAAAAGATCTTACAAGCATGAACATGGCTACCTTGTTTATAAAATTAAGAGAACATGAATTGGAACTTGGTAGACTAAAGGATGAGGAAGAGATTGAAGAAAAGAAGTCCATTGCTCTGAAAGCTACAAGCAGAAAAAACGCAAAGTCAGATGACTCGGATGCAGAGATGGACAACAAAGAAATGGTGACTATGATGGTAAGGAAGTTCAGTCGACTTATGAAAAATGACAGTCAACTTACTAACCATGCAGGTCACAGTAAAACAAAGAAAAGCTTCAGATCAAACACTATCCAATGCTATGAATGTGGAAAGGAAGGACATATCAAGCCAGAATGTCTACAATTAAAGCCAAAACAGAAAGCAAATAGAAGGTTTCCTCAAGATAAAGGAAGAAAACAAAAAGGAGCCTACATTGCTTGGGAGAATAGTGACTCAGACTCTTCAAGTGATGAAGATCATGATCAAGAAGAGGAGTCTAATATATGCTATATGGATGGAGCAACATGGGATGATTATGATAGCGATGCAGACATTTCAAATGAACCAATTGAGGTCAAGTACGATCTACTATTGGATGCATTCAACGAAATACATGCTGAAGCAATGCGACTACAATACAAGGTTAATCGACTCAACTCTGAGAGGAGAGATTATGAGTATAGAATTAACAACCTTGTGGCTGAAAATGAGAAACTAGAAAAGGAATTGAATGATGCTTTATTATCTGCTAAAGAGATTAAAATTGAAACTGTTACAGTAGAGAAAACTTGTGAAAAATGTCCTATACATATTGAGCAAATAGATTACTTGACTAGTACGCTAGCCAAATTTACTCAAGGTAGAGACAATTTTAATGCTGTATTAAAATCCTCTGGCAGAGTAATATACAAACAAGGAATTGGTTATAAAGCTCCATCTAATAGAACCAATGCAAAGAAGTTTATTGATCTAAGCAAACTTGCTAGAAATGCTTGCTTTTATTGCAATTGTGTTGGTCACACTATTAGAAACTGTTATCATTGAAATGTTGGTGTTCCTAAAGGATTATATGTATGGAGACCAAAGGAACAACTGGTCAGAACTGAGAATCAAGGACCCAAGTTCAAATGGGTACTTGCAACCAAAACTTAAGCTATTTTGCAGGGTTACAAGCAGGTGCAATGGGAACTCAAGGATGAACTACACTGGATATATCAATCTTCTTGAGTGTCTACAACGGGTAATTTGTATCACTCTATTGCATCATGCATAAATTGATTGGTTGTTGATGCTGGTTTGTGTGTATGATTGTCTGTATGCTTGAATGATTGATTTAGTTTGAAAAACTGATTTCATGACTTTTAGTCGACTTTATTATGATCTTATTCGATTGTGTCTCTGTATGTCAACCCTCTGTTGTGAATCCTTTGTGTCCTACAGAAGTCAACTACATTTTTAACTAATTCGACTCTTGGTCTTCTATTTGTTTTTTTTAAGAAAACAATTTTTAGTACGAAAGTGAATTGAATTGTTCCCTCCAAAAATTCAATTGTCTTTTGTATAAATGAAAAACCTAATGATAATGGATAACTACGCTAAACTACATCAGTTGTGTCTGAATCTACGATTCTCATTTTCTCACTCCTTGTGATAAACACTACTCCTCATTCTGATCAATGGCCTCTAGCTCAGCACAGAAGAAGCGTGTCAAGACACTACGACAGATGAGTGCTAGGCGTGTCTCTGAGCTAAATGGGTGGATCAGTGATGACAAAATGCAGTCAAAATTCCTGGACTATTGGAAAAAAAGGAGTTTGATATCCCACAAGTTCCTGAAAGTGAAATTCTTCACAGATGAAGGCTTCAAATTTCAAAGGTGGATTAGACGTCAAGGGTTAAAGAAATTTGTGGAAATGGCTAATCCTTGGTACCTTGACCTTGTAAAGGTTTTCTACTGCCACCTAAAAATAGAAGGTGATACTCTCTGCTTTAGAGTTAAAGGAGTTGATATCAGATTGAATGACGAAATATGGACCAAGATTGCTTGACTAAAGCTCGGCGGTGAAAAATGCCATTTGGGGATAAAGGGTTTCCATAAGTATACAGAGTATCAGAATACTCTCAAGAATCCTGATGACTGTAGAGACTATTCCAATTACAAAACTGGTGGGATGAAGATGAATGATCGTCTCACAATCTTCGTTATCTCTTGGATTCTAATGCGAAGAGGTGGAAACCATGCTCAGGCTACTATTGAAGACTTGTTTCTACTGAAAGCTCTAAAAGAAAACATTCAAGTTGATTGGCCTGCAGCGATATCTGACAACATGATAAAGCTCACTAGACTGGAGTCCGCAAAACTACCTTACTATGGCTTCATATCAAAGGTGCTTGTCCATTATGGGGTGGAATGTATTGGAGAATCGAGCGAACCATACCAAAGAACAAGTTTGATTGACAAATCTGCCTTGCAATTGATGCAAATGACAAAAACGCCTGAAGGATGGGTGTACAAGAATGAGGTTCCAAATGATGAAGATGAACTGGAATCACTTTTAGGCAACCAGTACAGAGCCAAGTCAGAGTTCGAAAGGATTGTATTAAAAGTTCATAGGACTATGATAAAGCTGTTGAAAGAACAAAGGAAGATATCATAGCTTGTTAGATATTGTGTGTTTATGTTAATTAGGGAAACATAGTACCTATATGTTTATTACGGAAATATAGTCCCTATGCTTATTATTTTTTATTTTTACATATTCATTTGTATTTGGGCTTAGCCAACATTCTTATTATTATAAATACATTACCCTATGTGTATGCAAAGAAACATAAGGGAGATTGATCCTAAATATAGTTTTTCATCATATTTAACATGGTATCTAGAGCTTAGGTTCGGTTCTACCTGTTCTACAGTCTCTGGTTCCCATCACCGCCGCAGTCGCCGCCATCGCCGCCGTCGCCGTCGCCGGAGTTCCAAAATCGACCGGTGACCACTCCATCTCAAGCGTCTCGGCCGGGCGACCACCGTGGTCCGAAGATCGCGGCGATTGGAGCACCCATGCGCCTCCACGCGCCGCCACAGCAGTTCGCAGATCCGCCGCTTCCCGTGGCGCGTGCCGGCGCGTTGCCGGAGCCCACCGCCGCCGACCAGCATCGCTGTGATCGCCTCCTTGCCCTCTTTCTGGATCTGTGGTCGTTGCGTCAATCGGAGCACGTTGGATTTTTAGGGTTTCTCCCTCTCCATGGCATCTTCCGCGTCTACAAACACCTCTGCTAATGCCCCATCTTCTTCTGCTGATTCCCCAATCTACACCAATTTTGTGAATGTACACTTGTCCATTGACAAGTTAGATGGCACGAATTATGCAACATGGGCGTCCGACATCAAACTTTGGTTGAAGAGTCAGGGGTATGTAGATCACCTTACTAAAGATGTGACTAGTGCTACCACATATGACACTTCTCGCTGGATGAAAATTGATGCCCAGTTATGCATCGTCATAAAGTCCACCATTCACTCCTCTCTGAAACAAATGTTTCGTTCCTATGAAACATGTTCAGAAGTATGGGCTCAAGCAAGGCTATTATACACAAATGACACCCAACGTCTTTATGGTGTTTGTCAGGACCTATTCACTGTCATTGGTCCGCGCAGTCCTGGTCCCATGGCAGAATATTTGGGTAAAATTCATGCCCTCCTTCGTGATTTTAATGAGTTATTACCTCCTACTTCCACTCCTGCTGAAGAACTGGAACAACGATCAAAGTTCTTCATGTTGTTGGCCATATACGGACTTACTGATGATTCCTCAGTTATGGCTATCCAACGTGATGATCGAAGTCGGTCTCACAAGCCAGGTAAAGGACGACCTAAATGTGACCATTGTGGCAAGCCAGGCCACAAAATTGATAGGTGTTATTCGCATCATGGACGTCCTCCTCGATCTGTAACAATGACTAATTCCGATCCACCTCCTCGACTACCGTCTGCAGACCATCCTACTTCATCAAATACACTAGACAACCCTGCAGTCTTCAACGAATTTCTCCGATGGTATGAGGATCGTCAGCACTCTACTTCCACTACATCTGCATTTGTTGCCCGCACAGGTACACCTTTTGTTGGTCTGACTCACTCCCTCGGATCTTTGGTCCTTGACTCAGGCGCCACCGATCATATAACTGGTAACAAGTCCTTGTTTTCTTCCTTGTCATGTCCGGATAATTTACCCACGGTAACAATGTCTGATGGGTCTAGAGTCTCATCTCATGGTATTGGTACTGTTCATATTTTTCCGTCCATATCCATTGATAATGTACTCTATGTCCCTGGGTCTCCTTTCAAATTATTGTCCATAAGTCGTCTAACTCATTCCCTTAATTGTATTATTTAATTTACCAAAGATTCTGTTTGTTTGCAGGACCGGAGTTCGAAACACATGATTGGCACAGGATGTGAGTCTCATGGCGTATATCTTCTCCGCCCTTCTCCACATGCTGGCGTAATCATGGAGTCACCATCCCTTCTTCATGCTCAGTTAGGTCATCCTAGTTTTGCCAAAATGCAGTAACTTGTTCCGAGTTTGTCGAAGTTATCAAGTTTTTCATGTGAGTCTTGTCAGTTAGGAAAGCATACTCGTAGTTCCTTTCCTTGTAGTGTTTCACAAAGAGCGTCATCCCCTTTTTCATTAGTTCATTCTTATATTTGGGGACCTAGTCGTGTTAAGTCCACTTTAGGATTTCAGTATTTTGTTACCTTTATTGATGACTATTCCAGATGTACTTGGTTGTTTTTAATGAAGAATCGTTCTGAGTTGTTTTCTATTTTCCAATCTTTTTTCAATGAAATAAAAACACAGTTTGGGGTTTCTATTCGAATTTTACGCAGTGATAATGGCCGTGAATACCTTTCTCAACAGTTTAAACATTTTATGTGCTTATACTCCTCAACAAAATAGGGTGGCTGAGCGCAAGAATAGACACCTTATTGAAACAACTCGTACTCTTCTCATCCATGGCCAAGTACCCTCGCGTTTTTGGGGTGATACAGTTCTCACTACATGTTATCTCATAAGCCGCATGTCATCTTCTGTCCTAGATAACAAAATCCCTTATTCTGTCTTATTTCCTCAAGACCTTTTACATCCATTACCTCTTAGAGTTTTTGGGTCTACATGTTTTGTTCATGATTTTAGTCCTGGTCTTGATAAGTTATCTCCTAGATCTCACAAATGTGTCTTCTTAGGATTTCCACGGTCACAAAAGGGCTATAAGTGTTTTTCCCCTTCCCTCAATCGCCATTTTATCTCTGCTGACGTCACTTTTGATGAATCTTCATTTTATTTTTCACCTCTATCTTCTAGTTCTGTACCTCCACCTATTACTGTTGATATTCCTATTGTCTGTGATCCTTCTCCTTCTTTAGGCTCTCAGGATCGTCCTTCAACTCCACCCCTTCAGGTTTATAGTCGCCGCCCTCGTCTCCCTCATGACTCACCTCCTGTGCCGCCTCCTGTGTCGCCTCCTGTGTCTCCTCCGGCTCCAGCAAATGAGTCTGACCTGCCTATTGCCCTCCGTAAAGGTATACGCTCTACTCGTAACCCTTCCCCCAATTATACTGTTCTTAGTTACCACAGGTTATCTCCATCTTTTTACACATGTCTCTCATCCATTTCTTCTGTGTCCATTCCCAAGTCTGTGGGTGATGCCTTAACTCATCCTGGTTGGCGTCAAGCCATGCTGGATGAATTAAGTTCTTTACAAAAAAGTGGAACTTGGGAGCTTGTCCAATTACCATCTGGAAAGTCTGTTGTTGGTTGCAGGTGGGTTTATGCTATCAAAGTTGGCCCTGATGGTACAATTGATCGTTTGAAGGCTCGACTGGTTGCCAAAGGATACACACAGATTTTTGGTTTGGATTATGGTGATACTTTTTCTCCAGTGGCGAAAATGACCTCTGTTCGCCTATTCATTACCATGGTCGCTCTTCGACAATGGCCTCTTTACCAACTTGATGTAAAAAACGCTTTCCTTAATGGTGATTTGCATGAAGAAATTTATATGGAGCAACCGCCCGGCTTTGTTGCTCAGGGGGAGTCATCTGGATTGGTATGTTGTCTTCGCAAATCCTTATATGGCCTAAAACAGTCTCCTCGGGCCTGGTTTGGTAAGTTCAACTGTGTTGTTCAACAATTTGGTATGTCTCGCAGTGAAGCGGATCATTCAGTGTTCTATCGCCACTCAAGTGCTGGATGTATCTACTTAATAGTGTATGTCGATGACATTGTTCTCACAGGAAGCGACTATCTTGGCATCTCTCAGATGAAACAACACCTTTGTCACCATTTTCAAACCAAAGATCTTGACAAACTCTGATACTTTTTGGGTATTGAAGTAGCATAATCCAATTATGGTATTGTCATATCTCAGAGGAAGTATGCGTTAGACATCTTGGAGGAAACAGGGTTAATGAACTGTAAGTTTGTTGAGACACCTATGGATCCTAACATCAAGCTTCTACCAAATCAGGGGGAGCCTTTCTCAGATCCTGAACGTTACAGAAGATTAGTTGGTAAATTAAACTATCTTACTGTTACGTGTCCTGACATTTCCTTTGCAGTAAGCGTGGTGAGTCAATTCCTTAACTCCCCATGTGAAGACCATTGGGATGCAGTTGTTCGCATACTGAAGTATATTAAAGGATCACCTGGAAAAGGTTTGCTATATGGTCCTAACAACGATACCAAAATCGTTTGCTATTCAGATGCTGATTGGGCTGGTTCCCCTTCTGATAGGAGGTCTACTTCTGGATATTGTGTCTCTATTGGTGGCAACCTGATATCTTGGAAAAGTAAGAAGCAAAGTGTTGTGGCTAGGTCCAGCACAAAAGCAGAATATAGAGATATGGCATCAGCTACTTGTGAGCTTGTGTGGCTTAAACAATTACTTAGTGAATTGAAATTTGGAGATGTCACTCACATGACACTTATATGTGATAATCAAGCTGCTCTTCATATTAGCTCTAACCCTGTCTTCCATGAGAGAACCAAGCACATTGAAGTTGATTGCCATTTTATTAGAGAAAAAATCATATCCGGAGATATCAAGACTGAGTTCGTTAACTCAAGGAATCAGTTGGCAGACATATTCACTAAGTCCTTGCAAGGACTTAGAATTGACTATCTTTGTGACAAGCTTGGAACATATGATTTATACGCTCCAGCTTGAGGGGGAGTGTTAGATATTGTGTGTTTATGTTAATTAGGGAAACATAGTACCTATATGTTTATTAGGGAAATATAGTCCCTATGCTTATTATTTTTTATTTTTACATATTCATTTGTATTTGGGCTTAGCCCACATTCTTATTATTATAAATACATTACCCTATGTGTATGCAAAGACACACAAGGGAGATTGATCCTAAATATAATTTTTCATCATATTTAACATAGCTTAATGAGGAAATTTCTGAAGGATCACTATCTGAGGAAGCAGATACTCCTGAGAGCTCTAACCAAGAGAGTAGAGATGAGAATACAGAGGAGGAAAGAACCAAGGATAGTGACAGTGACATGGTCCTTAAGGAATTTGTTAATAAAAAGAAAAGGAAAAATTAAGTTTATGTGTTCTATTTCCTAGGAGTTTTTGTTTTTCGTCTTGATAATGGCTTAGAAATTCCATTCTATTTTGTTTTGTTTTGAGTCTTGTTCTGTTTTTATCAATGTAATATCTTTGAACAAGTAATGAAAATTAGTGTTTTGATTCAACATCAGTTGCTTTAATCTGTTTGATTAAATTTGCTCTGTTGAATGATTGAATCGACTTTGAATTTATTGAAGTTGATTATACCTGTTTAAACTATTACATTATTCTGCATATTAACTTCTTGTTGGATTATTTTTCTTGCATAACTAAATTGCTTGATCTAGAAGAGATCTTTGAAGGGTTTTGCAGGAAAACATTGCTTAGAAATCACTATTGGAGATCTAACTCACTAAGAAGCAATGAAACGACTGGGATACTAATTCATTCGACTTGATCATAACAGGGTTATAAATTCCATTACTGGAATTTGGTTATTATGTTGATTGATTATTCTCTTTTGATTATCTGCAATATATCTTTGTTCTGCAATGATTGTATGATTCATATATTAGATTATATTGTGTGATTGTTGATGATTGTATCTATGCATGATAAATTTGCTTGAAATCATATACATTATACAAATTTGTCTTATATTAGTTGTATGCTCTGATTGTTACTGTACTGCATTGTGCATCTATACTTGTTGTGAAAATATGCATAATGACAGGGGGAACATTACACTATTGCACATATTTCTTCACATGCTACACTTCAAGGGGAGTTATCTTTTTACATGTGAAT
This sequence comes from Vigna reflexopilosa, assembly GCA_027742785.1. Classification (NCBI taxonomy): domain Eukaryota; kingdom Viridiplantae; phylum Streptophyta; class Magnoliopsida; order Fabales; family Fabaceae; genus Vigna; species Vigna reflexopilosa. The sequence continues at coordinate 3,538,525 of CM050926.1, read as the reverse complement.
ATATATGATAGGGGGAGCATCACTGCATGTTTTAAAACTATTTACATTCTTATTGATGCATCTCTGATTGGTTTCTCAGCATATCATATCTAGAAGCATACCTTTTTTGTTAATGCACAAAGGGGGAGAAGTATTGTGAAATGTTATCTGCTTGATATATTGTTTGTTGATTGTGTGCATTCAGAGTATTTGAACTGATATTTGATTTTTATATATTGTGTTTATTCTGAATTTGGTTTGGTATTGTGCAAACATGGTTGTTTATTAATCATGGTTGTGCATCATCAAAAAAGGGGGAGATTGTTGAGATTGTTGACAACACAATATCTATATCACTCTGGTTTTTGATGATGACAACACATTTTCAATAACACATGTATTATTGATGTGTTACATGTTCTATTGCTTATTGATTGATATCTTGTTGAACATGTATTTGTGTTTATCTTGATATGTGAATGCACATTTACTGAGCTTGTATATGTTACATCATATCTGGTTGCATTACACATGTTTTGAAAGAAGAAAACCACATGAACATTGTGTTGCATAACTGCAAGCTGTAAGTCGACTTCATTATGGGGGAAGTCGAATTAAGCTCGAGACTATGCACAGATTTTCAGAAATAGTGCTATGTGAAATTTTGCATTGAAAAGAATTTCAAAGTGAACTATTGTGTTGAAGTCGACTGTGTGCGCCACGCATTCGACTGTATTTGTTGCTTAATTTGAAATTCTGTTATGCTCATGAAGAGTAACGACTATATTTTTACATGTTAGTTGAGCATTGAATGTTGGTCAGTTGTATTGAATGAGGAATTAATTTGTTTGACTGGACTGCTACTATTTGGACTTAACTGTTATAACTGTTTTAATACAATCAACTCTATTAGTAGCGTATTCGACTGCAAGAGCGTCTGATTTATAGAAATCTATAAATAGACGAGACTTGAGTTGTTTCAAAGAACTTTTGAGAACTTTTGGAAATCTAACCTTTTCATATTCTGTGTCAGATTGTTTCTTTGAAGATTCGAGCTCCAAGAACTCACAAAGAAGACAATTGTGATCTTTCTTTGAAGAGTTTTTGAAGGAGGACTGTGTCGCGCTTACTGCTTGATCAGAATCTGCACAATTGAGGTGTTTCTGAGTTTATCAAGATTGTTGTTGGCATCCGTGGTGATTGTTGTGTTACCTGTTGTGACTATAAGGGTTGGACTCGTGGAGTCTGATACACTTTGAGGATTGTTCAAAGTGGGTTGCAGATTGTAGGAGAGGGGATATCTTGCTGCAAGTCTTTTTGTATCGTTTGCCTATATTTAGGTTAGAGGGTTAGAGAGGTGTTTTATATTTTTTACGTGGAGGACTCTATAAAAGCCTTGTGGTAAAAACCTTGACCATTATAGTGCATTTGCTTCCTGGTACCGGAAGGACACTGCATGTAGGCATTGAGGCCGAACCAGTATAAAAACTTGTGTTTGAATTTTCCATCCTTACTCTTTTACATTCAGTCAACTTTACAATTCACGTAGTCTACTTTGATTTTCCGCTGCACTTAATTTTCTATTACTTGCGATTAAAGAAAGTTTGTAAAGTTTGTTACTTTGAATCAAAGATTGCGAAAAGACTCTAATTTTGAAAACTCACCAATTCAACCCCCCTCTAGGTGTTAAAACGAAGCCTACCTCTTTCCCAACAACAGGTGCTCTTCCTATCTAGCTTACAACCTCCACAATCAGAATCACTATAACCTTCTAGAAAAACATTTGTTCCATTCGAATACCACAGTCCATGACTTTTGGTTCCTTTAAGGTATTTTAAAATTCTTTTAACAGTAGTTAAATGTGATTCTTTAGGAGAAGACTGAAACCTAACACAAAGACACACATTGTGCATTATGTCAGGTCTACTAGCAGTTAAATATAGGACCGTCCGGTCTTCACGCTTTGTTCATTTATTTCAATTTTTTCAATTATGCTTGGTTGTATTTAATTTCTAGTTTTAATTTAGTTCTTCCGCATTCACAAAACCTTTCACCAACCCCCCCCCCCCACTTTGTGTTAGACCTAATTCCTGAACTATGGTTTGGTCCTTGAGAGACGACCTAGGAGTCACTTCCTAGCACTATACTGCATTCTATTGCACATCAAATTTGTATGGAGTGCGACACCCATCAAATTTTGGCACCGTTGTCGGGGACCAACGGTTCGGTCTTAGGTCTTTTGTTGTATCAGTGTGTGTTGTGTTTTGTCTTGTGTTGTGAGTGTGATGTTCTGTTTTGTGTGTGTGTTATTGTGTGTGCATGTCGCATGTTTAATTGTGTTGTGTTTTATGTTTTTCGTAATTTTTAGTATTTCCTTTCTACTTTCCCCCTTCTTTCATCATGTCTACCTATTTTGATTATGAGCATACTGTTTCTTATGCCTGTGACTATGATTATGATTCTCCTTTTGCATCTAACTCTGAGTATGGTTCTCAGGTATACTCTGTTGATTTCTATGTTGAGAACAGTATGGTTCCTCCTCCATCTCATGAGAGTGCTCCTGGGGAGCCGTTTCCACTTGATGAGGAGGATATTCATTGTGTTTTCAACACTGGACTGATACATTGGCTGCCTAAGTTTTATGGTTTTGCAGGTGAATGCTCACATAGACATTTGGAGGAGTTCTACACCATTTGCTCTTCAATGAAACCTCTAGATGTCCCAGATGATCACATTTTCTTAAGGGCATTTCAACACTCATTACAAGGAGCAGAAGAGGATTGGTGTTATTGTCTTGCTCCAGGATCCGTCACCAGTTGGGAAGATCTTGAGCATCAGTTTCTAGATGAATTCTCCCTTGTGCAATATGGTTACCACAACAATCCTAGGTGGAATGATCCTAACATGCGATGGCATGGTACTCCATAGCATCAAAATCAAGAACCACCATTTCAGAACATTTATATGCCTCCACCAGTCCAGGAACCACAACAGCTGCAGTTTCATGAGCCTGCCCAAATAGCTCCTCAGCCTTCGACTTCTAAGCCTACATTGAAGGAGTTGTGGGGGCAGATGACCATGCAAAACATTCAATTTCAGCAAGAGAACATGGAGTTTTAGTAGATGACCATGCAGAACAATCAATTTTAGTAGGAAATAAGAGCTCAGAATATTCAGTTCCTGCAAGAGAACGTGAAGTTTCAGGAGGAAATTATAGCTTCCATTCAGAGTTTGAGTAATCAGGTGGGGCAGATGGTCAGTTAGCTCATTGAGCAACAGTCTCAAGTTTCAGAGGAATCACCATTTCAGACTGTTCAGCTTCTAGATGATGTTAGTGCCATCCACATAGGAGATGGGGAGCATAGTCATGAGCTTACTACTACGCCACCTACTTTCCCACCCTCCTATATCCCCACTCTTGCACCTGAGGAGACTGATGAAAATTTTGAGGACCAGGCAGACATAAGCAACACTCTTGAGCCGGGTAGACCACTTTCATCTTCCACCACTTTACCAATCTTCAGGGAAGTAGAGGTAAACGTAGCTCAGTTTGATGATGTTGTTGATGATTATGTTGTTGATGATTATGCAGTTGATAAGTATGTTGATGATTGTATTGTTGATGAGCATGATTTTAATTCTCCCTCTTTACATGATGAGAACAACTTTTTGGTATCACATCTCAATGTTTGTTCTCCATGCACTGAACATGAATATGATTCTGTTGTTGATATTGCTTCTAAATTTGAACTTGATTCATGTTCTGAGGGTATATCTGAGGTTCATCCTGTTAGACTGAGATTGGGTGTTATACCCCTGCATGTTATTTCTTTGGAGCCACAGTGCACTAACCTTGTTGCAGGAGGTACACATGAATTTGACCAACACACACCCACGGTGGAAGACAAAGGTGCCAGTATACACAACCGTCTGAAGATCAACAGGCACCAGCTCAACCCGCTCATCAACAATCACTTCTTCATAGATCCAACTGTGGAAGACATTTCCCTGCTTGATCAAATCTGACGGAAGAAGAAATTCCTCTTCAAAACTTCCTTGCCGAATCCAATGGTGGAAGACCTATCCCTGAAAGTCCAAAATTGGCAACTACCACCATGACCAGGGGAGTTTTCTTTTCCATTCTCCTCCATTTCCCACTTGTATTGCACTTGTCCATAATCTGTCGACTGTTCTAATTTATGATCTTATGCTTGTGACACATTGAGGACACTGTGTAGTTTAAGTGTGGTCTATTGAGGGAGATTTCTATTTTCTTTATTAAATTTTTTCTTTTCTAGGTGTTAAATTTTTTGTTTTCTAGGTAGTTTTTGTTTTGTCTTGTGTACAGTTTTGCATATTGCTCTTGATTTATGGACTTTGTTTAGGTTGTAGATGTGTCTTTCACTTCAGTGATACTATGATTATATGGAAATCCTTACTTTTACTCTACTTGGAAGATGATTATGATGTTTGAGAAGGTGATTGATTGTGACAAAAATACCTTGTGTGTTGTGTGAGATTTGAGCCATTTTATGTTCTTTCTTGTGTGATATCTCTCTTGATTGATTGCATATATGCCTTGGCTTGACTCTTGTTGATAATTCTTGATTGATATGCATGTTTGGAAGTGATAAAGGCAGTCTTGTTCTTGAGCATCTCTAGCTAAATAAGCTTACCTTGTTTTAATCCTTTGATAACCCCTTTTGAGCCTATACTTTCCCATTTTCTTTGTTTTGAAGCTCATACACTAACCCTAACCCTAAGTGGAAAACCATGATTACCTGAACCTCAGGGAATTTTGAAGCTTTGGAAGTGTTTTGGGAACAAGTGTGGTCTCCCGGGGGATTCAGATAAATTGGCTAGTTGGTTCCTCTTTTTGTTTTTGTTTTTGTAAATATGTTGTGTACATCTTGTCTTTGAAATTTGTGTTCTAAATAGAGAAAAAAGAAATGAGATAGGATGAGAAAAATGAAAAAAAAATTGTGAATAATGTAGTCAAGAAGAGGATTGAATTAGAGGTTTGGGTGTGATTTGATTAGATTTTCAGTTGTTCCCCATTGCTCCTCTATTCTTTTTGGTTTGTAGCTTCTCATCCATATTTATCCTCCCTTACCCTTGGACCCATTACATCCATAAAAGACCTTTTGATTTGAACATGCATATATGTTTTGAGTGTTGATATTAGAGGCTTGCCAAGTCTGTTGTTGCTTGTTTTCTTGAGTGCATTGAGTTCAAATTTCTTTACCCTACACTTGAGAGAAACACTGATAGTGTATCTGTGAGGTTTTGTTACTTTTGATTCACCTCTTGAGCTGATTGATCATTTTTCCATGTCTTGAATTGCTTGGATGATTTTTGTGAGTATCTGCTTTCTTTGATTCTGTGTGGGATATCGTCTACTACTTTCTCTTTGTCCAGATTTCTTGAGGACTGTGTAATTCTATTTTTTTCCTTTTGAATTTTTGTTTTCTGTATGCTGAGTTTGTGTCACTTCCCTGATGTCCTTTGAACTATTCCTTGATTTGCGTCTTGATTTTGCCCAGGAGTGCAAAAGGCTAAGTGTGGTCTATTTTGATGAGTCAATATTTTCTTGACTTTACTTAGCTTATTGTACTGAATTTAATCAGGGAATTGTGCTTGAATGTCTAGTATTTTCCCATTTTTGCTAATTGTTCTTAATTTGATCAGAAATTCTTATTTTAATTAATTTGAATTATTTGAGCCTATTATTTTCATTATTGATTGCAGGGAAAATTTTAGAAATACAATTTGGGATATTTGGAGGTGCAGCCACCACCCTCTTGCAATTTATTTGCGTTGCACACTGATTTCATTGCAGCATAAATATGAAGCATGGGTTGAATTATTTTGGGCTGAAAAGAAATGGCAATTGATCCCAAAGCTTTTAGCAAAATAAAAAGGCAGCAACATGTGCAACACTTCATGGCCCAAAGCAAGAGAAAGGAGCTCTAGCACATGGATTTCATAAAAAAAAAGAAGAAAATAGGTCCAGGTGTGTGCAGAGGTGGATGGATACGCTGATGGGCTTGAGGAAATATTATGGTGACGTCTAATATATAAAAAAGAAGGAATGCTGAAAGAAAGAGGTGCTATCACGACTTTGGGCTGGACTTCAAAATCCATATGGCCTGTACACGCTGCTGGTTGGATTCAGTTAGAAAAGCACAGCTTATACGTTCATGAAACAGCACGCTGGCAGCAAGGCATGAAAAAAGGCACACGTGCTTCATGAAGGGGTGTCACGTTCTAATTCAATTGGACCTTGGGCTGCTGTCACAGCCTGGCTGGTTCATGAGGAGCACACGTTGAGAAGCTGCAAGAAGCCCACGTCCACATCGAGTAGAGGGGATAGGTCCTTCACCCTTCATTTTAAGGGCATCAGCCACCACTCTAGAGAAGATACACATTCAGCTTCTTGAGAGAAGACACGGATATTCATGGAAGGTTACGGTTGAAAGAGGGTTCCAATAGGTTTTCTTTAAATTGCATCACGCTTGCACGGAGACTGAATATAGATTCAATATATATTGGAATGCACCTAGGGTAGTAGTTTACTTATTTATCTTATCTTTATTGTCATGTGTTTCTTTAAAGTGTTGTTTAAATGATGAAGGTGCGTTGAAAGAATGCTAAATGTGCATTTCATTTATTATCTTAAGTATTGCTTCTTTAATTTCCGTCGTGATAACGGTTGGAAAACTGTTATTTTTATACTTAAATTTGATATCAAAACACACCATTTATGGCTTAGAAGCAAGTAAAACACTTAGTTCAGTCATATGAGAGTCAAAAGTTGTTTTTAGAGATATTATGCTTGTTTTGCATTGTTTTACAGGGTTTTGATGAGAATTGAAGATTGAAGTAAAAGAGGGAGGACTTAGACTCAAGAAAGAAGGAGAAAAAGGAAGAAAAGAAGAGTCAAAGTCACCGCTCAGCGCTGTTTTCCAGCGCTGAGTGCCAGACTCGAGGGAAAAACCACAGTCTCTCGCCCAAGTGGTGCCGCTGAGCGTCCAGGCGACTTCGAGGCAAACCACTGAGCGGTGATATGGACCGCTGAGCGGTCCTACGATTAGAGGGAAACCGCTGAGCAGTCAAATGAGGCGCTGAGTGGTGGCATGTTGGGCTTGGACTTAAATTATGTTACTTTTATGCATTATGAATAGTCCTAGTGCGACCTTCAGAGTAATTCTTTTGGCAGGAAGAGACGTCCAGAGCAGTTCTACACTCCTTGGAGGCGGTTTCTTGGATGCTTAGGCTCCAATTTATCAAATCTAGGGTTTACTCTTCCATTCTTTCATTTAATTCCATCTAGTTTCACCATGACCATGGTGAACTAAACCCTTTGTTGTTGGGGAACAATGTAATCTTTTGAAACTCTCTTATATTGAAATTCTTGTTTTATTCATATGCTTATATTATCAATTGTTGGGTTTCTTATCTATTCTCAATGCTTTTATCGTTTAACTCATTCGGTAAGAAGATATTTGCCTTTATCGATACGGAGACGTACGGGGAAGTCATGAACTGATAGGGAATTCCTTGATTAAGCAATACTACCTAGAGATAGGGGTAGGACGATCAGTTGTATTTGCTTCTGTGATATATGAATTCCTAATTACTTAGGGAGACTAGAGATAGTAAACTAGTAATTAGTAATAGGCTCTTTTCGCCGAGAGATCGGGATTAGGGTAGGCAAAGAAAGTTTGCATGACAATTAGATAATAAAGCAAATTAAATATGAAAAGTAGATATAAGAGGGCGGATAAGATGAAATTGTAAACCCCAACAACTCCATACATTCATATCTTTCCTTTGCTAATTGAATCACTTGCATTTGCATGTTTATTTTCGTTTTGCATACAACCACAAAATTATTTCTTCTTTCAAGTCTTATAAAATCAATTTACATGAAAGATAAGGCCTGTTTATTTCGCTTTTAGTCGCATCAAAGCCAACAAACTCAATTTCCCCACTAATGAAGTATAGGGGTCAACCAAGGATCAATCCAAGGACTCAACTATGATTACGTTTAAAGTGTACAGTTTAGTCTTGTATTTATTCTATTATTAACTAACTACTAATTAATGCAAGGTGGGGAAATAAAAATAAAAGAATGAAGTATGAAATGAAATAAAAGAAAAGAAAACAAATGTCTATACTTCCTAAAACAGAAATAAAATCTAATTACTGTAACTATCTAAAACTGAAATAGGAACATACATTGTACAGTCTAAACAAAAGTAATAGGAAACAATCATGCCAATACTATCAATTAAAACTGAAATCAACAACTAAATGAACTAGAACATATTTAAAACAGTACCGAATCAAACTATCATATGTGCAAATCAACTACCAGAGATATTACAATCAAAAGAAATATAAAAAAAAATCATAGAATCAGCAAGGAGAATTGGTTTGAATCAAAAACTAGAATCAAATTCATATGAAATCAATGCACAGAGTGGTTGATCATATATCAGGAAGACATCCTGGTAGAATAAGCCCATCACAGGGTCTTAAAGTTCATTTCCAGAACTTAAAAGTCAATAATCATCACTTAGTTCATCAAATTCATAATGAACCTAAATCTAATTCATGCTTCTACTCAATATCAGAGCCAAAAACTTACTAACACATACAATCTACTCTAAAACGTATAAAATCCTAATTAAAATGAAATGACAAATACTAAAAACAATATTTTCTCTCGTTGAACTCACTCCGACTCGAGAAGACATCTCGATCATGCACGCTCACTATGGAGTCGTTTAATTCCAAAAAGGAATTACAATGTCAGAGTTACGAGTTCAACTCGATTTCAAATCAAAACACACAAAAAAAACACAAAGCATTGAAGAAAAAAAAACAATCAAAAATCAACAGAATCAATAAGCACATAAAACAAAAAAAAAACACATGAAAGAAAAAGAACTTTTATTAACAAGAAATCAAGAATACAAAGAAGTGTACCGAACAAAAATGTAATCGAAGCCACCACGGGCTGTCACCACCGTGGTTGTGCGCTCCAAAAGCATGAAAACCAAAACCCTAAGCTAAAGGCGAAATGTAAAATTGCAGAGAGTGTCCGAGAGTCTCTTTCTGTGTGTGTCAACTATTTACATAGAGCCCCTTTTTATAGGGTTTGAAAAAAAAACGAAAGAAAGAAAATGAAAATTGAAAAGGGAGAAAGGGAACTTGCTCTCGACGCTTCGGGCTTCTAATCGACGGTCTTCCTTCTTGTGCGTTTTAAGCCCTCCGATCACCATCCATCTTTGCTGGTTCAGCTTCGGTCAGCCACTTTCGCATCTTGCCCTAGCTCTTGGGTATGTTTCTTCCTGGAATGCTTGAGAGAGCTTCTTTCAATTTTTCCTCGAATGAATTTCTCGAGAGCTTGTGTGAATGAAGATGAGGTGCAAAGACCCCTGCAACAGCAACGCCCAAAACGGCGTCGTTCCACTAATTGGAATCAGCCCAATTCCAGTATTCCAAGTGGCAACAATGACTAATGTTGCATCTCCATCAGCGGCCCAAACGTGATTTCAGTGGCCCAAACAATGCAGTCCAAATGTGCAAATCTGCCAGCCCAAAAATTAGAGAAAGTTATTGAATTAGAGTATTAAACTGCAACTATGAAAAAGAAGAAAAATTATGCAATTAAAACCTCATTAAAATCACAACATTTTTTTATCAAAAGAATTTCAGAAAAAATATTAATTTCCTGATTATTAACAAAGACTAAAAATTACATCTAAAAACCTATTTTTAACTACAATTTTATAAAACTACAATTTTAAAGAAAAATTCTAAAACTAACCTAATTCTAAACAATTAAAAAGAAAAGAACTCTTAGAAAAGATTTTTAACCTAGAAAAATATGAAAATCTAGAGTGTTATCAAGGCCTAAGAGTCCTTTGGGAGAACGATATTTGGTCTTACCATCTATTATTACTTGATACGATTTGGTACACTTGCCAGGGGTTTAACACGCCGCAATATGCATTTCTGCTGACGTGTAGCACTTTTATCATCACGTTAGACGCGCTTTTCTTTGAGTTTCATTCTCACTATGAGCTTCAATGTTGTTTGCAATTTGCTCGTTCCATTTTAATAACGTTAAATGCATCTTCTTCCAAGCTTTATTCCCGTTTCAATTGGTTCAACGTTTTTGCAATGTTTTATTTATGCCGCATCTAAGTTGTTGACGCCCTCTTGCATATTTTTGTTTATTCAAGCTGAAATTTAGTTAATAGCGAAGCGTTTTTTTTCTATTATCGTTGCATTGTACATTTAATGTTTTAGCTTAAGTGTTACATTTGAATAGCCTTAAATTGTGTCGGGGTATTTGTCTATTACATTGTTTAGTTTCCTTTTTCAGTTCACTATGTTGTCTATTATGTTCAATTTATTGTTTCTGTTCATTATGCTATTTATTCTGTTCGGCTTCTTTATCTTCCTGCATTTCCAAGTTCCTCATTTGCTTTAGAGACCGTTTGGTTTCAATGTAGAACCGTTCGGTCATCTGTAGGACCGTCCGGTCTTCATGCTTTGTTCATTTTTTTCAATGTTTTCAATTATGTTTGGTTGTATTTAATTTCTAGTTTTAATTTAGTTCTTCCGCATTCACTAAACCTTTCACCCAAACCCCTCCACTTTGTGTTAGACCTAATTCCTGAACCATGGTTTGGTCCTTAAGAGATGACCTAGGAGTCACTTCCTAGCACTATACTGCATTCTATTGCACATCAAATTTGTATCGGGTGCGGCACCCATCACATAACAACCAACTTGATTACGCATTTAATACAGTTGACTTTCATTTAATTCTTTGTCAATCAATAGAAATATAGCCATTATAGATCACAAAATTAACAGAATTCCCTGCGCATGCAGTCAACTGTAACACTTCAAAACAGTTTTGAAAATCTTTTCATTGCAAAATAACTCATAAAACTGTTTTAGAAAATCTGTGCAAAGTCACGAGTTTTATTTGACTTACTTCATAATGAAGTCGACTTAAAACTTGCAATTTTGCCACACAATATAAGTTCAACAAAGTGCATGTGGTTTTATTTTCTTAAACATATGTAATGCAATCACAAGTGATGTATCAAGTACAAAATCAGTGAATTACATGTATGAGAATCAACACAAACATGTTCTTCAAGATATCATTCATAATAAAGAATTAAACATGTAACACATAACAGTACATGTGGTATTAATAATGTGTTGTCATCATAAAAAACCAGATCACTTTGAGATTAAGGATTAGCTAAACCAGTGCTTCCGTTATCAACAATCTCAACAAAGTGTAAAATAACGGTGTTTAAACCGTTATCACAACCCCAAACTTAGAACTTTGCTTGTCCTCAAGCAAACAAGTCTTCCACCAATCCATACAATGGTTGAACACATTCCAAAACTCTTTCTTTTAAGACAAGTAATTACTGAAATCAGCTCATCAAACAAAATTCAGTCAACATGTACACATGCCTTAGTTCAAATTAACTCATCATGGTGCTCACATAATAACATAATATCCAACAGATGTTATTCTCATGAATGATCAATTAACTAAACATAGATGTAATCATGTACGCATGGAACCATTCCTCACCAGATAAAGTGTTTCACTCAATCACACAAGTGTTTCTAGAGGTCACTCCTTCCCTCTACTATCCCAATGTCACATAGAACATCATTGCCTTTCATTTACCACAATCAAACATACTCACACACACATGTCATCACAAGGACTTTTCTTGGCTTGTAACGTGGCTGGGCTAACAAGAAAAATTGGTTTTTCTAGATCACAAAATCCTTGAGTTAAGAGAGTCATTCATAAATTTAACATTTTAAGCACAATCTCTCTTTAACACAAATCAATCTCACTCATTCCCAACTTTCCCCTTTTTGCATTGAGCTTTTCTTTCTTTGCATTCTATTTCTTTTTCTTTCTCTTTTCATGCTTGCTCAACATTTAGCTCAATGCTTATCTTTCTTTTTCAACTTTCCCAATCAACCCCAAATTTGAACCTTTATCAAGGTAGAGATTTTCACAAAGGGTTTTCATATTCTGTATGAGGCTCAAGGTTCAAAAAGGATAGAACACAGTGTACTCTTTTTCATAAAGGTTAAAACTATGCATTGGCTAAGGAAAGGGTAATAAAAAATTGCCTTGATCATATGACAAAAGAAAGCAAGTTATTCAATCATAGAAACCTGGGAAAAATCATTCATGCTTTCTAAAGAATAACAATCATTCAACACAAAAAATCTAGAGCTCAAACCCTGACATATAGGCGTTCAATATTCCACATACTCCATATACACATCCTACTTAGCATCATAATCACAATCACAACATCATGCATTTGCTCACACAGCTTGTGAACAACCACCTGTATATCAGTATATAGTGCACAATCTCAACATCAATCAATATCAAAGCATCATCAAGCAATACTCATCACACGCAAATCAATATTAAACCATCACATCAAAAATAGTTTCAAACCGAGTACATCAATCCTAATCTAAAAATAGAAGCAAATAAGTTCAAGAATCCAAAACAAAAGATAAGAAAAATCCTGCTCTAATGATGATAGCATCCATCAGTAGATGCTATCTCAGCTGCTCATCCCATGATATCATTAGAGTCTTCCTCTTCCTCTTCTTCTTCTTCTCCTTCTTCAGGATCTTCATAGTTGTCATCCTCATCATCCTCCTCCATAGATGGAGCTTCAGCTGCTCCATCTCTAATGGCCTGTGCCTGATCATCTAGCCATCCCACCACAGTGTTAAACTCGTCCATAGTTCACTGTCGTCTAGGGGGTGTATCATACATCCCTATGATCATCTCTGCAGTGGCCACCTAACCTCTGTGTAATGCCTGCATCCTAGACTCCATCAGAGACATATACATGTCCCTCATCCAAAAAGACTTTGCATCATGAGACTGTGCCAGTGCTAGTGGTGGTCCTCTCCTTCTAGAAGGATGTCGTAGTGGTATTGGCTGGGCTGCTTCATCTCCCCCACAATACTGCTTGTAGTAGGCATCATCAATTGCCTTCCTTGGTCGCTCCATCGGCGGTGTGGAAGTGTTCACCCCAGCTAACTCACAAAGGTGTGTGATCAGAGATGGATGCCCCAAGGGCGCTTTGTTGTTCGAAGTACTGGCACAAGTCTAGATCTTTCTTTCTATATTTTCATGCTTTGCTCAACACCTTAGCTCAATGCTTAATTTTTTTCTTTTTCAATCTTCCCAACAACCCCAAACTTGAACCTTTATCAATACCACACAATAATTCTCCACTTAACTCAAGGTAAAGATTTTCAAAAAGGGTTTTCACATACTGTTTAAAGCTTAAAAAAGGATAGAACACATGATGTTCTTTTTCTTTGGGACAACAATTTTGCATTGGCTAAGAAAGGGCTAATAAAAATGGCCTTGATCATATGACACATGCATGCAATTCAGTTACTCATAGAAACCTGGGAAAAATCATTCATGCTTTCAAGTAGATAGAAAGCATTCACAACAACAAACTCTAGAGTTCAAAACCTCACTCATAGGCTCACTCAATATTCCAAATATCCCATATAAACACCCTGCTTAGCATCATAGTCAAAATCACAACATCATCATTCATCTGTTCACATAGCTTGTGAACACTCCACCTGTATATCAGCATATAGTGCAATCTCAACATCATCAATAACAAGCATCATCAAGCAATACTCATTATGAAAATATCAAAAGTCAAACCACTGCATCAGATAAAATATCCAACCAAGTACATCAAACCCTATACTACTAAACAAAAGCAAATAAGTTTAAATTTAAAAAGATAGGTTTAGAAAACTAGGTTGCCTCCCAGCAAGCGCTTCTTTAACGTCACTAGCTTGACCCAATAAGCTCACAGATCTACCAACTTCATTATTGTGGAAAGACATTCCACTTCTCCTCCCAAGTAGTGCTTGAGTCTTTGACCATTCACTACCCAACTTCTCTACGGATCACTAGCAGTTGGATCCATCAATTCAATTGCTCGATGAGGATGTACGTTCTTCGCTATGAAAGGCCCTGACCATTTTAACTTCAACTATCCAGGAAACAGCTTCAACCTTGAATTGAACAATAACACTTGCTGCCCTGGATTGAAGACCCTCTTTATCAGTTTCCTGTCAAGATAAAATTTTACCTTTTCTTTATAACTCCTAGAGGAGTCATGTGCGTGCAACCGCATCTCTTCAAGCTCTAGCATCTGCCTTCTACATTTACTTTGAGTTTCATGATGATCAAAATTCAGAAATTTCAAAGCCCACAAAGCTCTATGCTCCATCTCCACTAACAAATGACATGTTTTCCCATACACCAACTGAAAAGGTGATAAACCAATGGATGTCTTCATAGCCGTCCTGTAATCCCAAAGAGCATCATCGAATTTCTGTGACCAATCCTTTCTTGATGAGGCAATTGTTTTCTCCAAAATCCTCTTGATCTCCCTGTTGGAAACTTCAGCTTGGCCATTTGTTTGTGGATGATAAGGTGTGGCCACCTTATGTCTCACACCATAATGTTTAAGTACCTTTGCAAGTTGGGAGTTACAAAAATGAGATCCCCCATCACTAATGAGTACCTTGGGAGTTCCAAAACGTGAGAAAATCTGCCTTTTCAAGAATTTAATCACCGTGCTAGCATCATTCTTGGGACATGCCAAAGCTTCCACCCATTTACTCACATAGTCTACTGCCACCAATATATATTCATTGTTGAAAGATGGTGGAAAGGGTCCAACAAAATCAATGCCCCAAAAATCAAATACCTCAACCTCTAAAATGCCTTGTAATAGCATCTCATACCGTCTTGAGATAGCCCCAGTCCTTTGACATTTGTCACAATTCCTAGCATGATTATGAGCATCTTTAAACAAGGTAGGCCAATAAAATCCTGCCTGGAGAATCTTTGCAGCAGTTCTTTTTCCATTAAAATGGCCCCCATAAGGTGAATCATGACAATGCCAGAGAATTCCTTCTGCCTCCTCTGTTGTCACACATCGCCTCAAAAGATTATCTGCTCCTATCTTGAAAAAGTAAGGATCATCCCATATAAACTGCTTAGCATCATGCAAAAACTTCTTTCTATGTTGCCAATTCAAATCTTCTGGAATTACTCTTGTAGCTTTAAAATTAGCCATATCAGCAAACCAGGGCCTCTATTGAATATATAAGAGTGTCTCATCTGAAAAGGACTCCCAGATTTCTTTTTCCGTACTTGTGATTTCATGATTGACTAACCGGGATAAGTGGTCGGTAATCAAGTTTTCACTCCCCTTTTTGTCACGAATCTCCACATCAAACTCTTGTAGCAAGAGCACCCATCTAATCAATCGTGGCTTTGAGTCCGGCTTTGTCAACAAATATTTTATAGTCGCATGATCAGTGTAGATAATCACCTTACCCAATAAGATAAGGTCTAAATTTCTCCAAGGCATAGACTATAGCTAGGAATTCCTTCTCAGTAGTAGCATAATTCAATTGAGCTTCATTCAAGACTTTGCTAGCGTAATATATGGCGTGAAATACCTTCTCTTTTCTCTGACCAAGCACAAAACCTATGGCATAATCACTGGCATCACACATGAGTTCAAAATTTTGAGTCCAATCTGGAGCTACAATCACTGGAGCCGAAACCAATCTCTTCTTCAAGAGGTCGAAAGCCTGCAAACATTCATCATTCATCACAAAAGGCGTGTCTTTTACAAGCAAGTTACTTAAAGGTTTAGCAATCTTTGAGAAGTCTTTAATGAATCTTCTATAGAACCCAACATGGCCCAAGAAAATCCTGATTCCTTTCACATTTGTTGGTGGTGGAAGTTTTTCAATGACCTCCACATTGGCTTTATCCACTTCAATCCCCCTGGCAGAAATTTTATAGCCCAAAACAATTCCCTCAGTTACCATAAAATGGCATTTTTCCCAATTAAGCACAAGGTTTGTTTGGACACATCTTTTGAGCACAACATCAAGGTTTGCCAAACACTTCTGAAAAGAGTCACCAAACACTGAAAAATCATCCATGATGACTTTTATACACTTCTCTATGAGATCTGCAAAAATAGTTTGCATACACCTTTGAAATGTGGCCGATGCATTGCATAACCTAAATGGCATTTTTCTGTAAGCAAACACACCAAATGGACATGTAAATGCCATCTTCTCCTGGTCTTTTGGATCAACCACAATTTTGTTGTATCCAGAATACCCATCTAGGAAATAATAGAAAGCCTGACCAGCCAATCTTTCCAACATCTGATCCATAAAAGGAAGGGGAAAGTGGTCCTTCCTAGTGGTCGTATTCAGCTTCCTGTAATTAATGCACATCCGCAACCCCTCCTTCCTAGTAACTATTCTAGTAGGGATGAGCTCATTCTTCTCATTATGAATCACCGTCATACCTCCTTTCTTTGGCACAACCTGTACTGGACTTACCCATTAACTGTCAGAAATTGGATAGATAATGTCGGCCTCCAAAAGCTTTAACACTTCCTTTCTAACCACCTCCTTCATCACAGGATTTAGTCTCCTTTGTGATTGAGCCACTAGTCTATAATCATTCTCCATAAGTATTTTATGCATGCAGTAAGTTGTTCTTATACCTTTAAGTTCTAAGATTGACCACCCAATAGCTCTTTTTCTCACTTTCAAGACTCCTACCAACCTTTTTTCTTCTTCAAGAGACAAAGAGTTACTAATGATGACCGACTTCCCTCCATCTTCTTCTAAAAAAACATACTTCAAATGTGATGGTAACAACTTTAGCTCCAGCTTCTTTTCTTTAACCTTCTCCTTTGTATTAATCTTCTCAAAACTCGCCTCATCTGTTGGGATTTCTTTCAATACCTCCAAATCCGTCCAGCATTCATCACTCAACTTCTCCTCCTCCTCATTCAAATCTTACATTCAAGAATAGGAGTTCTTTCAAGTAGAGAAGCATCACACACCTTCTTCCTGTGCATCATACACACTTCATCAATAATGTCAACTTGGAAATATGCTTTATCATCGATAGGTTGTGACATGGCCTTGAACACATCAAAGTTAATTTCTTCATCTTGCACCCTTACTTTAAGCTTGCCATTCTCCACATCAATTAAGACTCTAGTTGTTGATAGCGGTCTAAAAACCGTTATTTTCATGCTTAAATTTGATATTAAAACACACCCTTTATGGCTTAGAATGAGCTTAAAATCAAGTAAAACACTTAGTTGAGTCATGCGAGGGTCAAAAGTTGGTTTTCTTGGTTTTAGGCTTTGACAACCAGAATCCATAAAAGTCAACCAGTCAACCAAAAAAGTCAACCAGTCAACCAGAAAGGTTGTCCAGAGCGTTGAGCGGTTGACCAGGGCGCTAAGCGGTCAGTTTTTGGCGCTAAGCGGTAGTTTTGGGCGCTGAGCGGTCCAAATTGGGGCCTGGGCGGTTGTCAGTTTTTATTTTGCGGATTGTGAGATCTTTCTGTTATCTTTTTGGCTTATAAATAGCCCTAGTGCGAATTGAAACAAATTCTTTTGGCAGAGAGAAACGTCCACAGCAGCTCTACACACCTTGGAGGAGATTTCTTGGATGCTTAGGCTCCACTTTATCAAATCTAGGGTTTGCTTTTCCATTCTTTCATTATTGTCATCTAGTTTCACCATGATTATGGTAAACTAAACCCTAGGTGTTGGGGAACAATGTAATCTTTTGAAACTCTCATATATCCAAATTCTTATTTACTTTATATGCTTGCATATGCTTGATTTATCAATTGTTGGGTTCTTCACCTGTATTTAATGCTTTTACCGTTTAACTCATTCGATAGATGTTGTTTGTCTTTATTGATACGGGGACGTACAATAATGTCATGAACTGGGAAGAATTCCTTGATTATGCTAATACCGCCTAGGGATAGGGGTAGGACGATCAATTGTATTTTGCTTCCGTTTATAATGCATTATTAATTATTAGGGGAGGCTAGGGATAGCAAGCCGGTAATTAGTAATAGGCTCTTTTCACCAAGGGATTGGGTTAAGGGTAGACCAAGAAAGTTTGCATGGCAATATGATAAATAAGCAAAGTAAATATGGAGAGTAGATATATGAGGGTGGATAAGATGAAATTGTAAACCGCAACAACTCCATTCATCCATATTTTCTTTAAGCCAATTGAATCATTGCATTTGCATGTTTACTTTTGTTTTTCATTTAACAATTCAAATTAATTTCTTTTCTCAAGTCTTCAGCGATTAGTTTACACGAAAGATTAGGCCTTAAGAGTCCTTTGGGAAGAACGATATTGGGTTTACCAATTATATTACTTGATACGATCTGGTACACTTGCCAGGGTCTTAACAAGTTTTTGGCGCCGTTCCCGGGGACTCGTGGTTTAACTTTTCTAGTAGTGTAAATTGATCAATGCTTTTACCGTTTAACTCATTCGGTAAATGTTGTTTGTCTTTATTGATACAGGGACATACAGTAATGTCATGAACTGGGAAGAATTCCTTGATTATGCTAATACCCCCTAGGGATAGGGGTAGGACGATCAATTGTATTTTGCTTCCGTTTATAATGCATTATTAATTACTAGGGGAGGCTTGGGATAGCAAGCCGGTAATTAGTAATAGGCTCTCTTCACCAAGGGATTGGGTTAAGGGTAGACCAAGAAAGTTTGCATGGCAATATGATAAATAAGAAAAGTAAATAAGGAGAGTAGATATATGAGGGTGGATAAGATGAAATTGTAAACCCCAACAACTTCATTCATCCATATTTTCTTTAAGCCAATTGAATCATTGCATTTGCATGTTTACTTTTGTTTTGCATTTAACCATTCAAATTAATTTCTTTTCTCAAGTCTTAAGCGATTAGTTTACACGAAACATTAGGCCTTAAGAGTCCTTTGGAAAGAACGATATTGGGTTTACCAATTATATTACTTGATACGATCTGGTACACTTGCTAGGGTCTTAACAAGTTTCTCACGCCGTTGCCAGGGACTCGTGGTTTAACTTTTCTAGTAGTGTAAATTGATTAAATTTTACTTGATTTTATGTTTATTTTTATTTTTGTTCTAATAAACGTCTTCTAGGGATTTGTGCCTAATGTTTGCAGGATGCAGTTTGGACAAGAATTTGATTATATGGACACTAAATTCTGCCAAAATAATTTCAACCACTGGTGGGAACGTCACTCATACAATGATCAAA
Organism: Vigna reflexopilosa; assembly: GCA_027742785.1. Classification (NCBI taxonomy): domain Eukaryota; kingdom Viridiplantae; phylum Streptophyta; class Magnoliopsida; order Fabales; family Fabaceae; genus Vigna; species Vigna reflexopilosa. The sequence continues at coordinate 3,519,273 of CM050926.1, read as the reverse complement.
GCCAATCTGGGCAAGCTGATGAGCAAAAATACAAATTCTGATGAACTTCTTCAGAGGATCATGAATTTGGAAGTATACCATGTCAAAAGCATAGTGGAGAGTGTAAAGAATGACGAATTATTTCCACAGGACATGTATACAAGATTTTCTTCTCATAGAAGCATGGAAGAGATGCAACAATATCAGTGGCAGCAACACATCTCTTTACCAATAGAAACGTGGGAGTATGATCAACAACTATGTCATCAGATAGCTGATGTGATAGAATAAGTCAAAATCCTTAATGAAAAGTTTGACAAATTTTTGGAGAAGTACGATTCTAAGAGTTATGAAGTTACCTTCAGGAATTTAGAGACATAAATTGATGAGGTTGTTGATGAGGACAAGATAGAGAGAGAGGTGAAAAAGATAGAAGAGATAGAAATAGAAAAGGTTGTTGTTGAGGAGAAGATAGATGAAGAAAAGAGAGAAGAAGAGGTTGTAAAATTGAAAGAGATGGAGTATGAAAAACCCCTGCCCTATCCAAAGACATATTCTAGGAGGGAGAAAGAAAAGCAGTTTGAGCGCTGTATGGAAATTTTTAAGAAGTTGGAAATAACCATACCATTTTCTGAAGCACTTCAGCAAATGCCATCATATGCGAAATTTTTGAAAGAACTTCACATGAAGAAAAGGAAGTATATTGAGAAGGAAACTATTGAGGTGCAAGGAAATTGCAGTGCAGTCATACAAAGGACATTACCTCCTAAATTATAAGATTCAGGGAGCTTTACCATTCAAGTAGTTGAAAGAAAAGAGAAAAATAGAAAATATGCAAAAATAAAGAAGAAAATAAAAAAGAAAGAAAAAGAGAAAGTTGAGGGAGAAGACGAGTGAGAAGAAGAGGAAGAGAGGAAAAAGAAAAGATCACATGAAAAACCTCTTCCTCATAAAAATAAATATCATAGGAAAGAAAATAAAATTATGTGCTTCATGGAAATCTTTAAGAAATTGAAGATCAAAGTTCCTATGATTGAAACATGGAAACAGGTGCTTAGTGTTCTTAATTTTCTGAAGGAATTCAGCAGTAAGAAGAAAAAGAAAAGAATATCAAGAAAGGGGAGTATCAACATTTACTAATGGGTGTTGAATTTATTGGGTAGCTTCTACTGAGGGAAGCTAAAGATTTTTATGTATCTACTGAAGAATACAGGAAGGCACACCCACTGAAGGGTGTTGGTGAGGATTGCACTTACTGATGGGTGCTAGAAAGGTTTGGGTCAGGCTCGTGACATTAAACAAACGCTACTTGGGAGGCAACCAAGTTGATTGATTTATTATTGTTGCATGTTTTAATACTGCTCTAGTTGCATTTAGGGCTTAATTGTTGCATAAGTGAGTAAAGTGAGAGGGAATTGTATTTAGGGTTTAATTGTTGCATTTTAGAAAATCCATTCTCTATCACTTTTGCATCATTCATAATCCAAGTTTGGGGTTTTTGAGAGAGCACTGCATTTTGGTTTCATCCATCATCAGTCATAAGAATTTTGCATACATTCAAGGTCTTTTCACCCCAAGGACAGGTTGTTATTGCCGAGATGATCATAGGCATGTACAACACACCTCCTGCTCATAGGTGGACAATGGATAAGTTCAACAACAGAGTGGCTTGGCAAGAGTAGGCATAGGGGAGTGAAGCTGGAGCATTTGAAGCTTCAGTCATGGAGGATGATGACAAGGATGATAACTTTGAGGATGCAGAGGCTAGAGAGGATGAGGACTTCGATGACGACATGTAGTGATATGGCATCCACTGATGGATGTCAGTGCATTAGAGCAGGGTTTTATCTTTCTTTTACTTTTGTACTTTGAATTTTTAGAATAGGTTGAATTTTATTTTTGTGTCTATGCTTGGATTATACACTGATTCTGATGATGGTTTGATGATTATATTGTATGATGAGTTATTCAATGATGATGATTGAATGTGGATGATGGTTGAGACTGTTTTGCATGTTGATGTCCAAGTGAATGTTTCACTAACTATGGGAACCAATGTGTAGTGGTTTATGATTATGATTGTGATGCTAAGTAGGATGCATGAATGATGTGTGAGAAAGCATGTTGTGTGAGGTATTAAGCTCCAGAGTCTTCACTAATATATGAATTGTTCACAGGGAGGCATGAATGATATTGCCTGAGTCTTGATAATTGATTGAATTGATTGTTGATGTCATATGATCAAGGCCATGTTTGGAAACCCTTACTTAGCCATATTTTCGCCCAAAGTACTTAAAATATTATACCCTTTTTGGACCTTGGCCTTAAACAGTATGAAAACCCTTGTTTTGAAATTATTTACCTTGAGTTGGGTTGAGAACAATTGTATGTGTTGAAAAGGTCCAAGTTTGGGGTTGTATGGGGAAAGTTGAAAGGCAAAGGAAAAAGCATTGAGCTCAAAAGTTGAAAAAGAAAAATGCATGAGAAAAAGAAAGGAAAAGAAGGAAAGAAAAAGCAGGTAAAAGTGAGTTCAATGTAAAAATAAAAAAGGGAAGAAGTTGGGAATGAGTGAGATTGGTTAAAATGAGAGTTGTGCTTGAATTTTGAATGATAATATAGCTCTCTTAACTCAAGGATTTTGTATTCTAGAAAAACCAATTTTTCTTGATAGCCCAGCCACATTACAAGCCTTCGAAAAGTCCTTGTGATGATATTTGTATGAAAGGAATTTGGTTGTTTTAGATGAATGGCAATATTGTTCTATATGACATGTGAATAGTACAGAGTGGAGAGATACCTTAAACACTTGAGTAATTGAGTGAAACACTTGCTTGGAGAGAATTGTTGAAATCCATGTTTATATCTATGCTTAGTGGACTGATCATTCATGAATTAAACATCTGTTGGGAAATATTTGAGTATGTGAACTGGATTGGAATGAAAGCATGCATGCATCTTGATAGGATTCCACTGAAAATCTGAATTGAAGAATAACTTGTTGTGAGGAAAAGGATTTTTGAAAAGTGTTGAACTATTTGATGAAAACGTGGAAAGCCAATTTTTCTCTTGTTTGCTTGAGGACAAGCAAAGTTCTAAGTTTGGGGTTGTAATAACGGTCTAAAAACCGTTATTTTCATGCTTAAATTTGATATTAAAACACATCCTTTATGGCTTAGAATGAGCTTAAAATCAAGTAAAACACTTAGTTGAGTCATGCGAGAGTCAAAAGTTGGTTTTCTTGGTTTTATACTTTGTTTCCCATGATTTTGTAGATTTTTGGAATGAATTGGAAGAAAGGTTGAAGTGTTAAATGGTTGGAGTGCTGAAAAGTCAACCAGAATCCAGAAAAGTCAATCAGTCAACCAGAAAAGTCAACCAGTCAACCAGAAAAGTTGTCCAGAGCGCTGAGCGGTCAGTTTTTGGTGCTGAGCGGTAGTTTTGGGCGCTGAGCGGTCCTACGATTAGAGGGAAACCGCTGAGCGGTTAAATTGGGGCCTGGGCGGTTGTCAGTTTTTATTTTGCGGATTCTGAGATCTTTTTGTTATCTTTTTGGCTTATAAATAGCCCCAGTGCAAATTGAAACAAATTCTTTTGGCAAAGAGAAACGTCCATAGCAGCTCTACACACCTTGGAGGAGATTTTTTGGATGCTTAGGCTCTACTTTATCAAATCTAGGGTTTGCTTTTCCATTCTTTCCTTATTGTCATCTAGTTTCACCATGATTATTGTAAACTAAACTCTAGGTGTTGGGGAACAATGTAATCTTTTGAAACTCTCATATATCCAAATTCTTATTTACTTTATATGCTTGCATATGCTTGATTTATCAATTGTTGGGTTCTTTACCTTTATTTAATGCTTTTACCGTTTAACTCATTTGGTAGATGTTGTTTGTCTTTATTTATACGGGGACGTACAGTAATGTCATGAACTGGGAAGAATTCCTTGATTATGCTAATACCGCCTAGGGATAGGGGTAGGACGATCAATTGTATTTTTCTTCCGTTTATAATGCATTATTAATTACTATGGGAGGCTAGGGATAGCAAGCCGGTAATTAGTAATAGGCTCTTTTCACCAAGGGATCGGGTTAAGGGTAGACCAAGAAAGTTTGCATGGCAATATGATAAATAAGGAGAGTAGATATATGAGGGTGGATAAGATGAAATTGTAAACCCCAACAACTCCATTCATCCATATTTTCTTTAAGCCAATTGAATCACTGCATTTGCATGTTTACTTTTGTTTTGCATTTAACCATTCAAATTAATTTCTTTTCTCAAGTCTTAAGCGATTAGTTTACACGAAAGATTAGGCCTTAAGAGTCCTTTGGGAAGAACGATATTGGGTTTACCAATTATATTACTTGATACGATCTGGTACACTTGTCAGGGTCTGAACAGTTGTCTTCATGAATGGTCTCCCTAGAATGAGAGGCACATCTCCATTCTCCTCCATCTCCATTATGACAAAATCCATAGGAAATAAGAATTTGTCCACTTTCACTTTAACCACCCCATAAGGGTATTTAAGAGACTTGTCCGCCAGTTCAAGTGTCATTCTAGTAGGCTTGAGTTCCAAGCCTTCATTCCTTTTGAACATAGAGAACGTGATGGGTGTCGCACCCCATGCAAATTTAATGTGCATAAAGAATGCAATATAGTACTAGGAAGTGACTCCTAGGTCATCTCTCAAGGACCAAACTGTGGTTCGAGAATGAGGTCAAACACGAAGTGGGGGAGGGTTGTTGAAAACTTGTGAATGCGGATAAACAAAATCAAAACACGAATGCAAACAATAATGTAAATACAGATATAACCAGAAATGGAAACAGCAATGTAAAAACGAAATGTGAAAACGGTTGGTCATTAACTCAATCACTATGCTTCCAATCACAGATTAATGACAAGTACACACTACTCTAATCCAAATCCGACACGAATCACCCAACTAAGCGAAGACTAATTTGGTCTTCAGAATTGCAAACTAAGCAAATGCAATGCACAAATCTAATCAATCGTGAACTGTACAATCTAATCAACTAAACGATGATTAAACATTGATTAGGCAACTAAGCGTATACCCAATCACAAGCACACAATAGATTAAATATTGAGCCAAATCAGAGTAGGAGCAAGGCAGTTAAAGTGCAGAGGTCTCATGAATAAACTACTCTAGCCTCTAATCCAGCACAGCTAACCGACTAAGCGAAGGCTAATCATGCTATCATAATCACGAACTAAGCGAACGCAATACACCTATTCCATCCAATGTGTTCTGTACAGATTGATCAACTAAGCGAAGATGCAATCACCAATTGGGCAACTAAGCGTATACCCATTGCAAGAACACAGTCAGATTTTATAGAGTGTCAGGCAGAGCAGAATAAACACAAGAACAGTCCAAGAAATCTCAAGGAAACAAAGTAATTTTATTAATGACTAACCCGACCAACTTAAACTAACATGACAGTTAAATTATCACTACCAAACATACTAGACAACATTGAAGTAAAAGGAAATGCTAAACTTAACACTGCAATAGACAAATATCCAAACATAATTAAAGCTATTAAAAGGCAACACTAAATTAAGAAAATGAAAAACAACTGAAAATACAATTTAAAATATTTTAAAGCAAAGAAAAATAAGAAGACATAAATTCATCTAACACCTCATGTGACCACTTGTGCATCTACCAAAAGAAGTTGAATTTTCAAATGGCCTAAACATCCTCTTGGCCGTGACTCCCATTTCATTCATTCTCCAACAATATGATTTTCACTCCAAGAAAATTAATATCTGTATGTGGAAAATAAAATGACCATAACGTACTGCTTGTTTCATTTCTCCAATATAAATCAGCCCATGTGCATATTCAAAACAAAGTCAACGTGCCTTTCTCCAAAAGAAACAAATTTAAATGCATCACCATGTGAGCTGCAGCAGAATGAAATGTTCTCAAAGAAATATATATAAAACTCGACAGCAGCTGTGTGCTCCAAATCACGTGTCTAGCAATAATCTTGAAAGCAAAACAAATGAATGGACATAGGACAAGGGCTACTGTGACGGCAAACCTAATCTACCTCTCATTCTTCATTTTTCAATTAAATAAAAGAAAAGAAAGCTATCTATTCCTACACTACCAACACCGTCCCATCCTACTCCCATCTAATCTAATTTTAATTTCAAAGCAAAAGGTATTGTGTACGTTGCAGCTGTGGCACCAAATAATCATCTTTCCATCATTGCTAGACTAAAAGTGTACCGCCTGACATGATCAATGCTTGTCTCGGCAAATGCAAAATACAAGCTCAATTGAAATGGGAAATTAAGAGAAGCGTTTTCTTTCTTCCAGTAACGTGTACACCAAAAAAAAAGTGAACAATTGATTCTTCATTCATCCAAAATCAAGCACTGTAGACATGGTTACAATCAAGACTCCAAAAGCGAGAGAATTCGGCTGCCAGCCCCCTTCACCGTTCCAGCCCCTACAAAATTTTAGTGTCTTGGCTACTACTCTTTCTAAGAGGCCGAGAATCTCCAATTAAAATGGGTGGGTTCCACTCAAAAACCCTAAGTGCCAAGTGTCTCCCCCACAATTTGGGCCCATCATATTTTTGCTAAAATCTTGGCCCAATGTGCACAAACTTGTCTAAAAAAAAACTAAACTTTTAAATTACAATTTGATTAATTCTAAACTACTAAATTAAAATATAACTAATTTTAGATTATCCATGTGGAGAGTCTTGAATGAATTGATGTCTTCTCTAATGTCCAAAATTGTATCTCCAAAATCTTCCTGCAATAAATAATACAATTAATTAGCTCAGAAAATTCAAATTAATTAAAATTAGAATTTCCGGTCAAATTAAGCATAATTAGCAGAAACGGTAAAATACCGGACAATTAAGCACAATTCCCTAATTAATTCTAGCACAATAAACTAAATGCCGTCAATAAAATATCGACTCATCAGAGCGGCATTAGATTAATACTAGCTCCCAAATCAATCAAGGCTCTTCCAACTTCCAAATCTCCTATGGTACATGGAATGGTGAACCTTCCTAGATCTTGAAGCTTAGGAGGCAACATCTTCTATATGATTGCACTACAACTTCCTTGCACTTCAATGGTCTCCTTCTCAATATACTTTCTTTTCTTCGTGAGAAGCTCCTTCAAAAACTTTGCATAAGAAGGCATTTGCTGCAGTGCTTCGAAAAAGGTATGGTGATCTCCAGTTTCTTAAAAATCTCCATGAACCTCTCAAACTTTTTTTCTTTCTCCTTCCTTGAATAAGTATTTGGATAAGGAAGGGGTTTTTCAAACTCTTTTTCTTTTTTTCTCTCATCTACCTCTTCTTTCTTTTCTTCTCCCTCAACTCTCTTTTTCTCTCTTCTCACCACCTTCCTCCTCTCTTTTCTTTTTTAGCTCACTCTCTTCTTCCTCACTCAACTTTTCTTTCTCTTTTCTCTCAATTTTCTCTCATCTAACACTTTATCACTTCTAGTAACAATGGTCTTACACTCTTCCCTTGGATCACCTCTCACATTCCTCTCACACCCCTTCATCTTACTAATCAACTTCTCCATGTGCGTCCATTCTTGTATACGTAGCCTCTATTGGAAAACAGGTAGGCTTCGTTTCAACACCATGAGGGGGGGGGTGAATTGGTGAGTTTTCAAAATCAGAGTCTTTTTGCAATCTTTTTCACAAAGTATAAAACTTTAAACAATTTCTTGAATCGCAAGCATAGAAAATTTAAGTGCAGTGGAAAAAGAAAGTAGACTACGTAAAAAACAAAGTAGACTGAATGTAAAAGTGTAGGGATAGATAATTCAAACACAGGTTTTTTTACTCGTTCGGCCTCAATGCCTACATCCAGTGTCCTTCCAATCGCAAATGCACTATAATGGTCAAGGTTTTTACAGCAAGGCTTTTATAGAGACCTCCACATCAAAAATATAAAACACCTCTCTAACCCTCTAACCAAAATATAGGCAATACAAACAACAAGACTTGTAGCAAGATATCCCCTCTTCTGCAATCTACAACCCACTTTGAACAATCCTCAAAGTGTCCAGACTCCACGAGTCTACCCCCTGTAATCACAACAGGTACAACAGCCACAATCTTTACGAAGATTGAGAGAAATCTTGATTAGCAAGCAAGCACCACAATGTGCAGAGTTGATCAACCAATAAGCACAGAAGAATTCTCCATCAGAACCTCTTCAAAGAATTATCTCCACGATCTTCTTGATGAGTCCTTGGAGCACGAAATCACAAAGAAACAATCTGAAACAGAATATGAAAATGTTGGTTTTCCAAAAGTCCTCTGAAACAACTTAGGTCTCATCTATTTATAGATTTCTATTAAACAGACGCTCCTGTAGTCGACTAAGCTACTAATACAGTCGACTGTCTTCTGACAGTAATAACAGTTAAGTCAAAGTAGTAGCTGTCAGGTCAAACAAATTAATTCCACATTCAATACAGTTGACTCTCATTCAATTCTTAACTAACTTTTAAAAATATAGTCTGTGCACAAGCATAACAGAATCTCAAATAAAACAACTAACAAAGTCGAATGCAAAGCGCACACAGTCAACTTTAAAACATCTGCACATTTTGAAATTCTTTTCAATGCAAAATCTCATAAAGCACTGTATATGAAAATTTGTGCAAAGTCTTCAGTCTCAATCGATTCAATTAATAATGAAGTCGACTTGAATTATCAGATTTGCCAGACAGTTTATGTTCACAATAGTGCATGTGGTTTTCTTCTTCGAAACTACGTGTAATGCAACCAAAAATGATGTAACATATACAAGCTCAGTAAATGTGCATTCACTTATCAAAATCAACACAAAACATGTTCAACAAGATATCAATCAATAAGTAACAAAACATGTAACACATAACAAGACATGTGTTATTAATAATGTGTTGTCATCATCAAAAACAAAGTGAACAAAGCACTGTGAGATTAAGGTTAGCTAAACCAGTGCTTCCCTTATCAACAATCTCAACAACCTGCATGCTTTTAACATAAGAGAAACTCATATTCATGGTTTGCTAGAAAAGTTCTTCAAGCTTCGTGTTCTTCTTACTTGGAGTGGTTTGCTGCTGCCATTGAACTAGTGAAACAGTCTGTATTTCCTGTGCCAATAGAGAAAGCTTCTGTATTACTTCTTCCAATTGTTGAGTGATCAGCTTATGTGGCTCAAGCAAGACATCCTGAGATTGTAACTGTGAGACTTCTTTCTGTTGAAGAAGATCTCCACTTCCGCTTTGCATCTCTATATCATTAGTAGCCATGTGGTCTATTAACTCATAGGCCTCCTCTGTAGTCTTATACTTGATATTACCTCTAGTTTAGGCATCTAAAATAAGCTTTGTTTGAGCGCCAAGACCTCCACGGAAAGAAAGGACTACTGATGCTTCATCAAAACCATGCATGGGTGTCTTCTTCAGTAAGATTTTATATCTCTCCCACGCCTAACCTAGGGTTTCTTCCATGCCTTGCCTAAAAGAAGAAATTTCCTATTTACCTTTGTTGATTTTAGACTATGGGAAGTACTTGTTCAGGAATTTGGACACCACAACCTCCCATGTAGCGAAGCTATCCTTCAGGAAGGAGTTCAACCATAGCTTAGCATTGCCTCCCAATGAGAAAGGAAACAAATTAAGTTTAATAGCTTCATCTGGCACACCATTGATCTTCACAGTGTTGCAAATCTCGTTGAAGGTGGCCAAATGCTCATATGAACTTTCATTTGACAGTCCATTGAATTGGTTGCTCTTCACCAATTGAGTCAACGCCGGTTTCACCTCCATGTTCAGTGCATTGACCCTTGGCCTTCCAATGCTATTAAAATGATGAGGGCCAACAACACTAGTGGCATCCGCCAGAGTACGTCTCCTATTATTCTCCTCCTCAGCCATCTCCTATGTGCTCTAGTTAGATTCTTGTGGTGAGGGTTGTAAAAGTGTCTCCGGAGAAGGAAAAAGTTCTCTAGATGTTCGAATCCTCCTTCTCCTTCGAGTTTCACTAAAGCCTTCAAGAAGAGGTTCTTGATTTTTCTTGCTCCTAGTACGAATTGTATCTTGCATACAAAAGAAACAAACCCTAAAAAGCACTTTTTTATAACAAAACAAAATCAAGTCAAAGTTAAGGAATAATCACACTACTAGAATAGTTAAACCACGAGTCCCTGACAACGGCGCCAAAAACTTGTTAAGACTCTCGCAAGTGTACCGAATCGTATCAAGTAATATAAACAGTAAGACCGAGTATTGTTTTCGCTAGAGACTCATTCGCCTAGACATTCAAGTGATTTGTTGATTATTTAATACTTGAGAAACAAAATTTAGGGTTTATAATGCAAAAACGAAATTAAACATGCATGCAAAGGTTGATCAATTGACCAAAGAATAAACGCAGGTGAATTATATGGATGAATTGTGTTGTTGGGGTTTCCGACTTTATCCTATCCACCCTCATGTATTTATGAATTCTACTCCTTCATTAATGTTAATGTCACTTTCTAATTTACCCTAAACCCGATGTCTCGGTGAAGAGAGTCTACTCCTAATTACTTGTTTACAATGTCTTTTCTAGGGCTGGGCATAAGTAACTAAACCGTACCAAACTATACCAAATTACAATTAACTATATTTTTAATAAACTATAAAAAACTGAACTAATATTAACTGTATTGTTTAATAGTTCAGTTTTAGAAAACTGATATTGTACCAGTTAACTAATAACTAAACTATTTCCAAATTATAATCGAACCCCTGCGTAGCCACTTCGCTTTCTCCTCCCGCTCTCATCGTCCTTCCCCTTCTTCTCCGGAACCACCCATATGAAATTATGCGTCGCTCTTTGTCTCTGTTTCCAAAAGCCTCTCCATGAAAGCGGTGATCCCCTCGGGGGGTTTGGAGCACAAGGTGATGTAGTGGAGAAAATGGGGAATCACGAAGGTGCCAGTGTCAGAAACAAGTACTTGGTTCGATCTTAAGGTCTCCATGGCAGCCACGGTGAAGAGGGAGAAGCCATTGAAGGCGAGTCTGGGGATGCGGAGATTGTTCGCCACGTCGTGAACCCAGGGGCAGAGGAAGTCGGCGACGACGCAATCGGGTGGGTGCTGCTCTAGGAAACGGTTAATGGGAACGCGGAGGAGCATGTTGGCATGGTAGAACTTTCGGACGCTTTCAACGTCATTGGCGGCGAACATGAGTTGTACACCGTCGGGGAAGCCGGCTTCTTGGGCGGGGAAGTTGATGACGTGCAGGAGGAGAGAGGGGCTGGATTTGCGAAGGATTTGGGCGTAGGATGGAGTGGTGATGACGGTGACGCGGTGGCCACGTTCCGCGAATAGTGTGGCTATGTTGCAGAGAGGGATGCGATGGCCAGGTGCTAGGAAAGGAATGAAGGGAAGGTTGAGCGTTGATTGTTCATCCATTGCTCATAGAATTGAGTTAACTTGAGTTAACTGCACTGTAACTATAAAGGTTTAGTTTTTCTAAACTGAACTGTAAAATGGTATAATTTAGTTATCAGTACAAATAGTGTAGTTTTTATAGTTTAAAATAGTACAGATAATCTATAGTTTAGTACAATTAGGTTAATTATGTCCAGCCCTAGTCTTATCTCCCTAGCCATTTATCATGCATTACATTCGCACAGAAGCTTAAAGGCAATCGGTCCTCCTATCCCTATGTCTAGGTAACATTGCTCCCGAGAGAATTCCCCTATGTCTAGATTTACCCATATGTGTCCATATAGACAAAATCAAAGATCACGCTATTGAATGAGTTAAACAAAGCATGCATAGAGAATAGAGAAAAAACTCTAACAATTAATGAAGTAAAGCATATAGATTGACAAAACAATTCAATACATGAGAGTTTCAAAGGATTACATCGTTTCCCCAACAACAATGGAAGTTTAGTTCACCATAGACATGGTGAAAATAGATGAAATTGATTAAAGGAATGAAAGATAAAACCCTAGAACTTGTAGATTGGAGCTTCCGCATCCAAAATCTGCCTCTAAGAGGGTGAAGAGAGTGTTTCTGCGCCTCTTTCTGTCAAAAGATACCTTATCTAGGTCTTGCAAATATATTTAAAGTTCATTAAAATCAGCAGAAACTGGCCCAGGCCCAAGAGAATGGCGCTCAGCGCTGGGTTACCGCTCAACGGTAGGTGCGACACTCAAGATTAACGCTCAACATTGACGCCCAGGCGTTTGGCAGTGAATTCACTGAAGAAGCCACCACTCAGCGGCAGAGTAGCGCTCAGCGGCAAAGTAGTGCTTAGCAGTGGGCACGATACTCAAATTCTCCCCTCAGCGTTGGCGCTTGAGTGTTTGACAGAGCTCTCCACAGCGAAGCTGGCGCTTAACAGTGTACTGGCACTCACCGGTGGCTGCAATTCTTCATTTGTGCACTTTTCCATCTTTTCTTGAGTTCAACTCCTTCCTACATCAACTTCCTTCATTCAATTCATGTTAACTCATGCCAAAACAAGGAAAACCAAGCATAAAACCAAGAAAACCACCTTTAACTCTCTTATTCTCTAAATTAAGCAAAATGCATGATTTCAAGTTAGTTTCTAAGTCATAAAGGGTGTGTTTAGTGTCAAATTCAAGTATAAAAATAACGGTTTTTGAACCGTTATCATCAATCAAGCCATCTACCCTTTTATCTTCTCAAATCGCTCTCTAACACCTTATCGAAAACCTAAATCTCCAATCTCGTCGCTCCTCCCACTCTTATCCATTGATGACTAACACTCTTCTCAAAAATCTTCTCGGTATTCAAAGAGATGTAAATCTCTTTCGAATCTTTTCATACTAGCCACATTAAATGGACGAGACTAATCAATTGCCCTTGACTAACTTTTTCCTCTATTTAAACACACTTCTCTTCTTATCTTCTGAAGTCATTCTCTCGAAATCCTAGTTCCTCTCTTACCATCATGCCCTCTCAACTCTCTGAGTCTCTAGACTTTCAATATTCCAAGCCAATGAAGCCTTCTTCCAAACCTCCTTACCATTAATGTCATCTCATTCGATCACTAAAATAAGATGAACATGATAATCCAACATCCATTCCTACTCCTACTCTAAGAACTTACCTGCCTTACACACGTAGTTCTTCAATTTTACCACTACCTTTTCTCACCCCATCACACTGTTCCAGTCCTTCTTTCGTTCTCCCATCGCTTTCTTTTAACTCCTCTTCCTTTTTCTTTGTTCCACCCGCATGTCCATCTCTTCTCTCCTCTGTCTGATCGAATTCTCCTACTCCTTCCCTTTCCCTTCCACCTGTACTCTTCTTCGTCCTCTTCCATTCTTCCTAATCTTGTCAGGCTATGATGTCTCTTCTTTCATTTTTTTCACTTTCAGATGTTTATCAAATAAGGGGGAGAAAAAGAAGAAAAGATACTTCAGCATCTAGGAGTATGTACTCGGGGGGTGTACACTAGAAGTTTGGATAATATAGAATCAGGGGGAGTTTTGTCCAAATTCTTAGAGCTCATTTTAGGAGTCCATGTATACATTCATGCAATTTGTTTTGTTTTAATAAAAAGTTTGTGATTGGTGTCTATTTATTTTATTTGTTCTATCCGTTGTTTATTTACCTCTTTATCTATTGATTATATTTATATCTTCGTTTATTCATAATATTCTTTCGACTAAGTTCACTAACAGTGTGTAAAAGATAAAAATAGAAAAATATAAAACACACAAGACTTAAAACTAAAAGCTGAACTAAGATTGACTACATCGTTTAAATGTATATTTGTTAAACAACAAAAAAGGGGAGATTGCTAAAGACAAAATCGTCTATACGCCCAAAAGCTCTCATGTTTTGAAGTTTAATCAAATAACATTAAAACAGATTGATAATAATAAAATAACTTAGGGTGAGAACACAAGACTTAGAGCCTAAACCCCAAACAAACACAACCTAGAACCTGAATCCCCAAACATAGAAAAACATAGGAAAACACTTAGGTCCTAGGAAATAGGAAAAACATCTAAGCTAAAACACCCAGACGCATGGCTAAACGATGTTCTACCTACAACATCCAAGAGAGATTGAGTTAAAAACTTAATGCTTATAATATTTGGAATAGGTATTTAGCTTCTCTCAAAAACAAAATAGGTCGAGACAATGTCTCTGACAAAATATATCAAAAGACTTAATTATTAAAATGTATAAGAAAGCTCAAGAAGGATAAATTCTATCTGTCTAAAAAGAGACAAAATCTAAGGAAACGTTTAATTTACCAAATGATACCATGAGCTTAACAAGTGCCTCATCTTATGATGAAATGTATCTCTATACTTGATATCTTCAAAGAAAAGAACTTAATCGTAAAATGCTTAACAAGTACCTCATCTTAGACCACTTTGTTAGTTGTACATAAATTTTCTTGTTTATTATCATCACAATATGAGTGTTTTAGACATAACTATAAACTAAGAGTTGTATCTTATTACTAAACTTGTGTATGCACTAAGAATAGTGTTATCGGATGTCAAGGTGTTTGGTAAGAATAATGACACATCTCATTGTATATTCACGTGTATGATGTGTTGGAGAGTCCTTTAGGAAACAAGGAGCTAAACATATTCATCGTGCAATCATAAATGACTTAAGTTCTTTAAAAACATTTCATCTATATATGTTTTAAATTATTAATTACACCAATACATAATTTATTTATTGTTTATGGACTTATGTTAAATTATATAAAAATGTTGTAACGTTTTAGCTAAACATGATCTTCAAACTCAAATGCGTTGAATTTCGTCAAAAGAAATTGTTAGTAAAATATATTATCATAAAATATATTGCCAAATCATAACACAGCACAACGAATAATTTCTTCTCTGCTACTTTCTCTTGATTATCTAGCTACCTTCTTTTCACTCTTATCTTGTGTTCAACTACTGGTAGCATAGCACCAGTTATATAGACTTACCGTTTACTTTAAGAATAATTTCACTTCCTTAAATTCACTAGTGCAAAATTAGGCTTTAACGTCACTCCATAGATGTCGGATCAGAAACACCCAACGTAAATTATTGACTTATGGCATTTTCGTAAATAAATGGGCATATAGACGTCAGTTTAGAGGGGCCCCGACATCTATTATATTATAGACATCGGTGCCCCTCCCATCTAACGTCTATATGTTTGACAAGTAGGTGAAAAGTCATTTCATTCCGCCATCTAGACGTCGGGCAGAAGGGGCACAAACGTCTATAATATTATAGACGTTGGTGTCCCTCCGTCCCAACGTCTATATGTCTGACAGGTAGGTCAAACGTTATTTCTTTCCGCCATCTAGACGTCTGATGTCGCCACCCCGACGTCTATATGCGATTATAGATGTCGGCTTCCCTTAACCCGACGTCTATCTATACCACGAATATTAATTTTTAAATCGAACGGACGTCACATTAGTGAGGTCCCTGACGTATATTCCAGAATAGATGTTAGTCACTGGGGCAACCGACGTCTGATGTCCTGTTAAATAAGACATTGCGAACCAGCAGTTACACGCACTTCATTGTCTTCCCTCGCCTTTTCTCTTCGCAGCATTGCATTTCCAGGTTCTTTTGATCTCTTTTAAACTGTTTAAACTTACGTTTACTCCGATTAAAGTAATCTTTCATGTATTATCTTTCTTTTGAACCGATTAAAATGAATTTTCGTTGTGTTTTGGTTCGGTTTTTCTTGTGTCTTTGGGTAGCGTAGTGCACATTCTCCCTTTGCTAGCTTCCTCGTAAGAAAAGCTTGAGTCTTTTGGATCTCTTATGGCATTTCAACCTGAAGCTAAACCTGGGTCCTTGCCTAGTTTCCATGTCACTGTATTCTTTTTCTCTGGCAGTTGGAATGGAACTAGGTAACGACCCAGGTTCAGTTTCAGGTTGAAATGTCATAAGAGATGCAAAAGACACAATTTTTTCTTATGAAGAAGCTAGCAAATGGAGGAGGTGCTACTACGTTATCCAAAGACACAAGCAAAACTACATTAAAACACAACGAATACTCCGTAGACATCGGTTAATGCCATATCTGACGTCTATTATGCCATTAGACGTCTGTTAGTGTCATGTCTGACGTTTTTATAGTGCCCTTAGACGTCATTTAATTTCATGGACCAGCGTATGTATAGACGTCGGACATGGCATTTAACCGACGTCTATAACGACGTCGGACCTGCAGAGTCCGACGTCCCATTAACGTCACCCATATAGACGTCGGGTTTGGATGTGATGTTAAAAGCCCAAAATAATAGACGTCTAAAGCCTTTCTACACTAGTGATTTTTCATTTTCCTTTTATATTCTTTATATGGTAAATATTAAATATATTTATTATTTACAAAAATAGTTGAAATAAAAATTAATTTTAACCAAATTTGATACTTGGCATATATATATATATATATATGAACTGAATTGTAAGGAAATTTTATGATTATTCACTAGTGGAAAAACGTTGTTTAACGTCAGTTATTTTGGGCTTTTAACGTCACATATGGAACCGACGTCTATTCGGATGACGTTAATTACACATCGATCAGGATATGACCGACGTCTATGTAGACGTCGGACTATATAGGTCGGACGTGTATATAGACGTCGGACTCTATAGGTCAGACGTCTATATAGACGTCGTACTCTATAGGTCAGACGTCTATATAGACGTCGGACTCTATAGGTCAGACGTCTAAAATGTCGCCGTATTTGATAGGATCTTTCTCTGCTTGAGGCCTCTCGAGTTGCTCCTGGCTTATGGTGATTCGAGTTTACAACTTTATATTTTAGTTGAAGAGAATGGATTGTACGTTTTTTTTGTATTAGAGGGTTTTAATAATGTAGTGGAGTGAATTAGAGGAGTGCAAAACGCAAGAAATCACCGTCCAAGAACGTTGCCGAAGGACACGAGCAAAACTGGACAAAACTCAACGAAAACGCATTTTAATCGGTTGAAATGAAAGATAATTCATCAAAGAGTAATGTAATCGGAGTAAAATTAATTTTAAACGGTTCAAAAGTGAGAAAACGAACCTGAAAAAGGTAGCCCGTGGAGAGAAAATGCGAGGACGATAATGAACAATGAGTCCGCGTAACTGTTGCCTCGCGTTCGCAGTGCTTTAATGCAGACATTTAGACGTCGGTTCCCCCCATAACAGACGTCGGTTCCCCCCACAACAGACGTCTAAAAGGCTTTAGAACTCAGAGTGGTGGGATCAGACGTCTATATGGAGTCAAAAAGTGACTTTTAAAATTTTTGGATTTAGGGTTTAGACGTCGGTTCCTCCAATAACTGACATCTAAAGTGCTTTAGAAGTCGGAGTGGCGGGATCAGACATCTATATGGAGTCAAAAAATGACTTTTTAAATTTTTGGATTTAGGGTTTATATGTCGGTTCCCCCCATAACAGACGTCTATAATATTTTAGACGTCGAGGTTCTCCCAACTGACGTCTATATGTCTGGCAGGTAGATGAATAGCCATTAATTTTCGCCATATAGACGTCGGGACTCCTCCTAACAGACGCCTATATGACTGAAAGAAATGACTTTTCACCCACCTATCAGACATATAGACGTCAGTTAGGAGGGATCCCGACGTCTAAAATATTATAGACGTCGGGGCACCTTTTAACTAACGTCTATATGGCCAACTTAATTACGAAAATGCCACCGGTCATCAATATACGTCGTGCTTACCCTTAACCGACGTCTAAGGGGTAACGTTAAATAGCGTTTTTGCAATAGTGATTGAAAAAAAAAAAAAACCACACTAATCCAATATTGTCTGCAATTGTATTATTATAGTTTACAATTCTATTACGAGACTTAGAAATATTAATTGATTTAGTATATTAATGAAGCTGATTAAAATATTTGAAATAATAAATAGTTATAATAACCGAATATATGGAACCGTTAATTGAATGAACCACGATACTCAGTCCTACATTTTTTTTCCTTTAAGAATGATTAAATAAAACACTGTAATCAATTCAGTTTTGACATTTTAAACAAAGCTAGAAACAATATCATTAATTGGATATCTTTATAACACAATGCCCAATAACGATTATTTTGCTCCAATCCAAAATATAGTAATTCAACATTAAATTATATTATCGATTTTTCAATAGAATTCTCTAAACTTTAAAAACATTTTGTTCCATTAAGCTTAATTGCGCTTTTAAAACCAAAATTATCATAGTAATAACTGAATTATCTCGAAAGGATAATGATATTTTGAAACCCAATAAATACATGACAACTTTTGTTTCTGAAATATGAGATCACAACAAAAGTAATTTTTTTATGACGGTTCATATTATTTTGATATTTAATAAATTTTTACACTATTAAATTTACTAGATTATTTTTAATTCTCTTTTATAAATTCAAAAGTTTAGTTATGTTAGTTGTTATGCTGTAAAAAAAAATCATTTTTTTCTATAATTATGAATAGAGAAGATAAAAGAAAAAAAGGAGTAAATCTTAATTGGTTGTAAATATTTCTTTTAAGAGTGGTAAAATGTCATCAACCTTACTATAAATTCCCACGTAGACAAAGCTTCAGACCATCACAATCAAACTCTCTCACACCCAAAACATTTCAAGTATTTCCTCACCCAAGTTATAGACCTTTTATACACAACCAACCTCTTCATCACAATGAGAAACAATTCCCCTAAAATCTATAACTTAGACTCTACTTCTTCTCAAGATGAGTACACTAACTCCTCTTCACAACAAGGTCAACCACCACAAGCCGCCACCGCCGATCAACCTCGTACCACCGAATCTGGAAGAAGGCCACGTGGTAGGCCTGTAGGGTCAAGAAACAAGCCAAAACCTACCTCTCTCCGAGTGCCCGAAACCACAGAGTCCATTATGAATGTCGTCACTTTCAATGTGGCTTCAAATGGGGACATCATGGAGTCTATTCTTGAGATTGCTCACAGGGACCAAGTTAGTGTCACTGTTATGAATGTTTCTGGCATGATCAACAACGTGACCCTGGAAGCTTCGAATGAGGGTGCACATCCCATCATGCTCCATGGGCCCTTCAACTTCCTCTCCCTCTCTGGATCCTACTTGTACGGCAACCACTACATTCTTCATCCCGGTGCCACCCATCCCCCTCCCCCATCCTTTGGGATCCATCTCTCCAACGCTCAAGGCCAGGTTTTCAGTGGCATCATTGGTGGCAAAGTCATTGCTGGTGAGAATGTCATGATCACTGTCTCCACATTTAGGAACCCTGACATTTTGAAGTACACTCCTGAAGATCAACAAGAGGATGAAACTCACAACGACAGTGATAACAACAGTTCTGGGGATTTCAGTGGAGGTGGTGACTTCATGGGGTTCAACCCACGTTGTGGAATCCGATGATTTTGGTTGAGGATACGACAAACGAATAAACTCAAGGAAGAACTATCTGAATGGGTTGTGTTTTATTTGTTTCGTTTTATGTCATTTGTTTTATTTGAATAAATTTCTTCACTTTATCAAGATCTTATAGCTTAATTAATTTAATCTTATTTTTACTTTATTTGTGCTCTTGATAGAGATTTGTGATGTTGTGAAAATAAAAGATCATTGCTGATGTTCAGTTCTCAACTCAAGGTTTAGTGGTGGATTTGGAAAGCTTTTTGTTGAAAAAAAATAATAAAAGTACTTAAGTTGTGGCATATATGTAAAAGTTGGAACATGTTCCATTTTTTTTCTTGGACTAATAGTATTTTTATTACATTATTATAATTATTTTTTTAATTTCATCATTATTAATGTTGGATATCTCAAATCAAATAATGATAAGATGATTTTAGAGTATAAATGAATATAAAAATTATTTTACAAATTAGGTTTAAACTTTACTTATTAAAGTAATGTAGGAGTAATCTAAAACCTATCGTAGTGAAATTTATTATTTGTCCATTTATTATTTTACCACTATGGGATTATCCCACTTGTGATGTATATATCTCATCATGAAAGGATGTAATGAAAATCTTACATCAACTATATATAAAATAAATTTATATTATATAAACAAATGCAAACTTCATTTTATAAGTCGATCTTGAAAAATTGAGTTAAATTTAAAATTTGTCTTTTAATATTAATATTGAATAAAAGTAACAAGTTAATATAATCATTTCTACCATATTATAATATTAATGTTAAATAATAATATAATTACAAGAAAAACGTGATTTACCTACTCATATTTATGTACAGACTTTTATATGTAGATAACATAAGTATTATATATGGATTTTTAAAAGTGAGTTGCATACGAATTTTTCATATGGATTTTTATCTATCGATTTTTCGTATGTAAAATCCATATGTAATCGGAAAAAAAAAATTACCTATAGGAAAATCCTAACCCAACACCAGGTTACTCAATGGCTTTAAACGTCCATAACTCTATAATATTGTGTACTACAACCAGCCCATGATCAAGCATGCACTACTGCAGTCAGGGGAAACGACAGCGGTTGTTTTTGGCCTTTGGCAGCGGTTCCCGAACCGCGGCATATTCAGCCGCGGTAAAAAGTTTGGGACTTTAGGCCGCGGTTGCAACCGCGGTAAAAAAGATGGGGAATAGATCGCGGTTCGTACCACACCCGCGGCCTAAACCCCTTTTTTTTAAAAAAAAAATCGTAGCATTATATGCCGCGGTTGGAACCGCGGTAAATATATAGGGAATATACCGCGGTTCGTATCACAACCGCGGCCAAAAGTCTATTTAAAATAAAAAAAAAATAAAACAAGACACAATATGTCGTGGTTGTGGTAACAACCGCGACATATTGTCCTACAATTTTTTAAAATAGCAGGTCTGTTTTTGTGGTATCCACTACCACACAAACAGACCTGCATATCAAATAAACAGTCAAATTCATTTACAACAGATCAACCACATGTTGAAATGTATTTTAACATTAAATAAAGTACAAAGTCTAATAAAATACAATCTAATCAAATGCAATGTTTAAATCTAGTAACTAAGAACTATTATATAATCTAACTATATACTTTGCAGCAGCTTTTTTGATGAATGATAGTGGCTTCTCAGGAACTGGTGTAGTCGTCTTGAACCTCTGCACAAGACAATTTATATTAATTAGTGTTTTGAATTCTAAATTTTGGAAAAAATCAACATTTGTTAAAGTTAAATATTACCGTTTCCCAGCCTCTTGTGATATGAGAACGAATAATTTGGGTCATCCAATACATTACGTAGTATCCGCACTCATATGACCCACTCTGTCTGTTACACTACAATATATCAACACAGTTGTAAATAGTTAGTGAAAAACATTAAAACAAAACAACTATAAGAAAGTATGGTTTTGCCATATGTCAAACCTTGAGAGAAATCCATGCAATCTTTCTAGTGTGTGTAATTGATCTCCCAAACATCATCATACTGCTGGAATAGAACTATATATAAAAAAAATGGTTTTAGCATTCATTTATATAAAAAAGAAAGTCCAAACATTGAGGTTCTTACCAATCAACTAGTTGTCTGAGATTTGTGGGAGGAGGCTTGTGCAATGAGCAAAACCATAAAGCATAGCTCTCGTGCATAGAAATAACAAGAAGCTTCCAATGGCGCCTGAAATTCATAATAACTTAACTATTATATTTTAAAATCACACATGGAACTTTATTATGTTAACAAAGTTCACTTACCCGGATATATAAGGTAAAAAATATATTTTCTTGCCGCTTGCAAAATTTCTGATGAGATTTGTGTTGATGTGATCAAAATCATTTGATTCGTGAATGGATTGGGGATCAATAAATCCATAATCATCAGAGTGCCCCAACTTGTTCCTGGTCCCACACAAATACCTGAAATCAAAAGTTAACTTTGAGAAAAGGATACTTGATATACAAATCAATTATATATATATATATATATATATATATATATATATATAATTGCTCATAGACTTACATCATCCATAGCTGAATAATTGTAATATTCAACTCTTGTGTTCCCGAAGCAAGCTCTCTGACATCTGAGGCATGAAGGTATAATGGGACCTCAGAGACTCTCCCAAATACATTAGAATCATATTCAACCTCCAAAGGCTTATCTTCAAGGATGTCAGCAAGTAGCTGCAATGAACCAATAGGATCATCCTCAGATAGAGGAATCTTCTCTTTTGCCTGCAATGAACCAAAATAAGATAAGTTTTGACATCAATAACATGCAAACTTTAAAATTGAGAAGTGTAAAGAAGAATTCCATACCAGGGGGTCAGAAATTGAACCAACCAAATGTTTAGGCCAAGCGATAAAGGACTTGAATGCTTGTTCCATAGTGAAAATCTCATCTGTGGCCAGAGGAACTAAGGCATCAGGTAATATCATTTCGTCCACTGAGACCTTCACCTTATCCTCTGATAGCTTTTCACCATGAACAACAGTCGCTGCCTTAAACATTGTTCCACGAGCTACCAGGACCGTCTCGATATCGTCTAAAATGTATAGCAGACATGGACTAGCATCGTCCATGTTATCCCCTGGGACGGCTGGTGCGGAACAACTTCCTTTCCCGCTTCTCCCTGTCACAGTAAATGTTAGATTATACAAAAGATAGAAATAATTTCACATAAATGTTTATTAAGTTTACCTGTGGGAGGCACAACATGTTCCTGTTCCTGTACAGGAGATGGCACCGGGCGCATGCCATAGGTCTCAAACTGCTGCTGGAACATGGAGCTGAACTCACTAAACAATTCAGCCCTGAGCTCTGACCTAACCTTGTTTGTGATCTCGTCCGTAAGGTTGGCTCAAACGTTTTTTGTGATCTCTTGCGTCATCTTTTCTCTTTCTGCTTCGCTGGATGCATAAGGATGACGAGAATAGCTCCCAAAATATTCTTTAATTCCTACTCCAGGACCAGCAGCACGTACACATCCAGGGTGCTTAGGTCGTCCAATCGCAGCAGCAAGAATATCCTGGCGATCCTCTGGAGTGAATTGACCTTGGGAGCTCTGCTCAACCAAGGAGTCCTGTAACATTACAAAACACCATTATTCTTTAAAAAGTTCAATGTAGTATGTATAATTACAATTATTATTATTTTAGGAACAGTGATTACTTACAATTCTTTCAGAAATTTCCCGTGCAGTGTCGGAAGAGTAGGTGCCCGATGGTCTCATACGAGCCAACTTCCATTTTTCATGTCTAGAAGGTGGAGAAGGAGGCTGAGGGGGGCTACCACCCTGAGATGGTGGTCTAGCATCTGCCTTTTTCTTGAGGATTTTCTCCTCAAGCTTCCTATACCCACCACGAGATAATAGGTGGGGGTTTTTGTTATGAGCACTTGTTCCTTGTTCTTTGCTTCTAATTTCCTGTCACATACACATTAATTAATTAGTTCATATGATATATCAATTATGAGCACTTGTTAATAGGAATTGAATAATATCAATTATACTAACCTGCCATTTCTCTGACATCCGACTCTCTTTAAAAAGCCGCCAAGTCTCCTCATCAATGGACTTATATGAACTACATGGAGACTTATGTTTAAGGTGTCCAAAGATATATCTTGATGTCAACTTACTTTTAAAGTTTCTGAAGTTTTCAGCAACAGTTGACAAACACTTATTTCTAAATGTTGCGACATTTGGAATGTCAAATGTCAGCTGAAATAAACATAATAAAGTTGTATCAGTACAAAATTATCAATATAAACAAATTTTAATTCAAATGATATTAACTAACTTACCAATATATCGTTCCATATAATGTTCCGATCAACCTCAGACACATTATCAAAAGATGGAGTGAGAATACTAATCCTATCACGTGCCACTACTCCAAGGTATGATCGGAAGTCATCTGCATAGGGGCCAGTTGCCACACCCGTGACCACGTTCACATTCACTGGAGTTCTTTCACCACTATTCTTTCTTATCAAAAGTTGTTTCATCCTAGTGGGTCCTCTAGTGGATCTGGTAAGGGGAGCCTTATCCCCTGAAGTTTGTGGATGATCAGCCATATATCTGTCAAAATAAATAGCAACATGAAATATTAATTTAACAAAACATATAATGGTAATCATTGGAAATATATAAAAGGAAAACTTATGTGATATTAACAAAATACCACTACAGAAATTGAAAATTCATACATAAAGATATGGATTCATCATATGTATATTCCCTCATCATGATCTGATCGAATTGCATGTACATCGTCGTCAACTAGAGATTGGTCGTCCAAATTTGTTGTAGTTTGAAATGAATGGTTGTCAGCAATATGAATATTAATCAGATTGTCTTCGTTAACTTCAATTTGTTTTTTGCCTTGAAGAGCGACATACCAATGGTCAGACGCAGGATCTTTGGCATAAAAAACCTGAGATGCTTGATGAACCATGATAAACGGTTCGTCTCGATAACCCACCTTTTGAAAATCAACCAGTGTCATACCCGATTCATCTATTTTTATACCACTCTTATTGTCAAACCACTTACATTTGAACAATGGAACAAAAAACTTGGTGTAATCAACCTCCCATATCTCTTCTATTATACCATAATATCTCATTGATCCAAGTACAGGAGATTGATCTTTTGATGTGGAAAATTGAAGTGACTCAGCTTCTAAACTGACTCCACTATTTTGTATTGTGCTTTTATCATCCAAAGTCTTCGTATAGAATATGCAATTATTGACTTCATAACGTGTACAACACACGACATCAAACTTCAAACCATTTGCAAGCCACAATAAAGTTTGAGAAGAATGTGGCTCTTTGTCAATTTCAGATTTGAACCAAGACATAAATGTTTTGTTATGCTCCATCAACTGCCATTTCTCTGATTGTCTTGGATTTTTATTCTTAACAATGGCTTTGTGTGCTTCCAAAAAAGGGATCACCTCATCTGTGTTGTTCAATATATAAAGATGCGCTTGCAACAATTCTTCGCGATCTTTTGTCACCACATTCACATCTCGGATGGTTTTACTTGTAGAAAATTTATTCAACCATGATGTGCGAGGAACTCCTATCGGATTCGTTGATGTCATGTAATCTGAACAAAACTCAATACTTTCTTCAGCAATATACCTTTCAATCATCGAACCTTCAGGACGATATGGATTTTTAACGTACCCTTTCAAAATCTTCATATAACGCTCAATAGGATACATCCATCTTAAGTATACCGGTCCGCACAACTTGATTTCTCTAACCAAATGAACAAGTAAATGTACCATGATGTCAAAAAAAGATGGAGGGAAAAACATCTCTAGTTGACACAAGATGATAACAATCTCGCCTTGAAGTTCATCTAACTTTGTAGGATCGATGGCTTTACTACATATTGACGAGAAAAATGAACACAACCTGTTTATGGTTTGCCTAACATTTTTGGGCAAAATTCCACGAATAGCCACCGGTAATAACTGTTGCATTAAGACGTGGCAATTGTGAGACTTCATGCCAACAAGCTTTAAGTCCTGCATCGACACTAAACTCTTCATATTTGAAGAGTATCCTTGTGGTACTTTGATACTCTTTAAACAAAGACAAAAAATTATCTTCTCTTGTCTAGACATTGTGTAACATGCAGGGGGAAAATAATTATGTTTACCAATCTCCTTGGGTGCCAACTCTTCTCGAATATTCATGTCAATCAAATCCAAACGAGCATTCATTCCATCTTTTGTCTTTCCCTGAATGTTGAGTAGTGTACCAATCAAGCTATCACACACATTCTTTTCTACATGCATCACATCTATGCAATGTCGAACATCTAACTTTGACCAATATGGAAGATTAAATAATATTGATTTCTTCTTCCAAGGGGTCGTTACAGATGACTTCTTAGATGTTTTCCCAAATAGATTATGTATTTTATTAACTTTTTCAAGAACTTGAAGGCCAGTAAGTGGATTTGGTGCTTCGTCCCTCTCTTGATCTCCATTGAATGCTTTTTTCAACCTTCGATATGGATGATTACGTTTTAGAAATCTCCGATGACGCAGATACACCGTCTTTCTTCCATGTTTCAATTAATGAGCTGCAGTGTTTTCTTCACAGATAGGACATGCTTTATGACCCTTGACACTATATCCTGACAAATTACCATAAGCAGGAAAGTCATTAATGGTGCAAAATAACATTGCACGCATCACAAAAGTCTCAGAAGCGAATGCATCAAATATTTCAACCCCATCAACCCACAATAACTTCAAGTCTTCAACTAGTGGGCTTAGATAAACATCTATGTCATTTCCAGGCTGCTTTGGACCAGATATCATCATAGACAACATCATGTACTTCCTCTTCATGCACAATGCAGGAGATAAGTTGTAAATTATCAATATAACTGGCCAACAACTGTGATTGGTACTCAGATTACCAAATGGGTTCATTCCATCAGTGGCTAAACCAAGCCTAAGATTTCTACACTCTTTACCAAATTCGGGGAATTGTTGATCAATATTTTTCCATTGCTTTGAATCAGCTGGATGACGAAGCAGCCCGTCAATTTTTCTCTCATCTGCATGCCATCTAAGGTTTTTAGCATCTTTGGGATTCGCAAACAAACGCTTAAGTCGGGGCACTATTGGAAGGTACCAAACTACTTTCAAAGCAGATCCATTTTTTTGTATCTGACCATTATCTTCAATATTGTTTTTTGACTTGTAGCATAATAAGTCACATTTTGGACACTTTGTCAAAAATTCAAACTCTTTTCTATATAAAAGTGAACTTAGTTGAACCGACATACAAAGGTGTTTCCGCATCAGTCGACATCGTCTCATACACATGAGCTTTGGCAAAATTTTATGCGCCAACATCGCGGATCATGTCCTCCAATTTGTCTTCATTCGGTCGATCTTCTTCCATGGTGGAATCAGTAACATTTTCAGTTTGCGAGTCAGTCGGAAAGTACATTTCTTCGCCGTGCCATATCCATGTTGTATAACATCTTAGGAAACCATCACAGATAAGATGTTCTCTAATTTGGGTTGCGTTCAACTTTCTCCCATTCAAACAGTTCACACAAGGACATCTAAACTTCACTTCATCATCACTTCTCCCATCATTACGTTGTGCAACTTGTACAAATTCCTCTACACCTCTCTCGTACTCAGCACTAATACGTGGTAAATTAATCCAATTTCGATCCATTCCTAAATTTTACAAAATTAAAATTATACAATATCTATATAAGATTATCAATTCAATCATACAATCAATTCAGTCATACAATCAATTCAGTCATACAATCATACAATTAATAATAATTGAAATGATCAATTCAAACATTCTATCACAAATAATTACATATGATATCACAATTTGTCTATAGGAATCATTCAATCACATAATTTTGATTTTATAAGAAATCTACTAAAAAAAGTTCATAACATATTAATAAATTAAATAAATTTGCTGATAAAAAAAAATTAAATACATTTTATCTACCTCTATACCAATCCTTTCCCATACAAGCTAACATACTTTGTCTCTTATTGAACCACCAAAACCACAACAAATTTGACAAAAACCATCAAAGCCACAACAACATATTCAAACCGAGCATTTCAATATAAAACAAAACTTTTATCAGAGAAGAAAATGGAACGTACCCGGAGTAGCAGAGATGGCGCGACGGAGAGGATGGCTTGGCGGCAGAGGCTTGCGCGACGGCGACGACAGAGGGCGCGACGGCAGAGGGCGCGACGGCAGAGGGCACGACAGACGGCGGAATGGCCCGGCGGCAAAGACTGTTTGACGGAGATGGGGCGACAGCAGCGTTTTCGTGTGCAGAGGCAGAGAAAACTCGTGGAGAAGAAGAAATTGTTCTGTGTTTTGTACTTTTTAAAGAGCATATGCCGCGATTCATCAGATAATCGCGGCCTATACGCCTTAAAAATAATAAAAATGACATTTTTGAAATTCTTTTTGAACTATATGCCGCGGTTCAGCGGGAAACCGCGGCATATACCTTTAAATATTTCAAATAAGGTAATATGTCACGGTTTCTCTGAGAACCGCGGCCTATACCCTGTTGTTCTGAATACCAATTGCCTTCCCCAAAAGGCAGTTGGGGAATGTCAATAGGTGACAGGAGGTATATGTCGCGGTTCCCCAGAGAAACCGCGGCATATTCCCCTGCCACGTACTGACATTCCCCATCAGTCAGCCCCTGCAATAAATTGGCAGGGGAATATGTCGCGGTCCTGCCAAGAACCGCGGCATATTCCCCTGCCAATTTATTGCAGGGGCTGACTGATGGGAAATGTCAGTAGTTGGCAGGGGAATATGCCGTGGTTGCTATGGGAACCGCGGCATATACCCCCTGCCAATTTATTGCAGGGGCTGACTGATGGGGAATGTTAGTACGTGGCAGGGGAATATGTCGTGGTTGCTAGGGGAACCGCGGCATATACCCCCTGTCACAAGGAATAGGCCGCAGTTCTGCAGAGAACCGCGGCGTATAAGTTACATTTATTTACAAAACTGCCACCGCGCACCATTATGCAACGGTTTCTGCCTAACCGTGGCATAATGTGTGTTGTATAAACCGAATTTTGTACTCCATTGAACCCTAGTCTCCATTGAACCCTAGCCCTATCACACCTAAATCACTTACTCACACTCTTAATTGAACCCTAGCCTCCATTGGAACTCTAACCTCCAAGAAGAAGATTGAATCTTTTTCTTTTGGCTTGAAATTTCAATCACTAAAAAATTCTTATTTTTTGCTCTCTCTCAGTCCTTGCCCTATCTTCGCCTCTCATCGTTTCCATTCCCCTTCTCTCCTCAGTGAAAACTCAAACCATCACCACTCCACCTCCCGCTCTAACCTTTCTCTTAAAATTCTCCCTTGCAATGTAGTTCAAGCCCCTGTGAAGAAGACAAGAAGTTGGTTCAAGGGGCGAGATTTCACCGTCTCTATTGAACCTTCCTTTCTAGGTTTCAACACTAGTGGAAAAAACAGATTCTACGACGACCTATTATGATGGGTGAAAACCATCAATCATAATAGGTTGACTCGTGGTAGAATTGTAATAAACATAAGACATATTATGACGAAGTTTTGGAAATCAGTCATAATATGCAACATGGTGGCAAACTTGTAAATAATTTCAAAACGTATTATGACGGGATTTATCGACACCCGTTATAATATTAAACGCGGTGGAAAACTTGTAAATAAGTTAAAAATGTATTATGACATAGTTATGGACAACTGTTATAATACATGAGAGGAGGGAAATTTTGGTAATATATTATGACTAGTTTTTAAAAACTAGTCATAATATCTCTCTATTTCACATTTCCCTCTACAACTTTCACTATAATGATTTGAGTTTTATACCAAAGGTTTTACAAAGCTCTCTTAAATGTAAACACCTTTCCTACTCAACAATCAAATATAGAAAGAAAACACATGCACAAAGAACCACACGTTCTTACTGCAGAACCCCTTTGGGAACACCTCTTAAAGTCCAAGAGCTCCTCACTATTCTCAGGGTAGCGCAATCCAAGATTATAGAATACTTTTCCTGATCAAAGCAGAAACACCTCAATAGTGCAGATAATGATCAGTCAGTCACGTCCTCAACGCTTCTCTCAAGACTCCTTCAAGTTTCTTTCAATTCAACAATTATTAATTCTTAGAGCGTCTCAACAATCTATAAAAGTTTTTCTCAAATCAAAGATATCAGATATGAAAGTGTACAAATGATCAAAAGTTACATAATTTCATGTAATGCGTCAATTTATAATTTTTATCATGACAGACGCAAAATAATCGAATACATTAGTAATGTAATCGGTTACATTAAAGTCAGATTTAACAGAAATACAACTAACACAGTTCTAATTGAATGCACAATTAATGTAATCGATTTGCATTAAATGCTAGTCAAACATATTTAAAAATATGACTGTTATTACTGTTATGATTAAGCTTGAAAACAGTTTTCAAATCATAACAGACTTAATTGATTACATGAAATGTGTAATCAATTAATCTAAGAACTTAACCAGATTTTAAAAACTTTTTCTCTTCAAAAACTCATCACAGCACATTCGAAAATGATGTATGCAAAGACATGAGTTTTATCAATTTAACACTTAATGTAATCGATTCAAAACTTGTTTTGCCACAGTTTAAAACACAAGTTATCTGATGAACTTAATTGATTACAACATCACTATTGTTAGAAAAGATGAGCTTTGTTTCCCAAGACCAAGAGGGGAAGGTGAATTGGTGTTTTATAAAAATACTCGATTTTGAAATCTTTTCACAAATAGTATGAGTCTTTAAACCTTTCTTGAACAGCAAGCAAAAATGTATGCAATGTAACAATATGCGTATTTGAATAAAGACAATATGTAATCGATTAATGCAGAGAGATAAGGAGAAGAAAATTCAAACTCTAAGTTTTCTACTGGTTCGGCCTCAACTGCCTACATTCAGTGTCCTTTCAATCAACCCGAGATTGAAAGCCAATTACACTATAAAGATATGAGTTTTTTTAAAAAAAGGGCTTTACAGCAACCACACTGTCAAAATGTAAATCACCTCTCTAACTCACTAATCTAATACAGCCAAATACAAAAGACCTACAGCAAAAACAATCATCTCCCGCAGTCACCCCTTTGAGAACCATCTCAAAGTACAAGAACTCCTCGTTCTTCTTCCTGGAAACACGCACAGGGAAACAACAACACATCATTTGTGAATCTTTTCCTAATCACACAACAAACACCTCAGTTGTGCAGAAAGATCAAACACTTCAACTCAATCAATCTTGTCTCTCAAGAAATCTTCAAGAATAGTACACCACTTTAATTTCTTGTTTCTTGGAGCGTTTGATTGATAACGGTTGAAAATACTGTTATCTGGTATATAATTCTGACACTAAATGCACCCTTTTCTGCTTAGAAACTTGCTTGGAATATTTTTCTATTAATTTGTGTGAATAAGAGAGTTGAGGTTGAATTTGATGATTTTATGACTAATTCCCCTTGTTTTGGCAGAGAATGAAGTAATACTGAAAGCAGAGATGAAGTGCTAAGGAGATACAACTTAGAAAGGCATAGAAAAGCACCAAAAAGAGGGATCACACGAGGCTTGGGCACCCTGTTTGAAAGCTTAAGCGCTGAAAAACGACGTCCATTGCCCGGGCGCTTGAGCGTCGGGTCACGAAGCCTGGGTGCCCTGATTGAAGGCTCAAGCCCTACATGAGGATTGTCCACCGCCTGGGCGCCCTAAGTGAGGCGCTTGAGAGTCGAGTTTCACAGGTCAGGCCCAATTTTTGCTCTATTTCAACTCTATTGGACTAGGCCCTGTTTCTACTCTTCTCTAACTCTATTTAAAGGACCCTGACACTCTAGGTTTTGTATCTTTGGTAGAGAGCAGCACAACAACACACTTTTTCCCTAATTCTTAGGGTTTCTCTATCTCATTCTCTCCCATTGCTCCTATAGTTTCTCCATGTCTTTGAGCAACTAAACTCTATTTGTTGTTGGGGATGATGTAACCTTGTGAACTCTCATCTATATGAATTGATTCTCAATAATATATGCTTTTTCATTAATTGTTAAAGTAATTCATCTGTTTCAATGCTTGATGTGTTTAACTCATTCATTAGCATGATTTATGAATTGCATGAGTGTTGGGAGGTTCCTTACAATTCAGGTTCTTATTGAATTACTCCCAAGAGTAATATTTCTCAGGGATCAGGTTATGAGTCTTGGTCGTCTTAAAGCTCTTGTTCTTCACATCTTATTACTAGGAATGCTAGGAATTGCATGAACTGGTAATTTGGGATAGGCTTATTCGCCGAGGGATCGGGTTTAGGTGATTTAGTGAGTGACGTTAACATTAATGCATAAATAAGAATTCTTATGTACATGAGAGGAAACTTGGTGAAATCTAACCCCAACAACATATTCATCTCATATTAAACAACATTCGTTCATCTCTGTTCTACTGTGCTATTGATCCAATTGCATTCATATTTAATTTCTGTTCTTGCATTTCAAACCAATAATCTCTTTTTATTTAAGTCGTAATTAATCTTGTTATCACATGACTGTCTGGAGCCGAGAGTCTTTTGAGATATGATACTTGGTCTTACCATTTTATATTACTTGTGCGACTCGGTACACTTGTCGATCCGTCCCAACATTGATCACCTCTATAAAACTTCTTAACTCAATCTGAATCAGATATGAAAATGTTAATCTCAATTGTCTTACAAAAATTCAACCAATGTGTCCATATATAGTGTTAGTTAAATCTGACACATTTTAATCGATTACTCTATTAATCTAATCGGTTAGATTAAACACCTGTAAGAAATTAACAACAATCAAAGCAATTAATTAGATGTTCAATTAATGTAATCGATTTTCATTTAATGCTTAGTCAGCACATTTAAAAATATGATCATTGAAACAGTTATGACAAGCATGAAACAGTTTTCAAATCTTTAACAAACTTAATTGAATACATAATCCATGTAATCGATTAAGCTTCAACACTTGGCATATTTTTGAAAACTATATGTGCAAACATACGAGTTTTAATCAATTTACCAACTAACATAATCTATTCAAAACTTTTTGTTTTGCCATAGTGTAAAGCTTAGGTTGTCTAATGACCTTAATTGATTATCACAACATTGTAATCGATTAAGTCATACAGATATGCTTTTGTGCATGTGGTTTTTCCATTTCCAAAACATATATTGTGCATACACATATATGATCACTTTAAAAACACAGTAGTATGCATCAATCACCACAATATGTCCAGAAATATGCATGTGCAAATTTCACAGTAAGCATAAGCATATATAACACCATACATTGTACACACATGTGTTTTTATTAACTATGTGTTGTCATCATCAAAAACAAAAATCAGTGAGTGGGTTTAGCTAACACTGTGCTCCCCCTATCAACAATCTCCCCCTTTTTTGATGATGCACAACCATGATTAATAAAACCATGTTTTACAGTCCATAATCAAACACATTTTCAATTATCAGAGTAACACAGTTTAATTACTTCACATACTTCAAATACTTTTCCCCCTTTGGGCCTTAGCAAAAAAGGCATGTTGTACACTATAATTGAAATAGAGATAATGAAGCAAGTAGAGATGCATCAATCAGTATATTAGTATTATTTTGATGTTCCCCCTGTCAATAATCTTCACATGATTTTATCATTTTCTCCCCTTTTTATAACATGTAAATATCATACAATCATACAATACTCCCTCTGTTATTATGCTTATCAGTATGTATTAATCACAGATGCATCACAGAGATATAGCAATATGTATCAATCAAGCATGTTCAATAAATGTATCAGAAGGTTTCACAAATATCATATCAGAGCAATTTTGATACATTTTGAACCAACCAAATCAGTTTGATCACTTATAATCTCATATCAAATTCACAGTGGATCAACACAATGAGATATAAGATGAATAAACAAATACCAAACACCAAGTCATGGTTTAAAGTATAGAAATCAGAAGTTTAGAAACTTCAAACCAAATGACGAATATCAATCGATTAGGACTTCCTCTTAATCGCTTCCTTGCTACAGAGTAATGTCAAATTCGCATTTCAGCTCAGTCAACCATTAGTATTCTCGCATAACCTTTCAAATTCATCTAGATCAAGCATTTTAGTATTTATGCAGTACAATAATAATTTTCATAGTATGATTATGCAATGATAAGATGTAACAATGAAATGTTCAAATTCCATACATACATGTTGTTTAATCGATTATAGCTACTTTATAGCACTATGATCCAGAATCCCTAATTCATTTCTAATAGTGTAAAATCTTTCCTTATTCAAAGGTTTTGTGAAAATGTCAGCCCATTGATGCAAGGTATCTATATATTCAACTTTAATCTCACCCTTAACGATTTGTGTTTTTATTAACAATGTGTTGTCATCATAAAAAACCAACATCACAGGGATTGAGTTTAGCTAACACAGTGCTCCCCCTATCAACAATCTCTCCCTTTCTTGATGATGCACAACCATGACTAATAAAACCATGTTGTACAGTACACACAGTTTCAACCATATTCAATTATCTCAATCAACGTTTAATCATTTCTCCCCCTTTGGGCATTAGCAAAAAATGGATATGTAGCATAATGTAATTGAAATAGAGATAATGAATCATGTAGAGATGCATGAAACAAGTTATCAGAGATATAATAATGCTCCCCCTATCAGTAATATTAACATGATTTTAACATTTCTCCCCTTTTTTAACATGTGAACCAACATATAACAACATACAATACTCCCACTATCAATATGCATATCACATTTCAGTATAAAAAATGCATAACAGAGATATGACAGAGTATGTATCAACCAAATATTTTCAAGCAATGTACCAGAATATTTTACAAAATATAGTATCAGAGCAAATTAGATACAACTTGAAACAACGAATTCAGTTTAATCATTCATAACCTCATACTAGATTCACAACGGATTAAACACAATTAGATGTATGATGAATAAACATGAACAAAAAATCACAAGTCATGGTTTAAAGTATAAGAATCAGAAGTTTAGAAACCTCAAACCAGTTGACAAATCACAATTGATTATATAATTCTCTCTTAATCGATTTCGTCCTTCAAAGTACTGTGAAATTCTCATTTCATCTCATCGAGTAATCAGTATTCCTCCATAACCTTTTTCAGCTCATCTAAATCAAGCATTAGTTCTTTTGCAGTGAAATCACAATAATCATTATCATAGTTTAAGTATGATTATGCAATGAAATGATGTAACAATGTAATGTTCAATTTGCATACATACAAATGATTTAATCGATTATTAAAACAGCTTAAGCAGTCAATCACAATTCACAATTCAAATTGATTCATTAAATCAAAAACATAATTTCAGTCATATTCCAAAAAGATTACAATCAACTAAAACAAAAAATGGCTTAAGAAAGCCATTGATCACAAAATAAAACTGATAACAGAAATCCTAGGCACACACACATCCTCCCCACTGGACTCATCATCTTCATCCTATTCTTTTGTTGACGAAGAACTTTCCACATAATTCTTAATGATCTCATCCATTTTATTTTCCATTCACACCACTGATTTCTTCATCTATTTAGTCTTCTCAAAAGATCTTTTGAATCTGTTAATTACAAATCTCTCAAATTTAGATTTGGGAGTAAAGGACACAAAGTTATCATCAGAGTCAGACATCTCAGTTTTATCTCTAGCTTGAGTCTGAACATCTTTGAATACCCAGCCGTTAGCAGTTGTCTTCAAACCAATGCATGTCAGTATTGCATTTCCAATTTCATTGGTTTTGTTGCATACGACCTTTGTCTCCCTAGTAAGAACAACTTGATTGAGTGCCACAATTTTGCTAATAAACACACCATAGGGTAAGTTATGCTCATCATTGATACCTGTATCAATCATATGTTTCTTGAATACAACAACCAAGTTAGTTGGTATTCTTGACTGTATTGCATTCAGCAGGTACAGGTCTTCTGATGTCAATCTTTCATGCAGATATCTCCCAAGTAGCAGTAGCCGAGCAAGGATATATGCAACCATCTTTTCTTCTCAATCCAATCCTTTGTGCAAATACTCTTTTCCTTTTCTGTACCTACCAGGGTACCTTAGGCAATCTTTGTATATGTAGTCCACCTGTTATGTAAGGAATCTTGCATGTGAGACATGCGGCCTTCAGCTTTTAGTCCAACTACTCGTAGCCATACATCATCATTAACTATGATATCTACACCCTTTACCAGAGGATTCTCGATGCTAAACAGTCGTGTGATAACAAGATTAATTAAGATTTAAAAATAAAGAGAGATCATTGGGTTTGAATGCAAAAACATGAAATTAAATATGAATGCAATTGATCAATGGCAAAGGAGCACAGAGATGAACAGATGTTGATTAATATGAGATGGGTTTATTGTTGGGGTTAGATTTCACCAAGTTCCCTCTCATGTATATAAGAATTCTTCTTTATGCATTAACGCCAACGTCACTCACTAAATTACCTAAACCCGATCCGTCGGTGAATAAGCCTGTCCTAAATTACCAGTTCATACAATTCCTAGCATTCCTAGGAATATGATGTGAAGATCAAGAGATTAAGACGACCAAGACTCATACCCTCATCCCTGAGCAATATAACCCTTAGGAGTAATTCAACTAGAACCTGAATTGTAAGGAACCTCCCGACACTCATGCAATTCATAAATCATGTTAATGAATGAGTTAAACACGACAAGCATTGAAACGGATGAATTACTCTAACAATTAATGGAAAAGCATATCGAATTAAGAATCAATTCAAATACATGAGAGTTTACAAGGTTACATCATCCCGAACAACAAATAGAAATTAGTTCCCCATAGACAT
The DNA here is from genome assembly GCA_027742785.1 of Vigna reflexopilosa. Taxonomy (NCBI): domain Eukaryota; kingdom Viridiplantae; phylum Streptophyta; class Magnoliopsida; order Fabales; family Fabaceae; genus Vigna; species Vigna reflexopilosa. Next base: position 3,482,750 of record CM050926.1, on the reverse strand, counting down.
GGGGGAACTATATGAACAATGGAAGAGAATGAGAATGAGAAAGCCTAAGAATTGGGAAAAGAGTGTATTGCTATGCTCTTCTCTGTCAGAGATACAAAACTTAGAGCCCCAGGGTCCTTTAAATAGTGTTAGAAATGAGCAAAAACAGGGTCTGATCCAATAGAGTCAAAACAGAGCAGAAACAAAGCCTAGGCTTCGTGTTATCACTCCTTCTGGTGCTTTTTTATACCCTTTTGAGCTCCATCTTCATGGCTCTTCATTTCTGCTTCTAGTATTACTTCAATCCCTTTCAAAACAAAGGGAACTAGTCATAAAATCATTGAAATCAACCTCAACTCTCTTATTCACACAAATTATTGGAAAATCATGAGTCCAAGCAAGTTTCTAAGTGAAAAAGGGTGCTTTTAGTATCAAAATAACATCACAAATAACGGTGTTTTAAACCGTTATCACAACCCCAAACTTAGAACTTTTGCTTGTCCTCAAGCAACACAGAATGTAACTCAGCTTTTCAGAACAATCACTACAATGACTCAACCTTTTTCAAAAACTTTTTCTTTCAAGACAAGGAATCAATTTTATCAATTCAGCATAAAGATCTCAGTCGAGATTTTCAGATGCCTTAATTCAATCATAATCAATGTGGTGCTCATACACTTTCAACAAGTGTTATCCTTAAGAATGATCAATCAACCAAGCACAGATGTAATCAGAAATTCAAAGAACTAATCATCACCAAGGAAAGTGTTTCACTCAAGCACTCAAAAGTATATCACTCAAGCACTCAAAAGTGTCTCACTTAGCTCAAAGGTGTATAGTGAGGTGTTGGTGTCTTTCACTCCGCTATCACAATGTCAAACAAATTAACTTTGCCTTTCATTTAACCAAAATCAAACTCACTCACAAGCAGGTTATCATCACAAGGTCTTTTCATGGCTTGTAACTTGGTTGGGCTAAGAAGGATATTGGTTTTTCTGGTCAGCAAAATTCCTATAGTTAAGAGAGACATTTATGAATTTATCATTCAAGCACAAACTCTCTTTCTTTTTGAGTTATTCCCAGCTTTCCCTTACAGTGAGCTCTTTATTTATTTTTATTTTTCTTATCTTTTCTTTTGCCTTTGCTTTTGCTTTTCAATTGCTCATTGCCTAAAAAAATGGGTTGCTACCTAGCAACCCCAAACTTGAACCTTTATCAGTACCTCATCAAATGTTCTCAACTTAACTCAAGGTAAAGATTTTCAAAAAGGTTTTTCAAACCATGCACAAGGTTCAAGGTTCAAAGGTTAGAACGAATTGTTTTCTTTTCAGTGGCCAAAAATCATGTGAAGGCTAAAAGAATAAGGGATAACAAAAGATGACCTTGATCATATGAAACCTGTAGTCAAGTAGTTCAATCACAAAAAATTTGGGCAAAATCATTTATGCTTCCAAAGTAATAGCAATTATTCACAAGAAAATTTTGAAGCCTAAAACTCACACAGGTAAACTCTTAAGTCCCAGAATTCAGAAAAACACCCTGCTCAGTATCTCAATCAAACTTTATCTCAAGCACCTGTTTCATACATATTGAGTCATCACCTATATATTATCACATCATGCATCATCTCAACATCAATCAAAACACTAGAATCTCATAAAGCAATACTCATCACAAAACACAACATAGTTGAATCAAAGCAGTTTAATTCATTCAAGCAGAGTACAATAAAAAAATAAAATAAAAAATAACCAATTTAAAAGGAAAAGTTCAGAAAATTGGGATGCCTCCCAACAAGCGCTTCTTTAACGACACTAGCTTCACTCAGTCTTCATCATCACAACATCCATTAGTAGATGTTGTCAGTAACATCCATCAGTAGATGTCTAATCCCATAGCATCCATCAGTAGATGCTAATTTTTCTTATCTTCATTGGTATCCCTCAGTAGACACCAATCTTTCTCATCTTCATTGGCATCCATCAGTAGATGCCTAATCACCTAACATCCATTAGTAGATATCCAGTCATCGTCCTTTTCGATAGCAGCATCCATCAGTAGATGTTGTCATTCATCATCCTTATCATAGCAACATCCATCAGTAGATGTTGTGCAAGCATCCCTCAGTAGATGTTGTCATTACTATCATCAGAAATAGCATATAACCTAAAAAAAAAGAACTGAAACACACAAAAACAAAATCAAATCCAAACCACACAACTAAATTAAAAAGAAAAAATAAAAATAAAAAAATAAAACAAAATAAAAGATAAAAAATTTAGAAACTGGGTTGCCTCCCAACAAGTGCTTCTTTAACGTCACTAGCTTGACCCACTACAATTGCCTCGTTCCTCAAACATTCCCTTTTCTGGATATTTTTTCTTTCTGTTGAATTTTTTTAGGAATTTGATATAACCAGGAACTTGATGCAGTGTCTCAATCATAGGAATTTTAATCTCCAATTTCTTTAAGATTTCCATGAAACGCTCAAACTATTTTTCCTTCTCCTTCCTATCATACTTCTGTGAGTGAGGAAGGGGTTTTTCATATGATTCTTTCTTTTTTCTTTCATCCTCCTCCTCTCTCTTTTTCTTTTCTTCCCTCTCTTTTTCCTCCTTGGAACACTCCTTAGGGTACAAAATATTTTTCTCAATTTTTTCTTTTCTCTCTCAACCTCTTATTTTTCTTTTCTCTCTTCATCTTTGATGGGGAAGTGCATTCCTAGAGAGAATATTCTAAATGACATTTAAGAGAATGGAAAAGAAATTAAAAATGGAAGAGATTAGGAAAAGGAAACTTAGGACTTGAAGAATGCGCCACTTGAAGAAGGCTCCAAGATAAGCATCCAAGGAGGACCGCCACTTGCTTTAGCAAGATAAGGTCTTCCCAAAGAGGGACTTTGGAGATAGAGAACTATCTGAAAAGAGGATTTCAAATGTGTAAATCAACTCAAGTAATCAATTGATTCAAGGTAAGTGTACAAAGCAGACCCCTTAGGCTTCTTATATAGCTTTTGGAGTGAGTTTGGATGATAGTTTCAAGAGATGTGGGACTTGAATGCCTAAGGTCTGACCAACAACTTCCCTAGGTATTTCTTAGTCCCACATTGCTTAACTCTCTCATTCCAAAAGGGTTTATAAGCTTCCTAGCACTCCTAGAGCTCAAAAACGAAACTAGCTAAGATTACTTGCACTACAAGCTACAAAAATCTATTTACTCTTCTTTTCTTTTAAGTTCAAGCCATGTGAAGTCCCACATTGCTTGTACTAAAAGAAAAGGAAGATTCTATAAATGTTTCTTCACTAGATATAACGAACAGAAAACAAGAGAGCCAAATACAAGCCCATGAAACCTATAATACTCTTTTTATCCTCATTTTTTCACAATGAGAACTCTTCATTGTTGCCCCATCTATGATCATATCACAAGTCCTGCAAAAACTAACACAAAATCCTAGAAAACAATGTTAGTATAAAAACAAAAACAAATGACTCAAAACAAAAATAAAAAAATAAAAAAAATAAAAATAAGAGTAGGACAATAAAAATAAATTAAAAAATAAAGTCAAAGTTAATCAAGAATCACACAAATAGAATAGCTTAAACCGTGAGTCCCCGGCAACGGCGCCAAAAACTTGTTAGGGCAAATCGGCAAGTGAACCGAGTCGCACAAGTAATATAAAATGGTAAGACCAAGTATCGTATCCTAGACGACTCTCGACGCTAAACAGTCATGTGATAACAAGATTAATTAAGACTTAAAAATAAAAAGAGATCATTGGGTTTGAATCCAAAAACATGAAATTAAATATGAATGCAATTGGTCAATGACAAAGGAGCACGGAGATGAATGAATGTTGATTAATATGAGATGGGTATGTTATTGGGGTTAGATTTCACCAAGTTCCCTCTCATGTATATAAGAATTCTTCTTTATGCATTAATTCCAACATCACTCACTAAATTACCTAAACTCGATCCCTCGGTGAATAAGCATGTCCCAAATTACCAGTTCATACAATTCCTAGCATTCCTGATAATAAGATGTGAAGATCAAGAGATTAAGACGACCAAGACTCATACCCTCATCCCTAAGCAATATAACCCTTAGGAGTAATTCAACAAGAACCTGAATTGTAAGGAACCTCCCAGCACTCATGCAATTCATAAATCATGCTAATGAATGAGTTAAACACATCAAGCATTGAAACAGATGAATTACTCTAACAATTAATGGAAAAGCATATGCAATTAAGAATCAATTCAAATACATGAGAGTTTACAAGGTTACATCATCCCCAAACAATAAATAGAAATTAGTTCCCCATAGACATGGGGGAACTATATGAACAATGGAAAAGAATGAGAAAGCCTAAGAATTGGGAAAAATGTGTATTGTTATGCTTTTCTCTACCAGAGATACAAAACCTAGAGCCCTAGGGTCCTTTAAATAGTGACAGAAATGAGAAAAAACAGGGCCCGGTCCAATAGAGTCGAAACAGAGTAAAATCAGGTCTTGATCCAAGAAAAATCGACGCCCACGCACCCAAACAACGCGCCCGGGCAGTGGGCGATCCTCATGTAAGGTTCGGGCTTTGCAGGATTCTTATGGAAATCTTAAATTTTTGGGGTTTAAACTTTTCAGTTGCAAATGTAATGAGTGCATACAAGATTTTCAAATCCAACACTTATAAGGGCGCGTAACAAAATTCTCAGTATCAGGCCGATTTGAATTTTCAAAATAAGATAGCCCAGATAAAAACATTTTAATCGATTTTATTAATTTCGAAATCGATTCCATTTCAACACAATTTCATCCAAAACAAAGAAATACATAGAAAATCTAATCGTTGTCACTGCTTTCAAAATGTACTAAACTAGCCATGAAGCACAAGTTTGACTCCTCCTCTAAACTTTGATCATCATCACTTCATGAGTCATCATAATTGTTCTCCCAGGCAATGTAAGCCTTCCTTTGCGTACTTCTTCTCTTGTCTTGAGGATACTTTGAATCTGCCTTTTGTCTATTCTTCAATTCTAGACACTCCGGTTTGATGTGACCATCTTTTCCACACTCATAACACGTAACAGTGCTAATCTTGGAGTTCCTTCTGCCTCCTTTGGAGTTACCTACAAAGTCTGTTGCAACATTTCTATTTTTCATGAATTTGGTAAACTTCAAAACCATCATATTCATAACCTCTTTTTCTTATATATCTGCTTCTGAGTTTGCATCAGATTCAACCTTTCTTGAGGTCCTTTTGCTGGTAGCCTTGAGTGCAATCAATTGTTTCTGTTCAATCTCCTCTTCCTCTTTCAATCTACCAAGCTCTAACTCGTGTTCCCTAAGTTTGCCAAACAAAGTAGCCATATTCATGTAAGTTAAATCTTTGGATTCGGATATGGTTGTTACCTTTGGTTGACAACTCCTGTTTAGACTCTTTTAAGATCTTGATGTTGATTTCCTCATTTTCAAACGCTTTGCCGAGAGCCATCAAATGGTTGACAATATGAGTAAACCTCTTCTGTACATCATATATGGTCTCTCCAGCTTTCATCCTAAACATCTCATATTCATGCACCAGGGAATTCTTTCTAACTCTCTTGACTTCATATCTTCCTTCGTGAGTAACCTCAAGAACTTCCCACATTTCTTTGGTAGTCTTGCATTGGGAAACCAAGAAAAACTCATCCATAGTAAGCGCAGAGGCAATAACATTTCTTTCTTTAACATCATACTATGCTCTTCTATTTTCTTCTTGAGTCCACTCAGAAAAAATTTTCAAAACAGTTTTTCCATTAATCAAATGAGTGGGTTCAAAAGGTCATTAAGAGTAGCATCCAACACACCTTTGTCTATTGACTCAAGAAATATTTGCATTCTGATTTTCCAAAAAGCATAATTTTTGCCAGCAAATAGAGGTGGTTTATTTGTGGATGCGCCTTCACTGAAGGTTTGAGAAACAAAAGCCATTTCAGGACCGAATAATCGATTATACGAAAAGGTTAATCGATTTGTTTTTCAAATAATTTTTGAAAACCAGCTTTGATACCAATTGTTAGAATTGATGGACTTTGTTTCTCAACACCAAGAGGGGGTGAATTAGTGTTTTTATCAAAACTAGCACTTTTCAAATATTTTGAAACTCTCATATATCCAAATTCTTATTTACTTTATATGCTTGCATATGCTTGATTTATCAATTGGAGTCATAGCCTGAATGTTAGCAACTTTTCTTTTGAAGAATGGAAGTTTGATGAGATGTTTGGCAGATGTAAGGTAGCAAAGCTTTTCTTTTATTTATTTGAGAATGAATGGTGATGAATGTTGGAAGGGGCTACGGCCTTCACGTGCTGGAAGAGGAAACCATTTCCACTTTTATTTTCTTTTCTTTGAATGAACCCATGGTAGCTCAACAAGTCACGGCCAAGAGGATGTTTAGGCCATTTGAAAATTCAACTTCTTTTGGTAGGTGCATGTGTCACGTGAATTGGTAGGAGAAAAATCATGTTTTCTTATTTCTTTTGCTTTAAACTATTTTACATAGTATGGTGAGTTGTTTTTCATCTTCTTTAATTTAATTTTGCATTTAAATATTTTTAACTGTGCTAGATAATTGTTTGTAACAGTGTTGGTGTCTAGTATTTTAATTTGTTTTAATGTTGTCTAATGTGTTTGGTCGTGTTAATTTAACTGTCATGTTAGTTTAATTTAGTCGGGTTGGTTATTAGCTATATTATGATGTTTCCTTGAGATTATTGGACTGTATTTGTAATTGCCACTCTGACTTGGTTAATATTAAATCTGTATTTGCACTTGCAATTGGGTATACACTTAGTTGCCCAGTTGGTGTTGAGTCTTCTCTTAGTTGATGAAACTGCATGGTGTAAATTGGATTTGATGTTAATATTGCGTTCGTTTAGTTCACTTTTATGAAAACATAATTAGCCTACGCTTAGTTGATTAACTGTGTTGGATTAGAGGTTTGAGTCGGCGTCATTTTGTGATCTGTGATAAGAAGCATTGTAATTAAGTTAATGACCGACTGTTTATTTTCATTCTGTGTTTGATTCCGTATTTCTACATCTATGTATGTGTTTCTGTGTTTGCATTTGTCTGTATTTAAATTTTATTCATCCGTATTCACCACAAAACTTTTCACAACCCCCCCACTTCGTGTCTGACTTAATTCTAGAACCGCAAAATTGGTCCTTGAGAGACGACCTAGGAGTCACTTCCTAGTCTATACTGCATTTCTAATTGCACATTAAATTTTGTGTGGGTTGCGACACCCATCAGCGATTATGATAGCATGATTGACCTTCGCTTAGTCGGTTAGTTGTGCTGGATTAGAGGTTAGAGTAGTTTATTCATGAGATCTGTGCACTTTGATTGCCATGCTGCTGCTTTTGGCTCAATATTTAATCTATTGTGTGCTTGCGATTGGGTATACGCTTAGTTGCCTAATCGGTGTTTAATCTTCGCTTAGTTGATTAGACTGTATGGTGCATGACTAATTAGATTTGTGCATTGCATTCGCTTAGTTTGCAATTCTGAAAACCGAATTAGCCTTCGCTTAGTTGGGTGATTCGTGTTGGATTTGGATTAGAGTAGTGTGTAATTTTTGTTAATCTGTGATTGGAAGCATAGTAATTGAGTTAATGAGCAACCGTTTTTAGTTTGTATTTGGTTTCGTTTTTACATTTCTGTTTACATTTTTGTTTTCATTTCTGTTTACCTTTTTGTTTGCATCCGTGTTTTAATTCCCCCCCCCCCCACTTCGTGTTTGACCTTATTTTCGAACCACATTTAGTCCTTGAGAGACGACCTAGGAGTCACTTCCTAGCACTATACTGCATTTTTTATGCACATTAAATTTGTATGGGGTGCAACACCCATCAAACGTCCCTTCCAAAAGAGCCTTACTGAAAAAGGCTATTGGTTTCTTCCCCTGGGTTAGGACAGCCCCCACTCTGCTGCCTGACGCGTCGCACTCTATGTGGAAGGGTTGATCAAAATCGAGTAAAGTTAATACTAGGGCAGTAGTGATGGCCTCTTTCAGCTTGCTCATGGCCTCCTCCGCTCTCTCATTCCACGCGAAGCCCCCTTTCTTCAGCAACTTTGTCCAAGGCTTGACAATTTTGCCATTGTCCTTGACGAACCTCCTATAATAGCCCATCAGCCCCAAGAACCCCCTCAAATCCTTCACCGTTTTCGGTCTCTCCCAATCCAGCACTGCCTTTACCTTGTCGGAGTCCATCTCAACCCCTTTTTTAGATATAGTGTGCCCCAAGTATTTTATCTGGGTCTGGCCGAACTCACACTTCTTTCTATTGGCCACCCATTGATGCTACTCCAGCATCCTCATGACCTTCTCTACATCTTGAAGGTGCTCCTCCCAAGTTTTGCTCTACACCATAATATCGTCAAAAAATACCAAGACGAATTTCCTTAGATAGGGCTTCATTAGGTTGTTCATTGCGCTTTGAAACGTGGTTGGCGCATTGGTAAGGCCGAATGGCATTACCAAGAACTCGTAATGACCTTAATGGGTCCGAAATGGTGTTTTCTCAATGTCTTCATCCCCCATTCGGATTTGGTGATAACCCGCTTTGAGGTCAACCTTGGAGAAGTAGTTGGCTCCCCTAACTCATCTAAAACCTCCTCAATCACTGGTATGGTAAACTTATCTAGTATGGTGGCGCGGTTTAAAGCCTTGTAATCGATACATAACCTCCAGCTGCCGTCTTTGTTTTTAACCAATATGACGGGGCTGGAGTAAGGGCTATTACTCGGTCTGATCACCCCTGTTTTGAGCATCTTAGTCACTTGTTGCTCTGTCTCATCCGTCATAACATGGGGATATCTGTTGGGTCTAACATTTATCGAATTTATCCCCTCCTTGAGTGGAATGTGATGTGTCATTCCCCTTTCCAGTGGCAAACCCACAGGTTCTGTAAACACCCCTCCAAATCTTCTCAGTACTTGTTCCAATTCCCAGCATTGTGCTTCTGTTAGACCACGACAGTTCATCACTATCCCCTCGTCCTCAACCTGACCCAATTCCCAAACCAGCATCCACACCTCCACTTCACTCATTTTGAGCAAGGCTCTGGGTTCTACCATCTTCCTCTCAAGAGTTGGCTCCCTTCTCACACTCACCTTGGCCTATCCTTGATGGAACACCATGGTTAACTTACCCCAATCTATCAGCACCTCACCGAGCTTTTCCAGCCATTCCACGCCCAATATGACATCCACCCCTCCTAGTTCAAACAAATGGAATTGCTCTATAATCTCCACTTCTCCCATATTCAGCCTTAAGCGTTCACATCGTCCCTGAGTTCTTTTCTTCTGGCCGTCTCCCAGACTCACCATATAAGGGAGGGTGTCTTCCACGTCCAATCCCTTCGCCTCCACCAACCTCGTACTGATGAAATTGTGGCTAGCACCATTGTCGATGAGGATTAACACCTCTCGATCCCCTATTATGCCCCCTCAACTTCATGGTTTTTGGGGACGTTAGCCCTCCATCTGGGTATGGTTCAACTCGGTTCCCGTTTCTCCCTGTTCCTTCTCTTCTTCCGCCATTATTAGCATTCTTAATCCCCTTTCGGGGCATTGATGGTCGAGGCTAAAAGGTCTGCCGCATCGGAAACATCTCTCCTCCTCTCTTCTCTTCATGAATTTTGAGTATGGTAAGTTGCGAGTGTTTCTCCCTCTCCCATCACCCATGGTTCTCACATTCGCGCCTCCTTGGGTCACATCCTTCTTCACTGACCCTACGCTCTCCGCGGTCCCTCCTCGACCTTGGGAATCGCGATTGGGTTTGATTCGCGTAACTACCCCTGTCGTCCTCCCCCAAGAATTCTGATTCTCGGAGGTCGATCCCCCTCCAGACTTCGAGTAAGTACATAACTTCTCTACATCCAGCGCAACTCACATGGTCGTCATTAGGTCTTGCAGGTCATGCGGCCTCACATGATCGCCCACCTCCTCCTGTAGACCCGTCATGAAGTATCCCAAAAGTTGTTCTTCAGGAATCTTGGTTGTCTATCCCACCAAAACTTCGAAATCCCAAATATATTCATTCACCGGCCCCGCCTGCTTGATGGCCGACAGCCTCTCATATACCGAGCCTCGCGTCCCTCCTCCGAACCTAATCCTCAACGCTCTCTTCAAACCATCCCAAGAATGGTTTTTGGTCTTCTCCTTCCGAAAGCTCCCAAGAATGGTTCTTGGTCTTCTCCTTCCAAAAGCGATACCAATACCCTGCGTAACCCTCCATGTTGTTGAACGCCAATTGTAATTTCTCTTCTTCGGCCACCCTCTGGACTTCGAAGAACTTTTCTACCCTATTGATCCAAAATCTTGTTGGAATTCTCTAGTTGCTCCACCACCGATCTTGACTTAGTCATCCTGAACAAATATAGTTGTTTCTTTAAACAGGGTCTGTGTGCCAAAAACTTGGTCATATAAAAAAAAGTTTTATCCACATTGACGCAACAATCCTCTCCTTAGCGAATTCCCTCAAATTCCTTATAACCAAGACACAAAATTATGGCGCTCTTGGCTTTATTGATCATATCGGCCTTTTTCTTCAAAGACATAGAGACATATACACTGACATGTTCACCTCACTCCTAAGAACATCAATACATCCTTTTTTGCATCAAGATAGCCTCCATCTTGATTCTCAAAAATCCAAAGTCGTTATTCCTAGAAAACTTCTGGATCTTGAACTTGGTAGTTATGACTTCAACTTCTTGACTCTCTTTTTCTTCTCCCCACGGATGTCATCATTTATTGAGTTGGTAGTAATAACAAACAAAAAACACAAGAACAACATTTGAAGAAATCACTTTTATTCAACAGTAGGTTTTACACACAATTCTCACTATATACAATGTGTCATCTATACACATAAACTACTCTATATATAGAACCTAACAAACGGAATAACAAAAAACTTCTATAATAGTTAAATCTAAACATTTACTATATATCGCATAACACAGCTCACTATGAGACGGATACCACTAGTAGACACTGCATTTGTTAAATAGACAGATAGTTTAGAAAACACTGTGAGCATTGAATACAAATTGCTACGAGTAACAGAGAACTTAATTATATTGACGATTTTTATACGTAAGACTGTGGACATTGAAAGCTAATATTCTCATGGGAAAACAATAAGAAATTTAAATCAGCCATATTCCTTTAATTTCTATTTTTTTAACTAAAAATGTAGAAAAATACCTGACCATGTTGTGTTAAACAAAAACAAGTTAGTTTTTCAGTTACAGTTTTGTGATCTAGTATAAAATGCTGTAAATCATTCATTTCAAATTAATAAATATTCTAAGAGTTATACAGAATACCTGAGTGTCTCTGAGCAGTGTCTTTTTGATCTCTGATCCTTGTGAGTGCTTGTTCTATGGTGGGTTGTGGTGGTTGCTGGAGTGTAGTGAGGAAACCCTAGCAGAGCTCCAAGCTTTCGGTTCCTCTCTCTAAGATTTTCGATCTTTCTAAAAGTTTGTCTCTCTCTCTCACAATCACGTGCTTTGTTTTACATTTGTGGGTTAGAAGATATTAGGTGGAGGGCTTTTACGTTTCTACCCTTTTTTTTCCGAATATGGTATCAGAGCATAGGTCGTTTTCCTGGTGTGTACGTGAAGTGGGTGTTGGATGGATATCTGGAGGTGTGTGTATCCAGAAGTGCAGAAAGAAGGGTTCTTTGGTTGTGTGTAGATCAAAGATTCAACAAGACTGTTGCAAGAAAGGATGGCTGGAGTTGGAGGAATTTAGGGACCACTACCCATGTTTGATGGCAAGAAATTTGTTGATTGGCGGATCAAGATGTAGGCTGTATTCGATTTTCAGGATGTGTTGGAAGTCATTGAAGAAGGAGTGCCTGTGTTGAGTGAAAAGGCAACCCAAGAACAGAAAAAAGAACACAAGATGTTGGAGAAACTGGACAGTAAGGCCAGATTCTCGATGTACCAATGTGTAAGTCAAAAGATTTTCAACAAAATCTCTAATGTAGCTACTGCAAAGGAGATTTGGGGCATTCTGGTGAAACTGCAAGCTCTAAGGAGGCAGTTTGAAACTCTAATTATGGAGGAGAGTGAAACTGTGGCTGAGTACTTTGACAAAGTACAGGAGTTACTGAACAAAATAAGGGCTTGTAGTGATAAAATGACAGATGAGCACATTGTAGACAAAATTTTGAGGACCCTAACCCCCAGATTTGACTATGTGGTGGCTGCCATTGAAGAAACCCGAAGGAAGGAGGATATTGATACTGAGGAGTTGCTGCATTCGTTAGAGGCTCATGAGTTACGCCTCAATGAACGTAGGCAGTGTTAGGAACAGGCCCTTGTTAAACCCCTGGCAAGTGTACTAGATCGTATCAAGTAATAATAGATGGTAAGACCAAATATCGTTCTCCCAAAGGACTCTTAGGCCTTAACTTTCATGTAAAGAGATCGCATAAGACTTGAAAAAATAATTAAATTTAGGTTTTTGAATGCAAGACGAAAATAAACATGCAAAATGCAGTGAATCAATTCGCTAGAAGAAACTATGGATGAATGGAGTTGTTTGGGTTTACAATATCATCTTATCCACCCTCTTATATCTACTATTCTTATTTAATTCTCCTATTTATCATATTGTCATGCAAACTTTCTTGGTCTACCCTAAACCCAATCTCTTGGCGAATAGAGCCTATTACTAATTACTGGCTTGCTATCTCTAGCCTCCCCTAGTAACTAATAATGCATGATAAACAGAAGCAAAATACAATTGATTGTCCTACCTCTATCACTAGGCGGTATTAGCTTAATCAAGGAATTCCCCCTAGTTCATGACATTATCGTACGTCTCCATATCAATAAAGACAAACAACATTTACCGAATGAGTTAAACGATAAAAGCATTAAGCAAAGGTAAGGAACCCAACAATTGATAATATAAGCATATGCAAGCATATAAATAAAATAAGAATTTCAATATAAGAGAGTTTCAAAAGATTACATTGTTCCCCAACAACAAAGGTTTCAGTTCACCATAGACATGGTGAACTAGATGGAATTAAATGAAAGTATGGAAGAATAAACCTTAAATTTCATAGATTGGAGCCTAAGCATCCAAGGAACCGCCTCCAAGGAGTGTTGAGCAGCTGTGGACGTCTCTATCTGCCAAAAGAATACTTTGAGAATCGCACAGGGGCTATTTATAGCGCATAAAAGTAAGAGAATTTAAGCCCAAGCCCATATGATGGACGCTCAGCGCCTAATTTGGCCGCTCAGCGGTTTGCCTCTAATCGCAAAACCGCTCAACGGTCCAACATGCCGCTCAGCGGTGGCCCTTTAATCACACAGGACGCTCAGCGGTGCCGCTCAAGCGAGAAGTAGTAACTTCACCCACGAAGCTGGCGCTCAGCGCTGAAATTGGCGTTGAGCGGTGAACTTGACTCTTCTTTTCATCCTTTTTCTCCTTCTTTCATGAGTCTAAGTCCTCCCTTCTTTACTTCCATCTTCAATTCTCATCAAAACCCTGCAAAACAATGCAAAACAAGCATAATATCTCTAAAAACAACTTTTGACACTCATGTGACTCAACTAAGTGTTTTACTTGAGTCTTAAGCTCATTCTAAGCCATAAAGGGTGTGTTTTAATATCAAATTTAAGTATAAAAATAACAGTTTTCCAACCGTTATCACAACCCCAAACTTAAAACTTTGCTTGTCCTCAAGCAAATAAAACAGAACTTGGCTTTCCACTTTTTCATCAAAATAGTTAAACATTTCCAAAATTTATTTTTCTCGCAACAAGAGTTACTCAATTTAGATTTTCAATGGAATCTTATCAAGATGCATGCATGCTTTCAATTCAACTCAATTCACATGATCACATATTTTCCAACAGATGTTTCATTTATGAATGATCAATCCACAAATGTAAACATAGAATCTATCAATTCTCACTAAACAAGTGTTTCGCTCAATCACTCAAGTGTTTAAGAGGTCTCTCTCTCCCTCTGCTATTCACATATCACATGAAACCAAATTTCCCTTCATATACTACAATCAACATTCTCACATACAAATGTCATCACAAGGACTTTTCCAAGGCTTATAATGAGGCTGGGTTAACAAGAAAAATTGGTTTTTCTGGAACACAAGATCCTTTAGTGAAGAGAGTTATTTTAGCATCCAAAGTTCAAGCATAAACTCTCTTTTTCACCAATCTTACTCATTCCCAACTTCTTTCCTTTTTCTCTTTACATTGAACTCATCTTTCATGCTTTTTCTTTCTTCTCTTTTCATGCAATTTTTTTCATTCAACACTTGAGCTCAATGCCTTTCTTTTGCCTTTCAATTTCTCCCACAACCCCAAACTTGAACTTTGGCAATATCATACAATTATTTCAACCCAACTCAAGGTAAAAATTTTCAAAGCAAGGGTTTTCATCCTATTTCAAGGCTAGGGTTCAAAAAGGATAGAACACATGGTTCTCTTTTCTTTGGGTTAATATTTGGCTAAGAATGGCTTCCAAAAATGGCCTCCAAAAATGGCCTTGATCATATGACATAAACATGCAATTCAATCAATCATAAAGATTTAGGCAATATCATTCATACTTCCATATGAATAGCACATATATATCAATGAATACTCTGGAGTTCAAAACCTCACACAACTGTGCTTTTCTCAAACATCATTCATACACCCTGCTTGGCATCATAATCACAATCATAAATCATCACACCTGTTCACAAAGCTAGTGAACAATTCACCTGTATATTAACATGCAGCACGAACTCAATCGTCATCCACATCCAATCATCATTTGAGAAAACTCATCATGCAATATCATCATATCAAACCATCATCATAATCAGTGTACAAGCCAAGCATAGACACATAAAATAAAGTTCAACCTATTCTACAAATCCAAAGTACAAAAGAAAAAGAAAAAATCCCTGTCTAAGTACTGGCATCCATCAGCAGATGCCCTATCAATCCATGTCCTTATCAGAGTCATACTCATCCCCAGCCTGTGCATCCTCAAAATCATCATCCTCCTTGTCATCATCATCTCTGCCTGGTGCTCCAACTACTCTAGACCTGCTGCCCTGTGCCTGCTCCTGCGGCAAGGCCATCGCACTATGGAACTCGTCCATAGTCCACTTGTGCACTGGTGGCATGTCGTACAGTCCTATAATCATATTTGCAGTAGCTACCTGCCCTCTGCGAAGAGACTCCATCCTAGCCTCCATCATGGACATATACATGTCCCTCATCTGGAATGGCTCGGCGTGTTGTGCCGGTGCATTTGCAGGTACATGCTCCTGCTGGGCTGTTGCTCTCCTAGGACGTCTCCTAGGTGCTCCGGCTGCCTCCTCTTCCTCACAATACTGCTGTTAATAGGCAGCATCTATCGCCTTCCTAGGCCTCTCATATGGTGGAACTGTAGTATCCACCCCAACCTGCTGACGCAAAAAGGTGATCAGGGACGGATGTCCCAGCGGTGTCCTGCTACTCATAGTAGTAGCGCAGCTCTGAATCTCATCAACAATGACCTTCCCGACGTTCACATCTAACTACCTCAACATGCAGTAAATGAAGATGATCCGATGCATGGTGATGTCTGAAACATGAGAGCACGGCTGAATGTTGGCATGAGTGAATGTCATCCACTATTTCGCCAAAGGTGAAAAATTTTCCCTCTTTATGTTGACGGGCACTCCATTAGGGTTATTCTGAAAATGCCTTCCAGGAAGGCACATAACCCTCTCAATGTCTGCTATATCTCTAAACCCCCCCAACAAGTGCTGCATACTGGCAATGTTCACCTGGTCATTCAGTGCCCAAAACGCTGTTAATAGTGTCAGGGTCATACCTGATGGTCTGTCCCCTCACATAACTCATGTATCTTTCAGCCGATACTCCTTCTCTAGTCAAGGCATTCGTATAGAACTCCTTCACCAATTCAATGATGGCTGGTGCAGGATATGTGGCCAGCTTTTCCCATTCTCTCCTCATAATCTCTATTCCAAATTCAGGAGCCAAGTCTGGGATAAAAGTGGCCTTCCTCTCCATCAGCAATCTCCTCTCCTGCACAGTCACATAGTGTTCCTCATGTTTCCTGGAGAGGAACCTAGGCGAATAGAATCTTCTTTGCCTCTCAGGTTCCTTCCTTTTGTTGCCAAGACTTTTCACCCTTCTCGATGATGATGACATTCCTGCATATAATAAAGTTCAAAAGACCACAGGAATTCATCATTAGAGGTTAGTACATCATTAATCAGATTCCAAACCAATCACAGTCCAACACTAAGGAAAAAACAGGGCCCCTCAGCGTCCCTGCATAAAAAATCAAGCATCCAACAAAATATGCAGCAGACTGCTGAGTGTCAAAGGAGACCGCTCAGCGGTTTTCCTCAAGTCGCACCACCGCTCAGCGTCCAAGTAGACCGCTCAGCGGTGGCGACTAGGGTTTCTCAAAAATCTTTTCTAAATAGCCCTATTCTCCACTCTGACACTAATTTCATCAATCGAGACCAAATTCATGCAATTCAATTGGTTCAAACAGTTCCTATTTCATCAAATCATGCAGAGAAATAAAAAGCCCTAATTTATCATGTTCCTAAGCATGTTCTCCATCAAATTTCAAATTTAGAAACCCTAAGAATGAAATTGCACAACTTACTTGACTGGAGAAACTAGATGCTTGCTAAACTTCCTCCTAATTGATGATGAATGCCTCTTGAATGCACAATCCATCAACAAAAACCCCAAACTTTGACAAGATAATGATAGAAAAGTGCGATTTTGTGAGTGGGTGATGAGAAAAAGTGGGGAAATCCCTTTGGAAAACCTTTGAAAGTGTAAATTGGGTGCTAGGGTTCACAGAGCACGCTTGGGCGAGCTTCAAAGAGGATTTTCAAAAGTGCAGAACCCCAGAAACGCTAAGCTTTTAAAAGCCCAAGCAGGGTCTGCGCCGCCACCGCTCAATGGTGGGCGGTAATTATATCCCTTTCTTCTTTGCTTACTTTTGCGTGATTCCACCCTGTCGCACCTGATTTTAAACTTCAATTTTTCAATTTCATGCCTTTCCCCTCTCAAATGCACATGCAAACATATAATTCCCTTAAAACAGAGTTTAAAAACAAACAAATAATCAACTGGGTTGTCTCCTAGGTAGCGCTTGTTTAACTTCACGAGCCTGACCCAAACCTGTCTAGCACTCATCAGTAAGTGCAATTCTTACCAACACCCATCAGTAGGTGTACCTTCCTGTATCCTTTAGTGGATACATAAAAATTAGCATCCCTCAATAGATGCTACCCAAAAATTGTTTAAATATCCAAAGAATTACATGTCCAAAATACTAAAAATGTTTTACAACAAAATATATTCCTCCTGCAAAATCATGTGTTGTCCTTCGTCTATGTGTCTTTAGTACACCAAATCTTTAGCTTTCTTCCATCCACCTGCTTTGTGCATTGATAACGGTCTAAAAATGGTTATTTTCATGCATAAATTTGATATCAAAACACACCCTTTTGGCTTAGAATGAGCTTAGAATCAAGTAAAACTCTTAAGTTGTGTCACATGAGAGTGAAAAGTTGTTTTTAGAGATATTATGCTTGTTTTGCATTGTTTTGCAGGGTTTTGAGATTAATTGAAGATGGAAATAAAGCAAGGTGGACTTAGACACGTGAACGATGAAGAAAAAGGATGAAAAGAAAGGTTGTGGTGCAGAAAAGTCAACCAGTCAAGCAGAGAAGTCAACCAATCAACCAGAAAAGTCAACCAGTCAACCAGAAAAGTCAACCAGTCAACCAGAAAAGTTGACCAGAGCGCTGAGCGGTTGACCAAACCGTTGAGCGGTAGTTTTGGGCGCTGAGTGGTGCCAGTTTTTCCTATTTTCGCCTGGGGGACCGCTGAGCTGTACGGCGATTAAAGCGAAACCGCTGAGCGGTTAAATTGGGGCCTGGGCGGTTGTCAGTTTTTATATTGCGGATTCTGTAATCTTTCTATTATCTTTTTGGCTTATAAATAGCCCTAGTGCGAATTCAAACACATTCTTTTGGCAGAGAGAAACATCCAGAGCTGTTCCACACATCTTGGAGGAGATTTCTTGGATGCTTAGGCTCCACTTTATCAAACCTAGGGTTTTCTTTTCCATTCTTCCATTATATTTCATCTAGTTTCACCATGATTATGGTGAACTAAACCTTTGTTGTTGGGGAACAATGTAATCTTTTGAAACTCTCATATATCCAAATTCTTATTTAGTTTATATGCTTGCATATGCTTGATTTATCAATTGTTGGTTTCCTTACATGTATTTAATGCTTTTATCGTTTAACTCATTCGGCAAATGTTGTTTGTCTTTATTGATACGGGGACGTACAATAATGTCATGAACTGGGGGGAATTCCTTGATTATGCTAATACCGCCTAGGGATAGGGGTAGGACGATCAATTGTATTTTGCTTCTGTTTATCAAGCATTATTAATTACTAGGGGAGGCTAGGGATAGCAAGCCGGTAATTAGTAATAGGCTCTTTTCACCAAGGGATTGGGTTAAGGGTAGACCAAGAAAGTTTGCATGGCAATATGATAAATAAGCAAAGTAAATAAGGAGAGTAGATATATGAGGGTGGATAAGATGAAATTGTAAACCCCAATAACTCCATTCATCCATATTTTCTTTAAGTCAATTGAATCACTGCATTTGCATGTTTACTTTTGTTTTGCATTTAACCATTCAAATTAATTTCTTTTCTCAAGTCTCAAGCGATTAGTTTACACGAAAGATTAGGCCTTAAGAGTCCTTTGGGAAGAACGATATTGGGTTTACCAAATATATTACTTGATACGATCTGGTACACTTGCCAGGGTCTTAACATGCGTCTGGAGTATGGTGCTTCAATCTCCACCACTCCTTTCTCCTTCAGCTCTTTTATCACCCACTCCTTCTTTTTATATTTCTCCTTTATGCCTGGTCGGAATAGGTCTTCTTTTGGTTCAGGATGGATATTTTGTCCTTCTTCACTTACAGGTACCTGCAAAACATGACAGCTATCAGTATCCCTACCTATCGAGTGCTCTTCAGACACCGCTTCTCTTCTTAACTTTTTATATCCGGCTCTCTTTTTTATTTTGATTATCTTTTCTTTAGCGCCATCATAAATCAACACATGTTCTTGATCTCTTAATATCATCTTCTCGTCATTGAAACACATCAACATTTTAGAAGTCCTCATAAAAGGTCTTCCCAATATTAATGGAATTCTTCCCTCATTTGCCATATCAACAACTACAAAGTCAATCGAGAACTCCAGCTGCTTAATTCGAACAATTGCATCTTCCACCTTACCAACTAGCTTCTTTATAGAACCATCCGCAACTGTCAGGGTAGTTTGAGCAGGTTTTAGTACTAGCCCTCCAATCAATCTTCTTAAAATAACTGAAAGGCATCAAATTAATACTCGATCCTGAATCAATCATGGCTTTTCCTATATCCACATCGTTGATGACACATGCAAGAGTTAAACTCCCTAGATCCTTTCTCTTTTTTGGATGATCCTTCTTTCTAGGCTTAACACAAAATTCCTGATCTTCTTCATCATCAAGATCAATTACCTCTCCAAGATAATACTTAATCCTCTTAGAGTAATCAGGAATTGGTGGAAGTACTGAAGAAATAATAGTCACCTGATTAAAGATCTCCTTGAATGGTTCCCGGTGACTTTCTTTCTTTACTTCTTTCTCCTCCTCTTCTTCTTTCTCCTCCTTTTCTTCTTCACTGCTTCCCTGCTCATCAGATTCTTCATTACTAATCATTTCTTCATCTTTTTCCTTACTGCTTTCAATATCAATTATCTCCACCTCTGACTTCCTTTTACTTCTCGTGAGAACAGCTTTGCACTCATCCTTAGGGTTAACATCAGTGTTAGCCCTAAACTGATTCTTTTCAGTGGTTTCTACCCTTTTGGAAGCTGACCAATTTGCATCTCCAATGATTTGAAGTTGGCTTGGTCACTAGCTTGTTGAGACTCATAGACTTTCAAAAATTTATCAAATCTATCATTCAAACTTCTGACGATCTCTGTCAAACTGCTTACTTGCTGCCATAAAGGTGATGGTTGTTGTTGTCGGAAGCTTCCTGATTGCCCAGCTAGGTTATTCTGATTTTGTCCAATACTAGGGTGGTTCTTCCAACCTTGGCTAGAGTTACCTTGGTTAAAATTACCTTGCCTATATTGGAATTGATTACCCATGTAATTGGCTTCCTGCTGCATTTCCTTTGGCATAGCACATTGACCATTAATATGGTCACCACCATAAAAATCATAAAGCTATTGTGTTTAGGAGACATTCGTAATCTCCTTTGGGAGTTACGACAGAACCAACGTCAAATTATCTAGCTTTTGAGTCAGAAGATGATTCTGAGCTAGTATGGCATCATCTGATGGCAAATGCAAAACTCCTCCCTTTTTTACAAGTGTGCCCCTCTCACTAAACGTTTCCTACTCATTAGCGGTCATACTCTCAATCAAGTCATAGGATTCATCTTCAATCTTTTGCTTGATATCACCTCCAGCTGAGGCGTCCAACATCATTTTAGACTGCGTGTTTAGACCACCTAGGTAAGCAAGAACTAGGGTTGTCTTGTCAAACCCGTGAACTGGTGTCTTTCTCAATAAGCCTTTAAACTTGTCCCATGCTTGGCCAAAGTTTCCTCCATGCCCTTTTTGAACGATGCAATCTCCAGCCTTCCCTGAGTAATTTTAGACTATGGAAAATATTTGTTGACAAATTTGGTTGCCATAGTCTCCCATGCAGAAAATGTTCCTTCAGGAAAGGAATTAAGCCACGTCTTAGCATTGCCTCCCAATGAGAATGGAAACAAGCTAAGCTTTACTCCTTCGTCGGATACTCCAGTCATATTCACAGTGTTGCAAATTTCACTAAATGTTGTCAAATGATTATTGGGTTCTCATTTGACAATCCGTGAAATTGATTGCTTTGTACCAGATGGATTAGTGTTGGGTTCATCACCATATTAACTGTACGATCTGTAGGCATGGCTATGCTATTGAAATGGAAAAGGCCCACAACATTGGACTGATCCGCAAGTGTGCTTCTTGGAGGAGGTTGATTCGTCATCTCCTCTAATTTCTGGTGAAGAATGTAAGAGTCTTTCAGGAGAAGGAAAGAGTTCACGTGATGGACATCTAACTCTTCTTTCTCTCCTATCTGATATACCTTCAAGAAGAGGTTGCTGGCTTTTCTTACTTTTAGTTTGTATTGCTTCCTGCATGCACAAGAAACAAAAACCCTAAAAGCACTTTTACAAATAAGGAAAATAAAACAAAAACAAAAAATATATACAATAATTACAATAATTACACCAAGTGAAATTCAATCAATTTACACTACTCGAAAAGTTAAACCACGAGTCCCCGGCAACGGATCCAAAAACTTGTTAAACCTCTGGCAAGTGTACCAGATCGTATCAAGTAATATAATTGGTAAACCCAATATCGTTCTCCAAAAGGACTCAAAGGCCTAATCTTTCGTGTAAATCAATATCGTAAAACTTGTAAAGAAAATTAATTTGTGGTTTAAATGAAAAAACAAAAAGTAAATATGCAAATGCAGTTGATTCAATTGGCAAGAAAAAGGTATGGATGAATGGAGTTGTTGGGGTTTACAATTTCATCTTATCCACTCTCTTATATCTACTCTTCTTATTAAATTCGCTTTATTATCTAATTGTCATGCAAACTTTCTTAGTCTACCCTAAACCCGATCCCTCAGCGAGAAGAACCTACTACTAATTACTGGCTTACTATCCCTAGTCTCCCCTAGTAATTAGCAGTGCAAGTACCATAGAAGCAAAATACAATTGATCATCCTACCCCTCTATCCCTAGGTGGTATTTGTTGATCAAGAAATTTCTTATCAGTTCATGACTTCCCTGTACGTCCCCGTATCGACAAAGGCAAACATCTATTTATCAAATGAGTTAAATGATAATAGCATAGAGCATAGATAAAGAACCCAACAATTGATAATAATAGCATATGCAAGCATATGAATAAAACAAGAATTTCAATATAAGAGAATTTCAAAAGATTACATTGTTCCCCAACAACAAAGGGTTTAGTTCACCATTGACATGGTGAAACTAGATGAAATAAAATGGAAGAATGGAAAAGCAAACCCTAGATATGATAAAATGGAGCCTAAGCATCCAAGAAATCTTCTCCAAGGAGTGTAGAACAGCTCAAGACGTCTTCTTCTGCCAAAAGAATAATATTTGAATCGCATTCGGGCTATATATAGGGCATAAAAGTAACAGAATTTAAGCCCAAGCCCAGCAGACAACCGCTCAGCGTCCAATTTTACCGCTCAGCGATTTCCCTCAAGCCACACCACCGCTCAACGGTGAGTTTCACCGTTGAGCGGTTTGCCTTTAATCGCTCTGGACGCTTAGTGTCACCGCCTAGGCGCCAAACAGTGGCTTTCCCTCGAATAATGGCGCTCAACGGTGCATTTTGATGCTGAGCGGTGCATAGACTCTTCTTTTCTTCATTTTTCTTCTTCTTCCTTGAGTCTAAGACCTTCCTTCTTCAATTCCATCCTTAATTCTCATCAAAACCCTGCAAAACAATGCAAAACAAGCATAATATCTCTAAAAACGACTTTTGACACTCAAATGACTCAACTTAAGTGTTTTACTTGATTCTAAGTAAGCCATAAAGGGTGTATTTTGATATCAATTTAAGCAAGAAAATAACGGTTTTTAGACCGTTATCACTATCTACATGTCACATAGAACAAAATTGCATACAATTGAAGCACATTGCATTTAGTATGTTTAAAATTTAGATTATTGAGAGATTCATGTTTTCAAGTTTGTTCATCTTTTTTCTCAAATCTATTTATTTCTTATTTACAAATCCGATCTCCAAAAAATGAACAAAGAGAAGGTAATCTACATTCCCATAATTACTAAAATTTCCATTTCAAGTTTGTATTGAACATGTTTAACATACAATTGAATTACATTGCTTTTAGTATGTTTAAATTTATATTAGTGAGAGATTCATGTTTTCAAGGTTGTTCATCAGCTTCTCAAATCTATTTATTTCTTCTTTCTTATTTGTGATAAACACTAGGAAGAGGAAGAGGTAAGACGCCTCAATGCTTTAAAGATGGAGAGGCAAAGGAGAATTGCCGCCAAGAGTAATTCAATGGCTACCAAGTCATCCACGCCACCACAGCAAACAAAGAAACAGATTCCCACGAAGCTTTCTCCTAGTTCTTATAAAGGGTCTAAGTTTAGTGATTCAGAGCCAGGTTCATCCTCACCTTTCCAAAGATTTCCAATCAGAACTGCTTCTGTTGGATCCAATGATTCTTCCAAATCATGATCTAAATTTATGTTGGAGTTCTTCCTTCCTTCATGACACCAACAAAATCTCGGCAATTTTCTTGTCACCAACTCTAAGGATCCTTAATCTTAAGAACTTCGTTTGCTTTGATAGTCTTGAGAACCCATAATCTATTCTTGGATTTCATTGGTGTGCCAGGTTTGGGTTCATCACTTTTCACATCAAGAACATTGCATACAAATTTTATCTTGCATACACTAAAGAACACTGCACTAGAGCACACAATTAGCCCAAAAAATAAAAACAGTAAAAGGTATATTTTTTCCTTTTTTTTTAAAGATAAAGATAAAGTCTAATCAGTTAAGAATCACACAAATATAATAGTTATACAACGAGTCCCCAACAACGGCGCCAAAAACTTGTTAAGACTTCGGCAAGTGTATCGAATCGTATCAAGTAATAATAAGTGGTAAGACCAAGTATCGTTTTCCCAAGAGACTCAGGAGACTAAACAATTGTTCTTTTGCTTAACCAATCAAGACTATAAGAACAATATTTTTGGGGTTTTTGAATGCAAAACAATAAAAGTAAATATGCATGCAATTTGATCAATTAAGGCTAAACACAAAAGTGAATGGATGATGTTGATAATATGAGATGAATATGTTGTTAGGGTTTAGATTTCACCTAATCACTCTCATGCATAAACGAATTCATCTTCTTCATTAATGTTAATGCAACTTTCTAATTTTCCCTAAACCCGATGTCTAGGTGAAGAGAGCCTACTCCTAATTACTAGTTTACTATGTCTAGTCTCCCTAGTAATTATTTATGCATTACATTAACGTGCACAAAAGCTTAAAGCAATTGGGCCTCCTATCCCTATGTTTAGGTAATATTTCTCCCAAGAGATTTCCCCAGATCATGATTTATAGATATCTCATGATATCAATCCTAGGGAGAGAAGAGGAGAATTGTCACCTTCCCCAAATCCACCAACCCTAAGAGTGCGATATCTCCTCATGATACTTACAAATCATATGATTTATGCCATACATAAAAGAAGAATATCTCTAACAATTAATGAAAGAAAGCATATATAATAAGAATCAATTCAAATACAAGAGAGTTTAGAGGTTACATCTTCCCCAATAACAAATGAGATTAGTTCTCCATCGTCATGAAGAAACTAGGTGTACAATGGAATGAAAGAGATAGAAACCCTAGAAAGAGAAAAGGAGATTTGTCAAATCCCTAAATCTGCCCCCAATGGGGTCAAAAGTGTGTTTATATGCTTAACTCATCAAAAGATACATTCTCTAGGGTGTCCAGGTCTTTAAATAGGTTAGAAAAATAACAGAAAACGGGTCCAGGCCCAAAACAGATCATAAAAATAACAAAAAAATTGGCCCATATCCACGCAAATGGCGCTCAACGCTCAAATACCGCTCAACGGTAGGTGCGACACTCAAAATAACGCTCAGCGTAGGCGTCCAGGCGAAAAATAGTGAAAAACTGGTCCCGAGACTAGAGCTCAACGCCCATTTCCGCTCAGCGCCCATTACCGCTCAATGCTCGGGCTCAGCACTCATTTTTCGCTCAGCGCTGCTTTTTGTGCACTCTGGTCAACTTTTCAGCATTCTGGTTGACTGATTGACTTTCTGGTTGACTGGTTGACTTTTTTGCATTCTGGTTGACTTTTCTGCACTGCAACTCCTTGATACTTCAACCCTTCTTTCAAATCATTCCAAAAACCTACAAAATCAAGGGAATTTAGTAATAAAATCATAAAGTATAACCTCAACTCTCTTATTTACAAAACTAAACCAAAAACATGACTCAAAGCAAGCTTCTAAGTCATTAAGGGTGTTTTTGATATCAAAATTAAGTATAAAAATAACGGTCTTTGAACCGTTATCAGTTACGTGTATGGAAGGTATTAGCACCCTACATCGCCTGCCGAAGGGAATTCCTTTAATTAAATACGCAAATGTGATGTGGTTTTCAAAATGTTTAAACTATCCCCAAAACGACAATATAGAGCAACAAAGGATATTTTTTTAATTGTTTTGGAAAATTGTTGAAAAAATTTGTTTGGAAAAGATTTAGATTTTTGGAGAGTGAATCTGACAAGGACTGGCCTCGCTCCTATGTATCTCCACTATTGGTGGAGAATCAAGGATCACGTAGTTCTGGCTGAAAGATTGTTTGTTGTTTGAAAATATGGATGTTTTATATTTTTAGGTATTTTTATGTAAGAAAGAGAAAAGGTTTTTAGCACAAGGACAATGACAGCGGTCACACGTGTGCTTAACCTTTAAAAAATATTTTTGTTATTATTTTTAGAAAGAGAAAAGGTTTTTAGCACAAGGACAATGCGAGCGATCGCACTTGTGCTTAACCTTTAAAACATTATTTTTGTATTTTTTAGAAGGAGAAAAGGATTTTAGCACAAGGACAACGAGAGCGGTTACACGTGTGCTTAACCTTTAAAACATTATTTTTTGTTATTATTTTTAGAAAGAGAAAAGGTCTTTAGCACAAGGATGATGCGATCGATCACACGTGTGCTTAACCTTTAAAATATTATTTTTGTAAATATTATCTTTTTATAAGAAAGCGAAAAGGTTTCTAACACAAGGACGACGCGAGCGGTCACACGTGTGCTTAACCTTTAAAACATATTTTTGGTTATTATTTTTTTTAAAGAAGGAGAAAATATTTTTAGCACAAGGACGATGCGAGCGGTCCGAGTGTGCTTAACCTTTAAAACATTTTTTATTATTTTTTTAAAAGAAGGAAAAATATGTTTAGCACAAGGACGACGCGAGCAGTCACACATGTGCTTAACCTTTAAAACATGTTTTTGGTTATTTTTTTAAAAGAAGTACGAAAGGTTTTAAGCACAAGGACGACGCGAGCGGTGCTTAACCTTTAAAACATAGTTTTGATTATTTTTTAATATTTAAATATTTAAAACGTAGATAGACATTACAAAGGAAAAAAGGAAAAGAAAGAAAAAAAAAGGATAGATATAAAAATAAAAATAAAATAAAATAAAATAATAAAAAATGATAAAACAAACAAAATAATAGGTAAAAAGGGTGTGGAGGTACCTATATGACAAAATGGGGGGTGCCCAAGCCATTTTTTAGAGACAGAGTGGGCTTAAGCCCAAACAGAGTGGGGTGCGAAATAGGAACAAGGGGTATGCTGGGAAGAAAAATGACTGGACCAGAAGCTTAGGCCCAAGGCCTTTTTCGCTTCTCAGTTCAGGAAAACCCTTACGGGTTCCCATATCCTAGAGGCCAGACACCCTTCGAGAGAGAGCGAGCAGGCTCGCATCCTCCGCTCTCACACACACGTCTTCGTCAACCTCCTGGGCCAGCCACCACAACGACCCTTCTGCCCAGCCCAAGGCATCACTGGCGAATCCAAGCACCGTTGGAGCCACTACCGGCGATGGAGTTGAAATCCCTTTTGCTCTTCTCGTGCTCGAAGGAAAACGATCCCTAGGACGCGTGCTTCCTATCGCTGGCGAGACTCGCCACCGCCGTTCACCGGCCCAGAAGTGGC
This sequence comes from Vigna reflexopilosa, assembly GCA_027742785.1. Lineage (NCBI taxonomy): Eukaryota > Viridiplantae > Streptophyta > Magnoliopsida > Fabales > Fabaceae > Vigna > Vigna reflexopilosa. The sequence goes on along the minus strand of CM050926.1, from coordinate 3,455,767 downwards.
CATCATCGTCGTTCACTATTGTCCTCGCCGGAGATGCTTTGTCATTGGCGCTAATGGCGCGACTCTCCTCCCTCTCCGTTCGAGGGTTTTCATTCTTTTCCCTCAAACGCCAGACGCCTCCAACAGCACCGTAGCCGGTGTCGGGGATGAAAGTGCGCTTTCCTCTCTTCTTCTTTTTTCTAACGCCACTTATTGATTGGTTCTTCTATTGATTGGTGTTTATCTACTAGGCTTGAAAACGATGAGTGTGTGTTGTGTACGTGTGAGTGTGAGTATGAGACTGATGGTTGGCAACCACTTTTGAGTTAATCTGATGAATGCTGTAGCATAATAGTGTTGAGAGAGGTGCTAATCGGATAGTTGTTTTATGTTTCAGGCCGAAGATAACAGAAACTTGGCACTTGATATTGAAGTCATGGAATTAGGGGATGTTGAACTGGTGATACAGTTCGCAACGTCAATTTGCCACCCTTGTTTGAAGGCGCTCAACATAGTAGAGGATAAAATGTCTTGTTCTAAAGGACTGGCATGGGGTCTGTGACTGGTCTGTTATTTTGTTTCAAGTGAAAGGCGGGTCTCGAGATTGAAGGTAGTTGCAGCGTATGTAACACCCCTAAAGGAGTGCCACTTGAAAACAATAAAATCCGAAATTTACGCCAAATTTCTTTTTTTATTCATTTAAATGTCGTTGCTTTTAACGTTTCTATAAAATCGCGGAAGTAAACAAAACATCAAACGTCCAAACGTATTACAATATAGTATTCAAAACTTATAATTATTAAAATCCATTATTCAAAAATATAAAAAAAAATACTTTGAACATAATAAAATTCCCAACAACTATTCCATAACTCTCGTTGCGCTACTCCTGCCCTGCCTTATCTGCAACGCCATCTACTCCCGTCCAAGGACGATCATTGCAGGTGGAACCACAACCACAAAAGGAAAGGGTGAGTAACTAAGAACATAACATAGTATATAATTTAACATCATGTTATGTCATCACAAACTATACTAGTCCTTACATCACAGTATCTCTAAATACTCAACTCATAACTCTGATATCACATTGCATCTCTATGCTCAACAAATAACACAGACTATCACCACCAAGACTATCGTAGTCGTTACATTACAGTACATCACAGTATTCAACTCATAACTTAGAGCATACAAACAAGCTTATGTTGTTTCCTTGAATTTTGTCGTACCTGTTTACAAAAAACAGAGCGATTCAAACCTGTTTACCAAAACAGGGCGATTCAAGCCGTCTTCCATCGCAACTTTAGACCTATCTCCCCGACTTCTCAAGGAATTATGAGTAAAAACTTCGGTTAGGCGGACCTACCGAGCACTATACTCACATGAGCCGAAGTCATTGGGCGAGACATTCAACCCTCTCATTTCCCGCGCACGAGGAAGGGTGACACTCGAATCTCTGTCTCCGTAGAGACCCAACACTTTATCGTATACCAATACGAAATCAACCGCTCGACAAAATTCTAAGAAAATAACAAATGCTTGTTCTCACAACGACATCATCACAATCATACACAGATCACCATCATGTACAAAGTCAACTAAAATTCATTGACCAATAATTAAATACAAATCACAAATAATTAAATAAATCAATTCTTTTACAATCAAATAAATTTAATTATTTTCCTACTGGCGCACTCCCGTGAAATTATTAATCTCACACTCCCATCTACTAGAACCAATATTTCTAGTGCACCCCGCTTCTACTAAAATCTCAACACATATTAAAACACAATTTAATGTACCCTTTTTATTTTAAATATACCCCCTCTCTTAAATTTACCAACACAAGTAAACCCCATTAATCTTTATAATTTTAAACTCAAACTTTATTTTTCTCTCTCCAAGTAGACCCCACTTTAAACTCATTTTTCACCAAAACTCTCATCCTCTCTTTCCTACTTTTCTACCTCTTACGTAACCTTCTCTCTTCTTTCCTCTCGTTTCCTTTTTTTTTTTTTTTAATAAAACACAAAATTCCACTCACTCCTCTTTTCTCACAAAACGATCGACCCCACACCTATTTCTAGATCCTTTTTCCTCACTTTTCTAATTTAAGATGACCAATCTCTCTCCTATTCATCACATCTTTTACGTAACTCTCTCTCTCCTTTTACACAATACCTTTTTGAAATTCAATCTCCTTTCTCATGCAACAAAACTCACGGCCCCACCACACTTACTCCCTCTTTTATTTCATTTCACCGTTCTCTCTCCTTCTTCCCCCTTTTAACGTCAATTTCACACACATACTTACTTCCACTCTTTCTTCCACTTTTGACTTTTCAAACAATCATCTCTCACACACATTCACGTAACAAACACACCCACACCATTCTATTCTTCATTTTCTTCTTCTTGCTTTACGTCACTCCTCATCATAGTCTTCCTCCCATTTTTCTTCAACCCTCTTTACACGTAAATTCCATGCATCTCCACTTCAACTCCAAGCCTCCCACCTTTTCCTTTGCCTCTTTTAAGTGAGTTGTAATGTGCCCAACTCCACCTTCCACTTCCATTCTTCTTTCTCCATGTTCTTCTTCCACCCAAGACACCAAAAAACTCCATTCTTCTTCACTTTTTTTCATCAATCCCATGTACCCCAACTTACCAAAATCTCACCTTCACTCCTCTCATGAACAAAACCCATGCTTTTCTCTTCCAATAATAATGAAAGATAACTCTCAATTTCCTCCTACCCACACTCTTGGTTAAAGAGTGTAAATAAGTGTCCCTCCTCAAAATATATAATTCATGCAAGGTAAGAAGAAACAAGATATATATAATAAGAACATGATTATAAGTGTACTCATGACACTTTTTTTTTTATACACCAGCAACACCCCAATATACCCAACATGTATACCCATTACAACAACATAATTTTTTCATAAAATATAAACATGTATAATCCATTATATACCCCATATAATAGAAAAACGAAAATGAACATGTGAATACCCATTCCAACACAACACTTTTTCGAAAACAACATGTATAATCAAAGTATACCCCTTCTACCCATCATACACCACATTATATCCAAAGTTAAACCCCTTACCTCTAGTCCAAGCTAGCTTCCAAGGTTCTTAGGTTTCTTTCTTTCACTAGACACCAAACTTTCACTCTTCCAAGATCTCTTCAATTCACGGTCAAGACACCAAGGTTAGGGTGACTCTTCTTTCTCTCACCAACTTATTTGTTCTCACAATGCAATGTATCTCTCCACTCAATCTTACGGCTCACTCTCTCTTTTTTCCACTCTCCAAAAGCTTGTAATACAACCTAACAAACTTAAACTTTCTCACTTAAGTAAAACCAACCCTAAACCTTACTAACCCTTAACCACCCTATTCTAGGTCACTCCTAAGGTCACCCTTAAGCCATTTCATATTTTTCTCATTCCTAACTCCACATTAACACCAATAAAACTTCTTTTTAATGTGTGTAAATGGTAGTTTTTAAAAGGTGTTAAAGTGCCCCCTTAACCCTCATTTATGTAGCCTACATTTACTAATAGAATGGTAACCTCCCACAAGGAAATGAAAGGTCTCTTACAAGCTTCTCAAGTCTGGAAAACTAGTGCCCAAAGTCCATGCAAAGGTGGAAAAACGTTGAGATCCATGCAATGTAACGTGTGAATGCAAGAAAAGAAATAAAATGAGAAGCAAAAGCTCTCTCCTACTCTTGGGCGTTCAGGGTCCTACTTTAAACAACCAAGCCTTCCTTATTTCTCTCTCTCTCCCACCATACAAATAAGACAATAGAAAATTAAAAGCAACCAAAGAATGAATTGCATACATGCTACAGCACACACTCAAGCACGTGAAAAGGCTTCTCTTTCTTCATTTAATGCATGATAGTAAGCAAAAAAAAGAGACCAAAACTCATTCACGTAGCTTACGGCCAACACATCACATTTTCCTCTTTCTTACTTCATGGTGGGTCCCACATGCCAAGGAAACTTAAAAGCTTTAGGCCTTTGGGAGGGTTTGAATTTAAGACCAAACACATACTCTTCTCTCTAAAACAAAAGGCAACCACTCAACCAAGCTTCATCTACTAATATTCAACCGCAACCATTTATACTTAACTACTTTTTCAACTCTTTTCAAAAATTAATATAGAAATAATTACTAATTTAATTTTATTCGTCTCTTTAAATATTTTTCAACACCATTTCACAAAATTATTTATTATTTAATATCTCAAAATAAAATAATTAAATTAAAACATTATTTTATTTATACGGGTCTTACAACGTATACTGTTACCCAGATTGAAGGAGACCCATGGTTTGTTAGAGGGAAAAACTGCTTTTGTTTCCTATTCTGTATCAAAACTTATATGATAGGAAATGCATCTAATTCTAGCTTGAGCATGAACTTTAGTGCTTTCTGGGTGCAAATAAAGGGGTACGAAGTATTAATGTTAGGGAAGTGTATGCCTATCTTCAATTGTTAGTTAAATTTGATGAAATTTGCAGGCATTGAAACTACATTTTGGGTGTAGTTTTGGTTAACAGATGAACCCACAAAGAAGACAAACGAACTATATACATTGATCAAACATCATTCATTTGTATCCAGACATATAACAGAGACATATAACAGGGGAGCATGCATTCACATAAGACCAAGTGCTTAGATATGGAGATTTACCTTTGCAGCTTCAAAAGAACTTTCCTGGTGAAGGAAATCAGTTTCTTTCTTCTCGCCGTGAGGTCTCTTCCTCCTAAGTGGTGATGATCGGTGATGGTGGTGAATCTCCAATGTTCTGTGATAGTGAGGTGTTCGGGATGAATAATGGTCCTGAATGTTCTCTTGCTGTGATGGTGAATGAAAAAAATGATGTCCCCGCTCTTTCCTAAGGCAGCGTGGTGAAAACCAGATCCCCTATCATTGTCCCTCCCCTCTACTTTCTGTAGGATTTCATGTTTGTCTTTTTCCTTTTCTCATGTATTCATTGTATCAGTTGACAAAAAAACATTCAAAATCTTCAGTTCAAAGTTCAACGTATAGGAAAATTTAGGAATAGGAACCAAGTCCTTTCTCACACTTTAATTGCCCTTTCTCACACTTTAATTGCACATATACATTTTAAGCATTACCCTGTGCTTTGTGCTGCAGGAAAGCAATGTTGAAAGGAAGCTAGTATGAGGTGAATTAATTTAAAGACAAGGCATATGTAGAGCCTCTTAGGTGAAAAATGTTTAATTAAAAGATTAAAAAAAAGGTTTCTGCAATTAAGCTTGCATGTTCTTCCTGAAGAGAAGACTTGGTGGTTTTGGATGAGCAAAATCCAAAGGGGAAATTGGCACATTCAAGCTCCCTCAATTTGTGGTGCAAGTAGAGCACAATGTTGACAAAAAACCCTAAAGTAGCACTTGAACCAGTGAATGAAACAACAACACAAACGAGCATAGCCAAGGACTCTTGTTTAGTGTTCATGTCTCTAGCAGTCATGGCTAATTTGTTGGGAAACAAGTAGGCTTCATTTTAACACCAAGAGGGGGGTGAATTAGTGAGTTTTCAAAATCAGAGTCTTTTCGCAATCTTTGATGCAAAGTAGAAAAATTTACAAACTTTCTTGAATCGCAAGTTATAGAAAATTTAGTGCAGCGGAAAATCAAAGTAGACTACGCAGATAATAGAGTTGACTGAATGTAAAAGTATAGGGATAGAGAATTCAAACGCAAGTTTTTATACTGGTTCGACCTCAATGCCTACATCCAGTGTCCGTCTAGTACCAGGAAGCAAATGCACTATAATGGTCAAGGTTTTTACAATAAGGTTTTTATAGAAGACCTCCACGTCAAAATTATAAAACACCTCTCTAATCCTCTAACCAAAATATAGGCAAACCACATAGCAAGACTTCCAGCAAGATATCCCCTCTCCCACAATCTGCAACCCACTTTGAACAATCCTCAGAGTGTTCCAGACTCCACGAGTCCAACCCCTGTAGTCACAACAGGTAACAACAATCACAACAATCACCATAGATGCCAACAAGTTCATGATCAACCTAGAAACACCTCAATTGTGTAGATTCTGATCAAGCAGTATGCGCAACACAGTTCTCCTTTAGAAACTCTTCCAAGCAAGATCACAACCGTCTTCTTGATGAGTTCTTGGAGCTTTAAAACCCAGAGAATCAATCTGAAATAGAATATGAAATTGTTAGTTTTCCAAAAGTTCTTATTAAACGATCAGGTCTCATCTATTTATAGATTTCTATAAATCAGACGCTCCTGCAGTTGATTATGCTACTAATAAAGTCGACTGTATTATAACAGTTATAATAGTTAAGACATAATAGCAGCAATCCAGTCAAACCAATTAATTTCTCAGTCAATGTAGTTGACCAACATTCAATGCTCAACTAACTTTTAAAAATATAGCCGTTGTAGTTCATGAGCATAACAAAATTTCAAAACAAGCAACTAATACAGTCGAATGCGTGGCGAACACAGTCGTCTTCGACACTGTAGTTCACTTTGAAATTCTTTTTAATGTAAAATCTCACATAACACTATTTCTAAAAGTTTGTGCATAGTCACGAGTTAATTCGACTTCCCCCGTAATAAGTTGACTTACAGCTTGAAGATATGCAACACAATGTAAGTTCATAAATGTGCATATGGTTTTCAACTTTCAAATCATGTGTAATGCAACCAGATATGATGTAACATGTACAAGCTCAGTAAAAGTGCATTAACATATCATAAAACATGTTCAACAATATATCAATCAATAAGCAATAGAACATGTAACACATCAACAATACATGTGTTATTAAAAATGTGTTGTCATCATAAAAAACCAGAGTGATATAGATATTGTGTTGTCAACAATCTCAACATAATTCAATCCCTACAAACAATAAAAGCACCCCAAGAATCCCAATCGGAACCAACTTTAAAATCGTCCCAGGTATTCTTAACCAAGCAAATCTTCGAAGGCCCAAACCTAAGATCTCCGAAATTGGAAGGGTCGCGAACGAAAAAAAAAATGATGGCCATGAAAGATGGTCGTGCGAACTAAGTTTCGCAATTAGGGTTCATCGCGATGGAGGTTTCTATTTTGATCTGGGTTTCTGGTTTGATCTTCTTTAGGTTGCTTACGATTAACGAAGGAGGAGAAGATGCAACAACATGCGTCGTGGTGAAATTGGTTCGCGAATCGCAGCGAAGCTAATGGGTTTGCATCACGAAGATGGTGGAGGTGTGAATCGGTGAGGTTGAAGGTGAAAGAAAATTTGGGTTTTCTGTTGGGTAAATCGCGATGGCTCGCGTCTAGGTTTCACAATGGTGGCCATGGAGATTCGAATTAGGCGGTTTGGGAAAATTTGCGATTAGGGTTCCTAAGTTTGCGAAATTTGAGATTTCTTTGCAGGTCTATTGTGAGGCATGATTCATCGTAATTTGGGGTTGATTTTTGGGTTTCCTTTTGCAGGCTTGATGCACAGGGAAGAAGATTTTTGGGTGGTGCTTAATTTTTCGAGGTTGATGGTGTTCGGGCGAGGATATTGCGATTGAAGCATGAAGGTGAAGGTTCACGTGATGGAGATTAGGCTGCACGTGATGAGATGGGTGGTGGCGCATTGGTGTTTTGGGTGTTTCGATAGGAGAATAGAGGATGACCCTTTTTTTAAATTTTTTAATTAAACATTTTTCACCTAAGAGGCTCTACTCATTAAATTAATCCACCTCACATTGACAGTCTTCTGAAAGTTAACCTGGTTAATCCAATTTAATGGAGAATCCATTGCTTCAATTTTTCACTTTTAAAGACCTAATTAAGAAAAAAAAAAACAAGAACTCTATTTAAGAAAACTCAACATAAAAACTACGAAAATAATTTATAGTCAATAAATATTATTATCAGGTATCTCCATTATTTTTCATTAAATAATATGTGAAATCATATAAAGGATACACTTAATATTATACGATTTTAGTTTCTTGCGTATTAAAATGAGTTAAGTCAACTTACGCGGTTTGATAAAGAAAGCATGAGTTAAAATCGATTTAATATATGGTCAACCAAAATTTTCCAAACCAACTAGGTATTAATTAAATGGATTAACTAATTAATAAGGATGGTTACAACGATAGACGCGGAGATTATTCTGCCATCCCATTTTCATCCTCATATTTAATAAATATAAAATATGTCTTCCATTCTGATCAATTTAATACCAGTTTTTTTATTATTTTAATATTATTTAATTAATTTTATAAAAAGATAAGAAACATAATAAAATTAATATTATCAAATATTTAATATTAAAATAATGTATTATTATTTTTTCAATGTTGAATACTCAGAAAAAAATTGTATAAATTTTAAATAAAAAAATTAAGTCCATGATGGCTTGAAGAGTTGTTATGTCGAGAGTTTGTGTAAAAATTTAGTAAATAGTATTTTAGAAGTAATAGTAGTTTAAAAATAGCGAGACTCTATTATTTTAATATTAAAGGGTTTTAATATAAATAGTTTCATTAATAACTATTTTGATTATTTTAAAACACATTATCCTTCTAGAAATCACTTCTAAAGATAAATATGACTTCTCTTTATGAATTTTCATCCTTTGTTCGTCTAATTGAAAAACAGAGATTGTAAGATTGATCATGACAGTGAGCTCTTCAATTTGGACCATTTCTCATATAGAGTAAGTTGGTTTTCTATTTCTCTTTTGATTTATTTTGTTTTCCTTTGCATGCAAGTTTGTTATGGATGCATGTGACATTTGAGTCTTTTATCAGACTCTTTATTGATTAGTGGTCTTACTGGTGTATCCTGATTGTGTTTTTAAGGTTCATAGGAGCATATAGGACTTCATTTGCTTTTGGAGTATTTTTAGGCTTTTTATAACAATTTGGTCTTCTGTGAGGTAAGGGAAGCTAATTATTGTATTTTAATATCAATTAGCTAATTACTATATTTTAATATCAATAAGCTAATTGTTGTATTTTAATATCAATTAACTAATTACTGTATTTTAATATCAATTAACTCATTACTATATTCTAACATCAATTAGCTAATTATTGTATTTTAATATCAATGTCACATTTCTGGTTTTTGCTGCATGTTAAACTTGAATTTAACTTTGTAGTTGGGTTGTAAATTCTGCTTTGATGAACTATTGAGTGTAATTTGGCTTTGATTGAAGGAAATTGTTGTCTTGAATAAGTTAAATTGTATGTTGAAATCTGTTACGAAATTTGTTGTGAAATTTGATTGTGAAATTTGATTGTGAAATTTGATTGAAAAATCTAATGATGTGTGCTGTTTTGCATTTTGTTTGGTGTTAATCTGATATAGTACGTCTGACATTGAAATTTGTTTATAGACCTAACTGAGTTAGTGTTAAGGCTCTAGCAAGTGTACCAGATCATATCAAGTAATATAATTGGTAAACCCAATATCGTTCTTCCCAAAGGACTCTTAAGGCCTAATCTTTCGTGTAAACTAATCGCTTAAGACTTGAGAAAAGAAATTAATTTGAATGGTTAAATGCAAAACAAAAGTAAACATGAAAATGCAGTGATTCAATTGGCTTAAAGAAAATATGGATGAATGGAGTTGTTGGGGTTTACAATTTCATCTTATCCACCCTCATATATCTACTCTCCTTATTTACTTTGCTTATTTATCATATTGCCATACAAACTTTCTTGGTCTACCCTTCACCCAATCCCTTGGTGAAAAGAGCCTATTACTAATTATCGGCTTATTATCCCTAGCCTCCCCTAGTAATTAATAATGCATTATAAACGGAAGCAAAATACAATTGATCGTCCTACCCCTATCCCTAGGCGGTATTAGCATAATCAAGGAATTCTTCCCAGTTCATGATATTACTGTACGTCCCCGTATCAATAAAGACAAACAACATCTACCGAATGAGTTAAACGGTAAAAGCATTAAATACAGGTAAAAAACCCAACAATTGATAAATCAAGCATATGCAAGCATATAAAGTAAATAAGAATTTGGATATATGAGAGTTTCAAAAGATTACATTGTTCCCCAACAACCTAGGGTTTAGTTTACCATAATCATGGTGAAACTAGATGACAATAATGAAAGAATGGAAAAGCAAACCCTAGATTTGATAAAGTGGAGCCTAAGCATCCAAGAAATCTCCTCCAAGGTGTGTAGAGCTGTTGTGGACGTTTCTCTCTGCCAAAAGAATGAGTTTTGAATCGCACTAGGGCTATATATAGGCCCAAAAGGTAACAAAATCGAGGCCAATTAAAAATGGTAAAAAGAGACAACCGCCCGCTGGGCAGTTTGCCTCTAATCGCCCTGGACGCTCAGCGGTCCATTCTAGCGCTCAGCGGTTTGCCAACTCTTCTTTTCATCCTTTTTCTTCATCTTTCACAAGTCCAAATCCACCTTGCTTTACTTCCATCTTCAATTTATCTCAAAACCCTGCAAAACAATGTAAAAACAAGCATAATATCTCTAAAACCAACTTTTGACTCTCACATGACTCAACTAAGTGTTTTACTTGATTTTAAGCTCATTCTAAGTCATAAAGGGTGTGTTTTAGTATGAAAATTAAGTATGAAAATAACGGTTTTTCAACCGTTATCAGTTAGGAATACCAAATTGGTCATTTCAATAAGCCTTAAGTGCATTACATCAAAATTAGACTATATTAGATAAAAAACTGGATTATTTTATCTTTTTGGTATGGCGTTGAGCGCCTGTTTCACCATTGAGTGGTCAGACCAAGTGTTAAGATGTCGACAAGTGTACCGAATCGTATCAAGTAATATAAAATTGAAAGACCAAGTATCGTATCCCAGAAGACTCACGACACTAAACAGTTGCGTAATACGTTAACTAATTAAGACTGTTAAAAATAGTATGGCTTAGTTTCTCACACCAAGAGGGGAGGTGAATTGGTGAAACTTAAAATCAGAGTCTTTTTCAAATCTTTTTTGCAAAAGGATGTTATTTGAAAACATTCTTGAAACACAAGGAAAAGGATTTTTAAGTGGAGCGGAATAAAGTTGACTAAGTACATAATGAAGTCGACTTAAATGTAAAAGTGTAGGGATAAGAGAAATCAAACGCTGATTTTTATACTGGTTCGGCCAACCTGCCTACATCCAGTGTCCTTCCAATCACAGGAAGCAAATGCACTATAATGATCAAAGTTTTTACAGCAAGACTTTTATAGCGACAACATGTCAAAAATATAAAACACTTTTCTAACCCTCTAATCAAAATATAGGCACATAACAAAAAAGACCAGCAATAAGAATCCCCTCTCTTGTTGTCTTCAACCCTTTGATGAACCCCTCAAAGTTAAGTATGCAACACATCCTTTTTCCTGTAATCACAACAGGGCAACACGCCAATCTTCAAAAGATTGAGAATCCTAATCACGTAATTAACACCTCAAAGTGCAGATTGATCAGACTATCACAACATACAAATCTTGCTCTTCAAGAAACCACAAAAGATGAACACCACAATCTTATTCTTTGATTCTTGGAGCTTTTCCACGTTCTGTAAGAGATCACTAATCTGAAAGAAATCACAAAAATCGTTAGAATCACTAAGCTTACAGAATTTAAATTCACGTCTATTTATAGTTTTTCACAATTCTGACGCTCTCAAGTCGACTTAGTGTTAACTCTCTAGCAAGTGTACCAGATCGTTTCAAGTAATATAATTGGTAAACCCAATATTGTTCTTCCCAAAGGACTCGCAGGCCTTATCGTTTGTGCAAATTGAAATCGTAAGACTTGTAAAGAGAAATTAATTGGTTTGGAAGCAAGAAACAAAAAGTAAACATGCAAATGCGATTGATTCAATTGACGAGAAAAAGGCTATGGATGAATGGAGTTGTTGGGGTTTACAATTTCATCTTATCTGCTCTCTCTTATCTACTCCTCTTATTTAATTCGCTTTGTTATCTAATTATTATGCAAACTTTCTTAGTCTACCCTTAACCCGATCCCTCAGCAAAAAGAGCCTATTAATAATTACTGGCTTGCTATCCTAGCCTCCCCTAGTAATTAATAATGCATTATAACCGGAAGCGAAAACAATTGATCGTCCTACCCCCCTATCCTTAGGTGGTATTGGTTAATCAAGGAATTTCTCCCAGTTCATGATAGTACTGTACGTTCCCGTATCAATAAAGACAAACAACAATTATCGAATGAGTTAAACGATAAAAGCATTAAACGCAGGTGAGAAACCCAATAATTGATAATCAAAGCATACGACAAGCATATAAATAAATAAGAGTTTCAATAAAAGAGAGTTTCAAAAGATTACATTGTTCCCCAACAACAAAAGGGTTTAGTTCACCATTGTCATGGTGAAACTAGATGAAAAATGATGGAAGAATGAAAAAACAAACCCTAGATTGGATAAAAAGGAGCCTAAGCATCCAAGAGATCTTCTCCAAGGAGTGAAAACTAGGTCTGGCCGCCCCTTTCTGTCAAAAGAATGCATCTAAACTCGCACTAGGGTTATTTATAGCTGAGGAGCGTCACAAAATTTAGGCCCAAGCCCAACAGACAACCGCCCGGCGTCACACTTTTGGCGCTCGGCGGTTTCCCCTTAATCGCGCCACCGCCCGGCAGTAACCTGCAAAACCGCCTGGCTGCATCGCCTGGGCGCCAGACAATAGTTGCCCCTCGCATTTGACCTCCCAACGTTGGATTTTGGCGCTGGGTGGTTCCTAGACTATTCTTTTCTTCATGTTTCTTCTTCTTTATTGAGTCCAAGACCTTCCATCTTTAATCCATTTTTCATATTCATCAAAAACGCTGCAAAACAATGCAAAACAAGCATAATATCTCTAGAAACAGCTTTTGACTCTCAACTGACTCAACTTACGTGTTTTGCTTGATTCTAAGCTCATTCTAAGCCTTGCAGGTTGTATTTTGATCTCAAATGAAGCATGAAAATAACTGTTTTTCAATAGTTATCACGACCCCCAAACTTAGAACTTTGCTTGTCCTCAAACAAACAAAACAAAACTTGGCTTTCCACTTTTTCATCCAATAGTTCAACACTCCTAAAATTTATGACAAGAACTACTTAATTTCAGATTTTCAGTAGAATCAAATCAAGATGCATGCATGCTTTCAATTCAATTCAGTTCACATGATAACATATTTCTCAACAGATGTTACATTTATGAATGATCAATCCACTAAGCAAAAATGTAAGCATGAAATTTATCAATTCTCACCAAGCAAGTGTTTCACTTAATCACTCAAGTGTTTAAGGTGACACTCCATCCCTCTATTATTCACAAGTTACATGAAACAAAATTGCCATTCATCTCAAACAATTAAAATCTTCACATGCAACTATCATCATAAGGACTTTTGTAAGGCTTGTATTGAGGCTGGGCTAACAAGAAAAATTGGTTTTTCTGGAATGCAAAATCCTCGAGTTAAGAGAGCTATAATAAAATTCAAAGTTTAAGCACAACTCTCTATCTCACCAATCTCACTTGTTCCCAACTTCTTCCCTTTTCTTTTATTTTCACATTGAGCTCATCTTCCATGCTTTTCTTCTTTTCTTTTCTTTTTCTCATGCATTTTTCTTTCTTCACAATTGAGCTCAATGCTTTTCAATATCCCTTCAATTTCCCCCATATAACCCCAAACTTGAACCTTGTCAACACATACAATTAAGCTCAACCCAACTCAAGGTAAAGATTTTCAAACCAAGGGTTCTCATCCTGTTTATGGCTAAGGTTCAAAAAGGGTGTAGTATTTCAAGCACTTTGGGTGAAAAATTTGGCTAGAGAAGGGTTGTCAAAAATGGCCTTGATCATATGACATTCACATGCAATTCAATCAATCATCAAGATTAAGGTAATATCATTCATGTTTTCCAGTGAACAATACAAACAACAATGAAAACTCTGGAGCTTAATACCTCACACAACATGCTTTTTAACACATCATTCATTTATACACCCAGCTTAGCATCATAACCACAATCATAATTCATCACACATCTGTTCACATTGCAAGTAAACTTTGTCACTTGGATATCAACATGCAACACAACTCAATTATCATTCACATCCAATCATAGTCAAATAGACTTATCATGCATGTCATTCAGTCAAACATTGTCAGAAAAGTCTTCAAGCCAAGCATAAACACTGAAGATAAAATAAAAATAAAAATTCAACCTATTCTAAGAATTCAAAATGCAAAAGTGAAAGAAGGAACCTAGGTTGCCTCCTAGTACTTGTCAACAAGTGCCTCCCAACACCCTTCAGTAGGTGTACTATCCTGTGTTCTTCAATAACTTCATAAAGATTAACATCCCCCAGTAGATGCTACCCAAAAATTGTTCAAAACTCCAAAAATTACATGTCCAATCAAACAAATAAAAATAAACAAAATGTTTTATAATACAAAATATGCTCTCTAGCAAATCAAATCTTCTTCTTCATGTTGGGATCTTCATCACCCCAACTCTTCAACTGTCTTTTGTCCACTCTTCGAATTGCTGTGGAGTATGGCCTTCTGATCTCCACAATTCCTTCCTCCTAAAGCTTTCTATTCACAATCCACTTCCTGTTTTTATATCTTACTGCCATGCCATGCAGGAATGATGTGTCCTCTGAATGGGTTGACTCTCCTTTGTCTACCTTCTTCTCCTTAAGTATCTGCAAAATATTACAACTATTAAGATGATCAATACCTGTGGTGTTCTCCTCTCTTGCAGCTTCACTTCTGGCCCTTTTATATCTGGATCTTCTTCTTATTCTCATTCTGTTTTCTTCAGAGCCACTATAAGTTAACACTTGGTCTTGATCTTTTAACAGCATTCTCGCATCATGGACACGTATCACCATTTTAGAAGTCCTCATGAAAGGTCTTCCCAAAATTAATGGAATTCTTCCTTCATTTGCCATGTCCACTACCAGAAAATCAATCAAGAACTCCAACTCCTCGATTTCAACAATTGCATTTTCCACCATACCAACTGGCTTCTTATTAGATCCATCCGCAACTGTCAGGGTAGTATTAGTTGATTTTAATTTTAACCCTCCAATCTTCTTGAAATCACTAAAGGGCATCAAATTAACACTTGATCCTGAATCGATCATGGCTCTCCCTATATTCACATTATGAATCGATCATTTGCCACAGTTTCCCACGTAGTGAATGTTCCTTCTGGAAAGGAATTTAACCATGTCTTAGCATTGCCTCCTAGTGAGAATGGAAAGAAGCTAAGCTTTACTCGTTCATCTGATACTCCAGTCATCTTCATAGTATTGCAAATTTCACTAAATGTTGTCAAATGATCGTACAGATTCTCATTAGATTAGACCGTGAAATTCGTTGCTTTGCACCAGATGGATTAACGCAGGATTCATCACCATGTTGGTCGTATGATCTGTTGGCATGGCTATGCTGTTAAAGTGGAAAGGGCTAACAACATTAGATTGATCCGCAAGAGTGCGTCTTGGAGGAGGTTGCTCGACTGCCATCTCCTCTGCTCTTTGTTCTGGTGAAGGTAATAATAGTCTGTCAGGAGAAGGAAACAAATCCCTAGATGGGCGTCTGACTTTCCTTCCCTTTGTATCACTTAAGCCATGAAGAAGAGGTTGCGTGTTTTTCTTGCTCTTAGTATGTCTAGTCTCCTGCATGCACAAGAAACACAAATCGTAGTAGCACTTTTATATAAATATAAAAACAAAAAAAAAAAATATATACAGACAAGTCAAATTAAATCAATTTACACTACTAGATAAGTTAAACCACGAGTCCCCGGAAACGATGCCAAAAACTTGTTAAACCCTTGGCAAGTGTACCAGATCGTATCAAGTAATAATAGATGGTAAGATCAAATATCGTTCTCCCAAAGTACTGTTAGGCCTTAACTTTCATGTAAAGAGATCACATAAGACTTGAGAAAAGAATTAAATTTAGGTTTTTGAATGCAAGACGAAAATAAACATGCAAAATGCAGTGAATCAATTGGCTAGAAGAAACTATGGATGAATGGAGTTGTTGGGGTTTACAATTTCATCTTATCCACCCTCTTATATCTATTCTTCTTGTTTAATTCGCCTATTTATCATATTGTCATGCAAACTTTCTTGGTCTACCCTAAACCCAATCTCTTGGCGAATAAAGCCTATTACTAATTACTGGCTTGCTATCTCTAGCCTCCCCTAGTAACTAATAATGCATGATAAACGAAAGCAAAATATAATTGATCGTCCTACCCCTATCTTTAGGCGGTATTAGCTTAATCAAGGAATTCCCCCCAGTTCATGACATTATTGTACGTCTCCGTATCAATAAAGACAAACAACATTTACCGAATGAGTTCAACGATAAAAGCATTAAGCAAAGGTAAGGAACCCGAAAATTGATAATATAAGCATATGCAAGCATATAAATAAAATAAGAATTTCAATATAAGAGAGTTTCAAAAGATTACATTGTTCCCCAAAAACAAAGGGTTTAGTTCACCATAGACATGGTGAACTAGATGGAATTAAATGAGAGTATGAAAGAATAAACCCTAAATTTGGTAGATTGGAGCCTAAGCATCCAAGGAACCGCCTCCAAGGAGTGTTGAGCAGCTGTGGACGTCTTTGTCTGCCAAAAGAATACTTTGAGAATCGCACTGGGCTATTTATAGCGCATAAAAGTAACAGAATTTAAGCCCAAGCCCATCTGATAGACGCTCAACGCCTAATTTGGCCGCTCAGCGGTTTGCCTCTAATCGCAAAATCGCTCAGCGGTGGCCCTCTAATCGCACATGACGCTCAGCGGTGTCACTCAAGCAAGAAGCAGTGACTTCACCCACGAAATTGGCACTCAGCGCCAAACTGGCACTGAGAGGTGCACTTGACTTTTCTTTTCGTCCTTGTTCTCCTTCTTTCATGAGTCTAAGTCCTCCCTTCTTTACTTCTATCTTCAATTCTCATCAAAACCCTGCAAAACAATGCAAAACAAGCATAATATCTCTAAAAACAACTTTTGACTCTCATGTGACTCAACTAAGTGTTTTACTTGAGTCTTAAGCTCATTCTAAGACATAAAGGGTGTGTTTTAATATCAAATTTAATTATAAAAATAACGGCTGATCAATGCAATTGGATTTGGGCAAAAATAATAAATAAAGTAATAAATAAAATAAAAATGCAATTGATCAATGACAAAGGAGCACAAAGATGAACAGAGGTTGATTTATGAGATGAATATGTTGTTGGGGTTATATTATACCAAGTTCCCTCTCATGTATATAATAATTCTTCTTTATGCATTAATGCCAACGTCTCTCACTAAATTACCTACCCCGATCCCTCGATGAATAAGCTTGTCCCTAATTACCAGTTCATACAATTCCTAGCATTCCTGGTAAAATGATGTGAATAATAAGAAATTAAGACGACCAAGACTCATACTCTCATCCCTGAGAAATATAACCCTTAGGAGTAATTCAACAAGAACCTGAATTGAAAGGAACCTCCCGACACTCATGCAATTCATAAATCATGCTATTGTATAAGCAAGAATAAAAACAGATGAATTACTCTAACAATTAATGTAAAAGTATATGGAATTAAGAATCAATTAAAATACATGAGAGTTTACAAGGTTACACCATTCCCCAACAAAAAATAAAAATTAGTTCCCCATAGACATGAGGGAACTCTATGGACAATGGAAGAAAGAATGAGAATGGAAGCCTAAGAATTGGGAAAAGAGTGTATTGCTATGCTCTTCTCTGCCAGGGATGCAAAACCTATAGCCCTAGGGTCCTTTAAATAGTGTCAGAGGCGTGCCAAAACAGGGTCCGATCGAAAAGAATCAAAACAGAGCAGAAATAGGGCCCAATCCACGAAAGTTTTCGCCTAGGCGCCTAGGGAAGTCGCCCGTGTGAGAAGAGAGCCTCATGTTTGGCTCAGGATACGAATATGGTCGCCCAAGCTATGAGGCCTCATCGCCCAGGCGACCAGGATTCTCGCCCGGGCGACGGACGTTGATAGAGCTCGCTTGAGCTTCGCTTCTGGTCGCCCGGGCTTCGTTTTTTCCTTTCTTGGCTTTTCATCTCTTCTTCCAGTATTACCTCAATCTCTGTCAAAACAAAGTGGAAAAGGGTGCTTTTAGTATCAAAGTCATATCTCAAATAACGGTGTTTTAAAGCGTTATCACAACCCCAAACTTAGAACATTGCTTGTCCTCAAACAAACAAAATGTAACTCAGCTCTTCAAAACAATCACTACCATGACTCAACCTTTTTTCAAAACTTTTTCTTTCAAAACAATTCAGCATAAAGAATTAGTCAAGATGTGCAGGTTCCTTTATTCAAAATTCATGTGATACTCATGCACTCTCAATAGATGCTATCTTTAAGAATGATCAATCAACCAAGCAGAGATACAATCAAAAATTCTAAGAACCGCTCCTCACCAAGGAAAATGTTTCACTAAAGCACTCAAAAGTATATCACTCAAGCACTCAAAAGTGTTTCACTCAACTCAAAGGTGTATAGTGAGGTGTTTCACTCTACTATCACAATGTCACACAAATTAATTTTGCCTTTTTTTAACCACAATCAAACATACTCACAAGCAGGTAATCATCACAAGGGTTTTTCATGGCTTGTAACTTCGTTGGGCTAAGAAGGAAATTAGTTTTTCTGGACAACAAAGTTCCTTGAGTTAAGAGAGACATTTGTGAATTTAACATTTAATAACAAACTCTCTTTCTTCTTCCCAGCTTTCCCTTGCAGTGAGCTTTTTCTTTTCTTTTGAATTTTCTCTTCTCACTTTTTTTTTCTTTTCTTTTGCCTTTGCTTTTGCTTTTTATTGCTCACTGCCTAGAGAAGTGGGTTGTTACCTAGCAACCCCAAACTTGAACCTTTATCAGTACCTCATCAAATGTTCTCATCTTAAGTCAAGGTAAAGATTTTTCAAAACGGTTTTTCAAAACATGCATAAGGTTCAAGGTTCAAAGGTTAGAACAAATCGTTCTCTTTTTCAGTGGGCAAAAATTATGTCAAGGCCAAAAGAATAAGGGATAACAAAAGATTGCCTTGATCATATGAAACCTGCAAGCAATTAGTTCAATCATAGAAAATTTAGGCAAAATCATTCATGCTTCCAAAGTTATAGCAATTATTTATAAATAACTCCAAAGCCCAAATATCTCACAGGTTCTAAATTCAAAAAAACATCCTGCTCAGTTTCTCAATCAAATTTTATCTCAAGCACCTGTTTCAAAAATTGTGAGTCATCTCTTAAATCACATCATGCATCATCTCAACATCAATCAAACACTTGAATCTCATAAAACAATACTTATAAAAAAATATAGAGCACAGTTGAATCAAAGCAGTTCAGTTCATTCAAGAAGAGCACAATAAAAATAAAACAAAATAAAATAAAAAACAAAAATTAAAAATTAAAAATTAATAGCAAAAGTTCAGAGAACTGGGTTGCCTCCCAGCAAGCGCTTCTTTAACGTCACTAGCTTGACCCAATAAGCTCATGTCACATCAACCAACTTCATAATTGTGGAGAGGCGTTCCACCTCACCACCCAAGTAATGCTTGAGGCGTTGTCCATTGACCACCCAACTTCTTTGTGGATCTTCAGCGGCTAGGTCTGTTAACTCAACCGCCCCATGAGGGAGGACACTCTTGATTATGAACGGGCCAGACCACTTGGACTTCAACTTTCCAGGGAAAAGTTTTAGTCGTGAGTTGAACAACAAGACTTGCTTTCCTAGAGAAAAGACCATTTTTACCAGCTTACTGTCATGATAATATTTCACCTTGTCTTTGTAATTTTTAGAAGAATCATAGGCATGCAGCCTCATCTCCTCTAGCTCAATAATTTGCCTCCTTCTCTTTTCTGCAATGCCACTAGGATCAAAATTCAAAAATTTTAGGGCCCATAGAGGTCTATGTTCCATCTCCACCGGCAGGTGACATGCCTTTCCATAGACCATTTGGAAAGGAGACAATCCAATAACTGTCTTCATTGAAGTTCGATATGCCCAAAGGGCATCATCCAACTTCAGAGACTAAACCTTTCTTGATGTAGCAACTATCTTCTCTAAAATCCTCTTTATCTCCCTATTAGAGACTTTAGCTTGCCCGTTTTTCTGTGGGTGATAAGGTGTGGCCACCTTATGTTTCACACCATAGTGTTTGAGTACTTTTGCAAGCTGGTGGTTGCAAAAGTGAGATCCTCCATCACTAATGAGTACTCTCGGATTTCCAAACTAGGAGAAGATTTGCCTTTTTAGAAATTTAATGACGGTGCTGGAATCATGCTTGGGGCAAGCCAGCGCATCCACCCACTTACTCACATAGTCAACTGCCACCAATATATATTCATTATTGAAGGATGGTGGAAAAGGTCCAACAAATTCTATGCCTCAGCAATCAAAAACTTCGACCTCTAAAATGCCTTGCAGCGGCATTTCATGACGTCTAGAGATCGTACCAGTCCTTTGACACTTATCACAGTTCATGGCATGATTATGAGCATCTTTAAAAAGGGTAGGCCAATAAAATCCCGACTGAAGCACCTTTGCAACTGTTCTTTCTCCACTAAAATGTCCCCCATAAGGTGAATCATGATAGTGCCATAAAATTCCTTCCACTTCTTCCTTAGTCACACAACGCCTCAGAAGATTATCTGCTCCAATTTTGAATAGGTAAGGATCGTCCCAAACAAATTGTTTTGCATCATGTAAATTTTTTTTCTTTGTTGCCAGTTGAAATCTTTTGGGATTACTCCTGCAACTTTGAAATTGGCCATCTCAACAAACCATGGCCTTTGCTGAATATACATGAGTGTTTCATCTGAGAAGGATTCCCAAATATATGCTTCCTTGCTTGTAACTTCATTATTTACCAAACGAGATAAGTGATCAGCAATTACATTTTCACTTCCCTTTTTGTCGCGGATCTCCACATCAAACTCTTGTAGCAAAAGTACCCATCTGATTAGTCGTGACTTGGAGTCCGGTTTATTCAACAAATATTTTATGGCTACATGGTCAGTGTAGATAATCACTTTAGACCCAATGAGAGATGGTCTAAATTTATCCAAGGCATACACAATAGCAAGGAATTCTTTTTCTATGGTGGCATAATTCACCTGGGCCTCATTCAAAACTTTGCTTGCATAATAAATAGTGTGAAAGACCTTCTCTCTTCTTTGGCCAAGAACTGCACCTATGGCATAATTATTGGCATCACACATCAGTTCAAAGTCTTGATTCCAATCAGGAGCCACAATCACTGGAGCAGAAATCAACTTTTTCTTTAGAATATCAAAAGCTTTAAGGCATTCATCATCCATCACAAAAGGGGCATCCTTGACAAGAAGGTTTCTCAATGGTTTGGCAATTTTTGAAAAATCCTTGATGAATCTTCTATAAAAGCCAGCATGTCCCAAAAAGCTTCTGATTCCTTTCACATTAGTTGGTTGTGAAAGTTTTTCAATAACCTCTACTTTGGCTCTGTGAACTTCAATTCCAATGGAGGAAATTTTATGACCCAAAACAATACCTTCTGTCACCATAAAGTGACATTTTTCCCAGTTGAGAACAAGATTGGATTGGGTGCATCTCTTGAATACCACATCCAAGTTAGACAAACACTCATGAAAGGAATTGCCAAATACTGAAAAATCACCCATGAAGACCTCAATGCATTTTTCTATCAAGTCTGTAAAAATTATCTGCATGCATCTTTGAAAAGTAGTTAGGGCATTACATAATCCAAACGACATTTTTCTGTAGGCAAAAACTCCAAATGAGCAAGTGAAAGTTGTCTTCTCTTGGTCTTTTGGATGCACCACAATTTGATTATAACCAGAATATTGATAACGGTTTCAAAATCGTTATTTTCAAGCATAAATTTGATATTAAATCACACCCTTTGTAGCTTAAAATGAGCTTAGAATCAAGTAAAACTCTTAAGTTGTGTCACATGAGAGTCAAAAGTTGTTTTTAGAGATATTATGCTTGTTTTGCATTGTTTTGCAGGGTTTTTGATGAAAATTGAAGATGGCAATGAAGTAGGAAGGTCATAGACTCAAGAATGAAGGAGAAAAAGGAAGAAAAGAAGAGTCTGTGAACCGCTCAGCGGTAAATTCCACCGCTGAGCGTCCTAGTGCAAGGAAAAGTTATTGTCTGACGCCCAAGCGGTGACACTGAGCGTCCAGAGTGACAAGAGGCAAACCGCTCAGCGGTAAGTTTAGGCATCTGGGCGATGGCGTGTGTTGAGGCAAACCACTCAGCGGTCATTTTAGGAGCCTAGGCGGTTGTCTGTTTTTATATTTTGGATTCTGAGATCTTTCTGTTATCTTTTTGGCTTATATATAGCCCTATTGCGAATCCACATGTAATTCTTTTGGCAGAGAACAACGTGCACCACAGCTCTACACCTTTGGAGGAGATTTCTTGGATGCTTAGGCTCCACTTTATAAAATCTAGGGTTTGCTTTTTCCATTCTTCCATTTATTTCATCTAGTTTCACCATGACTATGGTGAACTAAACCCTTTGTTGTTGGGGAACAATGCAATCTTTTGAAACTCTCATATTGTTGGGTTCTTTACCTTTGCTTAATGCTTTTACCGTTTAACTCATTCGGTAAATGTTGTTTGTCTTTATTGATACGGGAACGTACGATAATGTCATGAACTGGGGATAATTCCTTGATTATGTTAATACCGCCTAGGGATAGGGGTAGGACGATCAATTTTATTTTGCTTCCGCTCATTATGCATTATTAGTTACTAGGGGAGACTAGAGATAACAAACCGATAATTAGTAATAGGCTCTTTTCACCAAGGGATTGGGTTAAGGGTAGACCAAGAAAGTTTGCATGGCAATATGATAAATAAGCAAAGTAAATAACAAGAGTAGATAGATGAGGGTGGATAAGATGAAATTGTAAACCCCAACAACCTCATTCATTCATAGTTTCTCTTAGTCAATTGAATTCTTGCATTTGCATGTTTATTTTTGTTTTTCATTCAAACCATTCAAATTATTTTCTTTTACTCAAGTCTTAAAGAATTTGTTTACACGAAAGATAAGGCCTTAAGAGTCCTCTGGGAAGAACGATATTGGGATTACCGATTATTATTACTTGATACGATCTGGTACACTGGCCAGGGGTTTAACAAATATCCATCTAGAAAACAATAGAAAGCATGCCCTACTAACCTTTCCAGCATTTCGTCCATGAAAGGAAAGGGAAAGTGATCCTTCCTAGTAGCATTGTTCAGCTTCCTGTAGTCAATATACATCCTCCATCCAGTAACAATCCTTGTGGATATGGGTTCATTTTTTTCATTATAAATAACTTCCATCCCACCTTTCTTTGGTACCACCTGTACTGGGCTTACCCATGCACTTTCAGAGATAGGATAAATAATACCAGCCTCAAGTAACTTTAAAAGTTCTTTCCTTACTTCCTCTTTCATCACTGGGTTCAATCTCCTTTGTGGTTGAGCAACTGGTTTGTAGTCATCTTCCATGAATATTTTGTGCATGCAATAAGTTGGACTTATGCCTTTGAGATCTGAGATTGACCATCCAATAGCCCCTTTGTTGGCTTTGAGCAGTTCTATCAATTTTTCTTCTTCTTTGGGAGAGAGAGAATTATTGATGATGACTGGCTTGTTTCCATCTTCTTCTAAGAACACATATTTCAAGTGTGGTGGTAACATTTTCACCTCTGGTTTGCTTTCCTTGATTTTTTTTTCTAAGTTCAGCAGAGGGGCCTCTTTTAATTCTTCAAAATTATCCAGGCCTTCATCAGTCAATATTTCATAGTTTTCATCATGTGCTTCTTCCAGAGGGGAAACATCACATACCTCCCTTTCTTCAATCATGCATATTTTGTCAAGAGTGTTAAGATGGAAACACCCCTTGTCATCTTTTGGGTGAGACATGGCTTGAAAGACATCAAAATTTACTTCTTCATCTTACACTCTCACCTTCAGCTTTCCATTTTCCACATCAATCAAAACTCTTGCAGTCTTCATAAAAGGTCTCCCAAGAATAAGAGGAACATTCACATCCTCTTCCATCTTCATGATAACAAAGTCCACAGGAAACAGGAACTTGTCTACTTTTACTAACACATCTTCAGCTACCCCGTAAGGATATTTTAGAGATCTATCAGCTAGTTGGAGAGTCATTCGAGTAGGCTTAAACTCCAAACCTTAAATCTTCTTAAACATGGAGAGCGGCATGAGATTAATACTGGCCCCTAAATCCATCAATGCTTTTCCAACAAAGATATTCCCTATAGTGCAAGGAATGATGAAGCTTCCTGAATCTTTCAACTTGGGAGGTAATAGCTTTGGTATGATAGCACTGCAATTTCCTTGTACTTCAATGGTCTCCTCTTCAATGTACTTTCTTTTCTTAGTGAGGAGTTCCTTCAGAAATTTGGCATATGAGGGCATTTGCTGCAAGACCTTTGAGAAGGGTATGTTGATCTCCAGTTTCTTGAAGATCTCCATGAAGCACTTAAACTGCTTTTCTTTTTCCTTCCTAGAATAATTCTTTGGGTAAGGAAGGGATTTTTCGAAAATTTCTTTCTTTTTCTTTTCATTTTCCTCCTCACTCTTTTTTTCTTTGTCTCTCTCTTGTTCTTTTTCTTTTCTCTCACTTTTTTTTTTCTCTCTTCTTCATATTTTTCTTTTTCTCGCAACCTCTCTCTTTCTTTTCTCTCATCTAACACTCTGCCACTTCTAGTGACAACTGCTTTGCATTCTCCTCTAGGCTTCATGTTTTACTTGATATAATCCAGTTTCTGAATTATGAATCTACACTGCGCCTCCATTCTTTCGGATGTTGCTTGAGTGCTTTCCTGAATTGAGAGAGTGATGGGTGTCGCACCCCATGCAAATTTAATGTGCATTAAAGAAATGAAGTATAGCTAGGAAATGACTCCTAGGTCATCTCTCAAGGACAAATTTTGTGGTTCAAGAATTAAGTCAAACACGAAGTGGGGGGGTTTTGTGAAAATGTTGTGGTGAATGTGGAAAAATTAAATGAAAACACTGACGCAAACAAATAATTAAACACAGAATTAAAAACGGTTTCAAAGACAGAATAAAAACAGTCGGTCGTTAACTTAATTACAATGTTTCCAATCACAGATCAACAAAATAAAGTTGTGACTCAAACCTCTAATCCAACAAAGTTAACCAACTAAGCAAAGGTTAACCCTGTTTTCATAAAAGCGAACTAAGCGGACGCAGTGTTAATGTCAAATCTAATTTACACCATGCAGTTACATCAACTAAGCGAAGATGTAACACCAATTGGGCAACTAAGCGTATACCCAATTATTAGTGCAAATACAGATTTCACATTAACCAAGTCAGAGTGAGAAACACAATTACAGTCTAGAAATCTCAAGGAAACATTATAATATCACTAATGACCAACTCAATTAATCTAAGCTAACATGACAATGAAATTTATACAATCGAACAGAACAGATAGCAGAAAAGTAAATGGAAACAATAAACCGAACACAATAGACAACATAATGAATGTAAAAAGTAAATTGAACAATGCAATAGATAATTATCCAAATGCAAGCAATGCTATTTAAATGCGAAGCTTAATCTAAAACATAAAATGCAATACTTAATCTAATAAAGAAAGAAGAAAAATAAAATATAGAGAACTCACATGTGTGCCCTGCTGTTGGACGTAGCGCCATCGTGCTTCTTCATTCAAAGCATAATAAAAATCACTACTTGCATCATACTTCTAGAACAAATGAAAGTAAAAAAAAATGAAATGCCATGCATGTGCACCCATTCATAAGCCGTGACACTATTTTCTTTCAAAGTAAACAAAGTAAATGCAAGAAATATAAAAATAATGAATGCACCATGTGCACCTTGACAACATTATTTAGCACTTCATTCTCCAAATAAAAGGAAAGGTGTGGATAAAGTTTTAATCCAAGAATGCGTGAAATCCAAGATGTAAAGGGCAGCAGTGTGCTTGAATAAAGAAAACTCAAAAGCAAAAAAGAAATGCACCGAAACAACGTGATTCATAATCAAGGGTTCATCTCCAATTTCAAAGAAAGGCCAAAGCCAAGAAGTGTGACAACTGCAATAGCTTCCAGGCCGTGAGCTTCTCCATATTCTTCAACCAAAATCCACGTAGAGTGTGGTGCCCATTCCAAAATGTTCCAGCCTAGAGTGAATAATGAAAAATGTGTGGCGGCAGCTGCCTTTCTCAATTAACCAAAATCCAATATCATAAACATAGTTCAAAGAAAAAAAGAAAGCTCTTGGAGAAAACGTTCAAAGACCCAGCAGAAGAAAGTGGCGGCTCTCACTATGGCTGTGTGTCTTACAAAATGAGGTGGGGTCCACCCAAAAATCAAAGGAAACCCTAGGTGCCAACTGTCCTACAATCTTTGGGCCCCTCATATTTTTAATGGCCCAATGTGCAAAAGTTTGTCAAAAAAGTTTAAATAATTAAATTACAATATAACTAAAATTAAAATGTCTAATTGGAGAGTCTTTAATGACCATGCCTCCATCCTAATGCTCCAAAAGATATCTCCAAAATTTCCCTGCAACTAAAAATGCAATTAATCAGCTCATAAAATTCAAATTAACTAAAATAAGAATTTCCGATCAAATTAAGCATAATTAGGAAAAATGGGAAAATACCGGACAATTAAGCATATATCCCTGACTTATTTAAGCGCAATAAACCAAATACAGTCAAGAAAATATCGACTCATCAGAGAGATTCCTGCATGAACTGTTGGATAGTCTCCTAGAGCTTTGTAGTATTGTCAGCTTGTGGTGGTCTATTCAATGGTCCACCTATTTGCCCGTATTGACTTTGATTCATGCATGAGTGAGATCCCCATCAGTTGTTGAAACTGCCTTGGAAAACTTGCATCTTGCAAAAACAAAAATTCTAGAAAAATATTGTTAGTATAAAAAGAAAATAAAAATAAAGAATGTAACCCTAAATTAATATTTAAAATTAAAAATAAAAAATAAAATTCAAATTAGAGATTAAAAAATAGAAATTAAGAAAAATAAAATAAGAAAATAAAAATAAAGTAAAGTCAAAATTAATCAAGGATCACACAAATAGAATAGCTTAAACCGTGAGTTGATAACGGTTCAAAAACCATTATTTTTATACTTAATTTTGATATAAAAAACACCCTTAATGACTTAGAAGCTTGATTTTGGTTTAGTTTTGTGAAAAAGAGAGTTGAGGTTATACTTTATGATTTTATTACTAAATTATCTTGATTTTGTAGATTTTTGGAATGATTTGAAAGAAGGGTTGAAGTATCAAGGAGATGCGGTGTAGAAAAGTCAACCAGAATGTAGAAAAGTCAACTAGTCAACCAGAAAAGTCAACCAGTCAACCAAGAAAGTGAACCAGTCAACTAGAATGATGAAAAGTTGACCAGAGTGCAGAAAAAGCAGCGCTGAGCGAAAAATGAGCGTTGAGCGCCAGCGCTAAGCGGTTTGCTTGGGCGCCAACGCTGAGCGTTATTCTGAGTGTCGCACCTACCGTTGAGTGGTATTTGAGCGTTGAGCGCCATTTGCGTGGATCTAGGCCAATTTTTCTATTATTTTTATGATCTGTTTTGGGCCTGGACCCGTTTTCTGTTATTTTTCTACCCTATTTAAAGACCTGGACACTCTAGAGAATGTATCTTTTGATGGCTTACGCACAAAAACACGTTTTTCACCCCTTTGGGGGCAGATTTGGGGATTTGACAACTCTCATTTTCTCTTTCTAGGGTTTCTGTCTCTTCCATTTCATTGTACACCTAGTTTCTCCATAACGGTGGAGAACTAATCTCATTTGTTATTGGGGAAGATGTAACCTCTAAACTCTCTTGTATTTGAATTGATTCTTATTATATATGCTTTCTTTCATTAATTGTTAAAGATATTCTTCTTTTATGTATGGCATAAATCATATGATTTGTAAGTATCATGAGGAGATATCACACTCTTAGGGTTGGTGGATTTGGGGAAGGTGACAATTATCCTCTTCTCTCCCTAGGATTGGTATCATGAGATATCTATAAATCATGATCTGGGGAATTCTCTCGGGAGCAATATTACCTAGACATAAGGATAGGAGGACTGATTTCCTTTAAGCTTCTATGTTATTGTAATGCAAGAATAATTGTTAAGGAGACTAGACATAGTAAACTAGTAATTAGGAGTAGGCTCTCTTCACCGAGACATCGGGTTTAGGGTAAATTAGAAAGTGTCGTTAACATTAATGAAGAAAGATGAATTCGTTTATGCATGAGAGTGATTAGGTGAAATCTAAACGCTAACAACATATTCATCTCATATTATTAACATCATCCATTCAGTTTTGTGTTTAACCTCAATTGATCAAATTGCATGCATATTTACTTTTATTGTTTTGCATTCAAAAACCCCAAAATATTGTTCTTATAGTCTTAATTGGTTAAGCAAAAGCACAACTGTTGAGTGTCGTGAGTCTCTTGGGAAAATGATACTTGGTCGTACCATTTATATTACTTGATACGATTCGGTACACTTGCCGGATTCTTAACAAGTTTTTGGCACCGTTGTCGGGGACTCATGGTATAATTGTTCTATTTGTGTGATTCTTAATTTATTAGACTTTATCTTTCTAAATATATATATATATATATATATATATATATATATATATCTTCTACTCTTTTTATTTTTTGGGCTAATTGTTTGCTTTAGTGCATTGTTCTTTAGTGTGTGCAGGATAAACTTTATACTAGGAGCACAAGATCATCAGGACCTCTCTTTTTAGGTTTGGACGAATGCCAATAGTAGATAAAGAAGATAGATAATGAAGAAGGCAGATAAGAAAGGAGAATTGGTTCACAAATACCCTGTTGTGAAAAGTGATGAACCCAAACCTAGCACACCAGTGAAATTCAAGAATAGGTTATGGGTTGTCAAGACTATCAAAGCAAACAAAGTTCTTGCCATTGAGGATCCTTAGAGTTGGTGACAAGAAAATTGCCGAGATTTTGTTGGTGTCATGAAGGAAGGAAGAATGCCACATCAAAAATCTGGATTGGTCTTAATTGGGTCAAGCTAGTGACATTAAAGAAGCGCTTGCTGGGAGGCTGATAACGGTTGAAAAACCGTTATCTTTATACTTAAATTTGATATCAAAGCACAACCTTTATGGCTTAGAATGAGCTTAGAATCAAGTAAAACACTTAGTTGAGTTACATGAGAGTCAAAAGTTGTTTTTAGAGATATTATGTTTGTTTTGCATTGTTTTGCAGGGTTTTGATGAGAATTGAAGATGGAAGTAAAAGAGGGAGGACTTAGACTCAAGAAATAAGGGGAAAAAGGAAGAAAAGAAGAGTCAAAGTCACCGCTCAACGCTATTTTCCAGCGCTGAGAGCCAGACTCGAGGGAAAAATCACTATCGCTTGCTCAAGCGGTGCCGCTGAGCGTTCAAACAATTTCGAGGTAAACTGCTGAGCGGTGAGATGGACCATTGAGCGGTCCTGCGATTAGAGGGAAACCGCTGAGCGGTAAAATTAGGCACTGAGCGGTGGAATGCTGGGCTTGGGCTTAAATTCTGTTACTTTTATGCGTTATGAATAGCCCTAGTGCGACCTTCAGAGTAATTCTTTTGGCAGACAGAGACGTCCAGAGCCCTTCTACACTCCTTGGAGGCGGTTTCTTGGATGCTTAGGCTCTAAGTTTTCAAATCTAGGGTTTACTCTTCCATTCTTTCATTTAATTCCATCTAGTTTCACCATGTCCATGGTGAACTAAACCCTTTGTTGTTGGGGGAACAATGTAATCTTTTGAAACTCTCTTATATTGAAATTCTTATTTTTATTCATATGCTTATATTATCAATTGTTGGGTTTCTTATCTATGCTCAATACTTTTATCGTTTAACTCATTCGGTAGAAGATATTTGCCTTTGTCGATACGGAGACGTACGGGGAAGTCATGAACTGATAGGGAATTCCTTGATTAAGCAATACTACCTAGAGATAGGGGTAGGACAATCAATTGTATTTGCTTTTGTGATATATGCATTGCTAATTACTTAGGGAGACTAGAGATAGTAAACTAGTAGTTAGTGATAGGCTCTTTTCGCCGAGAGATCGGGTTTAAGGTAGGCAAAGAAAGTTTGCATGATAATTAGATAATAAAGCGAATTAAATAAGAAAAGTAGATATAAGAGGGCAGATAAGATGAAATTGTAAACCCCAACAACTCCATTCATTCATATCTTTTCTTTGCCAATTGAATCACTTGCATTTGCATGTTTATTTCCGTTTTGCATACAACCACAAAATTATTTCTTTTTCAAGTCTTATAAGATCAATTTACATGAAAGATAAGGCCTAAGAGTCCTTTGGGAGAACGATATTTGGTATTACCATCTATTATTACTTGATACGATCTGGTACACTTGCCAGGGATTTAACAGAGGCAACCCAGTTTCTAACTTTTTCTTTTTAATTGATTATTTGTGTGATTTGGATTTGATTTTTTTTGTGTGTTTAAGTTTTTTTTAGGTTATATGCTGCTTCTGATGGCAGTGATGAAAGCATTTACTGATGGATGTTGTCACAACATCTACTGATGGATGATGCCATGATAAGGATGAGGAATAATAACATCTACTGAAGGATGTTCTATGATTAAGCATCTACTGAAGGATGCTATGTGATTAAGCATCTACTGAAGGGTGTCATTTACAGCATTTACTGATGAATGCTGATGAAGATGAGAAAGATTAACATCTACTGATGGGTGTTAACAAGAAAGATGTGCATCTACTGATGGGTGCTAGAAAGAGTTTGGGTCAGACTCGTGACGTTAAACAAGCACTACTTGGGAGGGAACCCAGTTGATTGATTTATTTTTGTTTCTTGTTTTTATTCTATTCTAGTTGTAGTTTAGAGCTTGATTGTTAAATGTTTGAGGGGAGTGAAGGGAAATTGCATGAAATTCGAAAATTGAGAGTTAACTTTGAGTGACAATGGATTAAGAGTGCTTAGGGCAAGCTAGGAAGAAGGAGAATTGGGGCCGCGTATACCGCTCAGCGGTAACCTGGCACTGGCACTAAGCGGAAGAAGGGGTTTCTAGTTTTTAAATTATTGGGCTCAGCGTGGGTTGGCCCATTAAGAACTTTTTAAACCTAGGGCACGTTTTGGCTTCCACTTTCAGTCTCCATTCTTCCCAAGCACTCTCAAGTACTCTCTCCACTTTTTCCTTCACCCTTCTTCACAAAAACCCTTTCTCCACCATTTTTGCACCACCTTTTCATCCAGGTTTGGGGTTTGGTGAGAGCACCATTGTTAGGGGCAGTCATCTTCACATTCATTGAGCATTTTTGCACACATTTGAGTATCTCCACCCATGTAAGTACATACATTTTACATTCTAGGTTTTGAGATGAATTTGTATTAGAATGGTTGTCTAAACATGATTCTTTAGGGTTTTTGATGATTATGCATAATTGGTTGAAAATGTCACTGTTTAGATCGATTAAAATCTATGATTAAGGTCTGGAATTGGAAAAATTGCATGTGGGTGGAAATTAGAAGCCAACTAGGGATGTTTTTCAAACACTGAATTAATACCGCTCAGCGCCAGTTACCACTGAGCGCAACTACTGCAGCTGCTGGAATTTATTGTTTTTTTGTGTGCAGGTGACGCTGAGGGGCCTTGTTTTTCCTTAACAATGATAGGAAAGTATGTTTGGAGGTTGTTTTAGATTTACTAATGCTTAACAATGCTTCTTGAGGTTTTGTGAATTGTATTTGATGTAGGGATGACCTCCTCATCAGAGAAGAGAATCAAGACCATGAGACACAAGGGGAAGGAGTCAGAGCGTGTTTATTCTAACAAGTTCCTCTCTCGGAAGCATGAACAACACTTCTAAATTGTCCAAGATCGAAGGCTTGTGGAGCTAGAGCAGCTGAAGCTCTAGTCATGGAGGATGATGACTTTCAGGATGATGACTTTGAGGATGCTGAAGAAGGAGAGGAGGAGGATTCTGATGACAGCATGGGCTGAGGATATGAGATAGCATCTACTGATGGATGCTATCTGCACTAGAGCAGGATTTTTCTATCTTTTGTTTTTGTGTTATTGAACTTATTTGCTTTTGTTGGTAGTATAGGTTTTGATGTACTTGGTTGGAAACCTTATCTGATGCAGTGGTTTGATATTAATTTTGCATGATGGGTATTGCTTGATGATGCTTGTTATTGATTGATGTTGAGAATGCACTGTATGCTAATATACATGTGGTTGTTCACAAGCTATGTGAATAGATGCATAATGGTGTTGTGATTGTGATTATGATGCTAAGCAGGGTGTTTATCTGAGATGTTTGGAATAGTGATTGAGCTTATGAGTGAGGTTTTGAGCTCCAAAAATTTTGATTGATTCATTGCTATCTATTTGAAAGCATGAATGATTTTGCCCAGGTTTCTATGATTGACTGAATTGCATGGTTGTGTCATATGATCAAGGCCATTTTTGATTAGCCCTTTCTTAGCCAATGCATAAATTTTCGTCCTAATTAAAAAGAGCACAATGTGTTCTACCCTTTTTGGACCTAAGCCTTAAACAGGATGTGAAAACCCTTTTTGAAAATCTTTACCTTGAGTTAAGTTGAGAATTATTGTTAGGTATTGATAAAGGTTCAAGTTTGGGGTTATTGGGATGATTGAAAAAGAAAAAGATAAGCATTGAGCTAATGTGTTGAGCAAAGCATGAAAAAGATGAAAAGATAGAAAAGATAGAATGAAAGATAAGCTCAATGCAAAAAGGGTAAAGTTGGGAATGAGTGAGATTGGTTGTTTAAAGAGAGTTTGTGCTTGAATTATAAATGTTGAATAACTCTCTTAACTCAAGGATTTTATGATCTAGAAAAACCAATTTTTCTAATTAGCTCAACCTCATTATAAGCCATGAAAAAGTCCTTGTGATGACATGTGTGTGTGAGAATGTTTGATTGTGGTAAATGAAAGGCAATTTTGTTTTATGTGACATGTGGATAGTAAAGGGAAGGAGTAGCCTCTTGAAACACCTGTGTGATTGAGTGAAACACTTTATCTGGTGAGGAATAATTCCATGAATTCATGAGAATAACATTTGTTGTGAACCAAAGCATGTGTGCATCTTCACTAAATTCTATTGAAAGAAAAAGTTTTGGAAAGAGTTGAACCATTGTGATGATTTGTGGAAGACTAAATTTCATCTTGTTTTCTTGAGGACAAGCAAAGTTCTAAGTTTGGGGTTGTGATAACGGTTCAAAAACCGTTATTTTTATACTTAATTTTGATATAAAAAACACCCTTAATCACTTGGAAGCTTGATTTGACTCATGTTTTTGGTTTAGTTTTGTGAATAAGAGAGTTGAGGTTACACTTTATGATTTTATTACTAAATTCCCTTGATTTTGTAGGTTTTTGGAATGATTTGAAAGAAGGGTTGAAGTATCAAGGAATTGTAGTGCAGAAAAGTCAACCCCTCAACCAAAAAAGTCAACCAAGGATTTTTATGATTTGTTTTGTGCTTGGACCCGTTTTTCTATTATTTTTATGATCTGTTTTGTGCTTGGACCCGTTTTCTGTTATTTTTCTGCCCTATTTAAAGACCTGGACACTCTACATAATGTTTCTTTTGATGGCTTAAGCACAAAAACACGTTTTTCACCCCTTTGGGGGCAGATTTGGGGATTTGACAACTCTCCTTTTCTCTTTCTAGGGTTTCTATCTCTTCCATTCCATTGTACACCTAGTTTCTCCATGACGGTGGAGAACTAATCTCATTTCTTATTGGGGAAGATGTAACCTCTAAACTTTCTTGTATTTGAATTGATTCTTATTATATATGCTTTCTTTCATTAATTGTTAGAGATATTCTTCTTTTATGTATGGCATAAATCATATGATTTGTAAGTATCATGAGGAGATATCACACTCTTAGGGATGGTGGATTTGGGGAAGCTGACAATTCTCCTCTTGTCTCCCTAGTGTTGGTATCATGAGATATATATAAATCATGATCTGGGAAATTCTCTCGGGAGCAATATTACCTAGGCATAGGGACAGGAGGACCAATTGCCTTTAAGCTTGTGTGCTAATGTAATGCTTGAATAATTGCTAGGGAGACTAGACATAGTAAACTAGTAATTAGGAGTAGGCTCTCTTCACCAAGACATCGGGTTTAGGGTAAATTTGAAAGTGGCATTAACATTAATGAAGAAAGATGAATTCGTTCATGCATGAGAGTGATTACGTGAAATCTAAACGCTAAAAACATATTCATCTCATATTATTAACATCATCCATTCACTTTTCTGTTTAACCTCAATTGATCAAATTGCATGCATATTTACTTTTATTGTTTTGCATTCAAAAACCCCAAAATATTGTTCTTATAGTCTTAATTGGTTAAGCAAAAGCACAACTGTTTAGTGCCATGAGTCTCTTAGGAAAACGATACTTGGTCTTACTATTTATATTACTCGATACGATTCGGTACACTTGCCGGAGTCTTAACATGAGTCCCCGACAATGACGCCAAAAACTTATTGGGGCAAATCGGCAAGTGTACCGAGTCGCACAAGTAATATAAAATGGTAAGACCAAGTATCGGATCCCAGAGGAATCTCGGTGCTAAATAGTTGTGTGATAACAAGATTAATTAAGACTATGGGGGAACTCTATAGGGAAATTAGTTCCCCAACAACAAATAGACCATTCCGCAACAACAAATAGAAATTAGTTCCCCATAGACATGGGGGAACTCTATGGACAATGGAAGAAAGAATCAGAATGGAAGTGATGGAGGACCATCCAAGCTCAACATAGGTCCTTTAACAAGAGCCATGTCCAAGAGAATCCAAGAGGAAGAGGGAGCACTCATTACTTTACTCTTATGGAGTATTAATTACTAAAACCTCTTTCTCTTTGCTAAATAACTTTACATTGCTTTTGTAGGACATTATTAAAGAAAAGGAACCATGTCTAGACAATTAAGGAGGGCTGCCACGTAAGCAAAGATAAAGGAAGTCAAAAATACAAAGAAGATGGCTAGTGCACAGCGTTCTCTTCCTGCCACCATGCACCAGCAACAATAGCTTCATCATCTTCATTAGCTTGCTCTCCAAGCTTCTTTTCATTGTTTTACACCATGTGCTCATATAGGATAGCTTGCACAGCAAGATTAGAAGCTCTCCTTCATCTATAAATAGAGAGTTTCCATCATTTGTAAAGGCAACTTTGAATTCATAATGAAATGCTGTTGAGTTTTCTCTAGACATTATTTTCAGAGTTCAACTTACTTGTGCCTATTCTACACCCTCTCCTCTAGCTTCCTTCCATCTTGGAAGGCTTTCGGAGCTTGAGACATCTTAAACACTCTTCACACCTTCACTGA
Organism: Vigna reflexopilosa; assembly: GCA_027742785.1. NCBI lineage: Eukaryota > Viridiplantae > Streptophyta > Magnoliopsida > Fabales > Fabaceae > Vigna > Vigna reflexopilosa. Next base: position 3,420,230 of record CM050926.1, on the reverse strand, counting down.
ACCACACATCAAACACCTACCATGCATAACCTCCATCCTTCAAGAACTTCATTCCGCTGCAACTTCTGATCGGGATCCCTGTTCGTGCTCGAAGTACGAAGGTGTTTCCATCATTTGGCATCAAGAGCCAGCTGTTCATCCCACGCATCAAGAGCTAAGTGCTCTTTTCATTCCATACTCGGTTTTCCTGTCATGTACTGTTTCATCCTTGGCCTTGATTTTTTTTTTCGTCCTTGTCTTGGTTTGCTTTTCTGTTTCTGTGGATGATTGATACTCTTCACTGTCCATAGCAATTGTTTCTTCATTTTAATTGGTGCATCTTGAATTTTTGTTCAAATTCAGCTTAATACTCATTTCAGTTTATGTCATACTCATGTGCAAAAGCCTTTGCTGTTTTACGTTGTCCATACGTGTTATTCTGTTCAGCCGTGAATTTTTTTCTTTCCGTTGATTGATTGTGGTTAAGCAATAGCAAGATATATTTTTATTGCGCTTGATCATTGATGCTTACATTACTCTGTTCCATTGCTTACTATTTCCGCATCCAAATTCTGCAGCAAATTGCTTCTCTCGGTTTTGATTTTTGAATCTCATTTTTCATTTCGATTTTGGTATTGTAAGCTTCAAGTATGATTGTCTGATGATAGCAACTGTATTTAAATTGATTGCAACTTATATGCATCAATGAAATTCAAAATGAGTGCTTGAATCATCAAATATTCTGTTTTCAAAGACTGCATCACCGTCCAATTCGGATTTAATCTGGTGCAACCTATATCGGTTCAAATTTTTGGATTCTGCACCTGTGAATAACCTTGTTCTATGTGTTTGATTAGTTCTCAAATGCTTATACCCCTTGATAAGTGCATAATTCGAATTTGAGTGGTTCAGTTGTGTTCAACTCTGATTCTGCATTGTATGTTTTTTTACTGTCACCGTTTTGGCAGCTTGCACTGTGCTGTAGTGTTCCTTGCTTGTGTCTTAGGTATATTTCAGTCTCCTAGCTCATATATTCCAGCTAGATCTAGTGCACAGGACATTCTTATATGTTGCTTGATCTAACCAGTCATTAACTCTTTGCATTTTCTAACATCTGCTGCTGTCTACTCCATTTTACAGCATATTTTGGCAACTCAATAGGTGATTTTGAGTTTATGCTTGTTTCTGTGCATAGCAACTATTTGAACATGTTTCATTGAACATTTAAAACTTGTTTGCATGGTCTATTTGCTCTTTTCTCAGCGACAACATCATTTCACATCTTGAACCATCATTTTTGCTTGAAATATGCAAGTGCACACCTCATATTGAGATACGTACTGTTTTGGATCATTTTCATTGAGTTTGGAGTCATTTTTGGTGAATTGAAATTGGTTTGTTACTGTTCATATGGTAAATTTTGAGCCAAATTGGTATTGACTTGCTGCATCACCAAATTTTACTCATTTTTTTTAAGTAGTGCACTTGTCATTTTCTGCTGCAGTCACTTTCTTTGCTGCCTAGGAGTTTGTACACATCTATTATGATGATATAAAGTTCCTTGAAGTGTCTTTGAACCATTTATCTCACTACCCTTCAAAATCACCATTGCTGTTTCACTTTTTCAGCCACTTTTTCACACTGCAGCTGGTACCATACGCTGTCATCCATCATTTCTGTTTCAAATTATAAATTGGATTGGCAAAAGCTGAGGATCTTGTTCCAAACACATTTAAATCCATATACAGGTGTAAACCAATCCGAAAAAGGCAATTAAAACCACTGCAATCCAGTCTTACAACTCTAAAATCTGAGAATACAAATTCTGCAGCTCATTGTGGCATTTCATCAAACAGTTTTAAATTTTCATTAAGCACTTGCATTGCTCAGGTTTCAATCAATTTTTTAAGTCTTTTATTGCTTTTATAATCTGTTCTAGACCCTATCCTAGGTTCCTTTTGAGTGCTAGCTTTTATTCCAGCCCTTATATCACTAGAATTCTTTATTTTTGGCCTCCATACTGTGCTAGCAATTTGGTTTTTGGCTAATTAAATTCTGGTGCAGCAGTTGTCCTATTCCCTCACATTTTTGTGTATTTGACAGTGGTGTGTGACTCCTTTTTAAGGTGATCCAGGTCCCACAAGCTTTCTCCAAGAGGGTAGCATCTTACGAAGTGGAGAGTTTGTAGAATTGGATACAAAGGTTGTTCTCCAAGCTGCAGTTTTGTTTCAGCAATCAACAACATTTCTCCATTCTTCACCCCACACTTTTCAAACACTTTGGAGCTATACAACATCAAGCTTTAGTAGATTCTCATTGTATACATATTGTTGATCATTTTATTACTTTTAAAGCCTTGTATCACGGAACCTTTGAAGTTTAATTTTCTTTACATTTTTCATACTTCAAGTACCTTGGGAAAATGCTTTTCAAGCAATTCCAAGTCTACTAAGCAACATTGTAATAGTTAGTTTCCACCTCTTAGTGTGAAAGTGTGTCAAGGGGCTCCAAGTGTCACTTGCACTTTCACATAGGGCCATTTATCATTGTCTTCCATTGCCATTCATTTATTTTCCTTGCTTGATTGACTTTTATGTTTTAAGTCTTCGTGATACTTAGGAGCGCGTTTCATTTAGTTACACCTTCGTTTGGTTTCTAGGAGCATAACATCTTTGCATTCCAAAAGGTTTTGAAAGACTTCTATCTAGAAACTTGGGTGAGAAACGTCAGGAGATACTCTAGCTAAGGAAGGACAAGGTTTCTAGGCTTATCCATTGTGACTCACCTCTCCTTCCTGGGAGCTATTCGGTTTCTTCAGCTTTAGATTCTCTATAGAAGTCATTCACCAAAAACAAGAAAATCCTCTTTTCAAAAGTTTTGATTCATACTTGTGCAAGGCTTTCAAATATTTGTGAAAACACTTTCTCTACTTCACAAGCATGAGTCATTCTAGTGTTCAAGGTAATGTCACTCAAGATCAGGAGAACATAGAGTTGCGAGAAGAGCTCAATAGAACCAAGGCTGAGTTGAATGAACTGAGACAAATGGTCGCCAATCTTAATAACAATCAGAGAGGGCACACACAAGGGGATCACTCTCATAGGCAAAACAATGATCATGATGATCATTCCCAACATAGTGATCACCATAGTTACCAACCTTATGATCACTATCAACGCCCTCCTAGGCGTCATCATAACCATAGAGACCATCATGTGGAACCTAAACTTGACCTTCCTCCTTTCTATGGTAAAGATAATGTTGAAGAATACTTTGAGTGGGAGATGAAGGTTGAACAGATTTTTGAGTGCTACCACATTGATGATAGGAGGAGAGTGACCTTATCCACCTTAACCTTTCAAGGTGCAGCCCTCTATTGGTGGACATCCATCATGAGAGATCAAAAGATGCATGGCGACTACACCATCCAATATTGGAATGAGTTGAAAGCAGCCTTACACAGACGACATGTCCCGGCCTACTATGCCAGAGAAGTCATGGACAAGCTTCATCGACTTCAACAAAGAAACATGAGTGTTGAGGAATACAGACAAAAATTAGAGTTACTTATGTTGAGAGCTGGGATTAAAGAAGAGGAGAGATTCACCATAGCTAGATTTCAGAGTGGATTAAACTATGAGATTAGAGATAAGGTAGAGCTCTTACCTTACTTAGATCTAAATGATTTTGTCCAACTATGTGTGAGAGTGGAAGAACAAAATAGGAGAAAAGCTTCCACAAAGAGAACCTACCCTACCACATCCTCATATAGGAGAGATCTTAAGAGGGAGGGTAGCTTTCCAAGATATGAAGAAACAAAGGAGAGAGAGCGAGAAAGAGTACACGATAAGTTTCAAGGCAAAGATAAAGAGCTAAGAAGAGACAAAGAAAGCTCTAAGGGAAAGGAACAAAAGACTCAAAGAGAGCAAACTCGAGATACCAAGGGTAGGGAGACTAGATGTTTCAAATGTGGGGCCAGAGGCCACTATTCAAATGAGTGTCATTTCAAAAAGTCAACCTATATCCTTGAACATGAGAGTCATGGTGAGGAGTCATCTTCTAGTACGTCTGAGTTATCCTCGTCTGAAGAGGAACACGAAGCTCCATCTTGTGATGGAGATTTTCTCATGGTTAGGAGACTTCTTGAGGCAAAGCATGTTAAGTTAGAACAAACTCAACGAGAAAACCTATTCCACACACGCTGTAAAGTTCTTGATAAAACTTGTTCTATGATTGTGGATAGTGGTTCTTGTTGTAATTGTTGTAGCTCTAGAATGGTTGAAAGGATAGGCTTAACTCCTACTCCTCATCCTAACCCTTACAAACTTCAATGGATAAAAGAGGATGAAGGAATAGTTTTTAAGGAACAAGCAAGTGTACCCATTTCCATAGGCAAGTATGAAGATCAAATCATTTGTGATATTGTTCCAATGGAAGCGGGCCACATCTTACTTGGACGACCTTGGCAATTTGACAAACAAGCTTTGCATGATGGAGTCACCAACAAGATCACCATTCAACACAAAGGCAAAAAGATTATCTTGAGCCCTCTTACACCATCACAAGTGCGAGAGGATCAAATGATACGTAAGAACAAGTTGGATGGTGAGAAAAACATCAAAACTAACAAAGTTTCCAAAGAGAAGAAATTGAGTTTGGTAGAAAGTGCCTCAACCAATGAAGTTGTCCCAACAAAGCCTTCTAAAATTCTTTTTCTTGGACAACCTCACTTTCTTCTCTATTGCAAGGAGACACTTATTTCCATAAATCATCAACTTGATTCTCATCCAAAAGGGTTACAAAAGCTTTTGAAAGAATTTGATGATTTATTTCCCAAAGAGGTTCCAAGTGGTTTACCACCTCTTAGAGGAATTGAACATCAAATTGATTTGATTCCTGGAGCCAGCCTTCCCAATAGGCCAGCTTATAGGACTAACCCTACAGAAACCAAAGAAATAGAGAAGCAAGTTAATGATTTATTGGGAAAATGGTGGATACAAAAAAGCCTTAGCCCTTCTGCGGTACCAGTGTTGTTAGTCCCTAAGAAAGATGGTTCTTGGCGAATGTGTACAAATTGTAGGGCTATCAACAATATTACAGTCAAGTATAGGCACCCTATTCCTAGATTGGACGATATGTTAGATGAGTTACATGGAGCAACCCTGTTCACCAAGATTGATCTTAAAAGTGGATATCATCAAATCAGAATTAAAGAAGGAGATGAATGGAAAACCGCTTTTAAGACCAAATTTGGCCTTTATGAATGGTTAGTCATGCCTTTTGGCTTAACCAATGCTCCTAGTACCTTCATGCGACTAATGAATCATGTCCTTCAGGAATACATAGGCAACTTTGTTGTAGTCTACTTTGATGATATTTTAATCTATAGCAAAGGTCTTAAAGAACATCTTCACCATGTGAGGAAAGTCTTGATTTTGCTTAGACAACACCATTTATTTGCCAACTTTGATAAATGCACCTTTTGTCAAGAAAGTGTTATTTTTCTAGGCTTCAAAGTTGGGAAAGAAGGTGTACATGTTGATCCTAGCAAAATCAAAGCTATCCAAGAGTGGCCTATCCTAAAAACAGTGGGAGAAGTAAGAAGTTTTCTAGGTCTAGCAGGTTTCTATAGACGTTTTGTAGAAAATTTTTCTACTATTGCTGCCCCCCTCAATGAACTTTTAAAGAAGGATGTGTCATTCAAATGGGATGAAAAACAAAGTCTAGCCTTTGAGACCTTAAAGCATAAGTTAACACATGCACCCATTCTACATTTACCTGATTTTTCCAAAGCTTTTCAAGTAGAATGTGATGCTTCTGGGGTAGGAATATGAGCTGTTCTTATACAAGAAGGTCACCCCATAGCTTATTTTAGTGAAAAACCTAGGGGACCTACTTTGAACTATCCTACCTATGACAAAGAACCTTATAACCTTATTCGAGCATTGAAAACTTGGGAACATTATTTGGTGTCTAGAGAGTTTATTATCAACATTAACCATGAATCTCTTAAGTATATTAAAGGGCAAGGAAAGTTGAACAAGCGACATGCAAAGTGGATTGAGTACCTTGAGCAATTTCAATACGTCATCAAACATAAAAAAGGGAGTACTAATGTTGTTGCGAATGCTTTATCTAGACGACATGCATTACTAGTTACTCTAGGTTCACAAATTCTAGGTTAAACCCCTTCCTTACTGTTAAACCCCTGGCAAGTGTACCAGATCGTATCAAGTAATAATAATTGGTAAACCCAATATCGTTCTTCCCAAAGGACTCTTAAGGCCTCATCTTTCGCGTAAACTAATCGTTTAAGACTTAAGTAAAGAAAATAATTTTAATTGTTTAAATGCAAAACAGAAATAAACATGCAAATGCAAGAATTCAATTGACGAAGAGAAACTATGAATGAATGAGGTTGTTGGGGTTTACAATTTCATCTTATCCACTCTCATATATCTACTCTTCTTATTTACTTTGCTTGTTTATCATATTGCCATGCAAACTTTCTTGGTCTACCCTTAACCTAATCCCTTGGTGAAAAGAGCCTGTTACTAATTACCGGCTTGCTATCCCTAGCCTCCCCTAGTAACTAATAATGCATAATGAGCGGAAGCAAAATACAATTGATCGTCCTACCCCTATCCCTAGGCGGTATTAACATAATCAAGGAATTCTCCCAGTTCATGACATTACCATACGTCCCCGTATCAATAAAGACAAACAACATCTAACGAATGAGTTAAACGGTAAAAGCATTAAATACAGGTGTAAAGCTGTTGTGGACTTTATTCTCTGCCAAAAGAATTCCATTTGGATTCGCACTAGGGCTATATATAAGCCAAAAAGATAACAGAAAGATCTCAAAATCCAAAATATAAAAACAGACAACCGCCTAGGCGCCTAAATTGGCCGCTCAGCGGTTTGCCTCAACACACGCTCTGGATGCTCAACGTCACCGCCTGGGCGCCAGACAACAACTTTTCCTTGCACTAGGACGCTCAGCGGTGGAATTTACCGCTGAGCGGTTCACAAACTCTTCTTTTCTTCCTTTTTCTCCTTCATTCTTGAGTCTATGACTTTCCTACTTCATTACCATCTTCCATTTTCATCAAAAACCCTGCAAAACAATGCAAAACAAGCATAATATCTCTAAAAACAACTTTTGACTCCCATGTAACACAACTTAAGAGTTTTACTTGATTCTAAGCTCATTTTAAGCTACAAAGGGTGTGTTTTAATATCAAATTTATGCATGAAAATAACTGTTTTGAGACCGTTATCACAACCCCAAACTTAAAACTTTGCTTGTCCTCAAGCAAAACAAAACAAAACTTGGCCTTCCAATTTTTCATCAAATAGTTCTACACTTTTCAAAACGCTTTTCTTCATGACAAGTTAATTCAGATTTTCAGTGGAATCCTACCAAAATGCATGCATGCTTTCAATCCAATCTAGTTCACATACTTAAATATTCTTCAACAGATGTTTTATTCATGAACGATCAATCCACTAAGCATAGATGTAAACCTGGATTTCAACAATTCTTACCAAGCAAGTGTTTCACTCAATCACTCAAGTGTTTAAGGAATCACTCCACTCTTTACTATTCACATGCCACATAAAACAATATTGCCATGTATCTAAAACAATAAAAATCCTTACATGCAAATACCATCACAAGAACTTTTCCAAGGCTTGTAATGAGGCTAGGCTATCAAGAAAATTTGGTTTTTCTAGATTGCAAAATCCTTGAGTTAAGAGAGCTATTTCATCATTGAAAAGGTTCAAGTTTAAACTCTCTCTATCACCAAACTCCTCTATTCCCAACTTCTTTCCTTTTTATCAATTTTGCATTGAGTTCCTTTTTCATGCTTTTATTTTTTCTTTTTCTTCTTTACTCATGCATTTTTTTTCTTTTCAATAATTGAACTCAATGCTCTTCTTTTGCCTTTCAATTTTCCCCATACAACCCCAAACTTGAACCTTTTCATCACATAAGATTATTCTCAACCCTACTCAAGATAAATAATTTCAAATCAAGGGTTCTCATCCTGTTTAAAGCCAAGGTTCAAAAAGGGTATAAAATTTTAAACTTCTTGGGTGAAATTTTGGCTAGCTAAGGGCTTCCAAACATGGCCTTGATCATATAACATAAGCATGCACATCAATCAATTATCAAGACTAAGGCAATATCATTCATGATTATCTGTGAATAATACATATATCAGTTAAGAACTCTGGAGCTCAAAACCTCACACACATGCTTTCTCACACATCATTCATTTATCCTGCTTAGCATCACAATCACAATCATGAACCATAATACATTTGTTCATATAATTATTGAATCATTTAACTAGATATCAACACACATACATTCTCAGTTAACCACATTCAATCATTATCAAATACTTGTCATGCATTTTTAATACTACCATCATAACCATTGTACAAGCCAAGCATAGACACAAAATAAAAATTCAACCTATTCTACAAATTCAAAATACAAAAGAAAAAGATACCTGGGTTGCCTCCCAATAGCGCTTGTTTAACGTCACGAGCCTGACCCGAACCTCATGGATCCACCAACATCATCACCGCAGAAAATTGCTCCACCTTTTCTCCCAAGTAATGCTTAAGCCTCTGCCCATTTACCACCCAACTTCGCTGCTGACCATCATCATTTGGAATTTCCAATTCTACAGCTCCATTTGGGTATACACACTTTATTACAAACGGTCCCGACCATTTTGATTTTAACTTTCCAGGAAATAACTTCAACCTTGAATTGAACAATAACACTTGTTGCCCTGGATTAAAAACTCTCTTTATCAACTTCTTATCATGATAAAATTTTATTTTCTCTTTATAACTCCTAGAGGAGTCATATGCATGTAACCTCATCTCTTCAAGTTCTAACAATTGATTTCTTCGTTTACTTTAAACTTCATGAGGATTAAAGTTTAAAAACTTCAAAGCCCACAAAGCCTTATGATCCATCTCTACTGGCAAGTGACATGCTTTCCCATATACCATTTGAAAAGGTGATAATCCCATAGAGGTCTTCATAGTTGTCCTATAGGCCCAAAGTGCATCATCCAATTTATGTGACCAATCTTTTCGTGAAAAAGCAACTGTCTTTTCTAATATCCTTTTGATTTCTCTATTGGAGACTTCAGCTTGACCGTTTCTTTGTGGATGATAAGGTGCAACTACCTTATGCTTTACCCCGTAATGTTTAAGTACCTTAGCAAGTTGAACGTTACAAAAATGAGACCGCCATCGCTAATAAGTACTCTAGGAGTTCCAAAGCGTGAGAAAATTTATCTTTTCAAAAATGTAATCACCGTGTTAGCATCATTCTTTGAACATGCCAAAGCTTCAACCCATTTACTCACATAATCCACAGCCACCAAAATATATTCATTATTAAATGATGGTGGAAAAGGACCAACTAAATCAATCCCCCAACAATCAAAAACCTTAACTTCCAAGATATAGCTCCTGTCCGTTGACACTTGTCACAATTCCTAGCATGGTTGTGAGCATCTTTAAACAATGTAGGCCAATAAAATCCTGACTGCAAAATTTTTGCAGCCGTTCGCTCTCCATTATAGTGACCTCCGTAAGGAGAATTATGACAATGCCAAAGGATTCCTTCTGCTTCTTCCTTTGTCACACATCTTCTCAAAATATTGTCTGCCCCAATCTTAAATAAATACGGATCATCCCAAATAAACTGCTTAGCATCAGAATAAATTTTTTTTCTCTGTTGCCAACTTAGTTCCTCAGGAATAACACCTGCAACTTTAAAATTAGCCATATCAGAAAACCATGGTCTCTATTGGATATACAAAAGAGTTTCATCTGAAAAAGTCTCCCAGATTTCTTTCTCCTTGCTTGTTACTTAAGTGTTAACTAACCAGGATGAATGATCTGCAATTAAATTCTCACTTCCCTTTTTATCACGAATCTCTACATCAAACTCTTGTAACAAAAGAACCCACCTAATTAGCCGTGGCTTTGAATCTGGCTTTGTCAATAAGTACTTTATGGCTGCATGATCCGTATAAATTATCACTTTAGATCCAATAAAGTAAGATCTAAATTTTTCCAGTGCATAAACTATAGCCAAAAATTCTTTTTCTATACTAGCATAATTCAACTGTGCTTCATTTAACACCTTGCTAGCATAATAAATAGCATGAAATACCTTTTCTTTTCTTTTACCCAACACAGCACCTATAGCATAATCACTAGCATCACACATAAGCTCAAAATCTTTATTCCAATCTGGAGCTACAATCACTGGAGCAGAAATCAAACTTTTCTTTAAGAAATCAAAAGCTTGTAAACACTCAGAGCTCATCTCAAATGGTGTATCCTTAACAAGCAGATTACTTAATGGCTTAGCAATCTTTGAGAAATCTTTAATGAATCTCCGATAAAACCCCGCATGACCTAAGAAACTCCGAATTCCCTTCACATTTGATGGTGGTGGAAGTTTTTCAATAATCTCCACCTTGGCCTTATCAACTTCAATATCTCTGGCTGAAATCTTGTGTCCCAACACAATTCCTTCTGTAACCATAAAATGACATTTTTCCCAATTCAGAACAAGATTCGTTTGAACACACCTTTTAAGAACTGCATCCAAGTTAATTAAGCATCTTTGAAAAGAGTCTCCAAATACTGAAAAATCATCCATGAAGACTTCTATGCTTTTTTCCATGAATTCCGCAAAGATTGCTTGCATACACCTTTGAAATGTAGCGGGTGCATTACATAATCCAAATGGCATTTTCCTATAGGCGAATATACCAAAAGGACATGTAAAGGCTATTTTTTCTTGATCTTCAGGATCCACAACAATTTGATTATATCCAGAATAGCCGTCAAGGGAACAATAATATGCTTGTCCAGCCAGTCTTTCTAACATCTGATCCATAAAGGGTAAAGGAAAATGATCCTTTCTGGTAGCTGTATTTAACTTTCTGTAGTCAATACACATACGCCATCCAGTAACTGTTCGTGTAGGAATTAATTCATTTTTCTCATTATGAATCACTGTCATTCCTCCTTTCTTTGGCACCACCTGAACCAGACTCACCCATTTGCTATCAAAAATTGGGTAAATGATACCTGCTTCTAATAATTTCAACACTTCCTTTCTCACAACTTCCTTCATAACAGGATTCAATCTCCTCTGTGGTTGCGCCACTGGCCTATAATCATTCTCCATAAGAATCCTATGCATGCAATATGTGGGGCTTATGCCTTTAAGATCTGTAATTGACCAGCCTATAGCACCGCTATTTGCTTTTAGAATTTCCACCAATTTCTCTTCTTCATTAGGAGATAATGAAGTACTAATAATAACTGGTTTTCCTTTATTATTTTCCAAAAATACATATTTCAAATATGATGGTAATTCTTTCAATTCAAGCTTACTTTCTTTCACTTTCTCTTCAAGATCAATTCTTTCAAAATTGGCTTCCTTTGTTGCCTTTGTTGCTTCTAAATCACAGATACACTCTTCAATCATTTTCTCCTCCTCTTCATGTACATCTTCATAGTCATCAATGAGAGTTCTCTCTAATACAGATGCATTTCGTATTCTTTTCTTGCAACATACAAAGTTCTTCCATAATGTCTATTTGAAAACATGACTTATTATCCTTAGGATATGACATTGCATGGAAAACATCAAAATTTACCTCTTCATCCTGAACTCTAACCTTCAACTTACCATTCTCTACATCAATTAAAATCCTGGCTGTCTTCATAAAAGGTCTGCCCAGAATCAAAGGTGCATCTCCATTTTCCTCCATCTCCATGACAACAAAATCTACTCGGAATAAAAATTTATCCACCTTTACTATCACATCTTCAGCCACTCCATATGGATATTTAAGCGACCTGTCTGCCAATGGAAGAGTCATCCTTGTTGGTTTTAATTCTAATCCTCTGACCTTTTTAAAAATGGAAAGAGGCATTAGATTAGTACTAGCTCCCAAATCAATCAAAGCTTTTCCCACTTCTAACTCTCCAATGGTGCATGGAATGGTAAAGCTCCCTGGATCTTGCAATTTAGGAGGTAATTTCTTTTGTATGACTGCACTACAATCTCCTTACACTTCAATAGTTTCCTTCTCGACATACTTCTTTTTTTTAGTAAGAAGTTCCTTTAGAAATTTGGCATATGACGGCATTTGCTGAAGTCCCTTAGAAAATGGTATGGTTATTTCCAAGTTCTTAAAAATCTCCATAAAACGTTTCAACTGTTTTTCTTTTTCTTTCCTTGAGTATGTCTTTGGATAAGGCAATGGTTTAACATACTCCTTTTCTTTCTCAACCTCTTTTTCCTGATTATCACCCTCATTTTTTTCTTTCTCTCTTTCTTTTTGGTCACTCTCTTTTTTTATGCTTTCTTTTTCAATTCTCCTCTCCTCCAACACTCTCCCACTTCTGGTAATCATCTCACATGTTTCCTTTTTCTCTACTTGATCAACATAAAATGCTGTATTATTCATAATTCTCTGAAAAATTTCTTCAGATTCTGCATTTCTTTGTATTGCCATAAATTGAGGCTGTTCTGAAACTCTTGATGGTGTTAACATCTCCTGTGGTAAAGAAGACAATTTCATAATGATTGTCTCCAATTGCTGAGCAATTATCTTGTTTTTCTCCATCATTACACTATCATCCTGCGATACTGAAGTTTTTTGAACAAAAGCAGTGCTTTCACTCTGTGTTTCCTCATTGTCTGCCATGTTCTCAATCAACTCATAAGCCTCGTCTTCAGTTTTTTTCATTATATCCCCTCCAGCTGCAGCATTTAACACCATCTTTGATTGCATGTTTACCCCTCCAGAAATGAAAGAACTATAGTTGTTTTATCAAATCCATGGACTGGGGTCTTCCTTAATAGGCTTTTAAACCTATCCCATGCTTGCCTAAGAGTCTCTTCCATGCCCTGCTTGAATGACGATATTTCCAGCTTTCCTTGAATAACTTTGGACTGTGGAAAATATTTTTTTACAAATCTTGTAGCCACACTGTCCCATGTGGTGAATGTTCCTTCAGGAAAGGAATTAAGCTACGCCTTAGCATTGCCCTCTAATGAGAATGGGAACAAGCTAAGCTTTACTTGTTCATCTGATACACCTGCCATCTTCACAGTGTTGCAGATTTCACTAAACGTGGTCAAATGATCATACGGATTCTCATTTGACAAGCCATGAAACTGGTTGCCTTGTACTAGGTGTATTAGTGCTGGATTCATCACCATGTTGGTCGTTTGATCCATAGGCATGGCTATGCGGTTAAAGTGAAAAGGACCTACAACATTAGATTGATCTGCTAATGTGCGTCTTGGAGGAAATTGTTCTACCATCTTCGTTATTCTTCAATCTGGTGAAGGTGACAATAATCTGCTAGGAGAAGGGAATAAATCCCTAGATGGGCGTCTGACTCTCCTTCTTCCCCTTGTCTCACTTAAGCCGTCAAGAAGAGGTTCGGTATTTTTCTTGCTCCTAGTATGTGTAGCCTCCTGTTGCATGTACAAGAAACACAAACCCTAGTAGCACTTTTATTTTTTAAAAAAAAAACAAAATATATACAAATATCAACAATCAAGTCAAAATTAATCAGTTTACAATACTAGAAAAAGTTAAACCAAGAGTCCCCGGCAACGGCGCCAAAAACTTGTTAAACCCCTGGCAAGTGTACCAGATCGTATCAAGTAATAATAATTGGTAAACCCAATATCGTTCTTCCCAAAGGACTCTTAAGGCCTCATCTTTCGCGTAATCTAATCGTTTAAGACTTGAGTAAAGAAAATAATTTCAATTGTTTAAATGCAAAACATAAATAAACATGCAAATGCAAGAATTCAATTGACGAAGAGAAACTATGAATAATGAGGTTGTTGGGGTTTACAATTTCATCTTATCCACTGTCATATATCTACTCTTCTTATTTACTTTGCTTGTTTATCATATTGCCATGCAAACTTTCTTGGTCTACCCTTAACCCAATCCCTTGGTGAAAAGAGCCTATTACTAATTATCGGCTTGTTATCCCTAGCCTTCCCTAGTAACTAATAATGCATAATGAGCGGAAGCAAAATACAATTGATCATCCTACCCCTATCCCTAGGCGGTATTAACATAATCAAGGAATTCTCCCCAGTTCATGACATTATCGTACGTCCCCGTATCAATAAAGACAAACAACATCTACCGAATGAGTTAAACGATAGAAGCATTAAGCAAAGGTAAAGAACCCAACAATTGATAAATCAAGCATATGCAATCATATAAAGTAAACAAGAATTTCAATATATGAGAGTTTCAAAAGATTACATTGTTCCCCAACAACTAAGGGTTTAGTTCACCATAATTATGGTGAAACTAGATGAACTAAACGGAAGAATGGAAAAGCAAACCCTAGAATTGATAAAGTGGAGCCTAAGCATCCAAGAAATCTCCTCCAAAGGTGTAAAGCTGCTGTGAACTTTGTTCTCTGCCAAAAGAATTCCATTTGGATTCGCACTAGGGCTATATATAAGCCAAAAGATAACAGAAAGATCTCAAAATCCAAAATATAAAAACAGACAACCGCCTAGGCGCCTAAATTGGCCGCTCAGCGGTTTGCCTCAACACACGCTCTGGACGCTCAGCGTCACCGCCTGGGCACCACACAACAACTTTTCGTTGCACTAGGACGCTCAGCGGTGGAATTTACCGCTGAGCGGTTCATAGACTCTTCTTTTCTTCCTTTTTCTCCTTCATTCTTGAGTCTATGACCTTCCTACTTCATTAACATCTTCCATTTTCATCAAAAACCCTGCAAAACAATGCAAAACAAGCATAATATCTCTAAAAACAACTTTTGACTCCCATGTAACACAACTTAAGAGTTTTACTTGATTCTAAGCTCATTTTAAGCTACAAAGGGTGTGTTTTAATATCAAATTTATGCATGAAAATAACGGTTTTGAGACCGTTATCACTTTCCCAAAGAATTATTCTAGGAAGGAGAAAGAAAAACAGTTTGAACGTTTCATGGAAATTTTTAAAAAGTTGGAGATCAACATACCTTTCTCCAAAGCTTTGAAACAAATGCCTTCATATGCTAAATTTTTTAAGGAGCTCCTCACTAAGAAAAGGAAGTACATTGAAGAGGAAACCATTGATGTTCAAGGAAACTGTAGTGCTACCATACAAAAGCTTCTACCTCCTAAATTGAAAGATCCAGGAAGCTTCACTATTTCTTGAACTATAGGGAATGTCTCAGGCACTAATTGATTTGGGAGTCAGTATCAATCTCACACTGCTCTCCATGTTTGAAAAGATTGAAGGTTTGGAACTCAAGCCTACTATGATGACTCTTCAAATAACAGATAGATATTTGAAATATCTTTATTGGGTAGCTGAAGATGTGCTTGTGAAGGTAGACAAATTTCTTTTTCCTGTGGACTTTGTTATCATGGAGATGGAGGAGGATGTGAATGTACCTCTTATTCTTGGGAGACCTTTTATGAGAACTGCAAAAGGGTTGAGTGATGTGGAAACCGACAAACTGAAGGTGAGAGTGGAAGATAAAGAAGTAAATTTTGATGTTTTTGAAGCCATGTCTCACCCAAAGGATGACAAGGACTTTTTCCATCTTGATACTTTTGACAAAATTTGCATGATACAAGAGGAGCAAGCAAGTGAAAATTTTCCTCTGGAAGAGATGCTAGTTGACACTTGTGAAGAATTGATTGATGAATGCTTGGCTGATTTGGAAGAGTTGAAAGAAGCCCATTTTCTTAAGACAGAAGAGATCAACACAGAAGAAAAAGTCAAGGAGAGAAAATTGGAGCTGAAGATGTTACCACCACACTTGAAGTATGTGTTCTTAGAAGAAGGTGGGAATAAACCAGTTGTCATCAGTAATTCTCTCTCTCCCAAAGAAGAAGAAAAGTTGGTTGAGATACTAAAAGCCAACAAATGAGCTATTGGATGGTCAATCTCAGATCTCAAAGGCATAAGTCCAACTTATTGCATTCACAAAATATTTATGGAGGATGATTACAAGTCAGTTGCTCAGCAGTAGAGAAGGTTAAATCCAGTGATGAACGAGGAGGTGAGAAAACAAGTGCTAAAGTTACTTAAGGTTGGTATTATTTATCCTATTTCTGACAGTGCATGGGTAAACCATGTACAGGTGGTACCAAAGAAAGGTGGGATGACAATTATTTATAATGAAAAAAATAGGCTCATACCTACAAGAACAATTACTGGATGGTTGATGTGTATTGACTACAGAAAGTTGAACAATGCTACTATGAACGATCACTTTCCCCTTCCTTTCATGGATCAGATGCTGGAGAGATTCGTAGGTCAGGCTTTCTATTGCTTTCTGGATGGATATTCTAGATATAATCAAATTGTGGTGGATCAAAAGGACCAAGAAAAGACGGTGTTTGATAACGGTTCAAAACACTGTTATTTTATACTTATTTTTTATACTAAAACACCCTTTATGACTTAGAAACTATCTTGAAATCATGATTTTGCTTTAGTTGAGAGAATAAGAGAGTTGAATGTGGTATTATTGGTTTTATGCTTGCTTTTCCTTGTTTTGGCAGGAATTAAGAGGAATTGGATGAAAGAAGTTGAAGTAGCAAGGAGTTCGACTTAAGAAAGGAAGGAAAATTGCACAACAGAAGAATCGCAGCCAACGCTGAGCGCCACTTTGCCACTGAGCGCCAAGTCTACTGTTGAAGTTCACTTCTGGCGCTTAAGCGCCACCGCTAAAGGCCAAATCCATGTGTCGCACCTACCTCTGAGCGCTAGTTCACCGCTAAGCGCCAGTTTTTCTGAAGAGTTCTCTATCTCATGCTTGGGCACCACCGCTGAGCATCATTTCTGAGTGTCGCACCTACCGCTGAGCGTCATTTTAGCATTGAGCACTGTTAGCTGAGGTTTGGGAAAGTTTTCTGTTATTTTTAAAAAGTATATAAGGTTTTAGTCGACCTAAAGGGTCTATCTTTGGACAGAAAGATGCGCAAAAACACTTTCTTCACCCCTCGGAGACGGATTTTGGATGCAGAAGCTCCAATCTACAACTTTTAAGGTTCTATCTTTCATTCTTTTCATTATTTTCATATAGTTTCACCATGTCTATGGTGAACTAAACCTCTATTGTTGTTGGGGAAACGATGTAATCCTTTGAAACTCTTATTTATTGAATTGATTAATAATATATATGTTTTACTTCATTAATTGTTAGGGTTTTTCCTCTACACTCTATGCATGCTTTGTTTAACTCATTCAATTGCATGATCATTGATTTTGTTGATATATATATGGACACATATGAGAAAATCTAGAACTGAGGAAATTCTCCCAAGAGCAATATACCTAGACATAGAGACAGGAGGATTGGTTGCCTTTAAGCTTCTGTGCGAATGTAATGCATAATTAATTTCTAGGGAGACAAGACATTGTAAACTAGTAATTAAGAGTAGGCTTTCTTCACCGAGACATCGGGTTTAAGGTAAATTAGAAACTGACATTAACATTAATGAAGAAGATGAATTCATAAATACATGAGAGTGGATAGGATAAGTCAGAAACCCCAACAACATCATCATTCCATATTTTATCAACCATTCACATGTGCATTCTTCAGGTCAATTGATCAACACTTGCATTCATGTTTATTTTCGATTTTGCATCTTAAACATAAAATTTTGTTCTCAAGTCTTAAATAATCAACAAATCACATGACTGTTTAGGCCAGTGAGTCTCTAGGGAAAAAGATACTCGGTCTTACCATTTATATTACTTGATACGATTTGGTACACTTGCCGGAGTCTTAACAAGTTTTTGGCGTCGTTGCCGAGGACTCGTGGTTTAACTATCCAATTCGTGTGATTATTGATTAACTTTGACTTGATTTTTTTTAATTTTTGTTTTGTTCTAAAAAAGTGCTTTCTAGGGTTTTTTTTTCTTGTGCATGCAGGATACAATTCGAATTAGGAGCAAGAAAAATTCAGATCCTCTTCTTGAAGGATTAAGCGAAAGTAGAAGGAGGAGGAAGGTACGAACATCTAGAGAATTATTTCCTTCTTCGGAGACACTTTTACAACCCTCACCACAAGGATCCGACCAGAGCACTAGAGAGATGGCTGAGGAGAACAATGGAAGACGCACTCTGGCGGATTACACCACTATTGTTGGCCCTCATCACTTTAACAGTATTGCAAGGCCGAGGGTCAATGCTGCAAACATGGAGGTGAAACCGGCGTTGATACAATTGGTAAAAAGCAACCAATTTAATGGACTGTCTCATCAAAGTCCATATGAACATCTGACCACATTCAACGAGATTTGCAATAGTGTGAAGATCAATGGTGTGCCGGATGATGCTATAAAGCTTAGTTTGTTTCCTTTCTCATTTGGAGGCAATGCTAAGCTATGGTTGAATTCTTTTCCGGAGGGTAGTTTTGTTGATATTGTTGACAACACAATTTCTATATCAATCTGGTTTTTGATGATGACAACACATTCCTTAATAACAAGCACATGTTGTTGCTGCATTACATGTTCTTATGCTGATTGATTATGATATTTGTTGATTGATTGATATATATCTGGAATGTGTTTACATGCTTTATGTGCTATGTGCTATGCATTATTTCATATGTTTTACAGCACATGTTTTAAAGCTGAAAATCACAAGCACTTTTATGAACTTATTCTTGTGCGACAAAGTAATAGTACAGACGACTACATTACTAATGGATTCGACTTTGCTAAAATCTTTGTACAGACTTTCAGAACCAGTGTTATGTGTTACTTTAAGAAGAAAAGAATTTCAAAATTTTTTACATGTTGATAGTCGAATATGTGTGCTACACATTCGACTGTATCTGTTGTCTGATTTGGAGTTCTTTTATGCTCTTGCACTCTAACGGCTATATTTTTGAAAGTTAGTTGAGCATTGGTGACTTAGTCAACTGTAATAAATGTGGTTTCTTTTTGGTTGACTGAAAGCTGCTATGTTGATTGATCTGTTATAACTGTCATAATCCAGTCGATTGAATTAGTAGCATATTCGACTGAGAAATCATCTGACTAACAGAAATCTATAAATAGACTTAACTTGAGTCTGTTAAAAAGACTTTTGATGAACTGACATTTTCATAATTCTGTTTCAGATTTCTCTTAGCTCCAAGAATTCTCCAAGAAGACGGTGGTGATCTTTCTTATAAGAGATTCAAAGAGGAGATTATACTGCGCATTCATTGTCTGATCAATATATGCACAAGAAGGTGTTCTGTCATTGATCGTGAAGGCTTAGTATCTTGTGAAGACTGCTGGAATTGATTGTGCGGCTTGGCTTCCGTGAAGACTGCTGGTTTTTGACCTGTTGATTGCAGGGGATAGTGCACTTTGAGGATTGTTCAAAGTGGTGTTGGCAGATTGCAGAAGAGGGGATTCTTGCTACAAGTCTTGCTGGTTTATTGCCTATATTTTGGTTTTGGGTTAGAGAGGAGATTTATATTTTTGAAGTGGAGGTCTTCCCTTGTTGTAAAAACCGCAACCATTATAGTGCATTTGCTTCCTGGGTTGGAAGGACACTGGATGTAGGCATTGTTGGCCGAACCAGTATAAAAACTTGTGTTTTCATTTCTCTATCCCTTATCTTTTACGTTACAGTCGACTTTATTCTTTACGTAGTCAACTACGTATTTTCCGCTGCATACATATTCTGATTGCTTGCATTTCAATAAAGTTTAAAAAGCTTTAGACTTTGATTTCAAGATTGCAAAAAGAACTTGTTTTTGAAACAACACCAATTCACCCCCCCTCTTGGTGAAGAAAGAAGCCAACTTGTTTTCCAACAAGTTTTACTAAATGGGAAGCTTTGGTTTCATAGTTTCTAAATAAGTACTTCCCATAGTCTAAATTCAACAAGGGTAAGCAAGAAATCTCTTCTTTTAGGCAAGGCATGGAAGAAACTCTTGGTCAAGCGTGGGATAGAAACAAAAGCCTACTTAGGAAGCGCCCACACATGGCTTTGATGAAGCAACAATAGTCCTTTTGTTCCTTGGAGGTCTTGGCTTTCAGTCAAAACTTATGCTAGATGCCTCAACTGGAGGTAACATTAAGTGCAAGACTCTAGAGGAAGCTTTTGATTTAATTGACAATATGGCTACTAATGATAATGAGACGCGTAATGAAAGAGGAGCTCCACTTCAACAAAAGGGAGTTCTACAACTTCAACCTTAGGATACCATGCTTGCACAAAACAAGATCATAACTCAACAATTGGAGAATTTGAGAAAGCCACTCGCTCAACTGCCAAAGGAGCTGAAGAACGTTTCACATATTCAACAACAACTCTGTGAATTATGTGGTGGTGACCATATTAATGGTCAATGTGCTTTTCTAGTAGAGGCCCAAGAAGAAGTCAATTATATGGGCAACCAATTCCAATTCAGCCAAGGTAATTTCAACCAAGGGTGGAAACCTCACCCAAGCGTGGGTCAAGGTCAGAATGGACAAGGTGGACAAGCAGGATGACAATTCAATAGACCACAACAACAACCATCACTATGGCAACATTTATCTGTTTTGAATGATCGAACTACAAAGTTGGAAGAGATGTTCCAACAATTTATGCAGGTGACGACCTCCACTAATAAGAACACTGAAGCTACCATAAGAAATCTGGAGATGCAGGTTGGCCAACTGGCCAAGAGGATGGAGGACAAAGTAGAAAAGCAATTTGGGTCTAATACTGAGGTTAATCCCAAAGAAGAATGTAAAGCTATAGTGAGCATATTTGATGAGAGGGTGGAAGAGAAAGAAGAAAGAGTTGAGTTAGAAAAGAGAGAGAAAAGAAAAAGAGAGAGAATGTGAGGGTGAGACGAAAAATACAGAGAGGAAGAGGGGAGAGAAAAATTTTGAAAAAGTTCTTCCTTATCCTAAGGGGCGTGAAAGAAGTGATAAAGAGAGACAATATGAGCGCTTTAAGGAGATTTTCAAGCAATTGGAGATTATTGTACCTGTGACTGAAGCACTGTAGCAAATTCCTGCTTATGCCAGAATGTTAAAAAGGTTCCTCAAAGAAAAGAGATATCTAGATGAGGAAGTTATATATGAACATGATGTTTGTAGTCTGGATTTGAAGAAGGAACGTCCTCCAAAAGTGAAGGATCCAGGAAGTTTTACCATTCCTTGTATCATCGGGAATGTGAAAATAGGGAAAGCCCTAATTGATTTAGGGTTCATCATTAATTTGATGCCCTTATTTGTGCTTAAGAAGATTGGTGGTCTTAAAGTAAAGCCGACAAAGATTTCTTTGCTAATGGCGGATGGATCACCTAAGAAACCCTGTGGTGTGGCAGAGGATATTGTGGTTCAAGTAGAAAAACTTGAATTCCTGGTTGACTTTGTGGTGATGGAGATGAAGGAAGATGAAAAGATCTCAATCATTCTTGGAAGGCCGTTTATGAAAACGACAAAGTTAATCATCAACGTGGATGATGGGTTGATAATGCTTAAAGACCAAGAAGAGGAGGTGATCTTCGATGTCTTCAAAGATAAACAGATTCAAGCAAAGAAGATTAGTCATAAAGCTACATGTAAGAATACACCAGTGACTAGCCATAAAGCTGTCAAGCCGGTCATCAAAGCTAAAAATCGTGTCTTGATGCAGGTTAGGGAAGAAGAGAAAGATGACAAAGGAAGGATGGTTCACTATGACTTGATGGATGAACAACTCAAACTTAGCATCCCTATGAGATTCAAGAACAAGTTGTGGGTTGTGAAAGATTTCAAAGAGAATGGAGTGATAGAGATTGAAGCTCCATATTCAAGAAGAGTCAAAAAGGTGGATCAGAAGCATTTTTAAACACCAATTTTCGTTTCTTAAGTCTTAAATAATCAAGAAATCACATGAAAGTCTAGGCAAATGAGTCTCTAGGGAAAAAGATACTTGGTCTTACCACTTATTATTACTTGATACGATTCGGTACAGTTGCCAGAGTCTTAACAGCTCCTGATTGGAAAAAATACTTTGAGCTGATGTGTGATGCCAGTAATTACGCCATAGGTGTTGTTCTTAACTAGAGAAGAGAGAAGGTATTTTGTTGGAAAAAGAATGGCTTAGTTTCAACACCAAGAGGGGGTGAATTGTTGTAAATCAAAAATCAGAGTCTTTTTAAAATCTTTTTTGCAAAGTATAAAACTTTCAAAAGTTTCTTGAATCTCAATGAAAAAGATAAATCAGTGCAGGGGAAAATAGTTGGCTATACTTAAAAAAAGTCGACTTGAAAGTAAAGAGTTCAAGGATAGAAAATTCAAACATAGTTTTTATACTGGTTCGGCCAAATTCCCTACATCCAGTGTCCTTCCTGTACCCGGAAGCAAATGCATTATAATGGTCAAGGTTTTTACAACAAGGTTTCTATAGAGACCTACACGTCAAAATATAAAACACCTCTCTAACCCTCTAATCAAAGTATAGGCATACAACACCCAAAGAACAACAAGATATCCCCTCTCTTGTAGTCTTTGTCAACTTTGAACAATCCTCAAAGTTCCCAAAATATAGCACGCCCTCTTCCTGTAATCAGAACAGGGTAGCCACAATCTTCACAAGATTGAGAGAAGTAGATGATCACGTTTCGAGTACACCTCAATGTGCAGTATGATCAAGACTTTCTTTCAGCACAACAACCTTGCTCTTCAAGCAACTATCAAAGAATCATCTCGACGGTCTTCTTGATAAGTTCTTGGAGCTTTTCACTTTCTGACAAAGATCAAGATCTGAACCAATAGAATGAAATTTTAGACTTTCCAAAAGTCTCTTTAGAACACAAAATCATGTCTCTTTAGAACACAAAATCATGTCTATATATACTAATATAGTCGACTTCAGTCAGACAGTTAAGACATTTAGTAGTAGTCAGACTAACTAAACTGATTGCACATTTAATTTAGTTGACATGTAATTAATGCTTGGTCAAGGATACAAAATATAGTCGTTATAGTTCAGAGGCATCAATAGAAATTCAAAACATAACTAACTAAGTCGAGTAGCTTGCGCATAAAGTCGACTATGTCACTTTAATGCAGTTTTGAAAATCTTTCTTTGCAAAATTACTCAGCACTGTTTTTGAAAATCTGTGCAAAGTCACGAGTTTTAATCGACTTGCTTCATAATAAAGTCAACTTAAAACTTGCAGTTTTGCCACACAATATAATTTCAACCAAGTTCATGTGGTTTTCTTTTCTTAAACATTTGTTATGCAATCACAGATGATATGTCATGTAGAAAGCAGTGAAAATGCACACATAGATAGAACAACACAAACATGTTCTTCAATAACTTATACACAAGAAAGTCTCGAACATGTAGCACATTTCAGTACATGTGTTATTAATAATGTGTTGTCATTGTCAAAAACCAGAAGCATTGTGAGATTGTAAGGTTTAGCTAAACCAGTGCTTTCCTTATCAACAATCTCAACAATCTCCCCCTTTTTTTATGATGCACAACCATGATTAATAAACAACCATGTTTGTACACAACAGCACATAAAATCATTCATATAATCAAACTGTATCAGAGCTCATATAATCAAACTGTATCAGAGCAAATGATTAAATGATTTTATCAATATATCAGAGCAAACAAAAGAAGTCTTTCTCAGATTTAAAATGAATATATCAAAGTCGCAAAGACAACATATATACTTTGTATGGAACAGTATCATATATACTCTGTATCAAACAGTATCAAGCAATCAATATCAAAGCAAATAAGCAATCAAAACAATCAAACTTTCTCCCCTTTGTGCATTAGCAAAAAAGGTATGCTCTATGATAAAGATATGCTGATAAAATGAATTGCCAGAGATGCATCAATATAAACATATTAATCAATGAATGATGCTCCCCTATCACAGATAATCACATGAAAAGAAATAATCTCCCCCTAAAGTGTAGGCATGTGAAATATCTAGATTATCATGTAATGCTCCCCCTGTCCTTATGCATGTTTTATAATCAAAACTCAAATGCACAATGCAAAAATCACATATTTCAGAGCATATAAAAACATGTATGAGAATTGTATCAAAAGATTTGTAAGCAGATCAAATCAGCACAGATACAATCAATCAACAATCTCACAATATATTCTCACAAATATATTAATCAATCATAAAATAGAGATATATTGAAAGAAAATAGTATATAATATGATCAAATAACAGAATAACCAAATTCCAAGTCATGGAATTTATAAACCCTGTAAACCAGTGAGTCGATTGATCCATATTCTCAGTCGATTTGCATTGCTCTCCATGTAAGTTGAAACTTCAATGGTTCATCCAGAAGCAATGTTTCCTGTAAAACCATTCAAGATCTTTTGTAGATCAAGCATTTTAGAATCATTTAAATGCAAGAAAGTAGTACAGATATGAATTGAATATGCAAAAGAATTAATGTAACAGTAAACATATGCATAATCAACTTCATCAAACACCGAGTCGATTTTAATTTGATTTATATTGATTCAGTTATCAATTTAGCATTGATCAAATTAAAACTAAACATCTGATTTCATTGATAGTTCAAAAAGATATTACAATGAGATATATCAAAAGATAATGAATGTCATTCTAAGCCATTACAAAAGAAACTAAAACAAAAAAAAAGGCCAAACTAAGACAAAACAAGACAAAAAGAATATCAACCAAGACTCAAGACCCAATGTTGTAACTGGAAAGTCCCTATTCTGTTTCGGAAGACACTACAATGTTTTTGTCAGCACTGTTCTTCCCGCTGTCAGAATCATCCACGAGGGTATCTCCAAAAGCATTTATCCTTAGTGCGTAGTCCATTTTTCTATGCAGTTTTGTGAATGATTTTTGCAGCATAATCATTTTTTCATCAATTCTTTTGAACCTTTCATCCACAAATTCTTCAAATATGGTTTGGGGGCGAAATTTGTATTTGGAAGAATCAATGTTTAAAGGATTCATTTCTTCAGTACCAGGAATGTAGTCAATTTTGATCCAGTCTTCTTTCACTTTTCTGAATCCCATAGAATCCAAGAATAATTTGTCCATCATATTCTTCTTGTTGTAACTAATAGTTCTCTCATTTGTGAGATCCACATTTTGCATTCTTAGCACTTTACTGATGAATACCTCGTATGGTAGACAAAGCTCCTTTCGTTTTGCAAACTTTAGCATGTGATCACCAATCACAGACGCCTAGTTTGTTGGAGTAGCAGTCTGTAAAGCATACAACAGGTATATGTCCTCACCATTCAGCAGTGATTGATCTTCATCCCTTGGAAGAAATATCCAAGTAATCACATATGCACACAAACTTTCTTCCTTTCTCAAGTTTTCAATCCCAAAGCATTCATATCTTCCAACCAAGTCAGGATTCTTCAAGAAGTTGTTGTATATCTCACTTTTGTAGAAACCAGGAATACCTAGATCTGCCATTAGTCCTTCTTGTTGAAGTCTTGTAACATATTTCCAAATGAAATAGTTTATGCAGATATCTACTCCTTTCACTCTTGATTTAAGATTGTTTCCTTCTTTTCTCATATTTGAATAGAAAAAATTTACTAGGTTTGGATAACAATCTCCTTGGAGTTCTATAAATTTTGTTAAACCAGCTCTCTCAAACCATTCTTGAAATATGAAGCCTTCATTGCGGAAGAACAGAGTACTTATGCACTTATGCATTAACACTTCCTTAAAACCCCATTTGCATATAAAATTTGTTCTTTGATCATCGTCGCTGAACCACTGAAAAGGATTTGCCTCCCTCATTGCAAAGGCAGAGCACTTTCTAGGTCTTGATGAAGAGGCGACCATTCTTCAAGATTTTGTAGAGAGTGTAGAGACTTCTTAAACAAAAAGAAGGGTTTTGCATACAACATGCATAAAATAGAAACGAGACAAGCTATCATATTTAAGGGCGCGAACCAGGATAATAAAAAACAGACCCATTTTAAATTTTCAAATTTGGAAAGCCCAAAATAGAGTCACAAAGTCAATTTAATTAAATCCTAAGTTGACTACTGTATGAAAGAGAGTTTTCTCAAACAGAAACATACATACAGAGACATACATTCGATTGTGCTCATAATCTAGTCGACTAAAAGTCGTAAAAATGATTTTCACATCAATACAAACAAACAAACAATCACACAATCATACAATCATACAAATCAAAACAATTTTTATGCATGATGCAATAAGATGGTATTTGTTACCAGTTGTAGATCCTCAAGAAATTTGATATTCCCATGTTAATCCATCCTTGAGTTCTCAGTGCATGTCACAGCATTTGCTGCTATCCTGCAAAGCAATTTAAATTTTTTGATGCAGGTACCCAATTGAATTTGGATCTTGTTAAGACCCTGGCAAGTGTACCAGATCGTATCAAGTAATATAATTGGTAAACCCAATATCGTTCTCCCAAAGGACTCAAAGGCCTTATCTTTCGTGTAAATCAATATCGTAAGACTTGTAGAGAAAATTAATTTGTGGTTTGAATGCAAAAACAAAAAGTAAACATGCAAATGCAATTGATTCAATTGGCAAGAAAAAGGTATGGATGAATGGAGTTGTTAGGGTTTACAATTTCATCTTATCCACTCTCTTATATCTACTTTTCTTATTAAATTCACTTTATTATCTAATTGTCATGCAAACTTTCTTAGTCTACCCTAAACCCAATCCCTCGGTGAGAAGAGCCTACTACTAGTTACTGGCTTACTATCCCTAGTCTCCCCTAGTAACTAGCAATGCAAGTACCACAGAAGCAAAATACAATTGATCTTCCTACCCCCCTATCCCTAGGTGGTATTGCTTAATCAAGGAATTCCCTATCAGTTCATGACTTCCCCGTACGTCCCAGTATCGACAAAGGCAAACATCTATTTATTGAATGAGTTAAACGATAATAGCATAAAGCATAGATAAGAAACCCAACAATTGATAATAAAAGCATATGCAAGCATATGAATAAAACAAGAATTTCAATATAAGAGAGTTTCAAAAGATTACATTGTTCCCCAACAACAAAGGGTTTTGTTCACCATTGACATGGTGAAACTAGATGAAATACAATGAAAGAATGGAAAAGCAAACCCTAGATTGGATAAAATGGAGCCTAAGCATCCAAGAAATCTTCTCCAAGGAGTGTAAAATAGCTCTGGACGTCTTCTTCTGCCAAAAGAATACTTCTCAAATCGCATTGGGGCTATATATAGCATAGAAAAAGTAACAGAATTTAGGTCCAAGCCTAGCAGACCACCGCTCAGCGTCGTATTTTACCGCTCAACGGTTTCCCTCTAGCCGCGCCACCGCTCAGCGGTCAGTTTCACCGCTGAGCGGTTTGCCTCTAATCGCCCTGGACGCTCAGCGTCACCGCCTGGGCGCCAGACAGTGGCTTTCCCTCGAATCATGGCGCTCAGCGGTCTATTTTGACGCTGTGCGGTGCATAGACTCTTTTTTTCTTCATTTTTCTTCTTCTTCCTTGAATATAAGACCTTCCTTCTTCAATTCCATCCTTAATTCTCATCAAAACCGTGCAAAACAATGCAAAACAAGCATAATATCTCTAAAAACAGCTTTTGACTCTCAAATGACTCAACTTAAGTGTTTTACTTGATTCTAAGCTCATTCTAAGCCATAAAGGGTGTATTTTGATATCATTTTAAGCATGAAAATAACAGTTTTTAGACCGTTATCAGGTCCTTTATTGTTAGTTGCAACTAGATGTTCCTTAGAAATCCATCTGTATAAGCCTTTAGGAAGACCAACCTTTCTGTAAGATCAATTTCTAACTATATGACCAATGTTATTGCAGTAAAAGCAAACATGTTTAACAGATTTACTGAAATCAGTAAACTTCTTTGTATTGGTCTTATTAGATTGAGCTTTATACTCAATTCCTTGCCTATATATACTTCTACCTGAAGACTTTAAAACAACATCTAAATTATCTCTACCCTGAGTGAACTTAGCTAGCGTGCTAGTCAAGTAATCTATTTGTTCAACATGAGTAGGACATTTTTCACAAATGTTTTCAACTGTTACAGTCTCAGTGATTACAATTTTAGCAGATAATAAAGTAGTATCTAACTCTTTTTGCAATTTCTCATTATCATTGACCAGATTATTTATTCTATACTCATAATCCTTTCTTTCAAAGTTAAGTCGATTGACCTTATATTGCAGTCGCATTGCTTCAACATGTATTTCCTGAAATGCATCCAGCAACAGGTCGTACTTCACTTCAATAAGTTCTTTCTCGAACTCTGTATCACTTTCATAATCTGTCAGTGATGTTCCAGCCATGAAGCATATGTTTGATTCCTCCTCATGATCACAATCTTCATCACTTGAGCATTCTGAATCAGTGTTCTCCCAGGCAATATAAGCACTCTTTTGCTTTCTGTTCTTGTCCTCAGGAAACCTCTTGTTAGCTTTCTGCTTCAACTTCAAATCGGGACAATCAGGCTTGATGTGTTCTTCTTTGCCGCATTCATAACATTGAATTGCATTTGACCTTGAAGCTTTCTTGGCTTTGGTATTTCCTGCATGGTTAGTAAGTTGACTATTATTCTTCATAAATCGATTGAATTTCCTTACCACCATAGACATCAATTCATTGTTGTCCAATTCAGCATTCGAATCATCCTCTGATTGTGCAATCTTCGAGGGTTTCTTGCTGGTAGCTTTCAATGCTATGGACTTCTTTTCTTCAATCTCTTCCTCATCTTTCAATCTACCAAGTTCAAGTTCATGTTCTCTTAGCTTCCCGAATAAGGTAGCCATGTTCATGCTAGTTAGATCCTTGGATTCAGAGATTGCAGTGACTTTTGGTTGCCTGCTTTTATTCAGGCTTTTGAGAATCTTGATATTGATCTCCTCTTTATCAAAAACTTTTCCAAGAGTAATTAGATGGTTGACAATGTGAGTGAACCTTTTCTGAACCTCATATATGGTTTCACCAGTCCTCATTCTAAAACGTTCATACTCTTGTATTAAAGAATTCTTTCTAGCTCTCTTGACCTCATTCGTGCCTTCATGTGTACCTTCCAAGACGTCCCACATTTCTTTAGCAGCTTTGCATTGAAAGATCATGACAAATTCATCAACTGTTAGTGCAGAGGCAATAATGTTTCTTACTTTAACATCATACTGCGCTTTTCGATTTTCATCTTGATACCACTCAGAAAAAATTTTTAAAACAGTTTTTCCATTGATAACTTGAGATGGCTCAACGGGACAATTTACTGTTGCATCCTAAATACCTTTATCCACGGATTCAAGAAAAATTTGCATTCGAATTTTCCAAAAAGGATAGTTTTCACCCGCAAATAGTGGTGGTCTGTTTGTAGATGCACCTTCACCAAAGGTTTGAAAACTAGAAGCCATTTGCCAGGAATATTTTTGATTCAAAGAAAAATGTAGTCAACTAGTTTTTCAAAGTTCTTCTGAAAACCAGCACTTGTATCAATTGTTGGAAAAAGAATGGCTTAGTTTCAACACCTAAAGGGTGGGTGAATTGGTGTAAATAAAAAATCAGTGTCTTTTTAAAATCTTTTTCGCAAAGTATAAAACTTTCAAAACTTTCTTGAATCTTAATGAAAAAGATAAATCAGTGCAGCGAAAAATAGTTGACTATACTTAAAATAAAGTCAACTTTAAAGTAAAGAGTTCAGGGATAGAAAATTCAAACACAGTTTTTATATCGGTTCGGCCAAATTTCCTACATCCAGTGTCCTTCCTGTACCCGGATGCAAATGCACTATAATATTCAAGGTTTTTATAACAAGGTTTCTATAGAGACCTCCACATCAAAATATAAAACACCTCTCTAACCCTCTAACCAAAGTATAGGCATACAACACCCAAAGAACAGCAGCAAGATATACCCTCTCCTATAGTCTTTGTCAACTTTGAACAATCCTCAAAGTTCCCAGAATGTAGCATGTTCTCTTCTTGTAGTCAGAACAGGGGAACAGGGCAACCACAATCTTCACAAGATTGAGAGAAGTAGATGATCATGTTTCGAGTACACCTCAATGTGCAGTATGATCAAGTATTTCTTTCAGCACAGCTTCCTTGCTCTTCAAGCAACTATCAAAGAATGATCTCCATGGTCTGCTTGATAAGTTCTTGGAGCTTTTCACTTTCTGACAGAGATCAAGATCTGAAAAAAAAATGAAAATGTTAGATTTTCCAATAGTTTCTGTAGAACACAAAATGACGTCTATATATAGTTTTCTTTAAAACAGACACTCCCATAGTTGACTACACTACTAATACAGTCGACTTCAGTCAGACAGTTAAGACATTTAGTAGCAGTCAGACCAACTAAATTGATTACACATTTAATTCAGTTGACTTGTAATTAATGTTTGGTCAAGGATACAAAATATAGTCGTTATAGTTCACAAGCATCAATAGAAAAGCAAAACATAACTAACTAAGTCGAGTAGCTTGCACATACAATCAACTATGGGACTTCAATGCAGTTTTGAAAATCTTTCTTTGCAAAATTACTCAACACACTATTTTTGAAAATCTGTGCAAAGTCACGAGTTTTAATCGACTTGCTTCATAATGAAGTCGACTTAAAACTTGCAGTTTTGCCAGATAATATAAGTTCTGTTGAGATTGTTGACAACACAATTTCTATATGAATCTGGTTTTTGATGATGACAAGATATTGCTTAATAACAAGCACATGTTGTTGTTGCATTACATGTTCTTATGTTGATTGATTGTGATATCTATTGAACATGTTTATGTATTGTGTTAGATGTTCCTGTGTTGATTGATTGATATATATTGGAACGTGTTTACATGCTTTAATGTGCTATGTGCTATGCATCATTTCATATGTTTTACTGCACATGTTTTAAAGTTGAAAATCACAAGCACTTTTATGAACTTATTCTCTTTGTACAGACTTTGAGAACCAGTGCTATGTGTTATTTTGAGAAGAAAAGAATTTCAAAATGTTTTACATGTTGATAGTTGAATATATGTGCTACACATTTGAATGTATCTGTTGTCTGATTTGGAGTTCTTTTATGCTCTTGCACTCTAACGACTATATTTTTGAAAGTTAGTTGAGCATTGATGACTTAGTCAACTGTAATAAATGTGGTTTGTTTTTTGTTGACTGAAAGCTGCTATGTTGACTGATCTGTTATAACTGTCATAATCTAGTCGACTGAATTAGTAGTGTTTTCAACTGAGAAATCATCTGACTAACAAAAATCTATAAATAGACTTAACATGAGTCTGTTAAAAAGGACTTTTGATGAACTGACATTTTCAATTTTGTTTCAGATTTCTCTTAGCTCCAAGAATTCTCCAAGAAGACGGTGTTGATCTTTCTTGAAAGAGATTCAAAGAGGAGATTATATTGCGCATTCATTGTCTGATCAATATCTGCACAAGAAGGTGTTCTATCATTGATCGTGAAGGCTTGGCATCCTGTGAAGACTGCTGGAATTGTTTGTGCGGCTTGGCATTCCTGAAGACTGCTGGTTTTTGACCTGTTGATTGCAGGGGATAGTGCACTTTGAGGATTGTTCAAAGTGGTGTTGGCAGATTGCAGAAGAGGGGATTCTTGCTGCAAGTCTTGCTGGTTTATTGCCTATATTTTAGTTTTGGGTTGGAGAAGAGATTTATATTTTTGACGTGGAGGTCTTCTATAGATTCCTTGTTGTAAAAACCACAACCATTATAGTGCATTTGCTTCGTGGGTTGGAAGGACACTAGATGTAGGCATTGTTGGCTGAACCAGTATAAAAACTTGTGTTTTCATTTCTCTATCCCTTATCTTTTACATTATAGTCGATTTTATTCTTTACGCAGTTAACTACGTATTTTCCGCTGCATATATATTCTGATTTCAAGATTGCGAAAAGAACTTGTTTTTGAAACAACATCAATTCACCCCCCCTTTTGGTGAAGAAAGAACCCAACCTGTTTTCCAGCAATTGGCACCAGAGCCGGTTTTCATAAGATATTTGAAAAACTAGTCAACTCTGTTTTTCTCTGATTCGACTATACACATGGGGATGGCTTCCTGTTTTCAAACTTTTGGTGAAGGTGCTTGAACAAACAGGCCACCTCTGTTTGCTTGTGAAAATTATCCATTTTGGAAAATTAGAATGCAAATCTTTCTTGAATCGCAAGACAAAGGAATTTTTGATGCCACACTAAATGGACCTTTTGTGCCTATAAAAACTGTTGATGAAGAAACTGTTTTAAAACCTTTTACTGAGTGGACTGCTGATGAAAATAGAAAAGCTTAGTATGATGTTAAAGCTAGAAATATTATTGCCTCTACACTAACTATTGATGAATTTTTCAGGATATCGCAATGCAAAACCGCAAAGGAAATGTGGGATGTCTTAGAGGTAACTCATGAAGGAACTGATGAAGTAAAGAGAGCAAGAAAGAATTCACTGATACAAGAGTACGAATTGTTCAGAATGAAAGCTGGTGAAAGCATCTATGATGTGCAGAAACGATTCACTCACATTGTAAATCATCTCATGGCTCTCGGGAATGTCTTTGAGAAGGAAGAAATCAATATCAAGATTCTGAAAAGTATGAACAGAAATTGGCAACCAAAAGTCACAACAATCTCTGAATCCCAAGATCGCCCAATGATTAACATGGCTACTTTGTTTGGCAAGTTACGTGAACACGAATTGGAACTCGGTAGATTGAAGGATGAATAGGAGATTGAAGAGAAGAAGTCCATTGCTCTGAAAGCTTCAAGCAAGAATAACTTAGAAATAGACATGGACGAAAGAGAATTGATGACCTTGATAGTATGAAAATTTAGTTGACTTATTCAAAATGATAGTCAACTGTCTAACCATGCAAGTAAAGGTAAAAAGAATAGCTTTAGCAGAAACACTGTGCAGTGTTACGAGTGTGGAAAGGAAGGACACATCAAGCATGATTGTCCTGAATTACAGCCGAAGTAGAAAGGAAAGAAAGGACTCCCTAAAGGCCAAAATCTGAAAAGAAAAGGAGCATACATTGCTTGGGTGAATACAAATTCTGAAAGCTCAAGTGATGAATATGTTGATCAAGATGAGGAATCAAATTTGTGCCACATGGCTGGAACATCAAGTAATGACAGCGATAGTGATGAAGAATTTGAGAAGCTACCAATAGAAGAGAAGTATCAGCAACTAATTGAAACATTCAGAGAGCTGCATGCTGAAGCCATGCGACTGCAGTACAAGGTAAATCTACTAAACTCTGAAAGAAGAGATTATGAGTATAGAATTAATAACCTTGTTGCTGAGAATGAAAAATTAGAAAAAGAGTTAAATGAAGCTTTGTTATCTGCTAAGAATGTTAAGATTGAAACTGTTACAGTAGATAAAGTTTGTGAAAATTGTCCTGCTCATATTGAAAAGATAAGTTACTTGACTAGCACGCTAGCTAAGTTTACTCAAGGTAGAGACAATTTAAATGCTGTTTTAAAATCATCTGGCAAAGCTATATATAGGCAAGGAATTGGTTACAAAGCTCAATCTAGCAGAACCAATACTAAGAGATTTATTGATTTAAGCAAACCTGCTAAGAATGCATTTTTCTATTGTAATTATGTTGGTCATACTGTTAGAAATTGTTATTACGGAAATGTTGTTGTTCCTCAAAAATTTTATGTTTGGAAACCAAAGGAACAAGTAACAAGGACTGACAATCATGGACCCAAGGTTAAATGGGTACCAGCAACCAAATCTTAATCTGTTTTGCAGGATACAAAACTGATCCAGTGTGATCTTAAGGATGGATCAATCTGGATTAAAATCATTGTCTTCAGAATCTACAACTGGTAAATATGTATCAATCTACTGCATTATGCTTGAATTGATTGTTGGTTGTTCTGTGATCACATGAATGTATTGTCTGATTGATTGATTGATTGATTGATTGAGTGAGTGCAAAACTTTCTTTTCGTGTATCTCAGACGACTGCTTTATTAATATATTCTACTATGGTCTGCAAGTGTTTTAAATTTCTAATTTTTAGACTGTTAGAATTTATACTTGGGGTTCTAATGAAAGTCTTTGGCGCGTCTATCTCTATATATTTGGATGTGTTATACACAGTGGATACAACAAAACCCTTATTTTGACTCAAGAGTGCTCCCTATCTCTACTACATGGCATCCTCTTCCTCTAAACGTCAAAAGATAATTCTTTTCTCTAAGAAAGAAGCAAATTCCTCTGGCTGGATCAGTGATGATAATACTAGAGAAAGATTTCTCCTGTTGAGAACACTCAAGGAAGTGGTAAAACATAAAATGGTTGAATTGGCCCTGTTTGAACAAGAAGAATTTATGTTTCCTAAAGATCTCAGATTTCAAGGTCTCGACAAGTTCATTAAAATGGAAGGAAATTGCTATGATGAATTGGTGGAAGTTTTCTATCACAATGTTAAAGAATTTGATGGAAATATTCATTCACGAGTTAAAGGTGTAGACATTGTCATTGATAATGACATATGGTGGAAAATCGTTGGACTGAAAGATGTTGGAGTGATGTCTCATAAATTTGACTGTCCACTATACAAGAAGATTCGAAAAACTGAAATGTTCAAGAGTTTTATGAGATATCACGGGAGATACAAAAAGGAAAAAGGATTCCTGTTTAAATGGCTTGACAAAGAAGAAAAAGTTATTGCTTTCATTATTGGACATATCCTCTTGCCTGAAAGGTATAATATCATCAAGCTGACACCTAAGGATGTTTGTCGACTCTATGCCATTGTACAAAGGATACAAACAAATTGGGTAGTTGTCTTTAAAGAACATATCCTAAAAGTAGGAACAGGTGGTTGGCATAAGCTTCCATATGGTGTGTTCATAAGCAAAGTACTGGAAACATGTGGTGTCATTCTCACTGGTGAAAATAAACGAACGTGTGGCAAAGAAAATGTGATTAGAAAGGCCACCCTGACTTGCATTGGAATGAAGAGGACACCTCTTGGATGGGTATTTAGAGATGAATTAGACTCCTAAAAAACGGAGGAAACTACTAAAGAATATGATAGTGATCAAGAGCCAGCTCCATCTACCTCTAAATTCAAAAAACGTGCGGAAGAAAGATTTAAGAAGGCTTCCCAAAGAGTAAATATCTTAAGCAAGTCGCTGAAGACTCTAAATGAAAAGATGGATGATATTTTTAAGCCAGTAACTAGTAGTAGGCTCTTCTCGCCGAGGGATCGGGTTTAGGGTAGACTAAGAAAGTTTGCATGACAATTGGATAATAAAGCGAATTTAATAAGAAGAGTAGATATAAGAGAGTGGATAAGATGAAATTGTAAACCCCAACAACTCCATTCATCCATATCTTTTTCTTGCCAATTGAATCACTTGCATTTTCATGTTTACTTTTTGTTTTTGCATTCAAACCACCAATTAATTTTCTCTACAAGTCTTACGATATTGATTTACACGAAAGATAAGGCCTTTGAGTCCATTGGGAGAATGATATTGGGTTTACCAATTATATTACTTGATACGATCCGGTACACTTGCCAGGGTCTTAACATGTTTTTAGCGCCGTTGCCGGGGAACTCGTGGTTTAACTTTTCGAGTAGTGTAAATTGATTGAATTTGACTTGGTGTAATTATTGTAATTATTGTATATATTTTTGTTTCTTGTGCATGCAGGAAGCAATACACACTAGAAGTAAGAAAAGCCAACAACCTCTTCTTAAAGGTATATCAGATAGGAAAGGAAGAAGAGTTAGACGTCCATCACGTGAACTCTTTCCCTCTCCTGAAAGACTCCTACATTCTTCACCAGAGGCTTTTACACAGAACTTAGAGGAGATGGCGAATCAACCTCCTCCAAGATGCACACTTGCGGATCAGTCTAATGTTGTGGGCCCTTTCCACTTCAATAGCATAGCCATGCCTACAGACCATACAGTTAATATGGTGATTAATCCAGCACTAATCCATCTGGTACAAAGCAACCAATTTCACGGATTGTCAAATGAGAACCCATATGATCATTTGACAACATTTAGTGAAATTTGTAACACAGTGAACATGATTGGAGTATCAGACGAAAGAGCAAAGCTTAGCTTGATTCCATTCTCATTGGGAGGCAATGCTAAGACGTGGCTTAATTCCTTTCCTAAAGGAACATTCACTACGTGGGAGACTGTGGCAACCAAATTTGTCAACAAATATTTTCCACAGTCCAAAATTACTCAGGGAAGGTTAGAGATCTCATCATTCAAACAGGGCATGGAGGAAACTCTCGGGCAAGCATGGGATAGATTTAAAGGCCTATTGAGGAAGACATAAGTCCATGGGTTTGACAAGACTACCCTAGTTCTTGCTTACCTAGGTGGTTTGAACACGCAGTCTAAAATGATGCTGGATGCCTCAACTGGAGGTGATATCAAGAAAAAGACTGAGGACGAAGCCTATGACTTGACTGAGAGTACGGCTGCTAATGAGCAGGAAACTTTTAGTGAGAGGGGCGCACCTGTACAAAAGAGGGGAGTTTTGCATTTGCCAGCATATGATGTCATACTAGCTCAGAATCATCTTCTGACTCAAAAGATAGATAATTTGACGAAGGTTCTCTCACAACTTCCAAAGGATATTAGGAATGTCTCCCAAGCACAGCAACTTTGTGATTTTTGTGGTGGTAACCATATTAATGGTCAGTGTGCTATGCTAGAGGAAATGCAGTAGGAAGCCAATTACATGGGTAACCAATTCCAGTATAGGTAGGGTAATTTTAACCAAGGCAACTCTAGCCATGGTTGGAAGAACCACCCTAGTATTGGACAAACTCAGAATAACCCATCTGGGCAATCAGGAAGCTTCCGACAGCAACAACCATCACCTTTATGGTAGCAGGTAAACAGTTTGACAGAGACTGTCAAATGCTTGAATGATATATTTGATAAATTTTTGAAGGTCTATGAGTCTCAACAAGCTAGTGACCAAGCCAGCTTCAGATCTTTGGAGATGCAAATTGGTCAGCTATCCAAAAGGGTAGAAACCACTAAAAAGAATCAGTTTAGGGCTAACACTGATGTTAACCCTAAGGATGAGTGCAAAGCTGTTCTGACAAGAAGTAAAAGGAAGGCAGAGGTGGAAATAATTGATATTGAAAGCAGTGAGGAGGAAGATGAAGAAATGATTAGTAATGAAGAATTTAATGAGCAAGGAAGCAGTGGAGAAGAAGACGAGGAGAAAGAAGAAGAGGAGGAGAAAGAAGAAGAGAAAGAAAGTCACCAAGAATCATTTAGGGAGATCTTTAATCAGGTGAATGTTGTTCCTTCAATACTTCCACCAATTACTGATTACTCCAAGAGGATTAAGTATTATCGTGGAGAGGTAATTGATCTTGATGATGAAGAAGATCAGGAATTTTGTGTTAAGCCTAGAAAGAAGGACCATCCGAAAAAAATAAAGGATCTAGGGAGTTTAATTCTTCCATGTGTCATCAACGATGTGGATATAGGAAGAGCCATGATTGATTCAGGATCGAGTATTAATTTGATGCTCTTCAGTTATTTCAAGAAGATTGGAGGGCTAGTATTAAAACCAGCTCAAACTACCCTGACAGTTGTAGATGAATCTATTAAGAAGCCAGTTGGTAAGGTGGAAGATGCAATTGTTCAAATTGAGCAACTGGAGTTCTTGATTGACTTTGTAGTTGTTGATATGGCGAATGAGGGAAGAATTCCATTAATATTGGGAAAAACATTTATGAGGACTTCTAAAATGTTGATGCGTTTCAATGACGGGAAGATGATGTTAAGAGATCAAGAACATGTGTTGATTTATGATGGCGCTAAAGAAAGTACAATCAAAATAAAAAAAAGAGTCAGATATAAAAAGTAAAGAAGAGAAGTTGCACTTGAAGAAAACACAACAGGTACTGATACTGATAGCTGTAATGTTTTGCAGGTACTTGTAAGTGAAGAAGGGAAAATTATCCATCCTGAACCAATAGAAGACCCATTCTGACTAGGCATCAAGGTGAAATATAAGAAGAAGGAGTGGGTAATAAAAGAGCTGAAGGAGAAAGGAGTGGTGGAGATTGAAGCACCATATTCTAGACGCCCAAAGCAAGTGGATGGAAGAAAGATGAGGATTCGGTGTACTAAAGACACCAACACGAAGGACAACACGTGATTTTGCTGTAGAAATTTATTTTGTTGTAAAACATTATTTTTTTTAATTGGTTTAGTATTTTGGACATGTAATTCTTTGGATATTTAAACAATTTTTGAGTAGCATCTACTAAGGGATGCTAATTTTTATGTATCCACTGAAGGATACCAGGAAGGTACACCTACTGATGGGTGTTGGTAAGGATTGCACTTATTGATGAGTGTTGGACAGGTTTGGGTCGGGCTCGTGACGTTAAACAAGCGCTACCTAGAAGGCAACCCAGTTGATTATTTGTTTGTTTTTAAACTCTGTCTTAAGTGCATTATATGTTTGCATGTGCATTTGAGAGGGGAAAGGCATGAAATTGAAAAATTGAAGGTTAAAATCAGGTGCTACAGGGTGGAATCATGCAAAAGCAAGCAAAGAAGAGAGGGAGAAAAATTACCGCCCACCGCTGAGCGGTGCATTTTACCGTTGAGCGGTGGCAGCGAATACCTAGCTCGGGCTTTTAAAAGCTTAGCGTTTTTAGGTTTTCTGCACTTTGAAACCTCTTTTTTGTAGTTCGCCCAAGCGGTCTCCTTAAGCCCTAACACCCAATTTACATCAACAAAGGTTTTCCAAAGAGATTTCCTCACTTTTTCTTATCACCCATTCACAAAAATCTCATTTTATACCATTCTCTTGTCAAAGTTTGGGGATTTTGTTGAGGGATTATGCATTCAAGAGGCATTCATCATCAATTAGGAGGAAGTTTAGCAGGCATCTAGTCTCTCCACTCAAGTAAGTTATGCAATTTCATTCTTAGGGTTTCTAAATTTGAAATTTGATGAAGAATATGCTTAGGAACATGATAAATTAGGGCTTTTGATTTCTATGCATGATTTGATGAAATAGGAACTGTTTGAATCGATTGAATTTCATGAATTTGGTATGGATTGATGAAATTAATGTTAGAGTGGAGAATATGGCGATTTAGAAAAGGTTTTTGACAAACCCTAGTCGCCACCGCCGAGCAGTCTGCTTGGACGCTGAGCGGTCTGCTACAGATTTTGTTGGATGCTTGATTTTTTATGCAGGGACATTAAGGGGCCATGTTTTTCCCTTAGTGTTCGACTGTAATTGGTTTGGAATCTGATTGATGATGTATTAACCTCTAATGATGAATTCATGTGGTCCTTTGAATTTTATTTTATGCAGGAATGTCATCATGATCAAGAAGGGTGAAAACTCCTGGCAACAAGAGGAAGGAACCTGAGAGGCAAAGAAGATTCTATTCGCCTAGGTTCCTCTCTAGGAAACATGAGGAACACTATGTGACTGTGCAGGAGAGGAGATTGTTGATGGAGAGAAGGGCCATTTTTATCCCAGACTTGGCTCCTGAATTTGGAGTAGAGATCATGAGGAGAGACTGGGAAAGGCTGGCCACATATCCTGCACCAGCCAACATTGAATTGGTGAAAGAGTTCTACATGAACACCTTGACTAGAGGAGGAGTATCGGCTAGAAGATACATGAGCTATGTGAGGGTGCAGACCATTCGGTATGATCCTAACACTATTAATAGCTTTTTGGGCACTGAATGGCCAGGTGAATAGTGCCAGTATGCAGCACTTGTTAGGGGGTTCAGAGACATAGCAGACATTGAGAGGGTTATGTGCCTTCCTGGAAGGCATTTTCAGAACAACCCTAATGGAGTGCCCGTCAACATAAAGAGGGCAGATTTGACGCCTTTGGCGATATACTGGATGGCATTCACCCATGCCAATATTCAGCCGTGATCCCATGTTTCCGACATCACTATGCATCGGATCATCTTCATCTACTGCATGATGAGGCAGTTAGATGTGAATGTCGGGAAGGTCATTGCCGACGAGATTCAGAGCTGCGCTACTACTGTGAGTAGCAGGACACCGCTGGGACATTCGTTCCTGATTACCTTGTTGTGTCAGTAGGCTGGGGTGGATACTGCAGTTCCACCATATGAGAGGCCTAGGAAGGCCATAGAAGCTGCCTATTATCAACAATACTATGAAGAAGAGGAGGCAGCCGGAGCACCTAGGAGATGTCCTAGGAGAGCAGCAGCATAACAGGAGCATGTACCTGCAAATGCACAAGCACAGCACGCCGAGCCATTCCAGATGAGGGACATGTATATGTCCATGATGGAGGCTAGGATGGAGGATGACGATGAAGATAACCTTGAAGATGCTGATGATAGAGACCAAGAGGACTCAGATGAGGACATGGATTGAGAGGGCATCTACTGATGGATGCCCATGCTTTAAACAGGGTTTTATCTTGCACTTTAGTATTTTGTTTTTTTTTAGAATAGGTTGAATTTTGATTGTCAGTGTCTATGCTTGGCTTGAACACTATTTCTAAAAATGTTTGACTGAATGAAATGCATGATGAATCTATTTGATGATGATTGATGGATGATGGTTGAGTTGTGTTTCATGTTGATATCCAGGGGAAAAGTTAACTAGCTATGTGGACAGATGTGTGATGATTTATGATTGTGGTTATGATGCTAAGCAGGGTGTATGAATGAATGATATGTGAGAAAGCTTGTTGTGTGAGGTATTGAGCTCCAGAGTATTCATTGCTATATGTACTATTCACAGGAAAGCATGAATGATATTGCCTGAGTCTTGATAATTGATTGAATTGAATGTTTATGTCATTTGATCAAGGCCATTTTTGGAAGCCCTTACTTAGCCAAATTTTCACCCAAAGTGATTAAAATGTTATACCCTTTTTGAACCTTGGCCTTAAACAGGATGAAAACCCTTGATTTGAAATTATTTACCTTGAGTTGGGTTGAGAATAATTATATGTATTAACAAGGTTCAAGTTTGGGGTTGTTGGGAAAATTTGAATGGCAAAAAGTAAGGCATTGAGCTCAAGTGTTGAAAAATAAAAATGCATGAGAAAAGAAAAAGAAGAAAAGAAAAAGCATGAAAGATGAGCTCAATGTAAAAATAAAAGGAAAGGGAAGAAGTTGGGAATGAGTGAGATTGGTTAAAGAAAGAGAGTTTGTGCTTGAACTTTAAATGTTAAAATAGCTCTCTTGACTCAAGGATTTTGTGATCCAGAAAAACCAATTTTTCTTGTTAGCCTAGCCTCATTATAAGCCTTGGAAAAGTCCTTGTGATGGCATTAGCATGTGAGAATGTTGACTGTATTAGATGAAGGGAAATTTTGTTTCATGTGACATGTGAATAGTAGAGAGTGGAGTGACCTCTTAAACACTTGAGTGATTGAGTGAAACACTTGCTTGGTGAGAATTGTTGAATTCCATGATTACATCTATGTATAGTTGATTGATCATTCATAAATAAAACATTTGTTGGGAAATATGTGATCATGTGAACTGAATTGATTGAAAGCATGCATACATCTTAATTAGATTCCACTGAAAATCTGAAATTGAGTAGTTCTTGTCATAAGAAAAACGAATTTTGGGATTCTTGAACTATTTGATGAAAAAGTGAAAAACCAAGTTTTGTTTTGTTTGCTTGAGGACACGCAAAGTTCTAAGTTTGGGGTTGTGATAACGATCTAAAAACCGTTATTTTCCTGCTTAAATTGATATCAAAGTACACCCTTTATGGCTTAGAATGAGCTTAGAATCAAGTAAAACACTTAGTTTAGTCACATGAGAGTCAAAAGTTGTTTTTAGAAATATTATGCTTGTTTTGCAGGGTTTTGATGAGAATTGAAGATGGAAGTAAAAGAGGGAGGACTTAGAATCAAGAAAGAAGGAGAAAAAGGAAGAAAAGAAGAGACAAAGTCACCATTCAGCGCTATTTTCCAGCGCTGAGCGCCATACTCGAGGAAGCAGTCATTGCCTCTCGCTCAAGCGGTGCCGCTGAGCGTCTAGACGATTTCGAGGCAATGACTGCTCCCTCGAGTATGGCACCCAGGAGATGAAGCTGAGCATCCAGGGCAAACCGCTCAGCGGTCAGTTTCACCGCTGAGCGGTGGCGTGGCTTGAGCGAAACCGCTGAGCGGTAAAATACGACGCTGAGCGGTGGTCTACTGGGCTTAGGCCTAAATTCTGTTACTTTTCTATGCTATATATAGCCTCAGTGCGATTTGAGATTGATTCTTTTGGCAAAAGAAGACGTCCAAAGCTGTTCTACACTCCTTGGAGAAGATTTCTTGGATGCTTAGGCTCCATTTTATCCAATCTAGTGTTTGTTTTTCCATTCTTTCATTGTATTTCATCTAGTTTCATCATGTCAATGGTGAACTAAACCTTTTGTTGTTGGGGAACAATGTATTCTTTTGAAACTCTCTTATATTGAAATTCTTGTTTATTCATATGCTTGCATATGCTGTTATTATCAATTGTTGGGTTCTTTATCTATGTTATATGCTATTATCATTTAACTCGTTTGATAAATAGATGTTTGCCTTTGTCGATACGGGGACGTACGGGGAAGTCATGAACTGATAGGGAATTCCTTGATTAAGAAATACCACCTAGGGATAGGGGTTAGGACGATCAATTGTATTTTTCTTAAGTGGTACTTGCATTGCTAGTTACTAGGGGAGACTAGAGATAGGAAGCCAGTAACTACTAGTAGGATCTTCTCACCGAGGGATCAGGTTTAGGGTAGACTAAGAAAGTTTGCATAACAATTGGATAATAAAGCGAATTTAATAAGAAGAGTAGATATAAGAGAGTGGATGATGGGTTGTCGCAACCCACACAAATTTAATGTGCAATTAGAAATGCAGTATAGCTAGGAAGTGACTCCTAGGTCGTCTCTCAAGGACCAATTTTGCGGTTCAAGAATTAGGTCTCACACGAAGTGGGGGGGTTTTGTGAAAGGTTTGTGTATGCAGATGAATTAAATTAAAACACAGATGCAAACAGAAATGTAAACAGAAATGTAAAAACAGAAGCAAATACAGAATAAGAACGGTGGGTCATTAACTCAATTACTATGCTTCCAATCACAGATTAACGACAAGTACACAGTACTCTAATCTAAATCCCACACGAATCAACCAACTAAGCGAAGGCTAATTCGGTCTTCAAAATTGCAAACTAAGCGAATGCAATGCACAAATTTCATCAGTCATGCACCATACAATCTAATCAACTAAGCGAAGATTAAACACCGATTAGGCAACTAAGCATATACCCAATCACAAGCACACAACAGATTAAATATTGAGCTAAATCAGAGCAGTAGTATGACAATTAAAATGCAAGAGTCTCATGAATAAACTACTCTTGCCTCTAATCCAACACAGCTAACCGACTAAGCGAAGGTCAATCATGCTTTCATAATCACGAACTAAGCGAACGCAATACACCTATTCCGTCTGATGTGTTCTATACAGATCGATCA
Organism: Vigna reflexopilosa; assembly: GCA_027742785.1. Lineage (NCBI taxonomy): Eukaryota > Viridiplantae > Streptophyta > Magnoliopsida > Fabales > Fabaceae > Vigna > Vigna reflexopilosa. The sequence continues at coordinate 3,376,633 of CM050926.1, read as the reverse complement.
ACTAAGCGAAGATACAATCAACAATTGGGCAACTAAGTGTATACCCAATCGCAAGAACACAATCAGATTCATAGAGTGTTAGGCAGAGCAGAATAATCACAAGAACAGTCCAATGATTCTCAAGGAAACACTGTAATTTTGTTAACGACCAACTCACTAATTTAAGCTATCATGACAATTAGAGTAACACGATTAAAAGCCTTAGACAACATTCAAACATCAAACACTGTTACAAACTGCTTAACAAACAGAGTTAAAAATAATTAAACTCAACCTATTAACTAAATTAATTAAAAACCAAAGAAACCAACAAGCTTAATTTAATCCTAGCAAATTACTTGACACAATAGCAATTAACAAATGAATTTAAAAGTCCAATTGGCCAAAGAAAAACCTCATGGCCGTGCACTACTCTCCACCAAGACCAAATCAATTTTTAATCTTCAATGAACCACCAAATTTGTTGTCTTCTTGTCCCCATGTGTACCATGTCTCAAAAGAATTTAAAATATGTTTTAAACAACCAATTGAAAACCGTTCCATCACTTCTCCATGTAACAATTTCGGAATCCACACTCCAAGACCACAAAAACCGAACCCACCAAGTGAATTCTACAAAAAGTGCTTCAAAGACCAATGTGCAAATGGAAGATACCATGGGTGCTCCTACCAATGTGCCAAGTAAGCTAAACCAAATGAAAAAAAACTCCAAAACCAAAGCTCAAAGTGGAAAAATTCTCTTAGTCAAAAATGCATCATATGTGTTTGTCCAAAAATGGCAAAAACTTAAATGCACCTTCTCTCCTCCTTCCTATCTCCATTTTCTGTTTTCTTTCTCTACCAACACACCATTCATGTTTTCTTCATCCCTACTACCGTAAACACACCACAAAACGCAAGGTATCAAATTCAAAACAAGTCATGAACAATAAATCCAAACATATGCTACTTCAACCCAACCAAATCTTCCATTTCTTCAAGTTTCTTTGCAAAAACGAAAATGAATCCCTAGCCTTCAAGTCCAGCACCATCCAGCCACAATAAAAAGCACAAAGTTCTGGTTGTAAACTTGCTTCAAACATCAAAACCGAAAACTAAGAAGAAAGAGTCCAAATCACAACACCCACACATCAACTTAAGCTCTTTTCAACCCAAAACTCACATAGAACTCCATTTTTATCATCCAACCAAATAAAATGCAAAGAAAACCGTGAGCAACTGCAGCAATGGAAGAGGAAAACGAAATATAAAGTTACTCAAACCCAACAACCACCATAGAAATGCAAAGACAAGCTCCCAAGCTCAAGCTTCAAACATTAAGAACAAGCAAATGGAAGTAGAAATGAATGGTTTTTCACCACCAATGAGCTAAGACAACCAAGAGTAAGTTAAGAGAAGAAGAAAATATGTATCTTATTCATTGAAATGGCCAAAATCCAAAGCACCAAGCAAGCTCCCATGAGAGTATGTTCATACATGAAAACCCTAGGAGAGAAAAGTTGAAAACCGTGAGAATGAAGTGCTCCCCCTTTTGTGGCTCGGTATTCTCCCCTCATAAGACCGAGAATCCTCCCCAAGGTGGGGTCCACAACTAATTTAAAACCCTAACCTAAAAGACACATGTCCTACACATGGGTTTTTTTACAAAATTGCCCTTAAAAGGGTCCAAAACACCTAATTCTAATTAAGGACTTCTAGAAAACGAAATTACAACTTTAATTAGAATCTAAATGACTAAATGTTGAGCCTTTGAATGTGTCACGCCATATCCTAATGCTCCAGATGATGTTTCCACAACTTCCCTGCAACCAGAAATGCGCTTAATCAGCTCAGAAAATCCAAATTAGCACAATTACGAATTTCCGACCAAATTAAGCGGAATTCGGAAAACGGGGAAATAACAGAAAATTAAACACAATTCCCTGGTTTATTTAAATGCAATAAACTAAATACAGCTCAAGAAATAACGACTCATCAGTGGATAAGATGAAATTGTAAACCCCAACAACTCCATTCATCCATATTTTTTTCTTGCCAATTGAATCACTTGCATTTGCATGTTTAGTTTTTATTTTTGCATTCAAACCACCAATTAATTTTCTCTACAAGTCTTACGATATTGATTTACACGAAAGATAAGGCCTTTAAGTCCTTTGGGAGAACGATATTGGGTTTACCAATTATATTACTTGATACGATATGGTACACTATCCAGGGTCTTAACAGCTGCATGTCTATGATTCTTCTAAGAATTAAAAAGAAAAGGTGAAATTTTATCATGACAGGAAGCTGGTAAAAAGGGGCTTTAATCCAGGACAACGGGTGCTGCTGTTCAATTCATGACTAAAACTTTTCCCTGGAAAGTTGAAGTCCAAGTGGTTTGGTCCATTTATGATCAAGAATGTCCTTCCACATGGAGCAGTAGAGTTGACAGATCCAGCCTCTGAAGACCCACAAAAAAGTTGGGTAGTCAATGGACAACGTCTCAAACATTATTTTGGGGGTGAGGTGGAACGCCTTTCCACAGTCATGGAGTTGGTTGATCCAGATTGAGTTTAATGGTGTCAAGCTAGTGACGTTAAAGAAGCGCTTCCTGGGAGGCAACCTAACTTTCTAAACTTTTCCTTTCGATCATTTGTTTTGCTATTGTACTCTGCTTGAATGAATTACACTGCTTTGATTCAATTGTGTTGTGCTTTGTGATGAGTATTGCTTGATGATATTCTAGTGTATTGATTGATGTTGAGATGATGCATAATGTGTTGATACACAGGTGATGGCTCACAGTGAATGAAACAGGTGCTTGAGGTAAAATTTGATTGAGATACTGAGCATGGTGTTTTTCTGAATTTTGGGACTTCAGAGTTTACCTATGTGATTTTTGGACTTCAGAGTTTCTTGTGAATAATTTCTATTACCTTGGAAGCATGAATGATTTTGCCCAAATTTTTTGTGATTAAAATACTTGCTTGTAGGTTTCATATGATCAAGGTCATCTTTTGTTATCCCTTATACTTTTAGTCTTCACATAAATTTTTGCCCACTTAAAAGAGAACAGTTTGTTCTAACCTTTGAACCTTGAACCTTTTGCATGTTTTGAAAACCCTTTTTGAAAATCTTTACCTTGAGTTGAGTTGAGAACATTTGATGAGGTATGGATAAATGTTCAAGTTTGGAGTACTGGGAAAATTGAAAAGAAAAGGGCATTGAGTTAATCAGTGAGTAGTTGAAAAGAAAAAGCAAAAGAAAAAAGAAAAGAAAAGAAAAGAAAAGAAAAGCTCAATGCAAGGAAAGGATGGGAAAAATTTAGAGAGTTTGTTCTTGAATGATGAAATCATAAATGTCTCTCTTAACTCAAGGATTTTGCTGACCAGAAAAACCAATTTTCTTCTTAGCTTAGCCAAGTTACAAGCCATGAAAAGCCCTTGTGATGAAAATTTGCTTGTGAGTATGTTTGATTGTGGTTAAATGAAAGGCAAAGTTAATTTGTGACATTGTGATACCAGAGTGAAAAAGACACCAACACCTCACTATACACCTTTGAGTTGAGTGATACGCTTTTGAGTACTTAAGTGATACACTTTTGAGTGCTTGAGTGAAACACTTTCCTTGGTGAGGAGTAGTTCTTTGATTTTCTGATTACATCTTTGCTTGGTTGATTGATCATTCTTAAGGATAACATCTGTTGAAAGTATATGAGCATCACATTGATTTTGATTGAATTAAGGCATCTGCACACCTTGATTGACATCTTTATGCTGAATTGATAAAAGTGATTTCTTGTCCTAGAAGGAAAAGTTTTGAAAAGTATTGAATCATTGTAGTAATTGTTCTGAAAAGCTGAGTTACAATCTACTTTTCTTGAGGACAAGCAAATTTCTAAGTTTGGGATTGTGATAACAGTTGAAAATACCATTATCTGTGATGTGATTTTGATACTAAATGCACCTTTTTCTACTTAGAAACTTGCTTGAAATCATGATTTTCTATTAAAGAGTTGAGGTATAATTTGATGATTTTATGAATAATTTCCCTTGCTTTGGTAGGAAATGAGATAATACAGAAAGAAGAGATGAAGAGTCAAGGAGACGAAACTCAGAAAGGCTTGGAAAAGCACCAGGAAGGAGGAATGCTCGAAGCTTGGGCGCCCTTTTAGGGGGCTTAAGCGCAAAAGAGTGTCGCTCACTGCCCGGTGATGGGTGTCGCACCCCATGCAAATTTAATGTGTATTAAAGAATGCAGTATAGACTAGGAAGTGACTCCTAGGTCGTCTCTCAAGGACCAAATGTGGTTCGAGAATTAGGTCAGACACGAAGTGGGGGGTTTGTTGAAAAAGTTGTGAATGCGGATAAACAAAATCAAAACACGGATGCAAACAAAAATGTAAACACAGATGTAAACAGACACAGAAACAGAAATGTAAAAACGGAATCAAATACAGAATGAAAACGGTTGGTCATTAACTTAATTACAATGCTTCCTATCACAGATCAACAAAATAAAGCAGCGACTCAAACCTCTAATCCAACACAGTTAACCAACTAAGCGAAGGCTAAACATATTTTCATAAAAGCGAACTAAGCGAACGCAATGTTAACATCAAATCCAATTTACACCATGCAGTTTCATCAACCAAGCGAAGACTCAACACCAACTGGGCAACTAAGTGTATACCCAATTGCAAGTGCAAATACAGATTTCATATTAACCAAGTCAGAGTGGCAAACACAATTACAGTCTAGAAATCTCAAGGAAACTTTATAATATCGCTACTGACCAACTTGACTAACCTAAACTAACATAGCAATTAAATTAACACAATCGGACAGAATAGACAACATTAAAGCAAGAGAAAACATTAAACTGAACACTACAGCAGATAAATCTCCAAACATAATTAAAACTATTAAAATGCAATAATAAATTAAGCAAATGAAAAACAACTCGAAATGCAATTTAAAATATTTTAAAGCAAAGAAAAATAAGAAGACATAAATTTATCTAACACCTCATGTGACCACTTGTGTATCTACCAAAAGAAGTTGAATTTTCAAATGGCCTAAACACCCTCTTGGTCGTGACTCTCATTTCATTCATTCTCCAAGAAATGTGCTTTTCCAATTAAATAAAAATCCCACACATGAAAGCTGATTTTAAATCCAATGAAATGAAGACAAAGATACAAGTTAGGTCGTGACACCTCTTTAATTGAATTCAGCGTGTGTGCTCTACAAGTTGACGTGACCACTCCTCAATCTTCAAATGAAATTAAATCTTCAAAGCATTAAATCACGGTAACTTGCTTCAATAAAAAAAAACATAAAAGCCAACTCTCATCATTCCAGCACTTGCACAAAATTAAAGAAATGGAAAAGTGCTTCTTTCATTCAACATAAAAAAATTTGCAACCAGCGTAAGCCTTCCTCTCCAAAAACATTTTAGCCAAACATTGAATAAGTGGCAGTTGGCCTCCGTGAAAGCAGCTGTGTGCATCAATCAATCAACATTCTTCTCACTTGAATCAACGTGCAAAGAAAAGAAAATGAAAATGCTTCATTCATTCAATCCATGAAAAACCACCGTACACCATTCACCTACTCCCATGTAATCTACTCTTCATTCTAAAAGAAATAAAGGAAATGAATTGATAACCTAGTGATGCCAAACGTCCCATCATCTAGACTCCCACCTAATCTACTTTTCATTTTATAAAAACAAAAGAAAAGGCTACCAGCCATAGTGTGCGCAGGTGCACTCCCCTGTTAAACCCCTGGCAAGTGTACCAGATCGTATCAAGTAATAAAAATTGGTAATCCCAATATCGTTCTTCCTAGAGGACTCTTAAGGCCTCATCTTTCGTGTAAACAAATTGTTTAAGACTTGAGTAAAAGAAAATATTTTGAATGGTTTGAATGCAAAACAGAAATAAACATGCAAATGCAAGAATTCAATTGACTAAGAGAAACTATGAATGAATGAGGTAGTTGGGGTTTACAATTTCATCTTATCCACCCTCATATATCTACTCTTCTTATTTACTTTGCTTATTTATCATATTGCAATGCAAACTTTCTTGGTCTACCCTTAACCCAATCCCTTGGTGAAAAGAGCCTATTACTAATTACCGGCTTGCTATCCCTAGCCTCCCCTAGTAACTAATAATGCATGATAAGCGGAAGCAAAATACAATTGATCGTCCTACCCCTATCCCTAGGCGGTATTAACATAATCAAGGAATTCTCCCCATTTCATGACATTAATGTACGTCCCCGTATCAATAAAGACAAACAACATCTACCGAATGAGTTAAACGGTACAAGCATTAAATACAGGTAAAGAATCCAACAATTGATAAATCAAGCATATGCAAGCATATAAAGTAAACAAGAATTTCAATAAATGAGAGTTTCAAAAGATTACATTGTTCCCCAACAACAAAGGGTTTAGTTCACCATAATCATGGTGAAACTAGATGAAATATAATGGAAGAATGGAAAAGCAAACCCTAGAATTGATAAAGTGGAGCCTAAGCATCCAAGAAATCTCCTCCAAAGGTGTAAAGCTGTTGTGGACGTTGTTCTCTGCCAACAGAATTCCATTTGGATAACAGAAAGATCTCAGAATCCAAAATATAAAAATAGACAACCACCCAGGCGCCTAAAATGACCGCTGAGCGGTTTGCCTCTTGTCGCTCTGGACGCTCAGCGTCACCACCTGGGCGCCAGACAACAACTTTTCCTTGCACTAGGACGCTCAATGGTGGAATTTACCGCTGAGCGGTTCACAGACTCTTCTTTTCTTCCTTTTTCTCCTTCATTTTTGAGTCTATGACCTTCCTACTTCATTGCCATCTTCAATTTTCATCAAAAACCTTGCAAAACAATGCAAAACAAGCATAATATCTCTAAAAAAAACTTTTGACTCTCATGTGACACAAGTTAAGAGTTTTAGTTGATTCTAAGCTCATTTTAAGCTACAAAGGGTGTGATTTAATATCAAATTTATGCATAAAAATAACGGTTTTGAGACCATTATCACAACCCGAAACTTAAAACTTTGCTTGTCCTCAAGCAAAACAAAACAAAACTTGGCCTTCCAATTTTTCATCAAATAGTTCTACACTTTTCAAAACCCTTTTCTTCATGACAAGTTATTTTCCAATTCAGATTTTTAGTGGAATTCTACCAAAATGCAAGCATGCTTTCAATCTAATCTAATTCACCTACTTCAATATTTCCCAACAGATGTTTTATTCATGAATGATCAATCCACTAAGCATAGACGTAAACATGGATTTCAACAATTCTTACCAATCAAGTTTTTCACTCAATCACTCAAGTGTTTGAGGAATCACTCCACTCTTTACTATTCACATGCCACATAAAACAATATCGCCATGTATCTAAAACAATAAAAACCCTTACATGCAAATACTATCACAAGGACTTTTCCAAGGCTTTTAATGAGACTGGGCTATCAAGAAAATTTGGTTTATCTAGATTGCAAAATCCTTGAGTTAAGAGAGTTATTTCATCATTGAAAAGGTTCAAGTTTAAACTCTCTCTATCACCAAACTCCTTTATTCCCAACTTCTTCCCTTTTATCGATTTTGCATTGAGTTCCTTTTTCATGCTTTTACTTTTTTCTTTTTCTTCTTTACTCATGCATTTTTCTTTTCAATACTTGAACTCAATGCTTTTCTTTTGCCTTTCAACTTTCCCCATACAACCCCAAACTTGAACCTTTTCATCACATAAGATTATTCTCAACCCTACTCAAGATAAATAATTTCAAATCAAGGATCCTGTTTAAGGCCAAGGTTCAAAAAGGGTATAACATTTTAAAGTTTTTTTTTGGGTGAAAATTTGGCTAGATAAGGGCTTTCAAACATGGCCTTGATCATATAACATAAGCATGCAAATCAATCAATTTTCAAGACTAAGGCAATATCATTCATGATTCCCTGTGAACAGTGCATATATCAGTGAAAATTCTGGAGCTTAAGACCTCACACAACATGTTTTCTCACATATCATTCATTTATCTTTCTTAGCATCACAATCACAATCATAAACCACAATACATCTGTTCATATAGTTAGTGAACCATTCAACTGGATATCATCACACATACATTCTCAGTCAACCACATTCAATCCTTATCAAATACTTGTCATGCATTTTAATACTACCATCAGAACCATTGTACAAGCCAAGCATAGACACCTACACTACTCAACAAAATTCAACCTACTCTAAAGATTCAAAGTGCAAAAGTAAAAGAAACCTGGGTTGCCTCCCAATAGCGCTTGTTTAATGTCACGAGCCTGACCCAAACCTGTTTAGCACTTATCAGTAAGTGCAAATCCTTCCAACACCCATCAGTAGGTGTACCTTCCTGTATCCTTCAGTAGATACATAAAATTTATCATCCCTCAGTAGATGCTACCCAAAAATTGTTCGAAAATACCAATATTTACAAGTCCAAGTAAAAGAAAATTAATGTACAACAATCACTGGGGTGCCTCCTAGTAAGCGCTCTTTTAACGTCATTAGCTTGACCCGGTAGAGTTCAAACACCCATCAGTAGGTGTTGATACTCCCTTTTGCTTGATATTCTTTTCTTCTTCTTCTTCCTGCTGAATTTCTTCAAAAAGATGATAACACCAAGCACCTGTTTCCATGTCTCCATCATAGGAACTTTAATCTCCAATTTCTTGAAGATCTCCATAAAGCACTTGAAGTTCATTTTCTTCCTATGATACTTCTTTGGATGAGGAAGAGGTTTTTCATATGATCTTTTCTTCTTTCCTCTCTTCTCTTTTTCTCACTCTTCTCCTCCTCTAACTTTCTCTTTTTTTCTCTTTTTATTTTCTTCTTTATTTTTCCACATTTTCTATTTTTCTTTTTTCTTTCAACCACTTGAATGGTAAAGCTCCCTGGATCTTGTAATTTAGGAGGTAATGTTCTCTGTATGACTGCACTACAATTTCCTTGCACCTCAATAGTTTCCTTCTCAATATACTTCCTTTTCTTCATGAGAAGTTCTTTCAAAAATTTTGCATATGAGGGCATTTGCTGAAGTGCTTCAGAAAATGGTATGGTTATTTCCAACTTCTTAAAAATTTCCATACATCGCTCCAACTGCTTTTCTTTTTCCCTCCTAGAATATGTCTTTGGATAGGGCAAGGGTTTTTCATACTCCCTCTCTTTCAATTTTACAACCTCTTCTTCTATCTTTTCTTCATCTATCTTCTCCTCAGCAACAACCTTTTCTGTTTCTATCTCTTCTATCTTTTTCACCCTTCTCTCTATCTTGTCCTCATCAACAACCTCATCAATTTGTGTCTCCAAATTCCTGAAGGTAACTTCATAGCTCTTAGAATCGTACTTCTCCAAAAATTTGTCGAACTTTTCATTAAGGCTTTTGACTTGTTCTGTCACATCAGCTATCTGATGACATAGTTGTTGATCACACTCCCACGTTTCTATTGGTAAAGAGATTTGTTGCTGCCACTGATATTGTTGCATCTCTTCCATGCTTCTATGAGAAGAAAATCTTGTATACATGCCCTGTGGAAAAAATTCGTCATTCTTTACACTTTCCTCTATGCTTTTGACATGGTATACTTCCAAATTCATGATCCTCTGAAGAAGGTCATCAGAATTTGTATTTTTCTTAAGTGGAGTAATTTGTTGCTCATCAGCTTGCCCAGATTTGCTTTGATCCATGTATGAGTAAGGTTCCCACCAGTGGTTGAAATCATTTTGGTAGAATTGAGTGCCCATATAGTCAAATTCTTGTCCAAACTGCATCCTGCAAACATTAGGCACAAAACCCTAGAAAACATTTATTAGATCAAAAATAAAAATAAACATAAAAATCAAGTCAAATTTAATCAGTTTACACTACTAGAAAAAGTTAAACCAAGAGTCCACGGCAACGGCGCCAAAAACTTGTTAAACCACTGGCAAGTGTACCAAGTCGTATCAAGTAATAAAAATCGGTAATCCCAATATCGTTCTTCCTAGAGGACTCTTAAGGCCTCATCTTTCGCGTAAACAAATTGTTTAAGACTTGAGTAAAAGAAAATAATTTGAATGGTTTGAATGCAAAACAGAAATAAACATGCAAATGCAAGAATTCAATTGACTAAGAGAAACTATGAATGAATGAGGTTGTTGGGGTTTACAATTTCATCTTATCCACCCTTATATATTTACTCTTCTTATTTACTTTGCTTATTTATCATATTGCCATGCAAAATTTCTTGGTCTACCCTTACCACAATCCCTTGGTAAAGAGAGCCTATTACTAATTACCGGCTTGTTATCCCTAGCTTCCCCTAGTAACTAATAATGCATGATAAGCGGAAGCAAAATACAATTGATCGTCCTACCCCTATCCCTAGGCGGTATTAACATAATCAAGGAATTCTCCCCAGTTCATGACATTATTGTACGTCCCCGTATCAATAAAGACAAACAACATCTACCGAATGAGTTAAACGGTATAAGCGTTAAATACAGGTAAAGAACCCAACAACTGATAAATAGAGCATATAAAGTAAACAAGAATTTTAATATATGAGAGTTTCAAAATGTTACATTGTTCCCCAACAACAAAGGGTTTAGTTCACCATAATCATGGTGAAACTAGATGAAATATAATGGAAGAATGGAAAAGCAAACCCTAGAATTGATAAAGTGGAGCCTAAGCATCCAAGAAATCTCCTCCAAAGGTGTAAAGCTGTTGTGGATGTTGTTCTCTGCCAAAAGAATTCCATTTGGATTCGCACTAGGGCTATATATAAGCCAAAAAGATAACAGAAAGATCTCAGAATCCAAAATATATAAACAGACAACTGCCCAAGCGCCTAAAATGACCGCTGAGCGGTTTGCCTCTTGTCGCTCTGGACGCTCAGCATCACCGCCTGGGCGCCAGATAACAACTTTTCGTTGCACTAGGACGCTCAGCGGTGGAATTTACCACTGAGCGGTTCACAGACTCTTCTTTTCTTCCTTTTTCTCCTTCATTTTTGAGTCTATGACTGATGGGTCGATATTTTATTGATTTCACTTAGTTTATTGTGCTAGAATTAATCAGGGAATTGTGCTTAATTGTCCGATATTTTTCCGTTTTTACTAATTGTGCTTAATTTGACCGGAAATTCTAATTTTAATTAATTTGAATTTTCTGAGCTTGAATGCAGTGATGCCACCACCCACTTGCAATTTATTTGTCGTGCATACTGATTTTATTACGGCATAAATATTGAGCATGGGTTGAATTATTTTGGGATGAAAAGAAATGGCAATTGGGCCCATAGGCTTGGTGATGTAGACATCAATTGTAGAAGTGCAAATGGGGTGCCACGACCCACACTTGAAAAGATGTTGTAGAGGTGAAATGGTGTCTGCCAACCACATGCATATAGTTTAATCAAAAAAAGAGGTGCAACCCACCTTTGAAGGAAATCACCCGTTCAGCTTGCACATCCAACACGTCATGGCCCACGCAGCAGCAAGAGAAGAAAGCACAACACGTTGAGCAGCCAGCAGCACTCACGGGCTTCAACAATGCAGCACACTCACATTCAGCTGCTGAACAATTTTGGGCTTGAAAAGGGCTCTCGGATCCCATTAGGAGACAACACGTTGCATCACACATGATATTATACATTCTTGAATAGCATGGTTTGGACTTTAATAGGGTTACATCCAGCAAGCGGCCCATTCATCTTCATTCATCTAGCACCCAACTCCACGGTCCAACAACTTGGGCAAAGCGAAAAGCGGATTATTCACCCTAGAAATGGAGGCCGCCACACACACATCTGGTGGGTGGAGGAGCGCTGCCAGAATGTAGCAATATAGGGGTCTGCGTTTTTACTGGAATGGAGGAAGAAGAATAAAGTATTTATGCTGGGTGGGAGAAGTGGCGCACACGTGACACGTCCTGGAAGGCACACGTTGATTTTTTTTTTTGGCAATTCATATTTTGTTTTATAGTGTGCTTATTGATTTGGCTGTTGGACGGTGATTGAATTCAATTTTTTTATTTTGTAGAATGGACAAGCGGTGATTTTATTCAGCCTTTATTTTCTTTCATGAGAAAAACGCTGATTTTCAATTGGTGGTGTCACGGCCTAGTGGAATTTTATTGTCAATCCAATTTGCTTTTAGATAATTGCAAGTGCTGATTTCTTTAAGAGAGTATCTTTTCTTTTCTTCTAGAATGCTGCACACGGTTTCCTTATTAAAGTTTCCTTATTTTTCTTTATTAGCTTCACGCTTGCACCGAGCTTTATTCCTTTGTTTGAATATTATTGATAATGGAATACATTAAAGTTAAGTAGCTTATATGTTAACTTCATTATTCACGCAAGTTTTATTTAATTTAATTGTGACGTTTGCTTAGGTTAGTTGGTTGGTCGTTAGTGATATTACTTTGTTTCCTTGAGATTTCTTGGACTATTCTTGTGTTTATTCTGCTCTGTCTGGCATTCTGTGAAATCTGACCGTGTTCTTGCAATGGGTATACGCTTAGTTTCCCAATTGGTGATTGTATCTTCGCTTGGTTGATCGATCTGTATAGAACACATAGGATGGAATAAGTGTATTGCGTTCGCTTAGTTCGTGATTATGAAAGCATGTTTAGCCTTCGCTTAATTGGTTAACTGTGTTCGATTAGAGGTTTGAGTAGACGCTTTGTTGTGTTGATCTGTGATTGGAAGCATAGTGATTGTGTTAATGACCAACCGTTTTTATTCTGTATTTGATTCTGTTTTTACATTTCTGTTTGCATCTGTGTTTTAATTTAATTCATCTGCATTCACAAAACCTTTCAAAACCCCCCCTCACTTCGTCTTTGACCTGATTCTCGAACCACATTTGGTCCTTGAGAGACGACCTAGGAGTCACTTCCTAGTCTATACTGCATTCTTTTATGCACATTAAATTTGCATGGGGTGCGACACCCATCAAATTTTGGTACCGTTGCTGGGGACCAACGGTTTGGTTTTAGGTCTTTGTTGTGTTAGTATGTGTTGTGTCGTGTCTTGTGTGGTGAGTGTGATGTTCTGTTTTGTGTGTGATGTTATGTGTTGTTACATTTAGATAGCCTTAGTTGCATATTTTCATTGCATTCTTCTTTTTCCCCTTTCTCCCTTTCTACACGTCTACCTATTTTGACTATGTGAGTAATTCTTATTCTCCCTATGTTTATGATTCTCCTCCTGCTTGTTACTCTAATTATGATTCGCCTGCTGATTTCTGTGGTAAGAACAATATGACTCATCCTTCCATTCTTGAGAGTGCTCTTTGGGAGCCAGCTTCACTTAGTGAGGATGATGTTCATTGCGTTCTCACATCTGGACTGATAGATTTGCTGCCTAGGTTTTATGGTTCTCCAGGTGAATGCCCACACACACATTTCGAGAGGTTCCAACACATTTGCTCTGAAATGAAACCTCCACATATCCCGGATGATCGCATTTTCTTAAAGGCATTTATGCATTCAGTAGAAGAGGCAGCATGGGGATGGCTTTATTACCTTCCTCCATAATTGAAAGCCAATTGGGAAGATCTCAAGCGTCTGTTTTTGGAAAGATTTCGCAGTTCACAACTTCAATATTAAGAACCACCATTCTAGAATGCTTGTATGCCTCCCCCTGTCTAGGAACCACAGCAGCTGCAATTTCATGAGCCTGCCCAAGCAACTCCTCATCCTTCCACTACTTTTGAGCCTACATTAAGGGAGTTACTGAGGCAGATAGCCATTCAGAACATTCAGTTCCAGCAAGAGACCAGAGCTTCCATTCAGAGTTTGACTGATCAGATGGGGCAGATGGCCACTCAACTCACTGAGGAACAGTCTCATGTTTCAGAGGAATCACAATTTCAAACTGTTCAACTTCCAGATGACGTTGGTGTCATCCACATAGGAGATGGGGAGCAGAGTCATGAGCTTACTATTGTGCCACCTACTTTCCCACCCTCCTATGTCCCCACTCTTACACACGAGGAGACTGATGAAGAATTGGAGGACCAGGTAGATATGAGCACCACTTTTGAGATAGGTAGACCAGCTTTACCTTCCACTACTCTACCAACTTTCAGGGAAGTGGAGGTAAACATACCTATGATTGATTCTGTTGTTGATGATCATGTTGTTGATAGGTATGTTATTGATGATTATGATGTTGATGAGCATGATTTTAATTCTCCCTCTTTGCATGATGAGAACCACTTTTTGCTATCACATATGAATGTTTATTCTCCATGCACTGAAATGAATCTGATTCTGTTGTTGATACTGCTTCTAAATTTGAACTTGATTCATGTTTTGAGGGTATATCTGAGGGTCAGCTTGTTACACTGAGATTGGGTGTTATACCTCTGCATGTTATTTTTGTAGAACCACATTACACTAACCCTATTGCAGGAGGTACACATGAGTTTGATCAACAAACACCCACGGTGGAAGACAAGAGTGTCAGTGTACACAAAAGCTTGAATATCAATGGGCACTAGCTGAACCCACTCATCAACAATCACTGCTTCTTATATCTAGCTGTGGAGGACATCTCCCTGCTTGATCAAATCTGGAGACTGAAGTAATTCCTCCTCAAGACTTCTTTGTTGAATCCAATGGTGGAAGAGATCCCCCTGAAAGTCCAAAATTGGCAACTGCCACCATGACCAGGGCAGTCTTCTTTTTTTTTTCCTTCTCCTCCCTTTCCCACTTTTATTGCACTTGTCCATAATCTGTTGATTGTTCTGATTTCTAATCTGATGATTGTGACACACTGAGGACATTGTGTAGTTTAAGTGTGGTCTATTGGGGGAGATTCTGATTCTTCTTTTATTAGTTTATGTTTTCTACGTTAAATTTTTTTGTTTTCTAGGTAGTTTTTGTTGTGTCTTTTGTACAGTTTTGAATGTCTCTCTTGATTTCTGGACTTTGTTTAGGTTGTAGACTTGTCTTTCACTTCATTGATACTCTGAATTGTTTGAAATCCTTGCTTTTCTCTGCTTGGAATATGATTATGATGTTTGAGAGTTGAATTGATTGTGACAAAAGTACCTAATGTGAGATTTGAGCCACTTGATATTCTTTCTTGTGTGTGATATGTTTCTTGATTGCTTGCGCATATGCCTTGGATTGACTCTGTTGATAATTCTTGATTGATATGCATCTTTGGAAGTGATAAAGGCAATTTTGTTGTTGAGCCTCTCTAGCCAGATGAGCCTACCTTGTTGTAATCCATTGATAGCCCCTTTGAGCCTGTACTTTCCCCATTTCTTTGTTTTGAAGCTGATACACTAGCCCTAAGTGAAAAAAAACCATGATTACCTTAACCTTAGGGAAGTTTGCAGCTTTGGAATTGTTTTGGGAATAAGTGTGGTCTCCCGGGGAGTCTGATGAGTTGGCTAGTTGGTTTCTCTTCTTAGTTGTTTTTGTATATATGTGTGCATCTTGTCTCATACAGTTGTGTTATGAAAAGAGAAAAGAAAAAGAGACAAGATGAGAAAAGAAAAAAAAAATACAGAAAAATGAGAAAAAAAAATTGTGTGAATAATGGAGTCAAGAAGAGGATTGAATTAGAGGTTTTGGGTGTGTTTGAAATTTTTTACACTTTTTCCCCATTGCTCCTCTATTCCTTTCGGTTTGTAGCTTCTTATCCATATTTATCCTCCTTTGTCCTTGGCCCCATTACACCCATAAAAGACCTTTTGATTTGAACATGCATATGTGTTTGAATGTTGATATCAGAGGCTTGCCAAGACTGTTTGTTGCTTGCTTTCTTGAGTACATTGAGTTGACATTGTTTACCCTAGACACTTGAGAGAAACACTGATAGAGTGCATCTGTGAGGTTTTGTTGCTTTTGTTTCACCTCTTGAGCTGATTGATCATTTTGCCATGTCTTGAACTGCTTGGATGACTTCATGAGTATCTGCTTTCTTTGATTCTGTGTTGGATACTGTCTACTACTTTACCTTGTCCAGATTTCTTGAGGACTGTAATTTTATTTGTTTGTTCCCTTGTGAGTCTCTGTTTTCTGTGTGTTGAGTCTGTGTCAATTCCTTAATGTCCGTTGAACTATTCCCTGATTTGCGTCTTGATTTTGCCCAAGAGTGCAAAAGACTAAGTGTGGTCTATTTTGATGAGTCGATATTTTATTGATTTCACTTAATTTATTGTGCTAGAATTAATCAGGGAATTGTGCTTAATTGTCCGATATTTTTCCGTTTTTATTAATTGTGCTTAATTTACCGGAAACTCTAATTTTAATTAATTTGAATTTTCTGAGCTAATTAATTGCATTATTAATTGCAAGGAAAATTTTGGAAAAATAATTTGGGACATTTGGAGATTAAATGCAGTGCTGCCACCACCCACTTGCAATTTATTTGTCGCGCACACTGATTTTATTACGGCATAA
This sequence comes from Vigna reflexopilosa, assembly GCA_027742785.1. Lineage (NCBI taxonomy): Eukaryota > Viridiplantae > Streptophyta > Magnoliopsida > Fabales > Fabaceae > Vigna > Vigna reflexopilosa. Next base: position 3,360,184 of record CM050926.1, on the reverse strand, counting down.
ATATTGAGCATGGGTTGAATTATTTTGGGCTGGAAAGAAATAGCAATTGGGCCCATAGGCTTGGTGATGTAGACATCAATTGGAGAGGTGCAAATGGGGTGCCACGGCCCACACTTGAAACGATGTTGTAGAGGTGAAACGGTGTCTACCAACCACATGCATATAGTTTAATCAAAGAAAGAGGTGTAGCCCACCTTTGAAGGAAATCACCCGTCCAGCTTGCACATCCAACACGTCATGGCCCACGCAGCAGCAAGAGAAGAAAGCACAACACGTTGAGCAGCCAGCAGCACTCACGGGCTTCAACAATGCAGCACACTCACATTCAGCTGCTAAACAATTTTGGGCTTGAAAAGGGCTGTCAGATCCCATTAGGAGACAACACGTTGCATCACACACGATATTATACATTCTTGAATAGCATTGTTTGGAATTTAATAGGGTTACATCCAGCAAGCGGCCCATTCATCTTCACTCATCTAGCACCCAACTCCATGGTCCAACAACTTGGGCAAAGCGAAAAGCGGATTATTCACCCTAGAAATGGAGGCCGCCACACACACATCTGGTGGGTGGAGGAGCGTTGCCAGAATGTAGCAATATAGGGGTCTGCGTTTTTGCTGGAATGGACGAAGAAGAATAAAGCATTTATGCTGGGTGGGAGAAGTGGCGCACACGTGACACGTCCTGGAAGGCACACGTTGATTTTTTTTTTTGGCAATTCATCTTTTGTTTTATAGTGTGCTTATTGATTTGGTTGTTGCACGATGATTGAATTCAATTTTTTTATTTTGGAGAATGGACAAGCGGTGATTTTATTCAGCCTTCATTTTCTTTCATGAGAAAAACGCTGATTTTCAATTGGTGGTGTCACAGCCTAGTGGAATTTTATTGTCAATCCAATTTGCTTTTAGATAATTGCAAGTGCTGATTTCTTTAAGAGAGTATCTTTTCTTTTATTCTAGAATGCTGCACACGGTTTCCTTATTTTTCTTTATTAGCTTCACGCTTGCACCGAGCTTTATTCCTTTCTTTGAATATTATTGATATTGGAATACATTAAAGTTAAGTAGCTTATATGTTAACTTCATTGTTCACGCAAGTTTTATTTAATTTAATTGTGATGTTAGCTTAGGTTAGTTGGTTGGTCGTTAGTGATATTACTTTGTTTCCTTGCGATTTCTTGGACTATTCTTGTGTTTATTCTGCTCTGCCTGGCATTCTGTGAAATCTGACCGTGTTCTTGCAATGGGTATACGCTTAGTTGCCCAATTGATGATTGTATCTTCGCTTAGTTGATCGATCTGTATAGAACACATAGGATGGAATAGGTGTATTGCGTTCGCTTAGTTCGTGATTATGAAAGCATGTTTAACCTTCGCTTAGTTGGTTAACTGTGTTGGATTAGAGGTTTGAGTAGCCGCTTTGTTGTGTTGATCTGTGATTGGAAGCATAGTGATTGTGTTAATGACCAACCGTTTTTATTCTGTATTTGATTCTATTTTTACATTTCTGTTTGCATCTATGTTTTAATTTAATTCATCTGCATTCACAAAACCTTTCAAAACCCCCCCTCACTTCGTCTTTGACCTGATTCTCGAACCACATTTGGTCCTTGAGAGACGACCTAGGAGTCACTTCCTAGTCTATACTGCATTCTTTTATGCACATTAAATTTGCATGGGGTGCGACACCCATCAATGACCTTCCTACTTCATTGCCATCTTTAATTTTCATCAAAAACCCTGCAAAACAATGCAAAACAAGCATAATATCTCTAAAAACAACTTTTGACTCTCATGTGACACAACTTAAGAGTTTTACTTGATTCTAAGCTCATTTTAAGCTATAAAGGGTGTGATTTAATATCAAATTTATGCCTAAAAATAACGGTTTTGAGACCGTTATCATGCCTTCACCACGTTGCTGTATGCAATGTTTTATTCAATGAAAAGCTTAAAAGAATGTTCCAGCCCTTCTAAAAGAGAGTAACGGAAATGCTTCCCATCAATCAACGTAAGTGTGTGCATAAATGTAGTGCAGCAGCAATTGGAAATAAATAAATTAATCACCCCATCTAGAAGAAAAAAAAAGGCAATGCTTCTACATTCATCCATCAAATAGCGTAAAATCTTTCATTGCAAAATGCCACCACCGTGAATACCATTGCAAGCTCCCCAAAAACATTCAAAGTAAAAGTGCTAAAGAAAAATTGAAGAGTGGCGGCCTCTAGTTCCTACCAAGCACCATAAGTTTCTAAGAAAAAGGGGTGGGGTCCACCCAAAAGAAACCCTAGGGCCATGTCATCATTTCTTTACTAATGGGCTTAGTTCATCCTACCAAAATTTGCCCACATTACAAAAATTGATCTACAAATTCTAAACTACTAAACTAAGCTTGATTAATTCTAAATTACTTTTGTATAGAGTCTTGAATTATTTTGCTTTCATCCTAATGCTCCAAAATGTATGTCCAAAATTTTCCTGCAATAAATAATGCAATTAATTGCTCAGAAAATTCAAATTAATTAAAATTAGAATTTTCGATCAAATTAAGCATAATTAGGAAAAACGGGAAAATACCGGACAATTAAGCACAATTCCCTGATTTATTTAAGCGCAATAAACCAAATATAGTCAAGAAAATATCGACTCATCACCCGGGTGCCCCTTTTAGGCGCTTGAGTGTCGAAGGCACGAAGCTTGGGCGCCATTCTGGAGGCTTAAGCGTTAAGGACTACCGCTCACGGCCCGGGTGCCCTAAGTGGGGCGCTTGAGCGCCAACGACATGGGTCAGTCTTCGTTTATGTTCTGTGTTCATTCTATTTAAAGGACCCAGACGTGCTAGGTTTTGTATCTTTGGCAGAAGGAGCGCAGCAACACACTCTTTCTCTCTCTAGAGGCGGATTTGGATGCAAGAGCTTTCATTCCCAATTTCTAGGGTTTTTCTATCTCATTCTTCTCCATTGTTCATCTAGTTTCTCCATGTCTATGGGGAACTAAACTCTATTTGTTGTTGGAACTGATGTAACCTTGTGAACTCTCATGTATTTGAATTGATTCCTAATAATATATGTTTTTTCATTAATTGTTAGAGTAATTCATCTGTTTCAATGCTTTCTGTGTTTAACTAATTCATTAGCATGATTTATGAATTGCATGAGTGCCGGGAGGTTCCTTACAATTCAGGTTCTTGTTGAATTACTCCCAAGAGTAATATTTCTCAGGGATGAGGGTATGAGTCTTGGTCGTCTTAAAGCTCTTGATCTTCACATTTAATCACTAGGAATGCTAGGAATTGCATGAACTAGTAATTAAGGACAGTTTTATTCGCCAAGGGATCGGGTTTAAGTGATTTAGTTAGTGACGTTAACATTAATGCTTAAAGAAGAATTCTTACATACATGAGAGGGAACTTGGTGAAATTTATCCCCAACAACATACTCATCTCATATTAATCAACATTCGTTCATCATTGTTCTACTCTGTTATTGATCAATTGCATTCATATTTAATTTTCTATTTTTTCATCTGAAACCAATGATCTCGTTTTCTCTAAGTCTTAATTAATTGAGTTATCACACGATTGTCTAGTGTCGAGAGTCTCTTGGGACACAATACTTGGTCTTACCATTTTATATTACTTGTGCAATTCGGTACACTTGTTGATCCATCAAACACTTAACAAAAATTTTCAAATGATTCATTTTGAAATTCCCCTCCGTGATCGCTACAAATAGATTTAATTTTATAATCTTTTTCATTTTGAACTCGTTTTGCAAACCTTTTGAAAACATTAAAAGTCTCACTTTTTAGAGTAATAAAGAACGTCCATGTATATCTTGAATAGTCATCAACAATAACTAAAGCATTATAGTTTCCCCTAAAACTTTTTATCCTTGAAGGACCAAATAAATCCATGTGCAAGAGTTCTAAGGCTTTTTCACTTGAAACAATATTTTTCAAATTAAAAGATGATTTAATTTGTTTACCCTTTTGACATGCAACACATAGTTTGTCTTTTATAAAATTTAGGTTTGGTAGACCAATTACTAAGTCTTTATATATGAGTCTATTTAATTGTTGCATATGAGTATGAGCAATCTCTTATGCCACAACCATGGATTTTATTCTTTTACTACTAAACATGAAATACTTTTATTTGAAACATTTTCCAAATCAATTATATAAATATTTGCATGACTAATACCTTTCAAAGAAACTTTAAAAGAATCTTTTTCATGGATAGTGTAACATCCCGACAACTTACAGGGAATGTTGACTATCCCCACACATCAACACGAGGTTTTCAAATGTGCTTTGTCCTTACTCGCACACTTTCCGGGAAAACTTCTCAGAAGGTTACCCATCCCTAAATTACTCCAGGCTAAGCACGCTTAACCATGGAGTTCTTATGGGTTAGGCTACCGAAAAGCAAATGCATTTGTTGATATGAGTAGCCAAATCAATTGCTTTAAGCTATCCTTCAATTGTATAGTCTCATACCTATATAGTCTCTAGATCCTTCTCATTCCGGTGTATGTTCGATTCTTCCATGTGCCCCTTCCACTAGAAGCCTGCCGGGAGCCGCTCTTTGTTTGTGCCCCTCGCACTTCGTGCCTCTTGCACCAACGATCACTCATCGTCCTCGTCAATGCTCGGGTGTCACAGATAGTGCAATAATTTGGTTCGAATGTTACCTTGAAACCTTTGTCACATAATTGACTAACACTTGTTGGAAAACAGGTTGACTCAGTTTCAACACCAAGAGCGGGGGTGAATTGGTGAGGTTTCAAAATCAGAGTCTTTTTAAAATCTTTTTCACACAATAGAAACCTTTGCAAAATTCCTTGAATCGTAAGAATTGAAAATTTAAAAGGCGGAAAAACAAAGTAGACTACATGATTAACAGAGTCGACTGAATGTAAAAGAGTAGGGATAGAGAATTCAAATGTAGGTTTTTATACTGGTTCGGCCTTAATGCCTACATGCAATGTCGTTCCAGTCCCAAGAAGCAAATGCACTATAATGGTCAAAGTTTTTACAACAAGGATTTTATAGAGACCTCCACGTCAAAAATATAAAACACCTCTCTAACCCTCTAACCAAAATATAGGCAATACACACAGCAAGATCTGCAACAAGATATCCCCTCTTCTGCAATCTGCAACCCACTTTGAACAATCCTCAAAGTGTCCAGACTCCACGAGTCCACCCCCTGTAATCAAAACAGGTACCACAGCCAAAATCTTTACGAAGATTGAGAGAAATCTTGATTAGCAATGTGCAGAGTTTATCAAGCAGTGAGCACAGCAGAATTCTCCTTCGGAACCTTTTCAAAGAATGATCTCCACTCTCTTCTTGATGAGTTCTTGGAGCACTGAATCACAAAGAAACAATCTGAAACAGAATATGAAAATGTTAGTTTTCCAAAAGTTCTCTGAATAGTTCAGGTCGCGTCTATTATAGATTTCTATAAATCAGACGCTCTTGTAGACTAAGCTACTAATAGAGTCGACTGTCCTTTGACAGTAATAACAGTTAAGTCAAAGTAGTAGCTGTCAAGTCAAACAAATTAATTTCATATTTAATACAGTTGACTCTCATTCAATGTTTAACTAACTTTTAAAAATATAACTGTTACTATTCACAAGCATAACAGAATTTCAAATAAAACAACTAACAAAGTCGAATGCAAAGCGCACACAGTCGACTTTGACACATCTGCACATTTTGAAATTATTTTCATTGTAAAATATAACATAGCACTATATTTGAAAATCTGTGCAAAGTCTTTAGTCTTAGTCGAATCAATTAATAATGAAGTTGACTTAGGACTTGTAGATTTGCCACACAACATAAGTTCATCAAAGTGCATGTGGTTTTCCTTTTCCAAAACATATGCAATGCAATCACAACAGATGTAACAAATATTAGAACAATGAATATGCATTCATATATTAAGATCAACACAAAACATGTTCAATAAGATATCAATCAATAAACAACAGAACATGTAACACATAACAAGACATGTGTTATTAATAATGTATTGTCATCATCAAAAACCAGAGTGAATAAGCACTGTGAGATTAAGGTTAGTTAAACCAGTACTTCCCTTATCAATAATCTCAACAATACTAAGAAGATTATGCTTCAATCCTTCAACAAACAGTGCATCTTTAATCATCAAGGTATTTGCACTTCCTATGTCTCTTGCTCCAAGGATCTTTCCCTTGTTGTTGTCACCATATGTGACATAGCCTTGTTCTTTCTTTCAAAAGTTTATAAATTTCTTAATATCACCTGTCATGTGCCTTGAGCAACCATTATTAAGGTACCACATGGACTTCTTGGATTTAGAACTCATCTACAAAATAGAAAGAGAACAAGTTATTTTAGGTACCTAATCACTAGGTCCTTTGGGTTAGTTAGACAAATATTTTAAATTATTTTATAAACCAAGTAAACTTTCCACAAGGAACACCATAATGTTTTATCTTGCATTTTTTTGATGTATGATCCTTATTCATGCAATAGAAACAAGTAGCAACATTTCGTTTCCTATTATTATTGGTTTCCCTTTTTCATGTTCTACCTTTTATAATTTAAACTCCATAATTTTATAATTTTAAAATTTTATAATTTTATAATTTTATAATTATATAACTATGTAATCTTATAATTTTTAAAAATAAAGACTATTAAAACTCAACTCTTCTGTATACTTTGTATAATTTATATAGAGATGAATGTTAATGTTGTTAAACAATTAATTCAAAAGCCAAAGTAAGTAGATAACGTCTGAAGATACCTACATATCCATTAACTTTTCATTTTCCCAATTTTGTACATGAACAATACCCATCCTAAAAGCTCAAAAACTTCATACAATGTATTAAGAAGCTAGCTGCTACACAATTTAATACTCTACACTCTGACCAACCCGCAAAGGTAACAATTCTTGGCAGTGGCAAAGAAATGAAAGAACAACAAGCTAATTTAATGGAATGGCCATCAGAATTTTTGGGTGCATTCATATATACTTTGCATTTACTTTTGAGAATGACCGGCAGAATTTTTGGTTGCATGGCTCTCAGGTCTTGGTGGTGTTCTTGAGAATGAATTTGAGGAATTAAGCACTTCCAATGCTGCTAGAACTTCCACCATAGGGGGTCTAAATTTGGGGTCAGTGTTGAGGCATTGCAGTGCGAGTGCAGCTGCAGCCATTGCCCCTTTCTTAGAGTATTGACCCCCCAACCTTGTGTCCATTATTCTCAAAACTCTTCTGTTGTCACTCAAAAATGGCTTTGCCCAATCCACCAAGGTTTCATCTGAAAATCCAGGTCTGTCATCTTCCACAGCACGCCTACCAGTAAGCAATTCTAACAACACTACACCAAAGCTGTATACATCACTTCTTGGTGCCAGGTGACCTGTTTAGTTGATAACCAACTTAGAAATCAGCTAAGGATGACTATTGAAATGACCTTTCATAAGTATTTAGAATAAAAAGGAACTAGTTTGAGCTAAATTTAGATTTCAAACTTTAATACCTGTAGCAACATACTCTGGTGCAGCATAGCCTTGAGTTCCTATTACTCGAGTTGAAACATGAGTATTATCTCCAGTTGGACCATCCCTTGCCAAGCCAAAATCTGAAAGCTTTGCATTGAAGTCCTACATATGCATTAGGCTACTCTTTAAGAATGGAAACTTGTGTGTAAACCAGAATATGTAGTCATTACAGATCCACAAATCAAACTTTTAATGTCACATACTGAATCAAGTAGGATATTGGAAGCCTTTAAATCACGAAAGATGACATTTTGATCCAGGGAATGTAAGAATGCTAGTCCTCTTGCTACACCAATTGCAATGTTGACCCTTGTAACCCAAGCCATAGGTTGAACACCTTCTGCAGAAACAGAAAACACAATTTTAGGGTAGGATGAGTTGATATAGCAATCTTGGTTCACCTCAAATTGGTATTGTAAAAGGTTACAAAAATATGGTTAGATTGAAATGAACTTACTTCGGAATAAATGATTCTCCAAACTTCCTTTCTGCATGAACTCATAAACCAGAAGCCTGTTTTTACCCTCCAAACAATAACCAATAAGTTTCACCAAATTGTCATGCTGATGCTGCCCAAGATAACTGACTTCTGCCTGCCAGAACAAAGCAAGTAAAACTAGTCATCAGCACAGCAAGACCATTGATTAGTCAGGCTAAAAAGAAAACTTTGGTTTATGGTTCTTGTTACACATACAAGCCATTCGTTGTGGCCTTGGAAGCTTTCTGGTTTAAGATTTTTAATGGCCACCACAATTCCAGTGCCTGGTCTTGTGGGAGCATATGTATTCTCATCAATCCATCCTTTGAAGACACGCCCAAATCCTCCCTCTCCAATCAAATTTTCTTTCCTGAAATGTTTAGTGGCCTCCTTTAGATCATTCAAGCTGAAGGACTTTAGGCTACTAGAGATGCATACGGGAACATTTGATTCTGAAGTTTTTGGAGCATGATTTTGTGAAGAAGAATTTGAATCCTGCCTTGGCTTACTTGCAGGCCTCTTGTTTCCTACAAACACATAAGAAGCAAGTTAAGAGCAGCAATGAGATTAACTTTCCAACATAATTGTCCAAGGAAATTTCTAACTGTAAAATCAGCAAATAAGTTATGGGCAGGCATCTTGGATTAGAAGTTCTGGGGCAAACGTCAGTGCTTACAATTTGCAGTGAACATAAAGTTTTAAGCATCAGAAACTAAATAGTAAAAGTCCAAACATTGAGCATGACAAACAAAATGTCAAACTCGAAACTCTTTCTGTGATTAGTGCGCAAAGAAAGGGGAAAAAGACACAGAGTGTCTTCAAAGCACCAAAGAAAAAAGTAAAGCCATCAGCCCATGAAGATGATCACAATGAAGAGAAACCAACCAGAAAAATTGGAGGAAGATACATGAGCTATCGGTTTTCCTTTCGCACAAGTGTTTCCCATGATGAAACGTGTTACTGTTAGACCAAACCAGCAAAACTCATGAAGGAAAAGCAGAAGAAGAAGAAGAAGAAGAAGAAGAAGAAGAAGAAGAAGAAGAAGAAGATGATGATGAAGAAAAAGAGTATGAGGAAAAGTCTCAGAGACTGAAAGTGATTATCTAGTCTAACCAAGAAGAAAATGTCCACAGCAATGCCATGGTTAATTAGCTCAAGGGGCGAGTCGTCAACTTTGGTTCAACCAGAAAATAATTAAAAATGCAATAATTTGCTTTCATGAACCTTCATAGCACAATTGCAAGCGAGCACTTATTGAACATTCCGGGGTCAGATTTTGACCACATTATATGACATGGTACTTTGTTTCAAAAGTTGTGACGTGAAAATTTGAAACTAGATTAAAGTTGCCTTTTAACTCAGACAAGGATTAACTATGGTTTACAAATAACATAAATTTCATATATGATATGAAATATTTTAATGCAAGAATTGTAGTTGAAATTGATATAACTACGAGATATAATGTTTTATAAAAGAATTCAACCAGAGATGCGAAAGCTGAAAATTAATTATATTTTAATTACAATTTAATTACATTATTAGTTCTTCAAATTTAAAATGAACTTGAATTTTATTTTAAAATTTTAAAATTTTAAAATTAATATTTTTCAAGTTCCTAAAATAATCGTCACTAAATATCGTTAAACATTTGGATAAATAATTATTGTATTTTCTTAATGTGTAAATTAATAATAATTTAGTTTTTGACTGAACAAAAATTTTGTTTAATATAAAAAGTATGATATTTATATTGTTATATAATTTAATAATAAATTACTTCCTAGACTTTATTATGTGATTAGTTTAAAACTGATTCTTTAGAATACAATTTAGTGTTAAACTTACTTTTTTTATATATAGGTATTATGAAAGTTTCACATTTTAACTAGTTGTCCTCTAAAGTTCACTTATAATCTATTCTTACAGAAAATAAGACTAAACGAAGACATTAAAAACATAAATAGATGTAAACGAAATGATCAAACTAATGATATAATTTTGAAAATCTTATACTCTATAAATCTTAATAAATTTTGAAAAAAAAAATCCTATCTAACGCAAGTAGATAAATCTTAAAATAATTATCATATTAACATAATATAATTTCATTATTCTAAACAAATACGAATTTTTATCACTAATTTACTTATTCGAAACTGAAGTAATTCTGTATCCGAAAGACTTCAATTCTATCAATATAAATTATAAGTCATTAAACTACTAACTACTTGATTTTGTTATTGTTATCACACAAAACTTTTAAAACATTCATTTAAAAAAATTACAGAATAGAATAGACCACTTTTTTCAAACCACGAATTTAGAAATAAATCACTATAATCATATTTAAATCTAATTAATTAAATATGATTTTAAAAGTAAATCAACGCTGAATCTGGCCGCCCTTACATGTAAAAAGTGTAAAGGAACAAATCAACAACTATTAAATTAATAATACTATGGCGGCTAGTAAGAAGAGGCGGCGGCATATAGAAAATGAAATAATATCGTATTTCATTTAGAAAGAACTCTTATTTTTAAGATATCCGATATAGTAAGATTGATTTAAACTATTCAACTTGTATTGTAATACCAATGAAAATGAAATAATATCGTATTTCATTTAAAAAGAACTCTTATTTTTAAGATATGCGATATAGTAAGATTGATTTAAATTATTCAACTTTTATTCTAATACCAATAACCTTTTTATAAGAAATAAATTATAATATAAATGTATTATCTATTATTTCTTATAAGAAAACCAAAAAGAGTAGTCATTTCGTAACGAAAATATTAGTACCAATAAATTGATGATTAAAAAGATACTAAATTTGAAACATTTAAACGAAAAATATTGCATTAATCATAATATATACAAATTTATATTAAATTGTTTCATAAAATCAATAATATTAAACAATATATATTTAATTTTTGGACTTGTTACGTAAAACACCAATAAATATTTCTCATTAACATGATTATAAAAAAATGGGTTAAAATCCCTTTGTAAAGTCTAATCTTCAACCATTAATTTCATCGAATTGGAATATTTAAACCAATTTATAAATATAATTGTGAGCTTGACAATTTTCATTTAGCATATCTTAAAATAATTGAAGTTATCATATATGATAAAATTTATAACTATAATTTTATATGGATGCCTAAACTCACCTTTTATGCATGTTGTAAACGTATTAAAGCAATGGATAAATGAAAGGAGTTGAAGGAATCAAATTATAATAATGTAATATTTATTAAACATTGTACTGTTTTATACTTTTGTAAACCTGATTGCTAAATTTTAAATTTTATTTACTTATATTATTATTATTATTACTTTATTATTATTATTATTATTTTATTATTATTATTATTATTATTACTATTATTATTATTATTATTATTATTATTATTATTATTATTATTATTATATATGTTAACCTAACGTTTTTCTTTGATAAAGCCGTGAAGGATGTCTCGCATTGACCGGAAGCTTGGTTACCGGTATTCACCGCAATCCTATGTTTACGGTGACATCACACTATCCTTTCATATATGGCTAATGGCTAATGATACTTGAACAACAATTTTAGATAATATTTAGACACGGGTTAGGTTTCAAAATGTTACTGGTCCACATGGAAATCAAATTAGAAAAAGAAAAATGACGTAGAAAGGAAAATGGTGTAGGGTTTCAAGCGGTGAGTTTCACTTTTTCATTTCAAAATTGGATTCTGAGTCAAACCTTACAGAGGAACCATAGAGAGAAGAACTTTCCTCCCGTCTACCCCTTCCTCTTTCCAAAAGCTTAGTAAGAGTGTCGGAGTATGGTCGTTGACAAAACTATTGTTCGTTCCGCTGACTGGTGTCGTACACTGAGTGAACATCATTCGACATTGAAGCTTTGATTGCAACGGCCACCGAAAAAGGGAACGTTTTTTGTCGTTCCGCAGTCGTTTAACCGTTCGTTTGGGAACTCTTTACTTGTTGTTCGGTGTGTTATTTTTGTTCTACTTTTTTCCACCATTTATCGGTTTTATTATTTTATGGGTGTCATTGATATATTGTTTATCCTTGTTTGGTTTTAGTGTATTGTCATGGAGGAATTTAGTGGACAGAGTAAAGCTTCTCATACGAGGAAGAAGATATGTAGGGTTTTGTTAATTTTGATGTGCATAGATATTTTTACTTTGATGGACTTGTCTGAATGTATTAACATCAATCTCCTGTGTTTTTCAACTTATGGATCTTTCAGTGCTGCAGAAATGATTTTATTGAAAAAATACCATCCAATTGATCAGTATAAGAGTAGAAAATAATACTAAAATTTATTATTTAGAATTGATTGAAAATACATTCTCATATCCTCTATTTGTAACAATCTAATTCTCCTAAAAAGGGAAATAGAGAAACTAGGAAAACAAAATAAAATAAAAGATTGTATATCTATTTTCTCTAATTAGGAAGATTCTAAAGATATCTTCTCTAATTACAACACTCCCCCTCAAGTTGGTAAATGAATATCAATCATTCCCAACTTGCCTACAAGATCTTGAAATCTACCCGGAGGAAGCCCTTTTGTAAAAATATCTGTTATTTGAAGTTCTTTAGGAACATGAGTTGTAATCACAAAGCCTCTGTCAAGATTATCTTTGATGAAATGTCTGTCAATCTCAATGTGTTTGGTTCTATCATGTTGTACTGGATTATGGGCTATGCTCATTGCAAACTTATTGTCACAGTGTAGTTGCACCGGGTTCTCCACTTTGACTTTAAGATCATCCAAAATGATTTTCATCCAGAGTCCTTCACACATTCCTTGAGCAAGAGCTCGAAATTCAGCTTCTGCACTAGAACGAGAAACTCTATCTTGCTTTTTGCTTCTCCATGTTATCAGACTATCTCCAAGAAACACACAAATACCCAGAAGTAGATTTTCTGTCAGTAATAGAACCTGCATAGTCAGCATCAGTATATATCTTCATAGTCAAGGCATTGAAACAAAACCAAAACCAAAAACTAAAATTCGAAAAAAAAAAGAGAGAAAGCAAGAAACAGTTATTCATAATCTAGTTGAGGAAAAAAGTGAAGACTCACTTGGCTTTGGGTTTAGGGTTCTGTCCGTCGAGCAAATGGAAACGCGATTTTGGGTGGAGGGAAGACAGCGGACGGGCGGTGTTAAACCCCTGGCAACTGTACCAGATCGTATCAAGTAATAATAATCGGTAATCCCAATATCGTTCTTCCCAAAGGACTCTTAAGGCCTCATCTTGAGTGTAAAAAAATTGTTTAAGACTTGAGTAAAAGAAAATTAGTTTAAATAGTTTGAATGCAAAACAGAAATAAACATGCAAATGCAAGAATTCAATTGGCTCAAAGAAACTATGAATGAATGAGGTTGTTGGGGTTTACAATTTCATCTTATCCACCCTCATATATCTACTCTTCTTATTTACTTTGCTTATTTATCATATTGCCATCAAACTTTCTTGGTCTACCCTTAACCCAATCCCTTGGTGAAAAGAGCCTATTACTAATTACCGATTTGCTATCCCTAGCCTCCCCTAGTAATTAATAATGCATGATAAGCGGAAGCAAAATACAATTGATCGTCCTACCCCTATCCCTAGGCAGTATTAACATAATCAAGGAATTATCCCCAGTTCATGACATTATTGTACGTCCCCGTATCAATAAAGACAAACAACATCTACCGAATGAGTTAAACAGTAAAAGCATTAAATACAGGTAAAGAACCCAACAATTCATAAATCAAGCATATGCAAGCATATAAAGTAAACAAAAATTTGAATATATGAGATTTTCAAAAGAGTACATTGTTCCCCAACAACAAATGGGTTAGTTCACCATAGTCATGGTGAAACTAGATGAAATAATTTGAAGAATGGAAAAGCAAACCCTAGATTTGATAAAGTGGAGCCTAAGCATCCAAGAAATCTCCTCCAAAGGTGTAAAGCTGTTGTGGACGTTGTTCTCTGCCAAAAGAATTACATTTGGATTCGCACTAGGGCTATATATAAGCCAAAAAGATAACAGAAAGATCTCAGAATCCAAAATATAAAAACAGACAACTGCCTAGGCGCCAAAATTGGCCGCTCAGCGGTTTGCCAAAACACACGCCACCGCCCAGGCGCCTAAAATGACCGCTGAGCGGTTTGCCTCTTATCGTCCTGGACGCTCAGTGTTGCCGCCTGGGTGCCAGACAGAAACTTTTCCTTGCACTAGGATGCTCAGCGATGGAATTTAGCGCTGAGCGGTTCACAGACTCTTATTTTCTTCCTTTTTCTCCTTCATTCTTGAGTCTATGACCTTCCTACTTCATTGTCATTCTCAATTTTCATCAAAAACCCTGCAAAAATGTGCAAAACAAGCATAATATCTCTAAAAACAACTTTTGACTCTCATGTGACACAACTTAAGAGTTTTACTTGATTCTAAGCTCATTTTAAGCTACAAAGGGTGTGATTTAATATCAAATTTATGCATGAAAATAACGGGTTTGAGACCGTTATCAGGCGGCGGGTCTCCGGCGGCGGCAGTGGTGGCCGATCGGAACGAAATCGTCACTGGCGATGGTGACTGGGTTCTCGAATGTGCTTCGCTTCTTCCTCTCAAAGCTCGAAAATTTCAGAAATGCATTTAAGTTTCAAATTTTTGCCCCCTTTGTCTCCATGCCACGTCAGTAGTCAAATTTAAAATCAATTTTCACGTGGACCAGTAATATTTTGACACGTAGCCCGTGTCTAAATGTTGTCTGAAATTGTTGTTCAAGTATCATTACTCTTCATATATACTCCACATTTTCTTCATTAGTACCATGGCACAAATATTTTTTCTCAATCATATCAAAAAAATTAATATTTTTATATCAAACCACATTTCAAATTACAAACGAGAATATTTTATCAAAATTAACATTTCATTTTTAATAACTTTTTTGTAAATTTTCAACTAAAAATATCATAAAATATGTAATTTAAATTTTCAATATATATATATATAATAAATAATTACTTATTTACCTTATTACCTCGATTCTAAAATAATTGTAGTTTTTAGTCATATAAAAAATTTCAAAACGATACATCTTTGGACGATGTATAAATTTTTATACTTTTTAGTATATTCTTATATCAATTTTATATTTTTTATTTCAAGTAATCCATTTAGAGAAAGAATAAGATTATAACAGCACAATTGTTTTTTCATTGCTGTTTTTAGTAGTATACACAGTGGAATAAAGATAATATTTTAATCGTGGTTGGTACTTTTTTATGGGGTCGCGTGTATACGAATTTTATAACTTTAAACAATTCAACTTCTAATTAATTCTAACTCATAAATATTTTAAAAAAGTAATGATATCTCTCTCTCTGACTGTTTGCTCTCTAACTACAATGAATGCTAAGTGTTTCAGTTCACGAATTGTACGAGCGTTGAAAATGCTTCAAGAGATAATTACAATCATGTTGCCCACTTGGAATTAGAAGAAAATATTTTAATTATTTTTGCTAAAATAAAAGTGTATGACATGACTCACTCTGGGATAGGACTCCGATCAGTTATTGTGTAAAGAAACCGGCCCAAACAGAAATAGCTGAGGTCCAATGACCTTCGATCCAATGCGCGAAATATCTTTTTCGCTAAAAGCCTCTTTATCATATGGTAGGTGAGAGTGTGTACAGCGAGATGCGAGAGGAAAAGGGGTTAGCTGGAGATCTCCACAGTGACTCAGCATGGGAGCTGAAACCGTCTTCACTGGATGAAGAAACAAAAAGAAGATAGAAAAGAAGAAGAATGGAGAAGCATGTGTCAGAGGTTAGAGTAAACGTGTCTCTATTTTCTCTTATGTGTTATGTATATCTCTGTGTGTTACAATTGTTAAGAAAGGGGAAACTCTATTGATAAACAGAAACCTAAGGGAAGAAAACCTAACAAACTAAGAAGGCACGATTACTGTATTTGTATTAGATAGTAATCTTCCGAATATCTAGTTCTAATAGCCTCTCCTCAAGTTGGATGGTGTATGGTTATCAATCCAAGCTTGGGACGATGGATTAAACCGAACACGACGAGGGAACTTGGTAAATATGTCAGCCAGTTGCTTATCCGAGCGAACGGGGAGAAGACGTAGAAGATTAACTTGTATTTTTTCACGAACAACGTGGCAATCGAGCTCTATATGTGTCTGGCCGATTTGTTGTCACAATAGAGAGCTGGAATTCCAGCTTCTTGAACCTGTAGGTCATCTAAGAGATAGTGTATCCACTGTTTCTCGCAAGTAGTAGCCGCTAGAGCGCGATACTCTGCCTCAGTTGAAGATCTAGAAACAATGTTTTATTTCTTGGATTTCCATGAGATGAGGGATGATCCAAGGAAGACACAAAACCTGTAGTAGATTTTCTAGTATTGGGACAAGTTGCCCAATCTGAATCACTGAAGGCCTTTAGTTGTGTTGGAGAATCTGCCGAAAAGAATAATCCCTCTGATGGCTTAGACTTTATGTACCTAAGCACATGTTGAACAACCGGATAGTGGTAATTAGTTGGAGATTGGATGAATTGACTCAACAAATTAATAGAAAAACACAAATCAGGTCTAGTGTTGGTGAGATAGAGCAACTTCCCTATCAACCTTCGATAGGAGCTTGGATCATCCAAGTAGTTGTCCATTTTGTACAGTGAACTCGTATCACTTAGAAAGGGGGTCGAGTAGGGCTTGCAACCCTGCATTCCATTCTTAGATCTTGCTACCTCTAGGCCTAGGAAATACTTGAGTTCTCCTAGATTCTTTATTTGAAATCTATTGTGCAAAAGACTCCTTATGTGGTTGATCTCTGTCATGGAGTTCCCTGCCAATATGATGTCATCTACATAAACAAGAAAGGTTGTGAAACATGTAGGCGTTCCCTTGATAAAAAAAGAATGGTCAGACTTTGACTGTATATAGTTAACAGAAGTGAGAAAGGTAGATAGTTTTTCAAACCACTGCCTACTAGCCTGTTTTAGGCCACATAGGGACTTAGTAAGTCTGCAAACCTAACCCTGTTTGTGAACATTAAGACCAGGTGGTGGCTCCATGTAAGCTTCCTCATTTAGGTCTCCATGTAGGAAGACATTATCCACATCAAGATGATGTAGAAACCAGTTTTTGGAGGCTGTTAGGGCAATGAGCAGTCTAACCGTAGACAGCTTGGCAACAGGAGAAAAAGTGATGGAAGTGACCTCCACCTTCAAGAATGGAGTGGCTCCTGGACTCAGAAGTGGCAGCATAATGGTTCTCTGGTTGAAGGAAGCTGATGCACGCTATGTGTTTGTGGAAATGTATGACTGTGTTTGAATGAGTGTGGAGGTAGATTTCTAACCCAGAAAGCTTTCCTAAGGGGAAAGGAGCTAGAGGAAGAGAAAGCTAAAGAGCCTCTAAGTTTGAACTTGAGATAATGGCCGGATTTCAGCAGCATTTCATTATCATACTCAAGTTGATTTTTACACATGAGCAAGCTCTCTTTTATAGGGTTCAAGAGGCTATGAATCGTGCAGTACAAGCTATGCAGAGCTCAATCTAAACGTGTTGGAAAATTTAGCTATCGTGCAATGTATGTATCATGAGAAGAACATTTAACACGTGCTGAAAATGAAGAAAGTGGCTGATGCAGTTTTGGCTAAGCGAAGTAGGGTGTTGGATGGGCGTATATTGGATCCGAAAGGCACCTTTCTTCATGTTTTCCATTCCGGAAGTTGTTGTCTTCAATCCGTAAGCCACTTAAAGTCCACTTCTGTGGTCTCCTTTGCTCTTTCTTAGCTTGTCCAGCTTCTTGAGATGTGTAGGCATAGTTTCCTTCTTTTATTTGGTAACCTACAAAACAATGTAAATGGGTTTAGGCAAATAAATATATCTAAGACTTAAATAAGGAAAGAGTTTTTGAAATCTTTATTCTACTTCCCTTTCTTTAGTCTTAGCTTTGGTTGATACTTCTTTGGATGGGAAGTCCCTAAAGGGGCTGCCATCATTCCCTCCCTCTTTAAAAACGATTTGTCCTCAAATCGGGAAGAAATAAAGAAGCACAACTTTGGTATTTGTTATGATGAAGATGTAAGCAAAGATAATAAGACAAAAGAAAAGTCTTATATTTTTGTAAAATATTTTCTAAAAATTAGTCTTGGAAAAATGGAGAATTCCATATTCCCAAGTTATTTGATTTTTATCTTGAGTTACTTGTTTACACAAGGGTAACATTAACTCAAGATTTGAATTGCCATCTTTTGAAAAAGATTGCAAAGAATATGGAATGACAATTGATTGAAAAGAAAAATTAATAATGGAAGAATGCACAATAATTGGAAAAGTAGTAAAGAATTGGAAACCTTCCCTTTTAGGTTCCATGATTTTTGGAAGGGTTGAATTTGCCATCTGTAGCAATTTCCCTTTTTCTCTATTTTCCTCTTCTTTCTACTTTTCTAATTCTCGTTGTTCTCTTTCTCGTCTCTCTTCCTGTCTCGCTCTCTCTTCTCTCTCTCTTCTCTTCTTCTCTTCTCTCTCTTTCTTCTCTTTCTCTCTTCTTCTCTTCTCTTTTTAGTTCCTCCTCTTGTCTCTCAACATGTCTTTATAGTTTCAATTCTAGTGTCTTAACCTTCAACTCCTTAAGTCTAATTTCGAATTCTAATTCTCTAAGAAGGAAACCATTGTCGTTTAAGCTTTCAAGAAATGTTTTTCCATTTGTGATGTAAGCGCTCAATACTTGTAGGTTTCTCTTAATATGTGAAGGCACAAACTCTTTTCTCATGCAAGATTTTAGTTCATGCCAATCATGAATGGGAGACTTTTTACCTATCCTAACATGATATTGTCTTTCATCCCACCACTCTCTTGCATGTACTTCAAATCTAGATGTGTAGAGACTAAGGATATAAGATTCACTATTGCTAGAATGGAAATATGATTCATGTTTACTTTTTCTAGCAATGAATGGATGCATGTCATCAATTTCTCTTTCCCAAGCTAAGTATGTTAAGGCACCAATATCCTTACCAAAGAATGGAATATTTGCTCTAGCTTGTTTATACAACTCATCCTCCTTCCTATCAAATTCAAGGAATGAACAAGTCCTTCTTCTAGCTTCATCAAGTTTTCTTTGAATTTCTTGGAAACTAATGGGTTGATCAAAACTAGAAGACTGAGAGGACCTATATGAAGAAGAAGACCTATAGGAATCCTAACAAGACATCAAAACTCTTTAGATTTTGGTGAAGGATTTCTAGACATATTCTAGAGGTAAAAGAAACCAAATAGCTCCCAAGAAGGAGAGGTGAGTCACAATGGACAAGCTTAAGAACCTTGTCCTTCCTTAGCCAGAGTTTCTGTACTCATTTCTTACCCTAGTTTCTAGGTAGAAATCTTTCAAAAGTTTTTTTTTAATGCAAGAATGCTTATGCACCTAAAAACCAAATGAATGTTTATATATATGGACGCACACCTAGATATCACGGAGACGTAAAACAAAAATAACAACAAGCAAAAATATAAGAAAGAATGCAAGTGAAAAGGAAAATGAACGTGAACCTAAGTGAAAGTGCAAGTGACACTTGGAGGCCCTTGACACACTTTCACACTAAGATGTGTATGCTAGACTATTACAATGTTTATGGAGTACTTGAAATTGCTAGTAAAGCATTTTCCCAAGCCACTCAAGTTTCCAAAGTGAAAGAAAGTTGAACTCAAATGTTTCGTGATATTAAAACAAACTACAACAAGAAGTGTTTGCAATTGAGCAACCAAGTGTGGCTGCTGATAACGGTCTAAAAACTGTTATTTTCATTCTTGAATTTGATATTAAAACACACCCTTTGTAGCTTAAAATGAGCTTAGAATCAAGTAAAACTCTTAAGTTGTGTCACATGAGAGTCAAAAGATGTTTTTAGAGATATTATGCTTGTTTTGCATTGTTTTGTAAGGTTTTTGATGAGAATTGAAGATGGAAATGGAAGGTCATAGACTCAAGAATGAAGGAGAAAAAGGAAGAAAAGAAGAGCCTGTGGACCGCTCAAGCGTCAAATTCCAGCGCTGACCGTCCTAATTCGAGGTGGAGCTACTGTCTGGCGCCCAGGCGGTGACGCTGAGCGTCCAGAACGGCAAGAGGCAAACCGCTCAGCGATCAATTGTGACGCCTGGGCGGTGGCGCGGATTGAGGCAAACCGCTAAGCGGCCAACTTTGGCTCCTGGGCGGTTGTTTGTTTTTATATTTTGGATTCTGAGATCTTTCTGTTATCTTTTTGGCTTATATATAGCTCCAGTGCGAATCCAAATGAAATTTTTTTGGCAGAGAGAAACGTCCATAGGAGCTCTACACACCTTGGAGGAGATTTATTGGATGCTTAGGCTCCACTTTATCAAATCTAGGGTTTGCTTTTCCATTCTTTCATTATTGTCATCTAATTTCACCATGATTATGGTGAACTAAACCCTAGGTTGTTGGGGAACAATGTAATCTTTTGAAACTCTCATATATCCAAATTCTTATTTACTTTATATGCTTGCATATGCTTGATTTATCAATTGTTGGGTTCTTTACCTGTATTTAATGCTTTTACCGTTTAATTCATTTGGTAGATGTTGTTTGTCTTTATTGATACGGGGACGTACACTAATGTCATGAACTAGGAAGAATTCCTTGATTATGCTAATACCACCTAGGGATAGGGGTAGGATGATCAATTGTATTTTGCTTCTGTTTATAATGCATTATTAATTACTAGGGGAGGCCAGGGATAGCAAGCCGGTGATTAATAATAGATTCTTTTCACCAAGGGATTGGGTTTAGGGTAGACAAAAGAAAGTTTACATGGCAATATGATAAATAAGCAAAGTAAATAAGGAGAGTTGATATATGAGGGTGGATAAGATGAATTGTAAACCCCAACAACTCCATTCATCCATATTTTCTTTAAGCCAATTGAATCACTGCATTTGCATGTTTACTTTTGTTTTGCATTTAACCATTCAAATTAATTTCTTTTCTCAAGTCTTAAGCGATTAGTTTACACGAAAGATTAGGCCTTAAGAGTCCTTTGGGAAGAACGATATTGGGTTTACCAATTATATTACTTGATACGATCTGGTAAACTTGCCAGGGGTTTAACAAGTTTTTGGCGCCGTTGCTGGGGACTCTTGGTTTAACTTATCTTGTAGTGTAAACTGATTAAATTTGACTTGTTTTTATGTTTATTTTTATTTTTGTTCTAATAAATGTTTTCTAGGGTTTTGTGCCTAATGTTTGCAGGATGCAGTTTGGACAAGAATTTGAGTATATGGGCACTCAATTCTACCAAAATGATTTCAACCACTGGTGGGAACCTCACTCATACATGGATCAAAGCCAATTTGGGCAAGCTGCCGAGCAACAAATTACTCCACTCAGGGAGACCACAAATGACGAATTTTGTTAGCGGATGACGGGTATGAATATGTCATTTCTCACAAGTTTGGAGTAGATGCGACAATGTGAGGATTAGAACGTCAAAGACAACAATATCGTCCTTCACTTGCACAAGTAGAACGTCAAAGGCAGCAATAGTCTCCTACACTTGAAGAAAAAGAGAAGGAAGCTGAACAACGTCTGTGGCAGAAACAATCCTCTATGCCAAGAGAAACGTTGGGGGAAGTTGAACAACGTTTATGGAAAGAACAACTCTCTCTGCTAAGAGAAACATTGGGGGAAGCTGAACAACGTTGGCTGGAGGAAAGTAAACAACATTGGCAACAATTATTTCCATCAGAAAGCCGTGAAGAGACATTCCAACAAGTAATGCAGAATATTATTTCCTTTTCAGAATGTGATGACGCAAGATGTAAAAGGAAGGAGATAGAATTGGATTGCCTGACTGCATCTCTGAATGATTTTAGCATTAGTACTGAAGTTAACCCTAGGGAGGAATGTCAAGCCACTATCTCTGAAAGTGATAAGGTTGTTGATGAGAAAAAAATAGAGATAGAAAAGGAAAAGATAGAGAGAAATGGAGAGGAAGAAGAAAAATAAAAGTTGAGTGAGGGGGATAAAGATGATAATAAGGAAAAGGCAGTGGTTGAGAAAAAAGAAAAAATGAGAAAAATTGTGAAAATAAAAAAGAAAGAAAAAAATAAAAAGAGAAAGTTGAGAAAGAAAAGGAGAGAGAAAAAGAAGAGTGAGAAAAAGAGGAAGAAAGGAAAGAGGGAAAGATCATATGAAAAACCCCTTCCTCATCAAAAGAAATATCATAGGAAAGAAAAGAAAGTGAAGTGCTTTATGGAGATCTTCAAGAAATTGGAAATCAAAGCTCCTATGATTGAAACATGGAAACATGTGCTTGGTGTTCTAAACTTTATGAAGAAATTCAGCAAGAAGAAGAAAAAGAAAAGAATATCAAGCAAGGGGAGTATCAAAACCTACTGATGGGTGTTTGAACTCTACCAGGTCAAGCTAGTGACATAAAAAGAGTGCTTACTGGGAGGCACCCTAGTGATCCAAGAACAATATTTTTTGTAATTTAATTCTTAAATCTTGGTGATGTAATTATGAACAATTTTTAAATTTTTGTGTATTGGGTAACTTCTACTTGGGGAAGCTAAATATTTTAGGTACTCACTGAAGGGTACAGGTAAGCACACCTACTGATGGGTGTTGGTAAGGATTGCACTTACTATGGGTGCTAAAAAGGTTTGGGTCAGGCTCGTGACGTTAAACAAGCGCTACCTGGGAGGCAACCCAGTTGATTGATTTATTATTGTTGCATGTTTTAATACTGCTCTAGTTGCATTTAGGGCTTAATGGTTGCATGAGTGCGTAAATTGAGTGGGAATTGTATTTAGGGTTTAATTGTTGCATTTTAGAAAATCCATTCTCTATCACTTTTTCATCATTCATAATCCAAGTTTGGGTTTTTTTTTTATTTTTGAGAGAGCACTGCATTTTGGTTTCATTCATCATCAGTTATAAGAATTTTGCATACATTCAAGGTCTCTCCACCCCAAGGACAGGTTGTTATTGCCGAGATGATCATAGGCATGTACGACACACCTCCTGCTTATAGGTGGACGATGGATGAGTTCAACAATAGAATGGCATGGCCAGAGAAGGCACAGGGAATGGATCTGGAGCAGCTGAAGCTCCAGTCATGGAGAAAGATGACGAGGATGACAATTTTGAGGATGCAGAGGATGGAGATGATGAGGACTCAGATGTGGACATGGAGTGATATGGCATCTACTGATGGATGCCAGTGCATTAGAGCAAGGTTTTATCTTTCTTTTACTTTTGCACTTTGAATTTTTAGAATAGGTTGAATTTTGTTGAGTAGTGTAGGTGTCTGTGCTTGGCTTGAACACCGTTTCTGATTATGGTTTGACTTGATTATTATTGCATGATGAGTTTTATCAATGATGATTGGATGTGGATGACAATTGAGTTTGTGTTGCATGCTGATATATAGGTAAATGGCTCACTAGCTATATGAACAGATGTGTAGTGGTTCATGATTGTGATTGAGATGCTAAGTAGGATGCATGAATGATGAGTGAGAAAGCATGTTGTGTGAGGTATTGAGCTCCAGAGTATTCATTGATATATGTACTATTTACAGGGAATCATGAGTGATATTGCCTTAGTCTTGATAATTGATTAAATTACATGTTTATGTTGTATGATCAAGGCCATATTTGGAAACCCTTACTTAGCCAAATTTTCACCCAAGAAGTTTAAAATTTTATATCCTTTTTGAACCTTGACCTTAAACAGTATGAAAACCCTTGATTTGAAAGTATTTACTTTGAGTTGGGTTGAGAATACTTGTATGTATTGAAAAGGTTCAAGTTTGGGGTTGTATGGGGAAAATTGAAAGGCAAAAGAAAAGCATTGAGTTCAAGTTTTGAAAAGAAAAATGCATGAGTAGAGAAAAAGAAAAAGTAAAAGCATGAAAAAGGAACTCAATTCAAAATTGATAAAAAGGGAAGAAGTTGGGAATAAAGGAGATTGGTGATAGAGAGAGTTTAAACTTGAACCTTTTCAATGATGAAATAGCTCTCTTAACTCAAGGATTTTGTGATCTAGAAAAACCAAATTTTCTTGATAGCCCAGCCTCATTACAAGCCTTGGAAAAGTCCTTGTGAGGGCATTTGTATGTAAGGATTTTGATTATTCTAGATAAATGGCAATATTGTTCTATGTGACATGTGAATAGTAAAGAGTGGAGTGATTCCTTAAACACTTGAGTGATTGAGTGAAACACTTGCTTGGTGAGAATTGTTTAAATCCATGTTTACATCTATGCTTAGTGGATTGATCATTCATAAATGAAACATCTGTTGGGAGATATTTGATTATGTGAATATGATTAAATTGAAGGCATGCATGCATTTTGGTAGGATTCCACTGAAAATCTAAGTTGAATAATAACTTGTTGTGAAGAAAAGGATTTTTGAAAAGTGTTGAACTATTTGATGAAAAAGTGGAAGGCCAGGTTTTTTTTTGCTTGAGGACAAGCAAAGTTTTAAGTTTGGGGTTGTGATAACGGTCTAAAAACCGTTATTTTCATGCTTGACTTTGATATTAAAACACACCCTTTGTAGCTTAAAATGAGCTTAGAATCAAGTAAAACTCTTAAGTTGTGTCACATGAGAGTCAAAAGATGTTTTTAGAGATATTATGCTTGTTTTGCATTGCTTTGCAGGGTTTTTAATGAGAATTGAAGATGGAAATGAAGTAGGAAGGTCATAAACTCACGAATGAAGGATAAAAAGGAAGAAAAGAAGAGCCTGTGGACCGCTCAAGTGTCAAATTCCAGCGTTGACCGTCCTAATTCGAGGTGGAGCTACTGTCTGGCGCCCAGGCGGTGACGCTGAGCGTCCAGAATGGCAACAGGCAAACCGCTCAGCGGTCAATTGTGACCCCTAGGTGGTGGCGCGGATTGAGGCATACCGCTGAGCGGCCAACTTTGGCGCCTGGGCGCTTGTCTGTTTTTATATTTTGGATTCTGAGATCTTTCTGTTATCTTTTTGGCTTATGTATAGCTCCAGTGCGAATCCAAATGAAATTCTTTTGGCAGAGAGAAACGTCCACAGCAGCTCTACACACCTTGGAGGAGATTTCTTGGATGCTTAGGCTCCACTTTATCAAATCTAGGGTTTGCTTTTTCATTCTTTCATTATTGTCATCTAGTTTCACCATGATTATGGTGAACTAAACCCTAGGTTGTTGGGGAACAATGTAATCATTTGAAACTCTCATATATCCAAATTCTTATTTACTTTATATGCTTGCATATGCTTGTTTATCAAATGTTGGGTTCTTTACCTGTATTTAATG
This sequence comes from Vigna reflexopilosa, assembly GCA_027742785.1. NCBI lineage: Eukaryota > Viridiplantae > Streptophyta > Magnoliopsida > Fabales > Fabaceae > Vigna > Vigna reflexopilosa. The sequence continues at coordinate 3,334,764 of CM050926.1, read as the reverse complement.
CTTTTACCGTTTAACTCATTCGGTAGATGTTGTTTGTCTTTATTGATACGGGGACGTACAGTAATGTCATGAACTGGGAAGAATTCCTTGATTATGCTAATACCGCCTTGGGATAGGGGTAGGACGATCAATTATATTTTGCTTTCGTTTATAATGCATTATTAATTACTAGGGGAGGCTAGGGATAACAAGCCGGTAATTAGTAATAGACTCTTGTCACCAAGGGATTGGGTTAAGGGTAGACCAAGAAAGTTTGCATGGCAATATGATAAATAAGCAAAGTAAATAAGGATGGTTGATATATGAGGGTGGATAAGATGAAATTGTAAACCCCAACAACTCCATTCATCCATATTTTCTTTAAGCCAATTGAATCACTGCATTTGCATGTTTACTTTTGTTTTGCATTTAACCATTCAAATTAATTTCTTTTCTCAAGTCTTAAGCGATTAGTTTACACGAAAGATTAGGCCTTAAGAGTCCTTTGGGAAGAACGATATTGGGTTTACCAATTATATTACTTGATACGATCTGGTACAGTTGCCAGGTGTTTAACAGCTGTTGTTTCAAAGTGCTGGATGCCAAATTTTGGAACGTTTTTTATACTGAAAAGGGTGCTAGAATGCAATGTGAGGTGCTCTTAGAGTCCAAGCTTGAAGCAACTTTAACAAGTCTTCCACTCCTTAAGATGCTACCCCTTTGAAGAAAGAATCTAGACAGTTAAAACTCCACCACAGCAGCACCATAAGCCAAACAAAACAGCAAAAACCGTGAGTTAGCACAAAATTTCGCTGCACTAGATTTGTGGGTCAAAACCAGTTTGACAGCACCAAAGCCAACAAAGTTGAATTCTAATGAATTTAGGGCTGGAAACAGAGATGGCACTCAAAAGGAACCTATGAAATGATCTAGAACATATTATAAAGCAATAAAAAACTCAAAACAGTGATTGAAATGAGTGTGCTGAAACTGTTTGATGAAAATGCAAAGGTGTTTGCTGAAATGCCACAAAGAGAGGCATATTTTCTGTTTTCTGATTTTTAACTTTCGAGACTGGATTGCAGGGGCTATTTTTGCTTTTTATCTTTGATTTATAATTAGATAATCATTCAGAATTGTTTGAAATCAGAACCCCTGATGAGTCAATATTTTCTTGACATCACTTAGTTTATTGTGCTAGAATTAATTAGGGAATTGTGCTTAAATGTCCGAAATTTTCCTGTTTCTGCTAATTGTACTTAATTTGACTAGAAATTCTAATTTTAATTAATTTGAATTATCTGAGCTAATTATTTGCATTATTAATTGTAGGGAAAATTTTGGAAATACAATTTGGGACATTTGGAGGGGTATTCATTTGCACACGGTGTTATGTACCTGGAAGAAGCTACGTTGCATTGATTTATTGTGTTGAAAAGAAAAAGATTTATTGATTCGTGGAGACTTGAGCTGGAATATGTTGTTTGGTTTGGCTAAAAAAATAGAAGAAAGCACTCTCAACGTCATTTTCTTTTGGGGGGAGCAGCTTCATTTCTGTTGGCTTCTGGCATTCACGGCCCAGCAAAGAGTCGTTATCCAGCAAGGCACGACCCACACACGTCCAACATTTGAAGAACTGCAGCGTCCAAGCTTGGAGAGTAGCTGCCACCTGAGGAGTGAAATTCGGAAAGGGCTGGTCCAGCTTGGAGAGGTGCTGAAGTCCATGGTCCAGCAAACATTAAAGCATCCAACTTCACGGAAGTCCAGCAATTGGGAGCTGCATCCAGCGAGTCCTACGGCAGGTCCAGCAGCAGCTTCCACATTAGAAACGGTCACAACCCATGGGTTATTTAGGAGGATTGATTTCACATAGAAAAAAAGAGAGGTGTTGCATGGTGATTAGAATAAAAAAAAAACGCTGATTCAAGGAAGAGAAGCAGCAATTCATTTCCTTTGATTTTACAGAACCCATGTGCTGATTTCGATGAAGAAAATGGGCACGTGATGTCACGGCCATGGCTGATAAAAACAAGTGTTGCACGCTATCATCGCCTAAGAGGAGGATTCTCATTCTTCATTTAAAACAGGCATCCATTTTATTTGTTGCAGCCTACAATGCCATGTCCACAAAGCATGTTGAGAAGTTTGTTTAATTATTGGAAGCAACTGCATTCGGTGGTTTCATTTTGGTTGCAACTGAAGGGTCATGGCCCAGAAAAAATTAAAGGAAGTCATGACCCAAAGGTGTGCAACAGCATTGTCTAATAAGGGGTGCACTCATGGATGTTGGGTGGTCAATTGAAAAAAAATAGAGAGGCTGGACCATGGAGTTGAGCACGGGAATATGTCATTATTCCTTCTTCATCCACACTGGCAGTGGTGTGTGTGGAGAGAGCAGCATTAAAAGAAGGCTAAGCCGCCACCCAAAAAGAGGGGGAGAAGCCGCCACATGCTGGAGATAAGAGAATGGAAGGAGACATTGCTTGATTTTGGAAGCAGCTGGTCTCACGGTGCAGGCTAGGATTTAGTTTTTTTTTAGATGTCATTTATTTCCTTCCTTTGAAGCGGTATAGTGATATTCTATTTTACCTTTTCTTTGCTAGATAATGAAACAGGTTCATTTCCTTAAGAAAATAAGCCCATTTTCATTTACACACTTTTGTTTATTTAGCTTTTAATTGGAGGTTTTGGAAGCACATAGCTCACGGGATTTCATTTAGCTTGTGCAAGCGTGATTCACCTTGGAGAAAACGCAGCTTGAATTTACAATGTGCACATTGTTGTTTGCTGAATTAATTTTCCACTGATTTAAAATTGTCCAAGCACTTTTAATTTGCAAAAGCATTCAATGCATTTTTCCTTGAAGTTTCGTTCATGCTGCCATGCTTCCTCCTTCTTAATTGAATATTAAACGCTTTTCTTTGTTTATTGCCGTAGTGAAGAATGCATAATCAATTAATTGCCGCTAGTTCTTTTTGTGACTCATTGTCTGTTCGGTTCGATTTCGATAATTTCATTGCAATGTTAGCTTAGGTTAGTTGGTTGGTCGTAAACAAAATTACAGTGTTTCCTTGAGATTTATTGGACTGTCTTTATGTTTATTCTTCTTTGTATGGCATTCTAGAAAATCTGACTGTGTTCTTGAAATGGGTATACGCTTAGTTGCCCAATTGGTGATTGCATCTTCGCTTAGTTGATCAATCTGTATAAAACACATTGGATGGAATAGGTGTATTGCGTTCGCTTAGTTCGTGATTATGATAGCATGATTAGCCTTCGCTTAGTCGGTTAGCTATGCTAGATTAGAGGCTAGAGTAGTTTATTCATGAGAATTTTGCACTTTAATTGTCATACTACTGCTCTGATTTAGCTCAATATTTAATCTGTTGTGTGCCTGCGATTAGGTATACGCTTAGTTGCCTAATCGGTGTTTAATCTTCGCTTAGTTGATTAGACTGCATGGTAGATGACTGATTAAATTTGTGCATTGCATTCGCTTAATTTGCAATTTTGAAGACCGAATTATCATTCGTTTAGTTGGGTGATTCGTGTCGGATTTGGATTAGGGTAGTGTGTACTTGTCATTAATCTGTGATTGGAAGCATAGTAATTGAGTTAATGACCAACCATTTTTATTTTGTATTTGATTCCATTTTTACATTTCTGTTTACCTTTCTGTTTGAATCTGTGTTTTAATTTAATTCATTTGCATTCACAAACTTTTCACAACCCCCCTCCACTACGTGTTTGACCTAATTCCTGAACCACAGTTTGGTCCTTGAGAGACGACCTAGGAGTCACTTCCTAGTCTATACTGCATTCTTTATGCACATTAAATTTGCATGGGGTGCGACACCCATCAAATTTTGGCGCTGTTGCCGAGGACCAATGGTTTTGTTTTAGGTCTTTTGTTGTGTTAGTGTGTTTTGTGTTTTGTCTTGTGTTGTGATGTGATGTTCTATTTTGTGTGTTCGTTATTGTGTGTTGCATGTTTTATTGTGTTGTGTTTGTTGTTTCGTAATTTTTAGCATTTTCATTCTTCTTTTCCCTTTTCTTTCTACATGTCTACCTATTTTGATTTTGTGAATATTGCTTCTTCTACTTGTGCCTATGATTATGATTCTCCTTCTGTATCTAGTGCTCCATATCTTGTTCATACTACACCAGGTGCATCTAACTCTGATATTGCTCCTCATGCATATTCTGTTGATTTCTATGTTGAGAACAATATGACTCATCCTCCCATTCTTGAGAGTGCTCCTTGGGAGCCAGCTTCACTTAGTGAGGATGATGTTCATTACGTTCTCACTGTTGGACTAATACATTTGCTGCCTAAGTTTCATGGTTTTGCAGGTGAATGCCCACATAGACATTTGGAGGAGTTCCACACCATTTGCTCTTCAATGAAGCCTCCACATGTCTCTGATGATCACATGTTCTTAAAGGCATTTCTGCAATCACTACAAGGAGCAGCAAGTGATTGGTGTATTGTCTTCCTCCAGGATCCATCACTTCTTGGGAAGATCTTAAACATATGTTCTTGGATGAATTCTTCCCTGTTCAGTATGGTTACAGTAACGATCTTGGTTGGAATGACCCTAATCTGTGATGGTATGGTACTCCACAACAACATTATTATCAAGAAGCACCATCTCAGAATACTTGTATGCCTTCACCTGTCAAGCGATACCAGAGTCAGCAATATGATGCTCCTGTCCAAATAGTTCCTCAGCCTTCTACTTTTGAGCCTACATTGGAGGAGTTACTGAGGCAGATGGCCATGCAGAACATTCAGTTCCAGCAAGAGACCAGAGCTTCTATTCAGAGTTTGACTAATCAGATGGGGCAAATGGCCATTCAGTTCATTCAAGAGCAGTCTCAAGACTCAGAGTTACATTCTCAGACTGTTCAGAATCTGGAAAATGATGTCAGTGTCGTCGACCTAGGAGATGGGAACCAGCGTCTTGTGCTCATTCTGCCACCTACTTTCCCACCTCTAGATGTCCCTACTCTTGCACCTGAGGAGACTGATAAAGATTTTGAGGACCAAGCAGATATGAGCAGATGTTTTAAGCCAGGTGGACTTTCTTTGTCTTCCACGACTGGTGGAGATTTACTGATGAATCCTCCCTTCCTTGATCCAGTTGTGGAAGACATCTCTCTTTTAGATCAGATCTGGTGGATGAAGCAGTTCCCCAGAAGCAGTTACTTCTTAGACCCATTGGTGGAAAACACTTCTCTGCTAGTTCAAAATTGGAAACCGCCACCATGACCAGGGGAGTTTTCTTTTCCCTTCTCCTCCTTTCCCTACTTGTATTGTACTTGTCCATGATCTGCCGATTGTTTTGATTTCTGATCTTATACTTGTGATACATTGAGGACATTGTGTAGTTTAAGTGTGGTCTATTGGGGGAGATTTCTATTTTCTTTGTTAAATTTTTTCTTTTTTCTTTTCTAGGTGTTAAATTTTTTGTTGTCTAGGTAGTTTTTGTTTTGTCTTGTGTACAGTTTTGCATGTTTCTCTTGATTTCTGGACTTTGTTTGGGTTGTAGATGTGTCTTTCACTTCATTGATACTCTGATTGATTGGAAATCCTTGCTTTTCTCTGCTTGGAAGATGATTATGATGTTTGAGAGGGTAATTGAATGTGACAGAAATACCCTGTGTGAGATTTGAGCCACTTAATGTTCTTTCTTGTGTGATATGTCTCTTGATTGCTTGCACATATGCCTTGGCTTGACTCTGTTGATAATTCTTGATTGATATGCATGTTTGGAAGTGATAAAGGCAATTTTGTTCTTGAGCCTGTCTAGCCAGATGAGCCTACCTTGTTTTAATCCCTTGATAACCCCTTTTGAGCCTATACTTTCCCCATTTCTTTGTTTTGAAGCTTTTTAACACTCTGGCAAGCGTACCAGATCGTTTCAAGTAATATAATTGGTAAACCCAATATCGTTCTTCCCAAAGGACTCGCAGGCCTTATCGTTCGTGCAAATTGAAATCGTAAAACTTGTAAAGAGAAATGAATTGATTTGAATGCAAGAAACAAAAAGTAAACATGCAAATTCAATTGATTCAATTGACGAGAAAAAGAGACTATGGATGAATGGAGTTGTTGGGGTTTATAATTTCATCTTATCCACTCTCTCTTATCTACTCCTCTTATTTAATTTGCTTTGTTATCTAATTATCATGCAAACTTTCTTAGTCTACCCATAACCCGATCCCTCGGTGAAAAGAGCCTATTAATAATTACTAGCTTGCTATCCCTAGCCTCCCCAAGCAATTAATAATGCATTATAAACGGAAGCGGAAACAATTGATCGTCCTACCCCTCTATCCCTAGGTGGTTGATAACGGTCTCAAAACCATTATTTTCATGCATAAATTTGATATTAAAACCCACCCTTTGTAGCTTAAAATGAGCTTAGAATCAAGTAAAACTCTTAAGTTGTGTTACATGGGAGTCAAAAGTTGTTTTTAGAGATATTATTCTTGTTTTGCTTTGTTTTGTAGGGTTTTTGATGAAAATGGAAGATGACAATAAAGTACGAAGGTCATAGACTCAAGAATGAAGGAGAAAAAGGAAGAAAAGAAGAGTCTGTGAACCGCTCAGCGGTCAATTCCACCGTTGAGCGTCCTAGTGCAAGGAAAAGTTGTTGTCTGGCGCCCAGGCGGTGACGCTGAGCGTCCAGAGCGACAAGAGGCAAACCGCTCAGCGGTCATTTAGGCGCTTGGGTGGTGGCGTGTGTTGAGGCAAACCGCTAAGTGGCCAATTTATTTATTTTTTTTATTTTGGATTCTGAGATTTTTCTGTTATTTTTTTGGCTTATATATAGCCCTAGTGCGAATCCAAATGTAATTCTTTTGGCAGAGAACAACGTCCACAACAACTTTATCAATTCTAGGGTTTGCTTTTCCATTCTTCCATTTAATTCATCTAGTTTCACCATGATTATGGTGAACTAAACCCTTTGTTGTTGGGGAACAATGTAATCTTTTGAAACTCTCATATATTGAAATTATTGTCTACTTTATATGCTTGCAAATGCTTAATTTATCAATTGTTGGGTTCTTTACTTGTGCTTAATGCTTCTACAGTTTAACTCATTCGGTAGATGTTGTTTGTCTTTATTGATACGGGGACGTACGGTAATGTCATGAACTAGGGAGAATTTTTTGATTATGTTAATACCACCTAGGGATAGGGGTAGGACGATCAATTGTATTTTGCTTCCGCTCATTATGCATTATTAGTTACTAGGGGAGGCTAGGGATAGCAAGCCGGTAATTAGTAATAGGCTCTTTTCACCAAGGGATTGAGTTAAGGGTAGACCAAGAAAGTTTGCATGGCAATATGATAAATAAGCAAAGTAAATAAGAAAAGTAGATATATGAGAGTGGATAAGATGAAATTGTAAACCCCAACAACCTCATTCATTCATAGTTTCTCTTCGTCAATTGAATTCTTGCATTTGCATGTTTATTTCTCTTTTGCATTTAAACAATTCAAATTATTTTCTTTACTCAAGTCTTAAACGAATAGTTTACACGAAAGATGAGGCCTTAAGAGTCCTTTGGGAAGAACGATATTGGGTTTACCAATTATTATTACTTGATACGATCTGGTACACTTGCCAGGGGTTTAACGGTGGTATTGCTTAATCAAGGAATTTCCCCTAGTTCATGACAGTACCGTACGTTCCCATATCAATAAAGAAAAACAACAATTATCGAATGAGTTAAACGATAAAAGCATTAAGCGTAGATGAGAAACCCAATAATTGATAATCAAAGCATATGACAAGCATATAAATAAATAAGAGTTTCAATAAAAGAGAGTTTCAAAAGATTACATTGTTCCCCAACAACAAAAGGGTTTAGTTCACCATTGTCATGGTGAAACTAGATGAAAAATGATGGAAGAATGGAAAAACAAACCCTATTTGATAAAAAGGAGCCTAAGCATCCAAGAGATCTTCTCCAAGGAGTGAAAATTAGGTCTGGCCACCCCCTTCTGTCAAAAGAATGCATCTAAACTCGCACTAGGGCTATTTATAGCTGAGGAACGTCACAAAATTTAGGCCCAAGCTCAGCAGACAACCGCCTGGCGTCACACTTTGGCGCCCGACAGTTTCCTCTTAATCGCGCCACCGCTCGACGGTGAGTTGTACCGCCCGGCGGTTTGCCTCATACCGCAAAACCGCCTGCCTGCACCGCCTGAGCGCTAGACAGTGGCTTCACCCCGCATTTGGCCGCCCAACAGTGGATTTTGGCGCTGGGCGTTTCCTAGACTCTTCCTTTTTTCATGTTTCTTCTTCTTGCTTGAGTCTAATACCTTCCATCTTCAATCCCATTTTCATTCTCAACAAAAACGCTGCAAAACAATGCAAAACAAGCATAATATCTCTAAAAACAGCTTTTGACTCTCAACTGACTCAACTTACGTGTTTTGCTTGATTCTAAGCTCATTCTAAGCCTTGAAGGTTGTATTTTAATCTCAAATGACGCATGAAAATAACTTTTTTTCAACCGTTATCATAACCCCAAACTTAGAACTTTGCTTGTCCTCAAGCAAACAAAACAAAACTTGGCTTTCCACTTTTTCATCCAATAGTTCAACACTCCTAACATTTATAACAAGAACTACTCAATTTCAGATTTTCAGTATAATCAAATCAAGATGCATGCATGCTTTAAATTCAATTCATGTCACATGATAACATATTTCTCAACAGATGTTACATTTATGAATGATCAATCCACTAAGCAAAAATGTAAGCATGAAATTTATCAATTCTCACCAAGCAAGTATTTCACTCAATCACTTAAGTGTTTAAGGTAACACTCCATCTCTATATTATTCACAAGTCACATGAAACAAAATTGCCATTCATCTCAAACAATCAAAATCTTCACATGCAAATGCCATCATTAGGACTTTTCTAAGGCTTGTATTGAGGTTGGGCTAACAAGAAAAATTGGTTTTTCTGGAATGCAAAATCCTTGAGTTAAGAGAGCTATAATACAATTCAAAGTTTAAGCACAACTCTCTATCTCACCAATCTCACTTATTACAAACTTCTTCCCTTTTCTTTTATTTTCACATTGAGCTCATCTTCCATGCTTTTCTTCTTTTCCTTTCTTTTTCGCATGCATTTTTCTTTCTTCACAATTGAGCTCAATGCTTTTCAGTTGCCTTTCAATTTCCCCCATACAACCCCAAACTTGAACCTTGTCAACACATATAGCTAAGCTCAACCCAACTCAAGATAGAGAATTTCAAACCAAGGGTTCTCATCCTGTTTAAGGCTAAGGTTAAAAAAGGGTATAGTATTTCAAGCACTTTGGGTGAAAAATTTGGCTAGAGAAGGGTTGTCAAAAATGGCCTTGATCATATGACATTCACATGCAATTCAATCAATCATCAAGATTAAGGTAATATCATTCATGTTTCCCAGTGAACAATACATACAACTGATAACGGTATAAAAACCGTTATTTTCATGCATAAATTTGATATCAAAACACACCCTTTTGGCTTAGAATGAGCTTAGAATCAAGTAAAACTCTTAAGTTGTGTCACATGAGAGTCAAAAGCTGTTTTTAGAGATATTATGTTTGTTTTCCTGGGGTTTTTGATGAGAATCGAAGATGGAAATGAAGTAGGAAGATCATAGACTCAAGAATGAAGAAGAAAAAGGAAGAAAAGAAGAGTCTGTGGACCGCTCAAGCGTCAATTCCAACGCTGAGCGTCCAGAACGGCAAGAGGCAAACCGCTCAGTGGTCAAATGTGACGCCTGGACGGTGGCGTGGAATGAGGCAAACCGCTGAGTGGCCAACTTTGGTGCCTGGGCGGTTGTCTGTTTTTATATTTTGGATTCTGAGATCTTTCTATTATCTTTTTGGCTTATATATTGCCCTAATACGAATCCAAATGTAATTCTTTTGGTAGAGAGAAACATCTAGAGTTGTTCTACACACCTTGGAGGAAATTTCTTGGATGCTTAGGCTCCACTTTTTCAAATCTAGGGTTTGCTTTTCCATTCTTCCATTATATTTCATCTAGTTTCACCATGACTATGGTGAACTAAACCTTTGGTTGTTGGGGAACAATGTAATCTTTTGAAACTCTCATATATCCAAATTCTTATTTATTTTATATGCTTGCATATGCTTGATTTATCAATTGTTGGGTTCTTTACCTGTATTTAATGCTTTTACCGTTTAACTCATTCGGTAGATGTTGTTTGTCTTTATTGATACGGGGACGTACAATAATGTCATGAACTGGGAAGAATTCCTTGATTATTCTAATACCGCCTAGGGATAGGGGTAGGACGATCAATTGTATTTTTCTTCTGTTTATCATGCATTATTAATTACTAGGGGAGGCTAGGGATAACAAGCCGGTAATTAGTAATAGGCTCTTTTCACCAAGGGATTGGGTTAAGGGTAGACCAAGAAAGTTTGCATGGCAATATGATAAATAAGCAAAGTGAATAAGGAGAGTAGATATATGAGGGTGGATAAGATGAAATTGTAAACCCCAACAACTCCATTCATCCATATTTTCTTTAAGCCAATTGAATCACTGTATTTGCATGTTTACTTTTGTTTTGCATTCAAACCACTCAAATTAATTTCTTTTCTCAAGTCTTAAACAATTAGTTTACACGAAAGATGAGGCTTTAAGTGTCCTTTGGGAAGAACGATATTGGGTTTATAAATTATTATTACTTGATACGATCTGGTACACTTGCCAGGGGTTTAACAAGTTTTTGGCGTCGTTGCTGGGGACTCTTGGTTTAACTTTTTCTAGTAGTGTAAATTGATTAACTTTGACTTGATTGTAGATAGTTGTGTATACTTTATTTGTTTTTTTTTTATAAAAGTGCTACTAGGGTTTGTGTTTCTTGTACATGCAATAGGAGACTAGACATACTAGAAGCAAGAAAAATATCCAACCTCTTCTTGAAGGCTTAAGCGAGACAAAGGGAAGAAGGAGAGTTAGATGCCCATCTAGGGATTTATTTCCTTTTCCTTGCAGATTATTATCACCTTCACCAGATAGAAGAACAGAGGAGATGGCAGGAGAACCTCCTCTAAGACGCATATTGGTAGATCAATCTAATGTTGTTGGTCCTTTCCACTTCAACAACATAGCCATGCCTACAAATCAAACGACCAACATGGTGATGAATCCAGTGCTTATACACCTAGTACAAGGCAACCAGTTTCACGGTTTGTCAAACGAGAATCCATATGATCATTTGACAACGTTTAGTACTTGGTCTTGATCTTTTAACAGCATTCTCCCATCATGGACACGTATCGTCATTTTAGAAGTCCTCATGAAAGGTCTTCCCAAAATTAATGGAATTCTTCCTTCATTTGCCATGTCCACTACTAGAAAATCAATCAAGAACTCCAACTCCTCAATTTGAACAATTGCGTTTTCCACCATACCAACTGGCTTCTTATTAGAACCATCTACAACTGTCAGGGTAGTATTAGCTGGTTTTAATTTTAGCCCACCAATCTTCTTGAAATCACTAAAGGGCATCAAATTAACACTTGATCCTGAATCGATCATGGCTCTCCCTATATTCACATTATTAATAACACAAGGAAGAGTCAGATTCCCTGAGTCCTTCAATTTTGGTGGATGGTCCTTCTTTCTAGGCTTAACACCCCTTTCCTTATCTTCTTCATCATCAAGATCAATTACCTCCCCAAGATAGTACTTGATCCTCTTATCATAATCAGGAATTTGCGGAAGCACTAAAGGAGTAACAGTCACCTGATTAAAAATTTCCCTGAACGACTCTCGGTGACTCTCTTTCTCTTTCTCTTTGTCTTCACTGCTTTTCTGCTTATTGAAATTATCAGCACTCATCATCTCTTCACCTTCTTCCTCGCTGCTCTCAATAACAATTATTTCCCTTTCTATTTTCCTTTTTCTTGTCAAAAAAACATTGCACTCCTCTTTAGGGTTAAAATCAGTGTTGGCCCTAAACTGATTCTTCTCGGTGGTTTCTACCCTTTTTGACAGTTGCCCAATCTGTGTCTCCAATGCTCTAAAGCTGGCTTGGTCACTAGCTTGTTGAGATTCGTAAACCTTCAAGAATTTATCGAATCTGTCATTTAATCCTCTAACAGTCTCTGTGAAGCTGCTCACCTGCTGCCATAAAGGTGACGATTGTTGTTGCCGGAAGCTTCCTACTTGCCCAGAAGAATTCTTCTGATTCTGTCCAATGATCGGGTGGTTCTTCCAACCTTGGCTAGAATTGCCTTGGTTAACGTTACCTTGCCTGTATTAGAATTGATTTCCCATGTAGTTGATTTCCTGCTGCATTTCTTTGGGAAAAGCACATTGACCATTAATATGGTCACCACCACATAAATCACAAAGCTGTTGAGTTTGAGAGATATTCCTTATCCCTTTTGGAAGTTCAGAAAGGACCTTTGTTAGCTTAGCCATAGCATCATCAGTAGAAAGATGCAAAAGTCCTCCTTTTTGTACACCCCTTTCACTTTACGTCACTTCATTCATAGCCATGTCTTCAATCAGTGCGTAAGCCTCATCTTCAGTCTTTCTGTTTATGTTGCCTCTAGCTGAAGCATCTAACATCATCTTTGACTGAGTGTTTAGGCCTCCAAGGAAAGCAAGTATATAAGAGGTCTTGTCAAACCCATGGACTGAGGTCTTCCTCAAAAGGCCTTTAAATCTGTCCCAAGCCTGTCCAAGATTTTCTTCCATTCCTTGCTTGAATGAAGAAATTTCCAGCTTCCCTTGATTGATCTTTGTCTGCGGAAAGAATTTAGTGACAAATTGTTTTGCCACTGCCTCCCAATTTCTGAAAGTACCTTCTGGGAATGAATGCAACAAATCTTTATCGTTTCCTCCAAGAGAGAAAGGAAACAAGTTGAGTCTAACCCTGTCATCCGAAACTCCGTTCATCTTGACGGTATTACAAATTTCACAAAAAATAGTCAAATGATTATAAGGATTCTCATTGGACAACCTGTGAAATTGGTTGCTCTGCACTAGCTGGATCAGTGCAGGGTTCATCACCATGTTTGTTGCATTATCTGCTGGTATGGCTATACTGTTGAAATGCAAAGGACCTACTGTGTTTGATGCGTCCCCCAGTGTGTGTCTTGGTGGAAGTTGGTCCGCCATCTCCTCTATGCCCTGTGCAAAAGTCTCTAGTGAAGATTGCAGAAGTCGTTCAGGAGAAGAAAAATTTTCACGTGCAGGACGTCTAATTTTTCTTCTTCTCCTGTCTGATAGCGCTTCTAGAAGAGGTTGCTGGTTCTTTTTACTTCTAGTGTGTATTGTTTCCTGCATACACAAGAAACAAAAACCCTACAAGCACTTTAAAAGAAAAAAAAACAAAATTTAAACAAAATAAAATATAAACAATAATTACAAACAAGTCAAACTTCAGTCAATTCACACTACTTGAAAAAGTTAAACCACGAGTCCCCGACAACGGCGCCAAAAACTTGTTAACACTTTGGCAAGCGTACCAGATCGTTTCAAGTAATATAATTGGTAAACCAAATATCGTTCTTCCCAAAGGACTCGCAGGCCTTATCGTTCGTGCAAATTGAAATCGTAAGACTTGTAAAGAGAAATGAATTGATTTGAATGCAAGAAACAAAAAGTAAACATGCAAATGCGATTGATTCAATTGACGAGAAAAAGAGACTATGGATGAATGGAGTTGTTGGGGTTTACAATTTCATCTTATCCACTCTCTCTTATCTACTCCTCTTATTTAATTTGCTTTGTTATCTAATTATCATGCAAACTTTCTTAGTCTACCCTTAACCCGATCCCTTGGCGAAAAGAGCCTATTAATAATTACTGGCTTGTTATCCCTAGCCTCCCCTAGTAATTAATAACGCATTATAAACGGAAGCAAAAACAATTGATCGTCCTACCCCCTATCCCTAGGTGGTATTGCTTAATCAAAGAATTTCCCCCTGTTCATGACAATATTGTACGTTCCCATATCAATAAAGACAAACAACAATTATCGAATCAGTTAAACAATAAAAGCATTAAGTGCAGATGAGAAACCCAATAATTGATAATCAAAGCATACAACAAGCATATAAATAAATAAGAGTTTCAATAGAAGAGAGTTTCAAAAGATTATATTGTTCCCCAACAACAAAAGGGTTTAGTTCACCATTGTCATGGTGAAACTAGATGAAAAATGAGGGAAGAATGGAAAAACAAACCCTAGATTTGATAAAAAGGAGCCTAAGCATCCAAGAGATCTTCTCCAAGGAGTGAAAATTAGGTCTGGCCGCCCCCTTCTGTCAAAAGAATGCATCTAAACTCGCACTAGGGTTATTTATAGCAGAGGAGCGTCACAAAATTTAGGCCCAAGCCCAGTAGACAACTGCCCGGCGTCACACTTTGGCGCCCGGCGGTTTCCTCTAAATCATGCCACCGCCTGGCGGTTTTCCTCATACCGCAAAACCGCCTGGCTGCACCGCCTGGGCACCAGACAGTGGCTTCTCCCCGCATTTGGCCGCCCAACAGTGGATTTTGGCGTTGGGCGGTTCCTAGACTCTTCCTTTCTTCATGTTTCTTCTTCTTCCTTGAGTCTAGGACCTTCTATCTTCAATCCCATTTTTCATTCTCATCAAAAACGCTACAAAGCAATGCAAAACAAGCATAATATCTCTAAAAACAGCTTTTGACTCTCAACTGACTCAACTTACATGTTTTGCTTGATTCTAAGCTCATTCTAAGCCTTGAAGGTTGTATTTTAATCTCAAATGACGCATGAAAATAACTGTTTTTCAACCTTTATCAAAGCTCACACACTAGCCCTAAGTGAAAAACTATGATTACCTGAACCTTAGGGAATTTTGGAGCTTTGGAAGTGTTTTGGGAATAAGTGTGGTCTCCTGGGGGATTCAGATGAGTTGGCTAGTTGGTTCCTTTTCTTGTTTTTGTTTTTGTAAATATGTAGTGTACATCTTGTCTCTAAAATTTGTGTTTAAAATAGAGAGAAAAGAAAAGAGATAGGATGAGAAAAAAAAATTGTGTGAATAATGGAGTCAAGAAGAGTATTGAATTAGAGGTTTTGGGTGTGATTTGACTGTGTTTACACTTGTTCCCCATTGCTCCTTTATTTCTTTTGGTTTGTAACTTCTTATCCATATTTATCCTCTCTTTTCCTTGGCCCCATTACATCCATAAAAGACCTTTTGATTTGAACATGCATATGTTTTCGAATGTTGATATTAGAGACTTGCCAAGTCTTTTTGTGCTTGCTTTCTGGAGTGCATTGAGTTGACATTGTTTACCCTAAACACTTGAGAGAAACTCTGATAGTGTGCATCTGTGAGGTGGTGTTACTTTTGATTCACCTCTTGAGCCGATTGATCATTTTGCCATGCTTGGAAGTGCTTGGATGATTTCATGAGTATCTGCTTTCCTTGATTCTGTGTGGGATATTGTCTACTTCTTTTCTTTGTCCAAATTCCTTGAGAACTGTGTAATTATGTTTTTGTCTCCTTGTCAGTCTTTGTTTTCTGGGTGTTGAGTCTGTGTCACTTCCCTGATGTCCTCTGAACAATTCCCTGATTTGCGTCTTGATTTTGCCCAAGAGTGCAAAAGACTAAGTGTGGTCTATTTTGATGAGTCAATATTTTCTTGACTTCACTTAGTTTATTGTGCTAGAATTAATCAGGGAATTGTGCTTAAATGTCCAGAATTTTCCCATTTCTGCTAATTGTATTTAATTTGACTAGAAATTCTAATTTTAATTAATTTGAATTATTTGAGCTAATTATTTGCATTATTAATTGTAGGGAAAATTTTGGAAATACAATTTGGGACATTTGGAGGGGCATTCATTTGCACACGGTGTTATGTACTTGGAAGAAGCTACACTGCATTGATTTATTGTGTTGAAAAGAAAAAAGATTTACTGATCTGTGGAGACTTGAGCTGGAATATGTTGTTTGGTTTGGCTAAAAAAAATAGAAGAAAGCACTCTCAACGTCATTTTCTTTTGGAGGGAGCAGCTTCATTTTTGTTGGGCTTCTGGCACACACGTCCAGCATTTGAAGAGCTGCAGCGTCCAAGCTTGGAGAGTAGCTGCCACCCGAGGAGTGCAATTCGGAAAGGGCTGGTCCAGCTTGGAGAGGTGCTCAAGTCCACGGTCCAGCAAACATTAAAGCATCCAACTTCACGGATGTCCAGCAATTGGGAGGTGCGTCCAGCGAGTTCCACGACAGGTCTAGCAGCAGCTTCCACATTAGAAACGGTCACAGCCCATGGGTTATTTAGGAGGGTTGATTTCACTTAGAAAAAAAGAGAGGTGTTGCACGATGATTAGAATAAAAAAAAACGCTGATTCAAGGAAGAGAAGCAGCAATTCATTTCCTTTGATTTTACAAAACCCATATGCTGATTTCAATGAAGAAAATGGGCACGTGATGTCACGGCCATGGCTGAAAAAAAAAAGTGTTGCACGCTATCATCGCCTAAGAGTTGGATTCTCATTCTTCATTTAAAACGGACATCCATTTTATTTGTTGCAGCCTACAATGCCACGTCCACAAAGCATGTTGAGAAGTTTGTTTAATTATTGGAAGCAGCTGCATTCGGTGGTTTCATTTTGGCTGAACTGAAGGGTCATGGCCCAAAAAAATTAAAGGAAGTCACGGCCCAAAGGTGTGCAACAGTGTTGTCCAACAAGGGGTGCACTCATGGATGTTGGGTGGTCAATTGAAAAAAAATAGAGAGGCTGGACCATGGAGCTGAGCACGGGAATATGTTATTATTCCTTCTTCATCCACACTGGCAGCGGTGTGTGTGGAGAGGACAGCATTAAAAGAAGGCTAAGCCGCCACCCAAAAAGAGGGGGAGAAGCCGCCACATGCTGGAGATAAGAGAATGGAAGGAGACGTTGCTTGATTCTGGAAGCAGCTGGTCTCACGGTGCAGGCTAGGATTTAGTTTTTTTTGTCTTTGAATTTGAAACCAATGATCTCGTTTTCTCTAAAGTCTTAATTAATCGAGTTATCACACGACTGTCTAGTGCCGAGAGTCTCTTGGGACACAATATTTAGTCTTACCATTTTATATTACTTGTGCGATGGGGTACACTTGCCGATCCATCAACAAGTTTTTGGCGTCGTTGCCGGGGACTCACAGTATAAACTGTTCTATTTGTGTGATTCTTGATTAACTTTGACTTTATTTTTATTTTTCTTAATTTTAATTTTATTTTTAATTTTTAATTTTGTTTTTTTGAAGTTGTGTTTTGTGTCGTTTGTTTTTGTGTTAACAATCTTTTCTAGGGTTTTGTGTCTACTTTATGTAGGATACAGTCAGTGTAACACCCCGATTTACGAGATGTCACAGTGTAAAATTTTGTTGAAAGATATTTCTATAAAACAATTCTTTAAGACAATCAAACTTTATTTGTTTTAAAACGCAGAAGCAAACAATAATTATAAACGTTGTCTAAAATTCTATAATATCATTTTTTACATAAAAAAACAAATTCTGAAAAGTTTCAAACTTGATAAGTAATCAACCTGATATAAAGATCCCAACTCTCGTCAACTACTTCGATCCAACCTTTACCTGCAACACCATCTACTCCCGTACAGGTACGATCATCGTAGGTGGAAACCACAACCACAACATGCAAGGGTGAGCAACTAAAATTAACATGGCGTACAAAATATCATATTCATATTAAAAACAAAATAATATAACCGTACAACATATTCCATCACAACATTTCCATCATAGTCAATTTATTCATGACCCAATGTTGTTTCCTTCTACTGTGTCGTCATAACCTGTTATCACTAACAGGCACCTGTTCCCAACAGGGCAATTCGAGTTGTCTTCCATCGCAACTTCTGACCTATCTCCCCGATTTCTCAAGGAATTACGAGTAAAAACTTCGATGGAAAACACCCACTGAGCACTATACTCACACGAGCCGAAGTCATTTTGGGCGAGACATCCACATCCCTCTACAGGGGAAAATGACACTCGAATCACTATCTCAAAATGAGAGTCAAATACATTCTTATCGTAATACGAATAGTTCATCCATGACCGACAACAATACAATAGCTTCATGTTCGCATCACAATCTCATTAACATTCTCAACATCATATATTAACCCAAACAATCATCGACACATTCATATATCAATCCAATACATATTCTTAATAACATGCATCGCTCATCCAATCACAAAGTTGATATCACAATCACAAAGTTGATATCACAATCTTAATATAGTTCATATTTAGTTTCAATAATAGATATTAACTCATCAATAACTTGTATTACTCACAATCACAAGATTGATAATACAATCTCATTACATTTCACCTTTAACCTCAACAATAGACGGTAATTCATGCAATACTCATCAATCACAACGTTCCTAATACCATACTCAATAAATTTATTGTATAATCTCAATAATAAATAACATTAACTATACACAAGATTTATAACACAGATCTTATTACTTTTCACGAGTATTATAAAAAATATACGAAAATCTATCATCCCAAAGTTCTGAAAGAACAAGGTAATTATTTAATTAATTTAGTTAAACTCATGAGACAACTAACTGTAAGTGGATCACCCTGTCTCATGAACACGAGCCCCTCCCTTATTCCTAAACCCAAGACACATTTACCCACCACCCTTGTCATCTATCTTCGCATAGAAACAGTGATCACCAAAAGCTATTAATCCCTCTTCATCTCGTTTCATAGAATCAAGCACTGTTAACTACTTTCTCATTTCAAAGTTCTGACTATATCCATTTCAATTCAACAACCCTCCTCGTGTTCAACCAAAACGAAGCCCTGGTTTCACTTTAAAGGAACCCATCATTCACCCAAGATCATTTTAATTCTTTCTCACTTACCACCGTGGGACCCACACTACTCCATATACTCAATTATACACCTACTTCTCTCTCCCCACGTCACTCTTTGCCTTTCGAATACAATCCTTACTTCTCTATTTCTTTATTCCTAACATTTTTCTCCATTCTCCCTCTCTGTTCCTTCCTTTTTTCTTCTTTTCTTAATTATTTTCCCATGCAGCCCATCCTCCTTCTTCAAAACAGCTACCCAACCTATACCCCTTCTCCCTTCTTCCTCATAATTCTTTCTCCTCAAAAGGTTACGCCCGCCTCAATTCTTCCACTCTCAATATAAATCCTCCACCTACACCTATATACATATATATACATATATTCAAGCTACAACAACCCTAACTCTCATGCATCTTCCTTCTCTTTCACCCATTAATCCAAAACTTCTAAAGACATTCTCCTCCCTGTCCTTTATCTTCACGCCACTAGTTGAGACAAAGAGGGTCCCCTCATACCTGATCTAACTCATTATTTTACTTACTGTTATATAAAAATCACGTAAACTTTCCCCCTACAACAGAAACCCATGCAATTGACATTCTCGCTCACTTCCTCGTTCAACGTCTTTCTACCCATGCATGCTAACAAGTGAAACTCTCTCTACCACCCATTCACACAACAACATAGGAAACCTATGCAAAGATCTAACTTCATGCTTCACTCCACATCAAGGCTTAGTAACTTCATTAATAAAGAACCATCCCAGCTAAACCCGAGACTAACCTATCTTCGTTCTGCCACCATTTTATTTATCTTCCTCTTTCGTTATTCCCTTTCTATACAACCTATAACTCTCCCTTCCACTTCTCACAAAAGACCAAACTTATCTACTTCTTTTTTATTTGACCACGACGCTTCAATCTTGTGCCCAGCAACAAGTTTTCCATTGGTCCCATAAACCTAAATACACATTACACTTCTGCCCATCTCCCAGTATAACTCTTATAGTATATTATTCATTTAACATAAACCCTTCATTCCACTCGCACACTATCGCACCCACTGTACTGGTCTTTAATTTTCTTTCTTCTCTTCAAAAGATAACCAAACTCATATATATAATACACAACCCACTGAACCTTACTCCGTTCTTTCAAAGCAACACCCTAGAAGAACCACTAACTCTCCCTTCCTATTTCATACAGCCCCAACGTATATCCATGCAAGGCACCTCACCTTTTCAAAGCACCCCATTCCATGCAGAAGATTCATTCCTCTCTCTCGATTTCCTCTCTCCCACGAACATACAAGTACGAGTGCCCATTCTCCTTTATCACCAAAACAATCTTTCTCTCACACATAAATCAACAACTCAACTTTCCTCACCCTGTATGCTACTACTCCACCTTGAACCAATCTCAACTCCCTCTCTCCTTTTCTGTTCTCCATTCCAACACTAAAACCAACCTCTTTATCAAACCCTTTCTACTCTTTTCATTAACAAATATTACAACTCCCACTAACTCCAACCCGATAACTCCTACAACCCATACCCACCTTCCTCTCTTACTTACAACAGACCACGCTAAATTCGTTATACTTTCACCTCTCTTTCTCTCCTGATGCCATCGACTGCTAAAACCCGTGCCCTCTAAGCATAAGCCACCCCACATGTACTCACCTCTATACTTCTCCTCTTTCTCTTCTATTCTAGCCATGTAAACAACAACCCATCCGCATTCTCCCTCATCAAACTATAACCCGAGACTCTCTTCTACTTTCTCTTTTCTATTCCATTCATTTCTCTACCCCTACGAACACACAGACTTTTCTTCATTTTCTCCCTAAACTCTTTTGTTCTATTTTCTCCTGAACTTCTATTCTTTTCTTTCATCTTCTACTATCATCTCTCACAGCTTTTCCTTAGCACTCTCCCCTACAATGCACTTCATTCACCCACCCCTTCTCTTCTACTACCCACACTCAAGGACCACCCTAGTATTTCTCTTCCTCCGATACTCAAGTTACACCCTAGTATTATTTTTCTTTCACACTCAAACTCTCACTACGAAAAATAACACCCAACCTCCATATTTCAAACACTTCTTTTCCTTTATCTATCTCAACTACCACGTAATGAAATAAAACCGAAACAAGAAGAGAATCAAGGTAAACATACAACATAACACATAGATACTCTAATTACTCCCCTTACCTGGGTGTTTAGAAAGTTCTCTACGGTTCTTTGATTCCCAGAAAGGTTTGGAAGTCTCCTACTCTCCCGTGACAGCATCAACACCCCTGACAGTACCTGGGAGCCTCAAGACTAACACCTTTTCGTCCTCTGCATTCCCAGCGTGGCTAGTAACCATGAAGCTCTCCCTCTCGATCATTCTATCTCTCTCTCGGGTTGAAGTTGGAAGATAGGGTGGTGGTTGGCTCCTATCTTCTCGCGGCTGCCCTCCATCCTCCTTCTAGACTTAACCTAAAAAAAAACTTCTCAAAACTCACTCACTCTTATTCCTCAAGGACCGAAAATATCCTCCTATTTACTCCCAATATTTTTGTACCAAAAACTCACTTTAAAGTTTCCTTTCTAGACCTATAATACTTTCCTTAATTAACTTAGCATTCAAGGTGCAATATCTGTGATTTGAATGACAATAAAGAGGTGCCCAACCGTTAAGCATCATCTAATAAAATATAATCTCAAACAATATCCTTCAAGAAATCCTAAAAGTGAAGGGAAAACAACCCTTGAAGCCACCCTCTGCCCATGCCATGAATCTACAGTGTAGTGACTGGAAGAATAAAATTAACACAAGGAACCTATTCTCTCTCCTTCACTTCATACGCACACTGCATGCACTCAAAAGACTTCTCGGGTGTTCCTCCCTACACCTCCATGATCTCGTCTTGCACCTCCTATTTCTGTTTTAATTCCGATTCTACCCCTCTGACACTGTTACCTTATTTATTGGGTTTATAAGAATGAAATGGGTGCCGCAACTCAAAAAAACCCTACACCCCTTATTTTCATTCATCCCTTCCTCCATCCAATCTCTACTGGTATCTCTCCAACCCCAGCTTTTCTGTTGCGGTAGCGTGCTGTTGCGTGGGTAGCGGGCTTGGTTACGAGTTCTTCTTTTCTTCTCTGCTTGTCCAGGTATTTCTCCTCTCCATATCTCTGTGTTATGTTTATGAGCGAACCGCGGGGAGGGTTAACCGCAAATGGTACTGCGGTTAACCCCTGCCGCAGTACGAACGGCGGATGGGTTTTGGGGGTTGCGCGGAACGCCTGCCGCAGCTGGATCTGCGCCTCTGAAAGCAACCGCCGGTTGACATGCGGTTAGTTTGATTTTGGGTGTGAAAACACAGCTGAGCGGTTGTTCGAAACGCAGCTGAGACTGCGGTTGTTCAAAACGCAGCTCAGACTGCGGTTGTTCGAAACGCAGGTCAGACTGCAGTTGTGCGAAACGCAGCTCAGACTGCGGTTGTGCGAAACGCAGCTCAGACTGCGGTTGTTCGAAACGCAGCTCCGACTGCGGTTAGTTTGGTTTTCAATTTTTTTTTTATTTTAGGTTATTTGTTAATTTTTTTAAGTTTATAAAATTTTATATATTATTTATTATTAATGTAATTTAGATTAAGTATTAATTATTAATGGTTTATTTATTTCTTAAATATTTTTTTTATTATTTATTATGTATATAATTTTAGTTAATTTTTGTATTTTTGTTTATTTCTTTAGAAATTTTATTAAATTATTTAATAATTATTATTATTCGTAATTTGATTTTCTTAAATATTATATTTTTTTTGTATTTATTTAAGGATTATAATAAGTATTTTTCGTTCTTTTATTTTTTTTATATATTATTATTAATTTAAATTTTTTTTATTTGTACTTATTTGTTTCAATATTTGTTTATAGATTTTTTTAGTTATTTGATTTCTTTTCATTTTATTTTTGTTTTATAGAATATATTGATAATATAATTGGTTAATAGAAATGGTAAGAACTAGAGGCGCATCATCTTACCGTGGAGAGACTTCATCGTCTCGTGGTCAGCCATCATCTTCATCACATGATGAAAGGAGACGACCTACGACTTCTGGTCGTGGAAGACGCGTAGAGGAATATCGCACGGACGTCATTGATGAGCATCATTATGAGGACGAGGAGGAGTCTATACAGCAGGGACATCGTGAGGAGGACTATGTTCAGCATGAGGATGTTCAAGAGCAAGATGACTATAGTGAGGAAGAAGATGAAGATGAAGATGAAGATGGAGATGAAGTTGAAGATGATGGATTTCCAGGAGGACCACATGACACCTCCTTGCTTACACACTATTCCCAGCATGTTGCATATGCCATATGGCAAGGCCAGGTTGGCAATCAACCTAAATGTTAATTGTTGATTAATTACTTATTTATTTTTGTTATATAATTAAGTGTTTTTATGTAGGATCGAGGGGAGATTCAATTGAGGACCCATGGTAAAAAATTAAAAAATTTTGGAATGTATCATGAGGCTATCGAGCCATATATATCCATGTCGGGGTTGGCTTCCTTAGTCAACCTATCCTACGAGTATGCTGATCATGGATTGATCGTTTCACTTGCGGAGAGATGGCACCTAGAGACAAATACTTTCCACCTTCCGGTAGGCGAGATGAGCGTCACATTAGATGACGTTCACAATCTTCTCCACCTACCTATCATGGGGCAATTTTGTGAGGTGGAGGACCTAGAGTACGACGAGGCTAGATCTCATCTTATGGACTTGCTTGGCGTCGACAGCGCCAAAGCTTCAGCCGAGATGAAGAAGTCACGCGGTCCAAAAGTGCGGCTGAGCTGGCTCCGCGAGGTCTACCACGATTGCATTCAGCAGGAGCTTTGGGAGTGCGCTGCTCGGGCGTATTTGTTGCATCTGGTTGGATGCACAATTTTTACTAATAAGAGTGGGACATTGATTCGTGTCTCGTACCTCCTTCTGTTGCGAGACTTAAATGCATGTTCGAGATTTGCCTGGGGAGCAGCTGCACTGGCACACACTTATGAACAACTAGGAGATGCTAGCTTCAATGGTGTCAGACAGATAGCTGGATATTCCACTCTTCTACAGGTACATTTAAGTTTTACATAGTATTTTTTTATATATTTTAGGAATGTATAAAGTATAAAATAATATAATTAAGTAATGTTTTTTTTAGAGTTGGATATATGAGCACCTTCCTAGGATGGGAAGGAGGCGATTCTCAGATACGTACACAGACCTCCATCCACGAGCTTCACGATACATACCTTCTAGACAGGGTTGGAGTCTTACGGAGGGGCGGAGATATCTGGATGGGCTCACATATGATGCGATCATTTGGAATCCATACACTTCGCACAGACGTACTTGTCCATTCTTGGCCATATGTATGTTTTCAGGATGGATCCGACTAGGCGACATGATTCACCGACATTTGCCTGAACGCGTGTTGCGTCAGTTCGGTTTTGTGCAGATTATACCACGTTCGCCTGAGAGCCTTCCGGTGCCAGATATTCATACGATTGATTTAAATTGGTTGAGGTATGTAGAGCATGCCATTACTGGTGCCGTTGAAGCTGAGGACCCCTCTGCGTGTGTTGACGGATACCTGGTGTGGTTTAGACGGGTGTCACATCCGTACATCACTCCAGCTGACGACGATGATCGACCCAGCCTTGCACCGCGCATGAGGCGACACCTTCCGGATGACATCCCGGTGCCCCCAATTCGTCGTAGACGGTCGCCTGAATCTGGATTGTTGGTATGTAATGAAACTAAGTGTGATTTTTTATTATATCAATTTTTGGTTGACATAGTTAATTGATTTATTTGGTTATATTCATTTCAGGGTGGTATGAGGCGTGTCATCAGGATGTTGCAGGGCATGTTAAGCTGTCAACACGTCACACAGAACGCTGTAGTCTATGAGCAAACTAATCAGACATTACAGGTTGCTCGTAGATCTGTTGAGGAGTACGAGGCTGCTACTACTAGTAGAGGTGCTCGTCATGTGCGTGGACGAGCATCATTTTCTTGAAGGGACAAATTCATATATGTTTTATTTTATAATGTTTTTTTATGTGATGTTTACTTATACTATTTATAATGCATTTTGGCGTACACTTTCCACACTTGGACTATTTCTAATTTTTTGAACGCGTTAAAATGAATCGTCTACATTGAAATAATTCAATTAATACGACAATTAATTGAAAACATTGAAATAGTACCAAAAAATATTTACAAATAAAATATTAAATTACTACATAACAAACTTCATTTCAGTCTTCGCCAAGATCTACATAACTTTTATTAGATCCCATTAATTCCATAAATGATTGCATCCTATGAGTATAAAATGATGACCATGCTCGCGCCTCTGGATAACAATGGTTTGAGGAAATCATGTCCACCATTGGTAACGGACAACCATCTTGTAATTGAACCTATAAACTTTATATTAGTAAATGAATCATAATGGGTAATGGTTATGGTATAATAAAAATGGAAATTTACCTGTACGAAATGACATCCATTAACAAATCCAATGCATAACATCCGATGTTGTCTAGTATCAGTTGGCGGTGGAGTGCGAAGTGGGAATATGGTAAAACTCTGAACATAGGACAAACATACTAAGATGACATTATATCTATTTGCAATGGCATAACCAATGTCCGGTATGGTCATCCACTTCTTAGCATTAACCTGTAATGGTTGAAGGTAAGTAATTATGGAAAAAAAATACAAAAACATAATGAGGTAATTTTTATGAGGTTTTGAAGAAATACCTGTGATCGATCGTGGACAATTAATGACTGACGTAGTTCTTCCAATCGGTCGTAGCTTCCTACTAAATTTGCGTATTGATCACGCCACTGAGTTAGTTCTTCATAAAGGTCATGTCGGATAATGGGCCATGCCTCTTCACCTAGACCCAACAAAGCAGCAATGCATCGATAACCGCAATGACCATCGGCAACAACATCAACAACATCGACAATGTACGGTTGACAAATCGGATGAAATTGATTTAACAATGGTACTGGCCTTCGCGCAAATTCTTTCGGCTTCGATTTCACTTGAGATCTTCGTGAAGAAGAAGGCTCTGTCCTGGAATGAAAAGTGTCAACGTGCTCAAAATATGATGGGTCACGTTTCGTAGACCTCTCATGTCGTGAAACTTTAGTCTTCTGTGCACCTTTTGTCTTCACTTTATGCGACGGAGCAAGCATAGATGTCATCTCTGGACAAGCAATTTCTAGCATCTTATGTTTGATGTTGACCTTTTCACCAATATCGACATTTTTGAATCGTTCCTGTACCAGTTGAACTTCACGATCAAGGCTAAACTCTGGAAGCGATTCAGTACACACAGTTCTTGAAATGCTTAAACGGGTCCAGATAACATGTATTTCACCAAGAGGAATCATTCCAGGCTCGTATCGTGCTAATATACAAGCACATGGTAGGCCATACGTTGAGCTCAAAATGCATCCACAACGACCACTGTCCAAACCTATTTTATTCACTCGCTGTACTTCATCAGCAATAAGTTCTAGAGCGTATCGTGAAACACGTCCAACAAGTCTTTGATATCTCAGTGCTTTATAAGCATCACTCATTAAGTTAATACTTTTTTCAAAGGACGCTCTGATCTTATTGTGTTGTAAGACAATGACATTATGCATAGCATCCCAACACGAGCATAGGTCTCCCATACTAGACCCCAATAATCTCTTCAGGTTCCAGTGCGCAGACTCAACCCTGTGCAAAACACATTAATACTATGACAAAAAATATGAAATAGATAAGTAAAAAAATTAACAATAACAATCACCTGTTTGTTGTAGTGTTGCCTAGATGCATGACTTTGTTAGTCCACGCCTTGACGAAGTATGCCTTGTACGGGATGATCCAGGTTCGGTTCACATAATCAAAAAATAAAGGCCATGCAGCAGAGGCATACTCAAAACGATAAACATAACCACCAAACTTGGACTCGTCGTCACAGTCCATCACATTTTGCCACACTTCCATCAACCCATCCCATGCCTCAACATTATCCACTAACATCTTACATTTCGCTTTCACATTCTTCATAATGTGAAATGTACATAGCATATGATATGTCTCAGGAAAGACATTGGTAATGGCATTTATCAAAGCAAGGTCTCTGTCAGTGACAATAACGCGTGGACCGCCCTCTGTTGTCAATAGTAATCTTTTAAACATTTCCAATGCCCAAGTGAAATTATTTTGGCGTTCACTTGAAAGCAATGCAAAGGCGGCTGTGAATGTCAAACCAGTGGACGTGACTCCAACGATCTCAAGCAACGGAAGACGATATTTGTTTGTCTTGTACGTCGTATCCATTAAGAACACAATATTAAATGAATTGACCAGGTGCACTGAATCAGGATGTGTCCAAAATAGGTCACTTACTATGTCAGCATCTTCCAAACATCTACTATGCTGGATATATTTGTCTCTATCTAACAACATCATCAACTGTTGCATTTCAGTTCTCGACCCTCTCAAAGATCGTTTGTAAGTGTATCTCGCATTATATATTTGTTTTATAGTCGTCACGTTATCTTCATTATGTTCTTTAAGAGTCAAAAGAATATTTGAGGGTTTAACTTGACTCTTGGTCATGTCAACAAGAATTGACTGTTCAGCAGCATTTAACCTCCCCGCAAAAGGATGACCAACCAAAGTCTCTGCTAATTCATGGTTGTGATAGCCGCACATAACCTTTAATACCCAACCGTGTCCTTTAGGTTTACCCTTCAACTTAAACGGACACTCACATTTTCTTGTGTCAGACACACTAGGTTGCACGTCTTGCTTATACTTCCTATATTTCCCACTCCTTTCACAGCCTAACACAACGAATGTCTTTCTTCCAGGTTCACCAGTTGTTGTGTCAGATCTTATGATCACGACCACAAATCCAAGCTCAAATGCAATCTTTCGAACCCAATCAATCATATCGGCGCGTGATGGGAATATTTGATCAGTGGAAAATTTATTTGTGTAATCACCCTCACCGACTTCGTTTATAAAAGAAGAAAATTCTGACATAAAATCAGAATTCATTTGAGAATCCAAAAATGAATAGTTATTCATCTTATATAGTTAAATAGAACCTTCATTAAAAATTAAAATTATAAAATTAAATAAATAACAAATAAAAAATTAAGAAAAACTTCTAAAAATAAAATCAAACTACAAAAACTAAATAATAGCTAATTAAACCGCATAAATTCTCCACCTATGCATATTTTGATTTTCTAAAAATAATTAAAACAAAGTTTACAAATTTAAAGATTAAAATATAAATTAAATAACTACAAATATATATACCTAAAAATATATCTACGTCAACAACCCTAATTCCAGATAAACCCTAAAAGCATTCAAAATTATAATAAAAGTAACATTATCAATATCATAATCTATAACTAAGGCAACTAAATAAAGAACTCTTAATACACTCCCACCATCAACTCGTAATACACCATACAACCATACAACACAAATAAAAGTGCACAGTACAAATGCACTTCAAAGTGCGACTCGCACAAACCGCAACACGAAGGGCGGTTGGGGAGAAACGCAAGGGAAAAACCGCAACTCGATGGGCGGCGGCAAAGAAAAAACGCCGTTCGAACGGCGACAAGCTTAACCGCATGATGAACGGCGGCAAGCTTAACCGCATGACGAACGGCGGTTAACTGCTTATTCATGACTAACCTCACGGGCGAAGCTTTCTCTTCTTCTTTCTCCTCCCACCGGCGAGTATCACCCACGCAAGTATCACCACCACAGTATCACCACCACATATCACAAATGTATACCTTCTATAGACAATGTAACAGTGAACTGGATAACCAAAAACTAAGCACAGTGATACTAACGAAAAGAGCTAAGCTACAGTGATGGTGATGGTAACCAGGAAAGGCAAAGGAGGTGCAGGTAGGGTTTATAACATTAGACAGGGTTGTTGGGAGTTAGGAAACTAGTTAGGGGTTAACAAATTATTAAGTATGAATTTATTGTTTGACTTTTATTAAATGAAGGACAAATAGGTCAATTTGGAGGTGCAGGGAGAAGGAGGTGAGTGCAGTGAGCACTGCTCAGACTTCTCTCACTCCAACAAACTTGCAACACTGCAAGCATAAACTAAGCCAATTTCTATTGGCTAAAGAGTCTCCCTTGGGACCCACACGTGAATGCACAAGAAGAAATATAACAAACTTAATTTTCTACTCTCCTGTCACCTCCCCACGTGAAACCACAACATTCCTTCATTAATTCACACGTTATGATGGGCCAGGGGGGTCCCACCATTAACCACCCAAAAAGAGAAAAATTAACAAACTAAGAACTCTTCTTGCAGCTCTGAGGATTCGAAGGAAGGAGGCGTAGCACAACTACAGAAGAACAAGCCACTAAACCAAACTGAATACGTTGCAAAAATGACGTACAGATTGCTATAAAACGCTTCCTTCGTAAATCCTTACAATTTAATAATAAAACTAAATTTAAATAAATTTCTATTCAATTTCACCACCCAATAACATACCACAATTAAATATTTATTAGAAAAAAAATAAAATAAAAATAAAAAATATTTTTATTTTATTAGGGTCTTCCAGTCAAGACTAGGAGCAACAAAAATTTTGAACCTCTTCTCGAATGACTTGAGACTAGTAGAAGGCCAAGAAGAAATAGAATATCTAGAGAACCTTCTCTAGAGAAAATTTCACAGGCCTCACAATCTGATCAGAAGAACATGGACAACAATGGTGGTACACATACTTTGGCAGATTATGCAATAGTTGTTGGCCCTCATCATTTTAACAGCATTGCAAAGTCGAGGGTCATTTTAACAGCATTTCAATGAGATCTGCAATACTGTGAAGCTGAATAGAGTGCTAGATGATGTTATTAGACTGAGCTTGTTTCCTTTCTCAGTAGGAGGCAATGCTAAATTGTGGTTGAACTCTTTTCCGAAAATTAGCTTGACTGAGTGGGAAGATGTGGTGGCAAAATTCTTGATCAAATACTTCCCACAATCAAAGATCAACAAAGGAAAGCAGGAAATCTCTTCTTTTAGGCAAGGCATGGAGGAGACATTAGGGCAAGCATTGGATAGATACAAGATTTTGTTGAGAAAGACGCCTACTCATGGTTTTGATGAAGCAACGGTAGTCATTATTTTCCTTGAAGGTCTTGGCTCACAGACTAAATTAATGTTGGATGCCTTAGCTGGAGGCAATATCAAGTGCAAGACCCCAAATGAAGCCTATGAATTAATTGAAAATATGGCTACCAATGACAATGAGATGCACAGTGAAAGAGGAGCTCCACTACAACCTAAGGGAGACCACCACAACAGCAACAAAAATAGTGGCAACAACAACCCTCTCTAGATGACAGAACTACAAAGCTTGAGGAGACTTTCCAACAATTCATGCAGGCAACTTTCTCTAACCAGAAAAGCACTGATGCTGCTATAAGGAATCTGGAAATACAAGTTGGTAGCCAAGAAGTTGGAGGAGATACCTATCAAAACATTTAGGGCTAATACTGAAGTTAACCCCAAGGAAGAATGCAAGGATATTGTGAGCGTAAAAGATGAGAGGGAGAAAGAGAAAGAAATAGAGAGAAAAGAAAAAGTTGAGTTAAAAGGGAGAGAAGAAAAAGAAGAGAGAAAAGTGAGATTGAGGAAAAAGAGAAAGAGAAAAAAGAAAAAGAAAAGATTGTGAAAGAAGAGAGAAAAGAAAAAGAAGAGGTTGAGAGAAAATAAGAAAAAGTTGATAAAAATCTTCACCACCCTGAGGAGTGTTCCAGAAAAGAAGAAGAGATACAATCAAGGTGTTTTGATGAAATCTTTAAGAAGATGGGGATAAAAATACCTGTGACTGAAGCATTGCAACAGATTCCTGAATATGCTAAGTTTTTAAAGAAACTCCTCAAAAGAAAGAAATATCTAGAGAAGGACACAATTGAGGTACATGGTGATTGCAGTGTGATCTTGCAGAAGGCACTTCCTCCAAAGGAGGAAGTTTCACTATTCCTTGCACTATTGGGAGCCATAAAATAGGGAAAGCCCTAATTGATTTAGGGTCCAGTATCAATTTGATGCCCTTAACTGTTCTTGAAAAGATTGGTGGTCTTGAAATCAAGCCTGCAAGGATGATTCTATATATTCATGGCGGATGGATCCACCAAAAAGCCTTATGGTGTGGTGGAAAATGTGATGGTTCAAACTGACAACTTGAGATTCCTGGTGGACTTTGTGGTAATGGAGATGGGGGAAGATTTGGAGATCCCTATTATTCTTGGAAGGCCATTCATGAAGACGGCCAAGGTGATCATCAATGTTGATGATGCAACTATAACACTTAAAGACCAAGAAGAGGAGGTGATTTTCAATGTCTTCAATGCTAAGCTGAGGTTCATGTGAAGAAAAATAGTCTCAAAGCTGCAAAGCCAAGCAAGAAAGGTAAAAAGTGTTTTCTGTCACAGGTAAAGGAGGAAGAAAAAGATAGCAAAGGAGCAGGTGTTCATCAAGACTCCCTAGAGAAACATGAAGAACTTAGACAAGGCATACCAGTGAGATTCAACAAAAAACTTTGGGTTGTGAAAGAGCTCAGAGCTGATGGACTGATAGAGTTTGAATCTCCAATTTCTCGGAGAGTAAAAAAGGTGAACAGGAAGCTGCTGAAGATCAATTGGTGTGAAGAAGGAAAAGATGACACCAAGACCAAAGATGTGACATGAGCTTATTAGATCAAGCTAGTGACGTTAAAGAAGCACTTACTGGGAGGCAATCTAGTGTTTTAAAAACTTTTATTTTAATTTGTTTATTGTTTCTTTAGTTTGGGTTTTTATTATTTGATTTTTTTTTCTGTTTATTTTGTGTTTTCTTGATTCCAGTGTGCATAGTTTGTGAACTAAATGTTTGAGGGGTGGAGAGAGATTAATTGTTTGATTTTAGTGTTATTGTGTGAGCTAGGGAAAAGAAACTTGAAAAATTCTAAGTTGAATCGGAGAACCCATGGCCAGGAATACCCAAAACGAGCCAAAAAGCTAAGAGAGAAAAGTGTCGCCCCGCTCTCAAGCGCCCAGAGGGGCGCCGGGCGGCGTGTTCTGTAGATTTGGGTTTTTAAGGAGGGCTTAAGCAGGATTTCGGCCCACTTCACTATCTTTTATACCTTAGGGTTTCGCCCAAGCCCCTTTTCTCAGAATTCTTTCACTCTAGCCTCCCTAAACACTCCTCCTAAGTTCTCTCCTCACTTTCCCACTCATTCTTCCACCAAGAACCCTAGCTCTCACCCATTTTGCACCATTCAACTATTCAAGTTTGGGGTTTTGGAGTGTGTGGCTTCTAGAAATTCAAATTTCTTCCATTTGTTTGAGCATTATCTACTAATCTTTTGTCTCCAACCAAGTAAGTCATGCCATCTAGTGTTTTAATATCTCATAAGTTTGAATTTTGATGAATATGATGAGAAAGCATGAGCCTTGATGATTTTTTGAAGAGTGTTGATGAAGAAGCTTGGTTTTTGATGATTAATACTGTCTATGCATGATTTCCCACTATTTGGACCGATTAAATTGTGCTAATTGTGGTTGGGAATGAGTAGAAATTGAATTAGATTGTGAAAATTGCAGCAAGGCCATGCTTGACAGCGCCGCTCGTCGCTCAAGCGCCCCTGAGGGGCACCCAAGTGCGACACAGTAGTGGCTATTTTCCTTTTTTTTCTGTTTCCTGGCTGTTTGGTTCTGCGCAAGTGGACTAAGGGCTCTCTATTTTGCCGTCAGCCTGAATGAGAAGAGGTTTTATTAAGTTGATTTTTGAGAACTAATGTTTGATGGTTTTTGTGTCTGTTTTGTGAATCTCTGTGTGCAGGAATGGCCTCCTGATGAGTCAATATTTTGTTGACTTCACTTTGTTTATTGTGCTAGAATTAATCGGGGAATTGTGATTAAATGTCTGGTATTTTTCCGTTTTTGCTAATTGTGCTTAATTTGACCAGAAATTCTAATTTTAATTAATTTGAATTATCTGAGCTAATTAATTGCATTATCAATTGCAGGGAAAATTTTGGAGATACATTGTGGAGCATTAGGAAGGAGGCAAATTAATTAAAGACTCTCCACTTAAACATTTCAATTTTAATTACATTGTAACTTAGTAGTATATAATGTTTTTAATTAAACTTATGCACATTTGAACCAATGTTGACAAAAATATGATGGGCCCAATTAGTAGGAGGACACATGACACCTAGGGTTTTTCTTTTTGGGTGGATCCCACCCATTTTAAGAGGACCTCACGGCCTTGGGAGCTATCGAGCCGTCACTCACTTTCTTTAGGACTTGGCTAGAACGTTTCTTTTTACAGAGTTTTTTTTGTTTGAACCATGTTGATGGTGATGGATTATGGTTGAATGGGAGAGTCACATTTTCTTGCCCTTTTTCCTTGCGCTGATTCAAATCATCATTCCTGCACTTTTGATATTTCTATTGTCCCATGCACATCTCATTCTTCCGTGCATATCTCTTTTATTATTCCAGCAGCTGTCACGGTATTTTGGAATTGAAGAAAGCGTTGATTCAAGTGATGTGCCACGGCTGGAGGAAAGTGTGCACACGGTGAAGCAATTCTGTCACAAGTTTACTTTTCTTTGTAAGCACACAGTCACGTCAACTAGCCTTTGAGGGGCTGATTTCGTTGCTGAGCTGCACCCAATTTCTTGAGAATGAAGAGGAGATTAGGTGGGAGTTGGTGGTAGCTGTCACGTCCAAAGGAGGGCTGCAATGTGCCTTTTTCTTTTTAGCTGGATTGTTCATTTAAATTAATTCACACAAACTGTTTTCTTCATGCGTGTTTACCATTTTATTTCGTGATGAATGTGTGGTGATAGGACTACAATGAGCATTAATTGTTTCTTTTAGTTGAGATTTGCCAATTGCCAATTGAACTTTATCCCTGTTGCACGGTAATTCTAGGGTGACGCATTATAGGTTTAGTATAGTAGATTCATTTACTTATTTCTATATTGCATTTTAGTTGATTCACACCACGGAGAATTGAATTCGTTTTTGCTGCACGTGTTTGTTGCCAAGCTGATTTTCATTGGAATCAAAAGCACATTTCATTTTCTTGCATTTAGCAAAATGGGCGTTTTGGGAGAGGTGATGTACGTTGATGGACTTCTAATGTTTTCCTTGGAGAAAAGCATGTGATTTTATTTGGAGAGCTCCACAAGTTTACTTTTTGCATTTTAATTTGCCATGTATCTTGAGCATTTAATCTTATTTGTCATTTAATGTTTAAGTTTAAGTGTTGCATTTTAATAGCTTTAATTGTGTTTGGATATTTGTCTTTTGCATTGTTTAGTTCACTTTTTCAGTTCACTATGCTGTCTATTATGTTCGGTTTATTGTTTCCGTTCATTATGTTGTTTATTCTGTTATGCTTCTTTATCTTCCCGCATTTCCAATTCCCTCACTTGCTTTAGAGACCGTCCAATCTCAATGTAGAATCGTTCGGTCATTTGTAGGACCGTTCGGTCTTCATGCTTTGTTCATTTATTGCAATGTTTTCAATTATGTTTGGTTGTATTTTATTTCCAGTCTTAATTTAGTTTAATTTTCCTTGCAAAAACACTTTCAAACCCCCCACTACGTGTTTGACCTAAGTCTCGAACCACAGTTGGTCCTTGAGAGACAACCTAGGAGTCACTTCCTAGTCTATACTGCATTCTTTATTCACATTAAATTTGTATGGGGTGCGACAACCCATCACCTCCTTATCAGGAAAAAGGATCAAAACTCTTGGTAGCAAAGAGAGAGGAACCAAGAGGAAGGATAAGGAGCAATTCTACTCTAATATGTTCAGAACTACAGCTCACGAGAGGTACTTCCCCACTGTGGAGGGAAGGAAACTATTGATGGAGCGAAAGGTGGCCAACTTACCATCTTTGGCTCCTCAATTTGAAAGTGTGCTGAATAGCAGAGACTGAAGCCACTTGGCAACCTACCCCACTCCCGCCAACAATGTTGTAGTAAAAGAATTCTATACACCATTGGGGGCAAAGCAATAGACGTACTTTAGCTACGTAAGGGGTAAGAAGATTAATTTTGATGCTGAGACCATTAACATTTTCTAGGTACAGACTAAGAGGGGAGCAATGCCAGTTTGAACTGTCCATGCTGGAGGGAGTAGACTATGATGATGTGGGGAGGACATTATGTGTGCTCGGAGGGAACTTTTAGAGAAACAGGACTTGGGCATGTATCCACATCATAAGACCCCATTTGACGCCTTTGGCAAAGTACTAGATGGCTTTCACTTATGCTAACATCCAACCATGCTCCCATGTGTCAGACATCATTGTCCAAAGGACTACCTTCCTGTACTGTGTTCTCAGGGGTCTCAACATCAACATTGGGCAGGTTATAACCGATGAGATCCAAAGTTGTGCCTGTGCTACAAGCAACAAGGCACCCTTGGGACACCCTTCCTTAATCACCCATCTTTGTGAGAGTGCAGGTATTGATGTGTCCAGACCATCATTGGCGTGTCCTAGAAAGGAGTTGGACACATCCTACTTTACACATTATTGTGCAACGGATGAGCCAGGCCAACCTATGCCATCACCACAAGCACCCTGGGTGCACAGGAGAGTACCACCGCCAGCTCAGGCGCCTGCTCATGAGGCCGTCCCATTTCACATGAGGGACATGTATATGTCTATGATGGAGGCGCGGATGGAGGGTCTCTACAGAGGCCAGATAGCGGCAGCCAAGATGATTAACGGATTATATGATCCCCTTGAGGAGCGGAACCACATGTCTATGGACGAGTTTAGAGCTTGCATGGCATGGCCAGAGTACCCAGCACATGCAAGTGGTGGAACTGAAGCAGCTAGAGCTTCAGCCATGGAGGAGGACGCCGAAGATGAGGATGATGAGGAATAGGAAGCTGAGGAAGAAGAGGACTCTGATGATGATGAGTGATGTCTTGTACCTGGCATCCACTAATGGATGCCACCTTTGTTTTTAGAACATGACTTCTTTTATTTTATTTGTATTTATTGTTTTAATTGTTGAACTTATTTTGTTTCTATTTTTATTGTTTTCTTATTTTGATAGTAGTGTAGGATTATTGTACTCTGCTTGAATGAATTACACTGCTTTGATTCAACTGTGTTGTGTTTTGTGATGAGTATTGCTTTGTGATATTCTAGTGTATTGATTGATGTTAAGATGATGCATGATGTGCTGATATACAAGTGATGACTCATAGTGTATGAAACAGGTGCTTGAGGTAAAATTTGATTGAGATACTAAGTAGGGTGTTTTTCTAAATTCTGGGACTTAAGAGTTTACCTATGTGAGTTTTGGGCTTCAGAGTTTTCTTGTGAATAATTGCTATTACTTTGGAAGCATGAATGATTTTGCCCAAATTTTCCGTGATTGAACTACTTGTTTGTAGGTTTCATATGATCAAGGCCATATTTTGTTGTTCCTTATTCTTTTAGCCTTAATATAAATTTTTGCCCACTAAAAAGTGAACAAATTGTTGTAACCTTTGAACCTTGAACCTTATGCATGTTTTGAAAACCCTTTCTGAAAATCTTTACCTTGAGTTGAGTGGAGAACATTTAATGAGGTATTGATAAAGCTTCAAGTTTGGGGTACTGGGAAAATTGAAAAGAAAAAGCATTGAGCTAAGTAGTGAGTACTTGAAAAGCAAAAGCAAAAGAAAAAGAAAAATGAAAAGAAAAGAAAAGCTTAATGCAAGGGAAAGCTGGGAAAAAGAAAGAGAGTTTGTTCTTGAATGATGAAATCCTAAATGTCTCTCTTAACTCAAGGATTTTGCTGACCAGAAAGCCAATTTCCTTCTTAGCCCAACCAAGTTGCAAGCCATGAAAAGCCCTTGTGATGAAAACTTGCTTGTGAGTATGTTTGTTTGTGGTTAAATGAAAGGAAAAGTTAATTTGTGTGACATTGTGATAGTAGAGTGAAAAAGACACCAACACCTTACTATACACTTTTTAGTGCATGAGTGATACACTTTTGAGTGCCTTTGTGAAACACTTTCCTTGGTGAGGAGTAGTTGTTTGAATTTCTGATTACATCTTTGCTTGGTTAATTGGTCATTCTTAAGGATAACATCTGTTGAAGTGCATGACATCACATTGATTTTGATTGAATTAAGGCATCTGCACATCTTGACTGACATCTTTATGTTGAGTTGATAAAAGTGATTTCTTGTCTTGGAAGGAAAAGTTTTGAAAAATTGTGAATCATTGTAGTAATTGTTCTGAAAAGCTGAGTTACAATTTGTTTTGCTTGAGGACAAGCAAAGTTCTAAGTTTGGGGTTGTGATAACGGTTGAAAATACCGTTATCTATGATGTAATTTTGATACTAAATGCACCCTTTTCTTCTTAGAAACTTGCTTGGAATAATTTTTTCTTTTAAGTTGTGTGAATAAGAGAGTTGAGGTTGAATTTGATGATTTTATGACTAATTTCCCTTGTTTTGGCAGGAAATGAGATAATACGGAAATCAGAGATGAAGTGTCAAGGAGATGGAGCTCAGAAAGGCCTGGAAAAGAACAAGAAGGGAGGAATGCTCGAAGCTTGGGCGCCCTTTTTGGAGGCTTGGGCGCAGAAGAGTGTCGCTCACCGCCCGAGCCCCCTTTTTGGGTGCTTGAGCGTCAGAAGCATGAAGCTTGGGTGCCACTTTTGAAGGCTTAATCGTCAAGAACCACCGCTCACCGCCCGGGCACCCTAAGTGGGGCACTTGAGCGCCAGCGACATTAGCCGAACTTCGTTTCTGTTCTGTTTTTGCTCTCTTTAAAGGACCCAAATGTCCTAGGTTTTGTATCTTTGGCAGGAGGAGCACAGTAGCACACTCTTTGACTCTTTACATGCAGATTTGGATGCACGAGCTTCCATCTCAAATTTTTAGGGTTTTCCTATCTCATTTTTTTACATTGTTCATCTAGTTTCTCCATGTCTCTGGGAACTAAACTCTATTTGTTGTTAGGAGATGATGTAGCCTTATGAAATATCATGTATTTGAATTGATTCTTAATAATATATGCTTTTTCATTAATTGTTAGAGTAGTTCATCTGTTACAATGCTTGCTTTGTTTAACTCATTTAAAAGCATGATTTATGAATTGCATGAGTGCCAAGAGGTTCCTTACAATTCAGGTTCTTGTTGCATTACTCCCAAGAGTAATTTTTCTTAGGGATGAGGGTATGAGTCTTGGTCGTCTTA
The DNA here is from genome assembly GCA_027742785.1 of Vigna reflexopilosa. NCBI lineage: Eukaryota > Viridiplantae > Streptophyta > Magnoliopsida > Fabales > Fabaceae > Vigna > Vigna reflexopilosa. The sequence continues at coordinate 3,296,524 of CM050926.1, read as the reverse complement.
AGCTCTTGATCTTCATATTTAATTATTAATAACGCTAGGAATTGAATGAATTGGTAATTAAGGACATGCTTATTCGCCAAGGGATCAGGTTTAAGTGATTTAGTGAGTGACATTAACATTAATGCATAAAGAAGAATTCTTACATACATGAGAGGGAACTTGGTGAAAGCTAACCCCAACAACATACTCATCTCATATTAAATTACATCCGTTCGTATTTGTGCTAGTCTGCTATTGATCAACTTGCATTCATATTTAATTTTCTGTCTTTACATTTGAAACCAATGATCTCGTTTTCTCTAAAGTCTTAACTAATCGAGTTATCACACGACTGTCTAGTGCTGAGAGTCTCTTAGGACACGATACTTGGTCTTACCATTTTATATTACTTGTGCGATTCGGTACACTTTTCGATCCATCAACAACACATGACTGAGCTTGTCTCACAAAACAAGTGGGCACATCACATATGGGCATAATAATAAGAGTAAAATTGTTGGTATTGGTAAAATACAAACTTGTGGATGGTCTTAAACATAACTTGCTTAGCATTAGCCAATTATGTGGTAAGGGTTTGAAAGTTACATTTGAATCAAATCATTGTTTAATTTGTAATGCTTCATCAAATGAACTTGTGGTAGCAGGCAAGAGATATAACAATATATATATGATTGATTTCAAGAAGACTTCTTTTAAATCTGTGATATGTTTACTGTCTAAGGAAGATGAGCTATGGTTATGGCACAAAACACTTGCACATATTCACGTGCCTCAATTGAATAAACTTACATCTAGAGGTCTTGTACTAGGGCTGCCAAACTGTTAAGACTTTGGCAAGTGTACCGAATCGTATCAAGTAATATAAATGGTAAGACTAAGTATCGTTTTCCATAGAGACTCATTGGCCTAGACAGTCATATGATTTGTTGATTATTTAAGACTTGAGAAACGAAAATCAGTGTTTACAATGCAGAAAGTAAATATGCATGCAAGTGTTGATCAATTGACCAAAGAATATGCAGGTGGATGATGTATGGATTAATTATGTTGTTGGGGTTTCCGCCTTATCCTATCCACTCTCATGTATTTATGAATTCAACTTCTTCATTAATGTTAATGTCACTTTCTAATTTACCCTAAACCTGATGTCTCGGTGAAGAGAGCCTACTCCTAATCACTAGTTTACAATGTCTTGTCACCCTAGCAATTAATCATGCATTACATTCGCACAAAAGGTTAAAGGCAATCGTTCCTCCTATCCCTATGTCTAGGTAATATTGCTCCCGAGAGAATTTCCCCAAGTCTAGATTTCCCCGTATGTGTCCATATCGACAAAATCAATGATCATGCAATTGAATGAGTTAAACAAAGCATGCATAGAGTAAAGAGGAAAAACCCTAACAATTAATGAAGTAAAACATATATAATCATAATCAATTCAATACATGAGAGTCTTAAAGGATTACATCGTTTCCCCAACAACAATGGAGGTTTAGTTCACCATAGACATGGTGAAACTAGATGAAAATAATGAAAAGAATGAAAGATAGAACCCTAGAAATTGTAGATTGGAGCTTCCGCATCCAAAATCCGCCTCCTAGGGGTGAAGACAGTGTTCTCGCGCCTCTTTCTGTCTAAAGGTAGACCCTCTAGGTCAACTAAAACTTATATACATTCTAAAAATAACAGAAAAACTGGCCCAGGCCCACGAAAATGGCGCTCAGCGCTGGAAGACCGCTTAGTGGTGTGTGTGATTTCTTTAGAATAATGCTCAACGTTGATGCCCAAGCGAGAGGCAGTGAACTCACTGAAGAAGCTGGCGCTCAGTGGTAAAGTGCCGCCTAGCGGTGGCTGTGACACTTGATTTTCCCCTCAGCGTTGGCGCTTAAGCGTGGTCTAGAGAACTCCTCAGCGACAATGGCGCTCAACGGTAAATTGGCGCTCAATGCTAGCTGCGACACTTTCTTTAATCACTTTTCCTTCTTCTCTTGAGTCCAAATCCTTGCTACTTCAACTTCTTTCATCCAATTCATGTTAATTCCTGCCAAAACAAGGAAAACCAAGCATAATACCAATAATACTACCTTCAACTTTCATATTCTCTAACTTAAGAAAAAATCATGATTTCAAGCTAGTTTCTAAGTTATAAAGGGTGTGTTTAGTGTCAAATTTAAGTATAAAAATAACAATATTTCTGTTACCAATGAGGAGCATTGGTAAATCTTAAAGAAATTAGTTTTGATGATGCTATAAGAAGTTTCACCTGAAGAAATGTTTAAAAGAACTTTTGTAGAATATAAGTGTAATAGAAAGTCTTTAAATTTTGTAAAAACCTGTATTTTTACTGAAATAATCGATTATGAGAAGCAATAATCGATTATCATGAGTCTTTCAGGAATAATCGATTATCACTTCCAAATAATCGATTATCACATTTTGAAAAACCTGTAACGGACTTGAATAGTCGATTATCACTTACAATAATCGATTATTTGTGGCAGTTGGGACTTGACCTTTAATATTCAGGGTAGCTGGCTATATATTAGACTTCTAAAATTTTCAGATGCAACGTTGTTGAACAGAAGCTTTGCAGAATACTGTTTGTCAGAGGAAGTTCTCAAGAGCTATAGTTCAAGTTCCCTTGCTTGGTCTCGTGAATAGGAGAAGCTCGCATTTCGTGTGTCGATAGTCGGATCGGTTCTCTTCGAGTTGGCAAGGTGCTCTGCCTGGTCTCGTGAATAGGAGAAGCTCGCGTTTCGTGTGTCGAAAGTCGGAGCAGTTCTCTTCGAGTTGGCAGAGTGGTTGCTTCCAGTTCGTGTGTCGAAGGAAGCTCTTCCGGTTCATATGTCGAAGGAAGGTGTTTTCTATCCCTTACTCATTTCATTATCTTGTAATCTGTACAACTATATTTTTAGTGAAAAACGTTAATCACTTTTTATAGTGATTAACAACTGGACGTAGAATCTTTTGATTCGAACCAGTATAAAAATCATTTGTGTGAGTTTTCTCTTCCCTACACTCTTTAATTTATTTGCACATCAACTGTTCGAAAAATTTTCTCTTAGAAAATTTATTTCTAAAAACTGACCATTTTAATTTAAAAAGTGACCGAACACGCTATCCGCTACTTTAAGTTTTATTCCGCTGCGTTTTACTCTTCAAACCATACCATTCCTGGTACCAACAATTAGTATCAGAACTTGTTTGATAGTCTTTCAAAATTTGCGAAAATGGCCGGTCACAACCAAAACCGTGTATATGCCGAAGGTGCTTCTATTAACAGACCACCACTTTTTACTAGTGATAACTATGCGTTCTGGAAAGTCAGAATGGAAATTTTTATGGGGTCTGTTGACAGAGGCATCTGGGAAGCTGTACAAAATAGTCCTTTTATTCCTAAAAGTACAGTTGATGGTGTAGAGGTAGAAAAATCATATTTTGATTGGACTGTTGAGGAAAACAGAAGAGCCCAATTTGATATTAAGGCTCGAAATATAATTTTATCTGCACTAACCATTGATGATTTTTTCAAAGTCTCTGTTTATAAAAGTGCACAGGAAATGTGGAATTTTTTAAGACACAGTTATAATGAAGTCATAGATGTGGATAAGTTAACAGTGTCTGACTCAAGCTCTACATCAAACTCCTCAAGCTCAAGCGATTCTAATGACCAAAAAAATTTATGTTTGATGGTCAACGATGAATTATCTGTAAGAAAATTCTTGAAGAAAAAGAAGAACAATCAAGGCTCCACATCAAGCTTTAAATGTTACGAATGTGGTGAAAGAGGCCATGTTAAAGTTGATTGTCGAAACAACAAGAAAAGTGAAGAAAGAAAGAAAAAGAAAACTCAGAAAGAGAAGAAGGCCTACATTGCTCGGAATGATAATGACTCATGTAGTTCAAGTGATTCTGTTGAAGAAGCAAACATATGTTTGACGGTTGTTACTGATGACACTGCAAGCCAAGTAAGTGGCTCTAGCCTTGACACTAGTGAGTTTGATTTACAAAAAGCTTTTCTTGAATTGTTAAATGAATCTGAGAAATTAGATGCGGATCATAAAAATTTGAAAAATGAGTTTAAGGAATTGAAAATTAAATATGAAAGTGAATTGGACGAAGAAGTTGTTTTAAGAAACAAAGTTAGTAATCTAGAAACAAAATTGTCTGAATCAAATAAAATTGTACATCCTGTTGAATGCCTTTCATGTAAGAGTCACATGTTTGACATAGATATTCTTGAAAATTTTCTTGCTAAAGCCACCAAATCTATTTCACATGTTCAAAATGGTTTTAGAAAGAAAAATGTTAAGAATAAGAACATGAATCAACATAGGAAACCTCAATTTAAAAGAACTCGTAGAGTTTGGGTTGAGAAGGGGACTTTTGTGAAAAAACAAGGTGCATGATGTTTGTTGTTTTTATTGCATGAAAAAGGGGCATAATTCAAACAAATGTAGCATTAAACATTTTGGAGTTCCAAATGGAAAATATGTTTGGATTCCTGTCATAAAGTAATATGTCTCTAACCTCAAAGGACCCAAATGAGATTATGGGTACCAAAATTGTATTATTTTACTTTGCAGGTTAAGTTTTTGAAAAGGAGAAGAGAACTCTAAAATTATTCTGCTTTTGAAATTGATGCTCCAAGCCAGGAAGTGAGTCCATCAAGTGATATCCAAAGCCTTGGTTCGAGCTCAAAGTGATTGAGCTAAGTATTTTTTAAACTGTGCTGTTGCATCTTGATTTTACTTGATCTTCCATTATTTGATTACTATCATATTCATTTCTGTTTGAGCGAATGATATGTCCATCACTGATTCATTCATCCTGTGGTGTGTTCTTGTCTGTTTACACACTTTAATCAGTGAAATTAATCTATTTGAGACATTCATGTGTTGAATTTAATCTTTTGGTATGATTAGTCATGTGCATTGTTATCTCAATGATTATTTTTTATTTTGTGCTTAATTAGTTTGGTATTCAATTTCATGAGTATTTTGAAGTTAGCCTTGGTATAATTTCTATCAAGCATCAAAAGCAATGAAAAATTCATTTGAATGAGCTAGCTGATAGTTTCTATCTGCATTTTTGAATGATTAAGACAATTGATGATTAAATTGACAATTCTGTCTCGAAGTTGTTTCTGTGGAGATTTGTTCAAATGCATACCGTACGAGCTATGATAATACACATTGAGAACTTGGATGCAATAAATGAACTGATCAAATTTGCATAATTTTGATGTGAATTATTTGATTTAAAAAGTATTGAAAGATAAAATCTAAAACAGCTTTTGTGTTTGAATTTTTGTATATGTTATTTTGATATGCACAGCTGAATTAATGGGGTTGAACAGATTGGGATATGAGAGTGCATGAATCATAGTTGTTGTTTGGGAAGTTATAAGTTATGCTGTCAAAATTAGTTTTTGAACTGATTGTGTTAGAAAAAATGCTTTCTTGTTAAAACTGGAGCAACTGTGATGTAATCACATTCATTTAAGTTACTGTTGGTTTCATTATAGTTTATAAATTGATTGTAGAATCATTGATTTCTTATTCGTATGAAAAATGATTGTTGATTTCAATGAATTAATTAAGTTTGATAAAAGTCGAATTTGATTTGTTAAAGAATCACTGAAACTAGTTTGGAATTGCAAATACAAATCTGAACTGGCTTATAAGCATCTCTCCATTGTTTTGGACTGAACAGATCTTAAAATATTTTTCAGAATCTATTTTTTGAGTTTAAGAGAAATTTTTGTTTGACATCTTATGACATGATCTTGTGATACCTAGTATCCATTTGAGGGGGAGATATATAAGGCTATTAGATATCTGGTTATTCATCTATACTTTGGTATTTCATCATGTATTTGCCTCTCATTTTATAAAAGTTCAAACTTTATAAATTCGTCTTTCTTTTGTTAAGGATGAGAGCCATTTAAGGGAGTGTCTAGATTCTATGAACTTAGGAGAGAGTTAGGAGTGTTAGATATGTCTTAAGATCAAAGCTTATGAAAATTTTTCAATTTTCGTAAAAAAATAGCGTTTTTAATCGATTATCGTAAGGTAATAATCGATTATTCAAACTTAAACTCAAATCTGGGAAATTATGAACAGATAATCGATTATCATCAGGCATAATCAATTATCATGCAATTTCTGGGCAGTGATTCTTGAGCAGATAATCGATTCTCTCGAGCAATAATCGATTATCACGCGAACAATTTCACAAATAGAGTCGTTGGAGCGTCCCATAACGGCTATAAATGGCCATAAACGGCTAGTTTTTCCATTTTTCTTATAAATAGCCCCCTATAATCGATTATTAGTCATTCCTTTGCACCCAGAAACTGCTGAAATCAAATCTAGAGCTAAAATTCTCTCCATTTCTCTTCACTCTCTCACTGTCATATTACTTCAAACTCCTTCCATGGATGAATCTAGAAGAAAACGTAGAAGAAATACTGGAGCATCTTCTTCTTCTCAACCACGTCCTGCAACCATTAATGGGTGGATTTCGGATCAAGAAAAACATGCAGACTATGTTAATTCTTGGCAAGAAAGGAGAATCATGGCGGTAAAGTATATTCGCCTTGACTTTTTTCATTTCTATGGATTTCAGTTTCCAGATCTTTTTGCTGGTCAAGGTCTCACACATTTAGTAGAGCAAAAAGGCTGTATTTATCCCGACCTCATAAGAGTTTTCTACTTCAACTTGCGATATCGAGACGGGATTATATCCACCAAAGTGAAAGGGGTCCGTATAATTTTGGATGATGATGTGTGGACCAACGTTGCTTAACTTACCATCTGGGATGATGCTATGAAAGTTCATCTTGGAATTCCTGACTTCAACCGACTGATGGCCTTTCAATCCTTCTTGCGCCATCCTGAACAGCAGACAAACCGTAGGCAACTACTTGTTGATGGCTTTAAAGTTGAAGAGAGGATGATCCACTACTTAATTGTGTGGCTATTGTGTCCTAGAGCAACCAACCATGCCCAATGTTCTGAACAGGATCTGCTTCTTCTGTATGGGATCCTAAATCACATACACATTGATTGACTTGCTCTTATTTCTGACACTATGGTAAAAGCTAAAAAATCTCATTCTTATCATTTTCCTTATGCTCTTCTGATTTCTAGAATTATAGAATACAAAGGAGTTAATGTGGAAGGAGAACATGTTCAAACAATTCAAGCCATTGGATCTGAGATTGGAGACACCACTTTTAGACAAATGGGATTTGTTACCCGAGGAAATGTCATTATTCATAAAGATGATGCTCATTCAGATGATGGTGAAGAAGAGGACATGGATACACACATGGCACACCCAGTAAGTGCTGTTACTCCTTCTAATGCTGGTCCATCCAACATACCCTCCTAATCTTCAACTTCTATGGAAGAACACTTTGCAAGATTATCTAAGCAATTAGAGGATTTGAGTCTAGCACAGAAAACACAGTTTGAAGAGATTTATGAGTGGCAGCAATCTATTGATGAATACATGGTTGATCAATTTCTTGAACTTGATTTTCGCCTATCCAGCATCGAATCTCATCTAAACATTCAACCACCTGAGAGATCCCCTATCCCTGAGTTTTAGATATAGGTTCAATGTTAGCATGTTTTGTTGATTGTCTCTTATTCCTTCTATTTTCTGTTGCTAGTATGTTTTGTTGATCTCTTGTTTTTATGCATATTGAGGGGGAGACATATTTAGGGGGAGCTTTTTACCTTAATCTTTTTGCTTATGATCATATTTAAAAATTGAATTTTTGATCATCATCAAAAAGGGGGAGATTGTTACCAATGAGGAGCATTGGTAAATCTTAAAGAAATTAGTTTTGATGATGCTACAAGAAGTTTCACCTGAAGAAATGTTTAAAAGAACTTTTGTATAATATAAGTGTAAAAGGAAAGTCTTTAAATTTTATAAAAACCTGTATTTTTACTGAAATAATCGATTATGAGAAGCAATAATTGATTATCAAGAGTCTTTCAGGAATAATCGATTATCACTTCCAAATAATCGATTATCACATTTTGGAAAACCTGTAACGGACTTGAATAATCGACTATCACTTACAATAATCGATTATTTGTGGCAGTTGGGACTTGACCTTTGATATTCAGGGTAGCTGGCTATATATTGGACTTCTAAAATTTTCAGATGCAACGTTGTTGAACAGAAGCTTTGCAGAATACTGTTTGTCAAAGGAAGTTCTCAAGAGCTATAGTTCAAGTTCCCTTGCTTGGTCTCGTGAATAGGAGAAGCTCGCGTTTCGTGTGTCGATAGTCGGAGCGGTTCTCTTTGAGTTGGCAAGGTGCTCTGCCTGGTCTCGTGAATAGGAGAAGCTCGCATTTCATGTGTCGAAAGTCGGAACGATTCTCTTCGAATTGGCAGAGTGGTTGCTTCCAGTTCGTGTGTCGAAGGAAGCTCTTCCAGTTCGTTTGTCGAAGGAAGGTGTTTTCTATCCCTTAATCATTTCATTATCTTGTAATCTGTACAACTATATTTTTAGTGAAAAACGTTAATCACTTTTTATAGTGATTAACAACTGGACGTAGAATCTTTTGATTCGAACCAATATAAAAATCATTTGTGTGAGTTTTCTCTTCCCTACACTCTTTAATTTTATTTGCACATCAACTGTTCGAAAAATTTTCTCTTAGAAAATTTATTTCTAAAAACTGACCATTTTAATTTAAAAAGTGACCGAACACGCTATCCGCTACTTTAAGTTTTATTACGCTGCGTTTTACTCTTCAAACCATACCATTCCTGGTACCAACAATTTCAACTGTTATCACAAACATAAAGTTTGAATCCGATAAACTTTGTGATGCTTGTCAAAAAAGGAAACAAACTAGATCATCTTTTAAATCCGAACGTGTGATATCGACCACTAGACCTCTTGAATCGGTACACATGGATCTGTTTGGCCCTTCAATAATCAAAAGTCTAGGAGGAAATCTTTATGGTCTGGTTATTATAGATGATTATTCCAGATTCACTTGGACTTTCTTTCTTGCATCTAAGAGTGATACCTTTAGAACTTTTAAGAAATTTGCCTCTATTATTCAAAATGAAAAAGATCTAGGATAAAGATTATTAGAAGTGATATTGGAAGAGAGTTTCAGAATGAAAACTTTGAGAACTTTGGTGATGAACAAGGGATATCACATAATTTCTCTGCTCCTAGAACACCACAACAAAATGGTGTTGTTGAAAGGAAAAATAGAGCCCTAGAAGAACTTGCTAGGACCATATTGAATGAAAGGTTGTTAAGACTCTGGAAGATGTACCGAATCGTATCAAGTAATAATAAGTTGTAAGACCAAGTATTGTTTTCCTTAGAGACTCATTGGCCTAGACTTTTATGTGATTTGTTGATTATTTAAGACTTGAGAAACGAAAATAGGTGACTAGAATGCAAAGACAAAATTAAACATGCATGCAAAGGTTGATCAATTGACCTAGAAAAATACACAGTTGAATGATATGGATGAATTGTGTTGTTGAGGTGATAACGGTTGGAAAACCGTTATTTTTATACTTAAATTTGATATTAAAATACACCCTTTATGGTTAGAATGAGCTTAAGACTCAAGTAAAACACTTAGTTGAGTCATATGAGAGTCAAAAGTTGTTTTTAGAGATATTATGCTTGTTTTGCATTGTTTTGCAGGGTTTTGATGAGAATTGAAGAATGGAAGTGAAGAAGGGAGGACTTAGACTCATGAAAGAAGGAGAAAAAGGATGAAAAGAAGAGTCAAGTGCACTGCTCAACGCCAATTCCAGCGTTGAGCGCCAGTTTTGTGCGCGAAGCCACTACTTCTCGCTTGAGCGGCACCGCTGAGCATCTTGTGCGATTAGAAGGCCACCGCTGAGCGGCATATTGGACCGCTGAGCGATTTTGCGATTAGAGGCAAACTGCTGAGCGGCCAAATTAGGCGTTGAGCGTCCATCAGATGGGCTTGGGCTTAAATTCTGTTACTTTTATGCACTATAAATAGCCCAGTGCGATTCTCAAAGTATTCTTTTAGAAGGCAGAGACGTCCAGAGTTGTTCTACACTCCTTGGAGGCAGTTCCTTGGATGCTTAGGCTCCAATCTACCAAATTTAGGGTTTATTCTTCCATTCTTTCATTTAATTCCATCTAGTTCACCATGTCTATGATGCACTAAACCCTTTGTTGTTGGGGAACAATGTAATCTTTTGAAACTCTCTTATATCAAAATTCTTATTTTATTTATATGCTTGCATATGCTTATATTATCAATTGTTGGGTTTCTTATCTATGCTTAATGCTTTTATCGTTTATCGATACGAAGACGTACGATAATGTCATGAACTGGTAGGAAATTCCTTGATTAAGCTAATACCACCTAAAGATAGGGGTAGGACAATCAATTGTATTTTGCTTCTGTTTATAATGTATTGCTAATTACTAGGGGAGACTAGAGATAGTAAGCCAATAATTAGTAATAGGCTCTTTTCACCAAGAGATTGGGTTTAGGGTAGACTAAGAAAGTTTGCATGACAATATGATAATAAAGCAAATTAAATAAGAAAAGTAGATATAAGAGGGTGGATAAGATGAAATTGTAAACCCGATGTTAAACCCCTAACAAGTGTACCAGATCGTATCAAGTAATAATAATCGGTAATCCTAATATCGTTCTTCCCAGAGGACTCTTAAGGCCTTATCTTTCGTGTAAAAAAATTCTTTAAGACTTGAGTAAAAGAAAATAATTTGAATTGTTTGAATGCAAAACAAAAATAAACATGAAAATGCAGGAATTCAATTCACTAAGAGAAACTATGAATGAATGAGGTTGCTGGGGTTTACAATTTCATCTTATTCACCCTCATATATCTACTCTTCTTATTTACTTTGCTTATTTATCATATTGCCATGCAAACTTTCTTGGTCTACCTTTAACCCAATCCCTTGGTGAAAAGAGCCTATTACTAATTACCGGCTTGCTATTCCTAGCCTCCCCTAGTAACTAATAATGCATAATGAGCGGAAGCAAAATACAATTGATCGTCCTACCCCTATCCCTAGGCGGTATTAACATAATCAAGGAATTCTCCCCAGTTCATGACATTACTGTACGTCCCCATATTAATAAAGACAAACAACATCTACCGAATGAGTTACACGGTAAAAGCATTAAGCAAAGGTAAAGAACCCAACAATTGATAAATCAAGCATTAGCAAGTATATAAAGTAAACAAGAATTTCAATATATGAGAGTTTCAAAAGATTACATTAATCCCCAACAACAAAGGGTTTAGTTCACCATAATCATGGTGAAACTAGATGAACTAAATGGAAGAATGGAAAAGCAAACCCTAGAATTGATAAAGTGGAGCCTAAGCATCCAGGAAATCTCCTCCAAAGGTGTAAAGCTGTTGTGGACGTTGTTCTCTACCAAAAGAATTACATTTGGATTCGTACTAGGGCTATATATAAGCCAAAAAGATAACAGAAAGATCTCAGAATCCAAAATATAAAAACAGACAACCGCCCAGGTGCCTAAAATCACCGCTAAGCGGTTTGCCTCAACACACGCCACCGCCCAGGCGCCTAAAATGACCGCTAAGCGGTTTGCCTCTTGTCGCTGCCTAGGCGCCAGACAACAACTTTTCCTTGCACTAGGAGGCTCAGCGGTGGAATTTACCGCTGAGCGGTTCACAGACTCTTCTTTTCTTCTTTTTCTCCTTCATTCTTGAGTCTATGACCTTCCTACTTGATTGCCATCTTCAATTTTCATCAAAACCCTGCAAAACAAGCATAACATCTCTAAAAACAACTTTTGACTCTCATGTGACATAACTTAGGAGTTTTACTTGATTCTAAGCTCATTTTAAGTTACAAAGGGTGTGATTTAATATCAAATTTATGCATAAAAATAACGATTTTAAGACCGTTATCACCTGAACAACTCCATTCATCCATATCTTTTCCTTGCCAATTGATTCATTTGCATTTTGCATGTTTATTTTCGTCTTGCATTAAAACACTTAAATTTAATTCTTTCTCAAGTCTTATGCGATCAGTTGAAATTTAAGGCCTAAGAGTCCTTTGGGAAAACGATACTCGGACTTAACCATTTTATATTACTTGATAACAATCTGTTACACTTGCAAGGGGTTTAACATGGGTTTCCGACTTATCCTAATCCACTCTCAAATATTTACGACTTCTACTTTTTCATTAATGTCAATGCTACTTTCTAATTTACCCTAATCCCAATGCCTTGGTGAAGAGAGCCTACTCCTAATTACTAGTTTACAATGTCTTGTCTCCCTAACAATTGTTCATGCATTACATTTGCACAGAAGCTTAAAGGCAATCGGTCCTCCTATCCCTATGTGTCGGTAATATTGCTCCCGAGAGGTTTCCCCCATGTCTAGATCTACCCATATGTGTCCATATAGATAAAATCAAAGATCACACTATTGAATGAATTAAACAAAGAATGCATAGAGAATAGAGGAAAAACTTTAACAATTAATGAAATAAAGCATATGAATAAAGCATTAATTCAATACATGAGAGTTTCAAAGGATTATATCGTTTCCCCAACAATAATGGAGGTTTATTTCATCATAGACATGGTGAAACTAGATGAAATTAATGAAAAGAATGAAAAGATAAACCCTAGAACTTGTAGATTGGAGCTTCCGCCTCCGAGGGGTGAAGAGAGTGTTTCTGTGTCTGCTTCTGTCAAAAGATACCCTCTCTGGGTCGTGCAAATCCATTTAAAGTTCATTAAAATCAACAGAAACTGGCCCAGGCCCAAGCGAATGGCGCTCAGCGCTGGGTTACCACTCAATGGTAGGTGCAACACTCAAGATTAACGCTCAGCGTTGACGTCTAGGCGTTTGACAGAGAATTCACTAAAGAGGCCACCACTCAGCGACAGAGTAGCGCTCAACAGTGGGCACGATACTCAAGTTCTCCCCTCAATGTTGGCACTTGAGCGTTTGACAGAGATCTCCACAGCGAAGCTGGCGCTCAGCGGTGTACTAGCGCTCTGCGGTGGCTGCGATTCTTCCTTTGTGCATTTTTCCATCTTTTCTTGAGTCCAACTCCTTCCTACTTCAGCTTCATTCAATTCACGTTAAATCCTGCCAAAACAAGGAAAACCAAGCATAAAACTAAGAAAACCACCTTTGACTCTCTTATTCTCTAACTTAAGCAAAATGCATGACTTCAAGCCAGTTTCTAAGTCTTAAAGGGTGTGTTTAGTGTCAAATTCAAGTATAAAAATAACGGTTCTGAACCGTTATCACAACCCCAAACTTAGAACTTTGCTTGTCCTCAAGCAAACAAGAATTAACATAGTTTTCCACCAATCATTACAATGGTTCAACACATTCCAAAACCTTTCTTTCAAGACAAGTAATCACTCAAATCTTCTCATCAATAGAACTTAGTCAAGATGCACACATACCTTGATTCTCAATGCTCATCATAGTGTTCACACAATCACATAATTTCCAACAGATGCTATTCTCATGAATGATCAATTAACTAAGCACAGATGTAATCATGAATTCATGGAATCATTCCTCACTAGATAAAGTATTTCACTCAATCACTCAGGTGTTTCAAGAGGTAACTCTTTCCCTCTACTATCCACATGCACTAGTGCAAAAACAGCGTATAACGTCACGCGGTCAACGTCGAACCACACAATACTCAACGTTAAAAATGACTGGTGGCATTTTCGTAAATAAATTCAACCGCTCCACGTCCATAACTAAAACAATTCGCCGTCTAATACTTTTGAACGTCTAACAAGGCCATTTTAAATGTAATCTAAAATGTATTAACGTCAAACAAGGCCCAGATTGACGTAAACTTAAGAAACATCTGACGTTCAATTTAAAATGAAAAAAATAACAAAATAGTGGTTTGCTTCCAGCAGTATTACTCCTATGCACATTTGACGTCAACCATGACAAAAATTCGACGTTTTATATGCCAGCAAGAATCCCTTTTTTATTCTTTATTTCTTTTCTCTTATAAACCAAACAGAACGTTGTCAACTTTATGGAGTCGACGTTTAAACCAATATAGAATGTCGTACAAGTCCGGGTTGAACGTGATGGTCGTAATAACGTAACATCGAACACTTTTATTAATTGACGTTGTATTTACCAACACATCAACAACTTAAAGGGAATAAATTCCAACCATAAACAACATGACATAAAACAGTGCATGTTGGCAAAGCCACAATCCCTTTTTTATTCTTTTTTTCTTTTTTCTTTTAAACCAACCAATGAACGTCGAACTGTTTTATCAATTCGACGTTGTTTTGCCAGAAATATTTTTTTTTCTTTTAAACCAACAATTAAAACGCCATAAAAAAAAGAACACATAATAAAACAGAACAAAACAAGCACATCACAACTTAATACTAGGACTCTAAGACCCTAGAATCTTCTTTAGTAGACTCTTCATCGGAATCCTCTATTTCTGGATTGTTATTAATCTCCCTCTGATATAGCAAATCCACTTTCTTTTCAAGCATCATATCCCTCTCTGCCCCTTTCTTAAATTGTTCAACTACAAATCTTTCATAATTTGTTCTAGGAATGAAATTGGTGCATCCTCATTTAATGCAGGTGAACTTCCTGAACTTGCAACCATATTTTCTTCATGCTTGAAGCACCATCTTCTCATAGTCTTCATAAGGCCAATGGATGTCAGGGTCATTTTATTAATCGTATTTGATATGTCACGTGAGAGTTTCCTTTCCTTAATTACATCAACATCTTGAAGAGTCAAAATCTTACTGATAAACACCCCATATGGCAAGGTTCTTGCTTGATTGAATCCACCCTCAATCATGTGATCCTTTATTACCTGAACCTAGTTGGTAGGAATGTCATTTTTAATTGCGTACAACAGAAAAACATCTTTTGTTGTCATCCTGTCTCACAAGATTCTTCCAAGGAGAATCAACCAAGCAAGAATGTGCGCAGTCATTTTCTCTTCATTGTTCAATCCATCAATTGTGTACCTTCCCGGAAACCTTAGCCAGTTTCTGTACACCTCGGCTTTCTTTAGCCACATATTTGTTTTAGATTTTCTAACATAAGAGTGTAATCCTTCAGCCTTCAGTCCTGCTACTTGCAACCAGACATTGTCAGTAATGTAGATATTTACACCTTTCACCCGAGAGTGAGTGACCCCATTAATGTCTCTTAGATTGGTGTAGAAGACTTATACTAAGTCTGGGTAGCAATCCCTTTTCATTTGCACAAATGTTGTAAGACCTTGAGTTTCAATCCACTTTGGGAAGTGAAAACCCTCTCTTCTAAATAGATCAAGATCCAGATATCGGTGAGAAACAACAATTTTGACCCTCTTCCACCTTAGAAACACCTCACGAGTTTCTTCATCACTTATCCATCGTAAAGGATTATCATTCCTTATATGGCCTTGGTAGTCTTTCCTTTTCTTCTTGAGGAAGATGATGAAGAAGCCATTTTGAGTTTGGATTCTAGACGGTCTTACACAGTGCTAGGGTTTAGTGTCGTGCAATACAAAAACAACTTCGTTTACATAATATTTTCAAATTCAATGTATATAATGGTGCACAATGTGAGGCGTTCAATGTCAAATAACAAAACAACAAAGTTAACAATAACCAATGGCATTGTTGTAAATAAATTCATTTGCTCCACGTCGTTTGGTTTCTACAATCGCTGTCTTAAAGGAAATAACGTCAAACCATTAACAAATTGACGTAAAACAATGACAATATAAAATGTCCGTTAAGAAAACAGCTAACGTCCAATACAAAATAAATAAATAATAAATAGTAATTTATTAAATATTACCGTAACAAAAATTTGACATTCTATATTACAATAATTTTGACGTACATTTATAAAATTTCTCGTAAGAAATCATATTTTTCAAATTTCTTTAAGATTTTTTTCGCAAAAGCAAATCATATGATCTTCAAGAAATTTAAAAAATTTATCATCTAAACATGATCAACATATTTGATGGGAAGAAGAAATTGAACAACAGAAGATAAATGTTTTTTAAAATCTATAGAACCCTTGGAGGGGCAGAACTGCTTTTATAACTTGAAGTTTCTTGATTTTTTGATTCAATTTTTAAGTTTCTTGAAGTAGTTTTCTACACAATCAGTGGATCTGATTTCGTAGAAAACAACTTTAGGAAACTCTAAAAAATGAATCATTCAAAAATGATCAACCTGTGCAATTTTATAGAGTTAAGCATTATATTTATAGAGTAAATATTAATGCTTACAACCACTTTGGTAACAGCACAAAATTAATGCTCACAAACACTCCAATGCCTTTCACGTCGAAGCCCTCTAGAGTTAGATGTTCTATGGGAATTTAAAAAGGAAAAGGAAATAAAAAAAGCGACCTTTGCCTTTGGATAACGAATAATACGTCAGATGCTAAAAGAATTCGACGTTTATTATTGGATTAGAAGAAAAAAGAATTAAACCAAAAAGACACTTTGGAAGTCTAGAGAAGTTAACGTCAACCTCTTCATTTCTAGCAGCAAACTGCATTTTCCATATATCATTTAATTATACTGCCTTTTATTACTGAAGACCATATCGGGCCCATATCAGGCCTTTCCCAACAGTAATTATTTAAGTAGACATCCATTTATCAAATTTCTTGTAACAACTCCAAGGTTTCTTTGTGTTAACTTTTTTTCTTTATGTTACTAGTAGCTCCTTCTAGGTCACAAAAAGGAGTCATTTCTTTGTGGTTTGATTTTTTCATAATGAAAAGCTTGAAAGAATGTTAGTAACATAAAGAAAAAGGTTGATACATTTCGATTTCAGATCCTTTCAAAATGTTACATCTTGCATTCATAAAATTTCTCCTATGAACTCCATCTGTTAATTTTTTCTTTTGTTTTTTGTTATCTCCTTCAAGGACATAAAAAAGCTTGAAAGAGTACAGAAAACCAAAGAAGAAAGTTGGTAGATTTGGATTTTGAATATACAGAGGACGTTGAATATTTTAATAACTGACATGTTATTGAAGGTTCAAAAGGAAAAAGAAAAAAAGATAAAAAAAAGAATAAGGAGCGATTTGGCTTCTAGATGGACAATAAAACGTCATGTCCCTAGTAAATTGACGTAATATTAATACTCTGGTTACCAATAACACATCAAACTTACCTTTGTATGACGTTAATATCTTATTATTACGTCGGGTGGCTTTATCAAATGACGTATTATTTGTGTTTTAAAAAATAGAGAAAAAAGAAGGAGCTATGGTATATTGTGCAATAACCGTTATCCCAAATTGAGTATACTGATGCAATGTAATATCATGTAACATTAAAATGGACATTTGCAATCATAAAAGTGATTTTATCAGATTTAATCAATTATACAATTCAATCATCATTCACTAATGTTTGCCAAAAGATAATTTCATTAATATTCAAAAGATGATTTCAACCATCAATACAAAATATGGCTTAAGAAGCCACTGATTACAAAATTAAAATCAAACAATGAATATCCATATTCTTCTGTTGTAGAATTATTGAGGATCCCTTCTAGTTGTTCACATCACCTTTTTTTCAATTTTGATCGGTGATTTTTAAATCCTTAGAGTCTTTTGTCAATGACTATGACAACTTTCAATTTAGCAGAGCCTAAGAATCTTGTATGCGACACTGATTACAAAATTAAAATCAAACAAGAATATCCATATTATTCTAGCTTTCAATTTACCTGAGCCCCAAGAATCTTTTTAGCGATTCTAACATACAATTTATTTTCACCGCATACTATTTACCCCACTCATCTTCTTCATTTTTTGTCAAATCATTTTTTTTTGCACTCCAAGATTCAGAGATGGGATAAACTTTCTAATGACTAATCCATTTTTCAAAGAGAAATCCTTCTTTCCTGATCGATTCACTCATCTTTATGTTGGAGTAGAACACCCTCACCAATTTCAGATATCTGTGAGAAACCACAATTTTCATCTTCCTTAGACTGAAATGTTTCCCTCAAATGTCTTCTTCACTAATCCTCCCTGTAGGATTAACATTCCCTGCAATTCAGGCAACCTTCCCTTTTCTTCTTGATGATGAAGAAGAAGCCATTTCTGATCAGATTCTGGAACGTCTTTCACAGTTCTAGGATTTGCAACTCTTCAGTTTGGAGAACACTGAGTGCACAATAGGTTGTCAAACCTATTGTATATAAAGTTGTGCATAAAATCTTTCCAGTTTCAGGCCCAATTATAATTTTCCAAAAATAGAATTCCCAATAAAACATTTTCATCAACGTCACACATCTAAAGGGATCGACGTTTTACTATGCGGTTCAGCAGTTATTCGAGTAAGACTTTGACTTCTGACTCAATAATACGTCGAACTACCCTATAAAGTGACGTTCATCTTTTGGCTTTTAGGATTCTAGCTGACAATAATACGTCGAATAGCTAAGAAATCGACCTATTATTGGTGGCTTTTAAATTGAAACGTCCAAGTATTACAACTCTTCGTTTATTGTTGGATTAAAAAGGGAGTAACTCTTCATTTATTGTTGGATTAAAAATAAAGGAATTAAAAAGGGAGAAACTCTTTGGCTTCTGGCTGACAAATAATACGTCCATCCCCGTAGAATTAGACGTAATCTTGGTGGTTTAAAAGAAGAAAGAAGAAAGAATTAAAAAGGGAGTAACTCTTTGGCTTCTGGCTCACAATAATACGTCCATGGCTTTAGAAACGGACGACTATTTATGTTTTAAAAGAAAAAAAAAGAATAAAAGAATGGCACGCTGGTTTAGATATTTACCGTCAATGAAGGTCGAGTTTTATGGGGATTTGACATTTTGATTTAAACTTCTAAGTATTTCAACTATAGAATGTTAAGTTGTAATGGTATAGGACTGGCTATGCTGAAGTTTTATTGAAACTAAATATATTTCTGAACTTATATTGAAACTGTAACCTTTCCCTATACCTCTAAATCCTATTCTAAATGGATTCTTCATCTTTACGGCGTGGAAAGAAGGCTGCACAGGTTGTAAGAAATGCTAGTCCAAATGGGTGGATAAGTGATGACGAAGCACGATACAAATTTGGATGTTATAGAAAACTCTTCCAGGTGCTCCCTCACAAGTACTTGAATCTGGAATTATTCAGAAAGCAAGGGTTTCTTTTTCAAGATTGGCTTGTAGATGTTGGTCTTACAAAATTTGTACAAATGACCAGTGATTGCTATCCTAACCTAGTAGAAGTCTTCTACCACAATCTGAAGATTGTCGATGGTGTTATATGCTCTCGGGTGAAAGGTATCGATATTAAAATTGATAATGAAATATGGCTATCTTTTACTGGTCTCAAAGCACAAGGCTTGATGTCTCTTGAAAGAAACTCTAAACTCAACCAATGGAACTACAAGAAGAAGATGTATAAGGAATTTCTGAGAAATCCAAAATGACTAAAGGTATACAAGCCGTATCTACTGGATGGTTTGAAAATGGAAGAAAAATTGTGTGCTTTTGTACTTACTTGGGTAATAGTACCTGGAATATGTATACGTGATCGTCTAGCTACTGAAGATTTATTTTTGGTTCATGCCATAAAAAAACGGATACCAACCAACTGGGTTGCTGTTATGAGTGAGCACATGATTGAAATTAGAAGTAATCATGGACATAATCGACCATATGGTGTTTTTATCAGCAGTTTATTGAAGCATCATTAAATTGATCTTACTGATAAAAAAAAATTGGATGCACCAAATCAAATGAAATAGGAAAAGCGGCATTGACCTTTAATGGTCTAAAGAAAACAAACGATGGTTGGGTGTTCAAGGATGTTGATGAAACTCCTCCTACCTTCACTCCATACACTGAGTTTGAAAGATTTGTTGGGGATCAATTTCAAAGGCTTTCAACAAGAATTTCAAATGTTGAAAATTCTTTGATCATGATTCACAACAAATTACATGAAGACAGTTTAGTTGAAACCTCACCAAGTGAATCTGATGATGAAGACGACACAACAGAAGATGAGTCTATGGAGACATCTGGCTTATATTTGGAAGAAGAGTCCATTTTAGTTTATTTTTCTTAAATTAATGTAATATTTTAATATATTTTAGTATATTTTTCTATGTTTGAACTCTGTTTGAAATTTTAGTATCTACTTTTAGTGGTTATATTTTCATATTTTTCCTATGTTTGGTGTTATTATGCTTTTTTATGTTTTTGTTTGGTTTAACTCATTGGTCCTTAAGTTTTTTCTTATGTTAACATGAGCTTCCCTGTAATTTGTTTTTTCTTAACGTGGCATTGTGCATTAAATTCAATGTGATCCAAAGTGTTTTATATTCGTGTTCGTCTTGGAAAAGAAGGGGTTCTCGAAGCTCTGTGCAGTTGAGGAAATGTCTCGTTCATCTTCCTCTTGCGAGTTTTTGGGTTCAGTCTTCCAACACAGTAGTGCTAGTGTTAGGAGGTTGGGTGTAAAACCCACTTGCTTCTGTGGTCACATTGTAGTTTAACGCATTGTGAGAACCCCTAAAAAATAGGGCAAAAAATTATGGGTTCCCTAACTTCAAGGTCAGTTTAATATAAGCATAAATGTTTGTTTAATTTTGTGGGTTTTGATGAGGGAGTGTGCTTATTGTCGTTCAATACGGTGGGGGCGAGGATTTCGTTGGCTGCAACTTCTTTCACTGGTGTAGTGAAGAAGAAATAGAAGAAGGAAATGTGTTGTATGTAGAAGAAAGGAGTAGAAGTGAAAGAAATGAACAAGCAGGTGGAAGTTTGATGATGATGGAATAAAGTGTGATGAAGATGGAAGAAGCTGATGATGAAAAGATGAAAATAACTTGTTTAGGGAAAAATGTTGTTATGTTGGAAAAGTAGTTGAAGGTGTTATTGGGGATGGTCTTTGTTATATGTGTTTTTAAGATAATTATAATATGTATGTTGATGAAACTTGGTTGATCTCTCCATACAAGTTGCTGTATTGTAATTTGGTAATGTTAAAGTGTGTTTTATTTATAAAGCTGAGTGATTAGTATTTAAAATTGTGTCATTTGATTTCTTTACTTGAAATGAAACTTTTTTTGAAATCCCTGAATTTTTTTACCTCGAACTCTACAAATAAATGACGTTTTAAAAGAAGAAATATAAAAAAAAAGAATATTACGTCGTTTAATGCAAAAGTTGACGTCAAAGATCAAGTCCATTTCTATAAATACAATTACGGATCCTTGATCTAGACCTCCACTTATAAAATTTTGGCGTTACATGTCACTCTGTTAACATTTTTTCTTTTGTTTCATCATAGCTCTTTAAGGTCACAAAAGTTTGGGTGATGCATGAAGGAGCTATAAGAAACAAAAGATATAAGTTAAAAGAGGTAAAAACCAAAGAAATCCAAAGAAATTAATGTTAACTTTTATTTTGGTTTTCACCCTAAGAAATCAGATAGCTCTGAAATCTAACGATAGAAAACAACTCCAAAACAATTTAAAAAGAGAATAATACATTTCTAAATAATGAAGTTAAACATCTTTTTTTATAAATTGATTTTAGTTCTGAAAATTGTTTCAGCATTAAACATATTGTGAACCATATTTCTTTTTCCTTGGCACTCCTCTTTCAGTAAGATAACTTATCCACTTCTTTACTATTAAAAGCATTTTGTTAACTTCAATTTCAAAGGCCACCTTCATATGAACTTAGGCCTAAATGCGGCACTTTGCAATTGAAGTCAGGAAATTGCAATTTAAAGAACAGACATGTTTCGAAATCTAGAGAAAGAAAAGCACTAAGGAGATAAAAAACATGAATCCTAATATGTTCAATACGTAAACAAGACGAATGGAATTATAAGAAAAGCACATGTATATTTATAGATGAAACGATGTCGTCACACTGCCATAGAATCGTCGTGCAATATAATTTCATCATGAAAAAAATAGTACATTGAGTAATTATACTATTAATTTTCACAGTCCACCATCTATTATAAACGTTAAATATTACCAAAATTCGACGTTCAAACATCATTCAGAGACAAAGTAAAAATCTCTTTGGATACTGATATGACCTCCTTGTAGACGAAAAATACGTCAAAGATCTATGAGCCTTGACGTTAAGGTGATAGTTTAAAAGAAAAAAAGTAAAATATAAAAAAATTGGAGTGACCTTTGGTATCTCGATGAAGTTGAAAACGTCGAAGTCCAATATAATTCGACGTAATATTGGAGAACACAATTAATTTTCACAGTCCAATATCTAGTATGAACGTCAAATATTGTACAAATTTGACGTTCAAACATAATTCAGAGAAAAAGTAAAAAACCTCTTTGGATACTGATATGACCTTCTTGCTACTAATATGACCTCCTTGCTGACGAAAAATACGTCGAAGTTATAGGAATTGACGTTAAAGTGAGGGTTTAAAATAAAAAAAAAAAATGTTGGAGCGACCTTTGGCTTCTTGATGAAGTAGAAAACGTCGTAGACACATAGAATTTGATGTAATAATGGTGCTCTACTAAAAGCACACAATTAATGGTGCCAACCACTCATATCATATGCCCGTCACGTCAATGTTGCCAAATGCTTTGACGTTCTATTGCAAATACTTCGTCAAACCATCGCTTGCATTCGACGTTTAATATTGGATTAAAAGAAAAATGAAATAAAAGGGAGTAATCGAAGAAATAGGTTAACAGATTTGGATTTCATTTCAAGTTGTACCATTAGAAAACCTTCCCTAACCAAATTCATGTTAACTTTTTTCCTTTCTTTTTATGTCATTCCTTCACTAAACGAAGACATTTCTTTGTTAACGATGAAGGCATGGTGCAAAACTCGAAGAAAATGTTAACACTTATGAATTTCAAGTAGACCCTTTGAAAACCTACCCTACATAACTTCGGTAATCAAATTCATGTTAACATTTTTCATTTGTTTTAGTTCTTTCCCTTCACTAAACGAAGACATTTCTTTGTTATCCATGAAGGCAAAGGGCTAAAACAGAGGAAAATGTTAACACTTATAAATTTCAAGTAGACCCTTTGAAAACCTATACTACATAATTTCGGTAATCAAAGTCAAGTTAACTTTTCTCATTTGTTTTAGTTCTTTCCCTTCACTAAACGAAGAAATTTTTTTGTTATCCATGAAGGCAAAGGGCTAAAATAGAGGAAATTTTTTTTTAGTAAACCTTTTGAAAACCTATCCTACATAACTTCTGCAACCAAATTCATTAACTTTTTCCTTTGGTTTTCCTTCAATTCCTCCTCTAAACGAAGTCATTTCTTTGTTATCCATGAAGGCATGGCGGAAAACCAGAGGAAAATGTTAACATTTATGAATTTCAAAAACATTCTCCATTATTTTGCTTGTTTTGGTTATAATGTATTCCATCATCTTCGGTCTTTATTTTAGATGTTGTGTTTTTGTAAATTGGATTTCATTTTGAAATCCTCTAAGGTACAGGATGTCGGTTATCTCAAAAGAATGACATGAATCTCCAGGCCTTTACATCGAATGTACTGAGTATTCGACGTCAACTGTATAATTAAATTTTTTTGAAGTTGTTTCCACCATAGGAAATCAGATAGCTCTGAATTCTAATGGTAGAAAACAACTCGAAGCCATTTAAAAAATGAATCATACATTGTTAAAGGATGAAGTTGAACAAATTTTTTATATTATTATTTTAGTTCTCAAAATAAAATTGTGAACCATATCGTGTAATGTACATCATGTAATAATTCTTAGTAACACCATCTCGTATGGACGTCGAAGTCCGTCCGAGTTTGACGTTCATACATCTATCTTAGGAAACAAATTGAATACCCTCCCCCATGAAATTGTGTACTTTTCAATTATCGAGGTGAGATTTGGAGGGATTGAAGTTAAAAAATTTAATGTGCCCCTCTGTATTTATATAATTCCACTTTAAATTTGCTAAGTTAATATAATCGATTCTAAATAATAATTAATCGATTCAAAGTGTTATAAATTTAGAAGTGCAAATGAGCTTTTAATGATTATTTATGGTGACATTGATGACAACGTGGCTGGATATTGATCACTCGTTTGTTAAAATACTAAAAATCATAGAAATAATGCATGAGAGAATTCAAATTTGTTTTTTTAATAATGTTAATCATAGTAATTTTTTGATATCATAATCATTTATTCTAATAACATATTATAACTATTAAAATTTTGAAAGTAATTTATTTTAATGTGACGAAATTTTTGTTCTAAGAGTTCGTTTGAATTTTTATCTTCGTTGTGGACTTTTTAAATTTGACTTTTTATAACCGCTTATGTAGTTGCTGGTGATTGGTCTGTTTCAAATATACAAACCAATAAAATAGTGATACATTGTATATTTTCAAAAAGTTGTTAACATATCATGGTCCTTAACAAAATTTTGGTTGTCGTCGAATTCTGCCTAATTTCAATCATGACCTGGCTTGGCCGTCTCGACTATTTGCTTGGACTGGAGGTTGATAAGACAGAGATGGAGACGCCACAATCTAGCAGGTTGATAAGTAACGGAAGAATCGCAAAAAAGATGTTAATCTTTATAAGAATCAGAGTTCTAATCCAATAACCAAAATGCAAATGCATATTATGGCTTCCAAAGTGGCTACATATATATTTGGTGCCCTACATACAGGTATAAATGTTTAAGGCACCTAAGAAAACCTAAAAGAAAGTCCAATAACATTCGGTCTACCTTCAACTTATATTTATGTTAGTCTGTGTCGACCTTTAGTCTGAATCACCCATCCCAACATTCATTTAGGGTCAACCAGTGTCGACCGTTAATCAAAGAAAAGTTGCCTTAGTCTTCGACCCAACCCATTTTGTCTTAATTTTTGGTCGAGATCGGTCTGTCTTGATCTTTAACTCAGGACGAGTCTTGTACTTCGATAAAACTTGACTATTCTAGATACACACTGTCTCTTCTCGATATTTGGCTATTAGTTTGATGCATCTCAGTTGTTAACTTCTCTCAATCTTTTCTACTAACTAACCTATCTCAATTTTTGTAAACAATAATCTATCTTAACCTTCAGCTTATCACTCAACTTAATCGTTTTTGAAATTTAAAGTATTATATTTTTAAAAATCAATTAAGGTCTTTTAGTATAATCATACCTATCTTTTAGTTCGGATTTAAAAAAACATTCATTTCACATAACTTTTAATAATATAATAATATTTATTATGATTTTAATTATTTTGATATATAACTAAAACTCAATTTTCATAAATTATTATTATTATTTTTTTAATATGAAATTAAAATAATATTTTAAAAAAATAAATTTTTATTCTCTTTAAATTTCACTGATAAATCTTTCTTATATTTTATAATATGTAAATATCACAAGATAAATTTACACAAATTCATAAAATAAAAATTTTAAAAAAATATGAAATCTTATCTTAAAATATAATGGTAAGGGGATGTTATGGGCGATTTAAATGAAAAAAAACAAACAAAAGGGCGGGGGTACGGGAGGTTATGGGCAGTTTAAATGAAAAAAATGAAACAAAAAGGTGGGAGGCTGAATAAGAAAACGTCGAATATCCAAAATATTCGACGTATAACATGTGTTTTTTGTCAATTTATACGTCAAAGCCCAGTAGAATTTGACGTATCGTTTGTATTTTTAAACTAGAGAAGTTGAGAAGTTAAAAACTACTAGATTGTCAAAGACGTTCTGAAATTCTCTTCAAACATGGCTTCTTCATCATCATCATCAAGAAGAAAAGAGAAGGTTGCTCGAGTTACAAGAAACGCAAACCCATCTGGATTGATAAGTGATCAAGAGATCCGAGTAAAGTTTTTATACTGGAGACATTTAAAAACTGTAGTTCCTAACAAAGAGAGCTATATATGTAAACAACTTAAGATATCCAGGAAGGTACAGGGTGGATAAGCAGTACCTACATGATTGCTTAAACAAGGAGGAGAAAATTATTGCTTATGTCCTGACTTGGCTACTGCTGCTTGGAAGATTGAACAAGGACAAAATGTCAACAGAAGATTTATTTTTGTTGAATGCTATCAAGACTAGAATCCCAACCAACTAGGTTGTGGTTCTAAAAGACCACATGATCGCTGCAGGAGATGATTATGCACACAAATTGCCGTATGGAATATTTATCAGCAAGGTGCTGGAACTCCAAGGAGTAGATGTGCAAAAGGTCAGAAGAAATTGATATACCAAGTCTGTCATCTATTGGGCTAAAAAGGACTGAGAATGGATGGTTCTTCACTGATGAGCAAACTGTCGGAAGTCCACCTACTCGCGATGAAGATCATACTGAAAATTCTGACGATGAAGATTCAATGGAATCTTCTTTATAATAATAGGGACTACTTTCCTATGTTTTTATTTTTTTTTATTTTGTAATCATGGCTATTAAGCCACCTCTGGTTTATGTATTTCTTTCGGTTTTATTTACAAATGAAATGAAGATTTATTTTAGTAAACGATCTGTGAATTGTGAATGTTGATTGCATTGTTTGTGGACTAACCCTTAATCTAGTTGAGAAGAGAAGATTATGCAGTTCTGATATTGATCAAAAACTGATCACTGGTTAAAAGTGCAAATTTCAGTACAATGGTATCTTTAATCAATTAAGGAAGAAGTAAAGAGAAAAAATTTCATGTTTGAGTTTAAAGAAAATGAATCATAAGTTCGCCACCTTTTTCTATTAGCGGAAGAAAAAAATGCTTTTCAATTCCCTTCACGTCACAGCCCCGCAGCCTTCGACGTTCAATGAGAGGGGAAAAACAAAAAAGATCCTAATGTACAGTACTTTTTGATACTAGCAGATGAAGAAACTTTTGGCTTCCAATAGTAGGTCTAGGAAAGCTTTGCAATTGAAAAGTGTGCCAGAAAGCGTCGAAGCCCCAAAGGCTTCGACGTTTTATTTTACTTCTCAAAATGATTTCAGCATTAAACATATTGTGAACCATATTTCTTTTTTCTCAACACTACCCTTCTAGTAAGATAACTTATTTACTTCAACGTTCAATGAGAGGGGAAAAACAAAAAAGATCCTAATGTATGGTACTTTTTTATACTAGCAGATGAAGAAACTTTTGGCTTCCAATAGTAGGTCTAAGAAACCTTTTGTAATTGAAAAACGTGCTAGTAAACTTCGAAGGCTTCGGGGCTTTGAGGTTTTATTTTATTTCTCAAAATTTTTTCAGCATTAAACATATTGTGAACCATATTTCTTTTAATTCAGCACTTCCCTTTTGGTAAGATAACTTATTTACGGTGTAGACTATAAAAAGCATTTTGTTGACTAAGTCCTGAATGCAGCACTTTATTTACGGTGTATACTATATTAAAAGAACATTAATTTTACATAACTTAATAATTTAATAAAATTTATTATGATGTTAATTATTCTGATGTATAAATTAATTCTCATTAATTATTATTATTATTATTATTTTGCATATGTAATTATAATATTATTTTAAAGAAATTGACCTTTCCTTCTATTTAAATTTGACTGTTAAGACTCCGGCAAGTGTACCGAATCATATCAAGTAATAATAAGTGGTAAGACCAAGTATCATTTTCCTAGAGACTCATCGACCTAGACTTTCATGTGATTTCTTGATTTTTTAAGACTTGACAAAGCGAAATTTAGGTTTTTGAATGCAAAACAGAAAATTAAGTATGCATGCAAAAGTTGATCAATTGGCAGTTGTATGATATGGATGAATTGTGTTGTTGGGGTTTCTGACTTATCCTAATCCACTCTCATATATTTACGAATTCTACTCCAAATTACTAGTTTACAATGTCTTGTCTCCCTAGCAATTGTTTTGCATTACATTCGCACAGAAGCTTAAAGGAAATCGGTCCTCCTATCCCTATGTCTAGGTAATATTGCTCCCAAGAGAATTCCCCCATGTCTAGATCTACCCATATGTGTCCATAAAGATAAAATCACAGATCACGCTATTGAATAATGTCTTAAACAAAGCATGCATAGAGAATATAGGAAAAACTTTAACAATTAATGAAATAAAACATCAATTCAATATATGAGAATTTCAATAGGATAACAACATTTCCCCAACAACAATGGAGGATTAGTTTACCATAAACATGGTGAAACTAGATGAAAATAATGAAAAGAATTAAAAGATAAGCCCTAGAACTTGTAGATTGGAGCTTCCGCATCCAAAATCTGCCTCCAAGGGGTGAGAAGTGTGTTTCTACGTCTCCTCTACCAAAAGATACATTCTCTAGGGCGTCTGGGTCTTTAAATAGATCATTAAATAACAGAAAAACTAGCCCAGGCCCACAAAAATGGCGTTCAGCGTTAAAATACAGCTAAGCGGTAGGTGCGACACTTAGAATGGCGCCCAGCGGTGGCACTCAGGCGTAAAATAGTGAAAAACTGGCGAGAAAACTGGCACTCAACGCCACGTGCGATATTGAAACTACACTCTAGTTGACTTTTCAGCATTTTGGGTGACTAATTGACTTTTCTGGTTGACTGGTTGACATTTCTGGTTGACTAGTTGACTTTTCTGCACTCCAACCATTTAATACTTTAGCTTTTCTTTCAATTCATTCCAATAGCCTATAGAATCAAGGGAGTTTAGTAATAAAACCATCAAGTATATCCTCAACTCTCTTATTCACAAAACTAAAGCAAAAACATGAGTTAAAGCGAGTTTCTAAGTTATTAAGGGTGTTTTTTATATCAAAATTAAGTATAAAAATAACAGTTTTTCAACCGTTATCACAACCCCAAACTTAAAAATTTGCTTGTCCTCAAGAAAACCAAAATGTAACTCAGTTTTCAAACAATCAATACAATGGTTCAACCCATTCCAAAACTCTTTCTGCAAAGGCAAGTAATCACTCTCAACTCATCATAAAAATATCAATCAAGATGTACAGATGCATTACTTCAATTAAGCTCAGTATGATGTTCACATAGTCACAGTCTTTTCAACAGATGCTATTATCATGAATGAGCAATCAACCAAGCACAGATGCAATCATGTATAACTGGAAATACTCCTCACCAAGGAAAGTGTTTCACTCAAGCACACATATGTATATTGAGGTGACTCATTATCTCTACTTTCACAATGTCACACAAATTAACTTTGCCCTTCATTTAACCATAATCAATCATACTCATAAGCAAGTTATAATCACAAGGACTTTTCATGGCTTGTAACGTGGCTGGGCTAAGAAGAAAAAATGGTTTTTCTAGATCACAAAATCCTTGAGTTAAGAGAGTCATTCAACATTTATCATTCAAGCACAAACTCTCTTTAAACAAACCAATCTCACTCATTCCCAACTTTTCCCCTTTTTGCATTGAGCTTATCTTTCTTTCATTCTATCTTTTCTATTTTTTTTCATCTTTTCTATCTTTTTCATGCTTTACTCAACACATTAGCTCAATGCTTATCTTTTCTTTTTCAACTTTCCCAACAACCCCAAACTTGAACCTTTATCAATACCACACAATAATTCTCAACTTAACCCAAGGTAAAGATTTTCAAAAAAAAGTTTTCACATCCTGTTTAAGGCTTAGGTTAAAAAAGGGTAGAACATATTGTGCTCTTCCTAATTAGGACGAAAATTTATGCATTGGCTAAGAAAGGGCTAATAAAAAATGGCCTTGATCAAATGACACAAGCAAGTAAGTGATTTAATCATAGAAACATGAGCAAAGTCATTCATGCTTTCAAAGTAATAGCAATCATTCAATCAAAAACTCTGGAGTTCAAAACCTCACATATACTAATTTCAAGTTCCAATACTTAGATACACATCCTGCCCAGTATCACAATCACAATCATATCATCATGCATCTATTCACACATAATGTGAACTACCACCTGTATATAGCATCTCATATATCATCTCAACATCAATCAATATAAAACCATCATCAATCCATTGCATCAGATATAAGTTTTAAACAAAGTACATCAACACCTATTCTCAAAACAGAAGCAAATAAAGCATAAATTAAAAAGATAGGTTTAGAAAACTGGGTTGCCTCCCAAGTAGCACTTGTTTAACGTCACGAGCCTAACCCAATAATCCTCCAGCATCCTTTAGTAGATGCACATCTTTCGCATTAGCACCCATCAGTAGATGCTAATCTTTATCATCTTCATCAACATTCATCAGTAAATGTTGTCAATGACACCCATCAGTAGATGCGTAATCACATACCATCCTTCATTAGATGCTTAATCACATAGCATCCTTCAGTAGATGCTATTATTCCTCATCCTTCTTACGGCAACATCCATTAGAAGACGTTGTAGCAGCATCAATCAATAGATGCTTTCATTCATCATCCTCATAACAACATCCATCATTAAATGTTGCTATCTGAGTCCTCCTAGCATCCATTAGTATATTATATCATCACTGCCATCAGAAGCAGCATATAACCTACAAAAAAAAACTCAAACACACAAAGAAAAATCAAATCCAAACCACACAAATAATCAATTAAAACTAAAAAAATCAGAAATTGGGTTTCCTCCCAGTAAGCACTTCTTCTTTATTTTCACACACTTTCTCTTTTTTTCTTTTCTCTCAACGACTTCTTTTTCCTTCTCTTCATCTTTATCTTTCTCACTCAACCTTTATGTTTCTTCTTCCTCTATATTTTCCTCATCTCTCTCTATCTTTTCCTCATCAACAACCTCGTCTCTTCCAGTGATAGTGGCTTGACATTCCTCCCTAGGGTTAACTTCAATATCAACCCCAGAATCTTCCAGTTTCTCAATTATACGACCAATCAACATCTCCATCCATTTTCATGTTGCTTTAATATTTTTCTGAGTGGAGATAGTATTTTGCATACATTGTTGAAAGGCGTCCTCCAACTTTCCCATTGATAAAGAGTGTTGTTGCTACCATTTTTGTTGTGGTAGTTCCTTAAATTGTTCGGCAGCTTGCCCAAATTTGCTTTGTTCCGTGCTTGAGTGAGGTTCCCACTAGTGGTTAAGATCGCCTTGGTAGAATTGAGTGCCCATATAGTTAAATTCTTGTCCAAATTGCATCCTGCAAACATTAGGCACAAAACCCTAGAAAACATTTATTAGAACAAAATAAAAAAAAATCAAGTAAAAGTTAATCAATAATCACACTATTAGAATAGTTAAACCATGAGTCCCCTGCAACGGAGCCAAAAACTTGTTAAAACTGTTAAATTGCTGGCAAGTGTACCAGATCGTATCAAGTAATAATAATCGGTAATCCCAATATCGTTCTTCCCATAGGACTCTTAAGGCCTTACCTTTCGTGTAAACAAATTGTTTTAGACTTGAGTAAAAGAAAATAATTTGAATGGTTTGAATGCAAAACACAAATGAACATGCAAATGCAGGAATTCAATTGGCTATAAGAAACTATGAATGAATGAGGTTGTAGGGGTTTACAATTTCATCTTATCCACCCTCACATATCTACTCTTCTTATTTAATTTGCTTATTTATCATATTGCCATGCAAACTTTCTTGGTCTACCCTTAACCCAATCCCTTGGTGAAAAGAGGCTACTACTAATTACTGGCTTGTTATCCCTAACCTCCCCTAGTATCTAATAATTCATAATGAGCGGAAGCAAAATACAATTGATCGTCCTACCCCTATCCCTAGGCGGTATTAACATAATCAAGGAATTCTCCCCAGTTCATGACATTACTGTACGTCCCCGTATCAATAAAGACAAATAACATCTACCGAATGAGTTAAACTGTAAAAGCATTAAGCAAAGGTAAAGAACCCAACAATTGATAAATCAAGCATATGCAAGCATATAAAGTAAACAAGAATTTCAATATATGAGAGTTTCAAAAGATTACATTGTTCCCCAACAACAAAGGGTTTAGTTCACCATAATCATGGTGAAACTAGATGTAATAAATGGAAGAATGGAAAATCAAACCCTAGAATTGATAAAGTGGAGCCTAAGCATCCAAGAAATCTGCTCCAAAGGTGTAGAGCTGCTGTGGACGTTGTTCTCTGCCAAAGAATTCCATTTGGATTCGCAATAGGGCTATATATAAGCCAAAAAGATAACAGAAAGATTTCAGAATCCAAAATATAAAATCAGACAACCGCCCAGGCGCCTAAAATCACCGCTGAGTGGTTTGCCTCTTGTCGCTCTGGATGCTCAGCGTCACCGCCTGGGCGCGAGACAACAACTTTTCCTTGCACTAGGACGCTCAGCGGTGGAATTTACCGCTGAGCGGTTCACAAACTCTTCTTTTCTTCCTTTTTCTCCTTCATTCTTGAGTCTATGACCTTCCTACTTCATTGCCATCTTCAATTTTCATCAAAAACCCTGCATAATAATGCAAAACAAGCATAATATCTCTAAAAACAACTTTTGACTCTCATGTGACACATTAAGAGTTTTACTTGATTCTAAGCTCATTTTAAGCTACAAAAGGTGTGATTTAATATCAAATTTATGCATGAAAATAACGGTTTTGAAACCGTTATCAAAGACTCCATCTAGTGTACCGAATCGTATCAAGTAATAATAAGTGGTAAGACCAAGTATCGTTTTCCTGGAGACTCATCGGCATAGACTTTCATGTGATTTCTTGATTATTTAAGACTTGATGAAGCGAAATTTAGGGTTTTGAATGCAAAATAGAAAATTAAATATGCATGCAAATGTTGATCAATTGGCAGTTGTATGATATGGATGAATTGTGTTGTTGGGGTTTCCGACTTATCCTAATCAACTCTCATATATTTATGAATTCTACTTTTTCATTAATGTTAATTCCACTTTCTAATTTACCCAAATCCCAATGTCTTGGTGAAGACTACTGCTAATTACTAGTTTACAATGTCTTGTCTCCCTAGCAATTGTTCATGCATTACATTCGCACAGAAGCTTAAAGGCAATCGGTCCTCCTATCCCTATGTCTAGGTAATATTGTGTTACCAATGAGGAACATTGGTAAATCTTAAAGTTAATGGTTTTGATGATGCTACAAGAAGTTTAACTTGAAGAAGATATTAGAAAATATGTTAAAAGCACTTTGTAGAATACAAATGTATTAGGAATGTCTTTAAATATGTAAAACTCGTATTTT
This sequence comes from Vigna reflexopilosa, assembly GCA_027742785.1. Lineage (NCBI taxonomy): Eukaryota > Viridiplantae > Streptophyta > Magnoliopsida > Fabales > Fabaceae > Vigna > Vigna reflexopilosa. The sequence continues at coordinate 3,263,322 of CM050926.1, read as the reverse complement.
TGGTACTGTTACATATTTAATCGATTATGAAGAGCAATAATCGATTATCCTGAGCTTTTCTGAAAAACCTTGTTGCTCTAGAATGATCGATTATCACTCCAAATAATCGATTATCACAAGTCTGTTTTGAAAAGTGCCAAGTTATTTTGAAAAACCTGTAACAGACTTAAATAATCGATTATCACTTACAATAATCGATTATTACTAGCAGTTGCAACATGACCTTTCATATTCAGACTAGCTGCCTATAAATAGGTGCTTTGAGAACTTCAGAACTTAACTTTTGAACAGAGAGATTTTGTAGAATACAGTTTGTCTGAGGAAGTTCTCAAAAGGTAGTTCAGTTCCCTTGCCTGAATGAGAGAAGCTCGCGTTTCGTTTGTCGAAAGTTGAAGTGGTTCTCTTTGAGTTGACAAAGTAGTTCTCTTCCAGTTCGTTTGTCGAAGGAAGGTTCTCAAAAGCTAGTTCAGTTCCCTTGCCTGGTCTCGTGAATGAGAGAAACTCGCGTTTCGTTTGTCGAAAGTCGAAGTGGTTCTCTTTGAGTTGACAAAGTAGTTCTCTTCCAGTTCGTTTGTCGAAGGAAGGTTCTTTTATCTCTTTATTTTCATTCACTTATTGTAAAACTGTGAAACTATTTTTAGTGAAACTGTTAATCACTTTTTATAGTGATTAACAACTGGACGTAGATTCTTTTGAATCGAACCAGTATAAAAATTATCTATGTGATTTTTCTACTCCCTACACTCTTTACTGTTTTATACACATCAATTGTTTGATAAATTTTCTGTGAGAAAATTTGCTCTTAAAACGGACCATATTTATTTTAACTTGTGACTGAACACGCTTTCCGCTTCTAAACTTTATTCCGCTGCGTTACTCTCTGGTTGATACCAAAGAACAATTGGAATCAGAGCTTGATTTGATAGTTTTTCAATATTTTCAAAAATGGCCGGTCATAATCAAAATCTTGTATATGCCGAGGGTGCTTCTATTAACAGAACACCACTTTTTACTGGATATAATTATGCGTTCTGGAAAGTCATAATGGAAATTTTTATGGGGTCTATTGACAGAGGTATCTGGGAAGCAGTACAAAATGGTCCTTTTATTCCTAAAAGTACAGTTAATGGTGTAGAGGTAGAAAAACCATATTTTAACTGGACTGCTAAAGAAAATAGACGAGCTCAGTTTTATATTAAAGCTCGTAATATTATTTCATTTTTTGTTGTACTTTATGAATTTTATAGAATTTCTGTATGTAAGACAACACAGGAAATGTGGGAAGTCCTCAAAGTCACACATGAGGGTATAGAGGACGTGAAACGCGCAAGGAAGAACACTCTCATCAAGGAGTATGAGATGTTCAGAATGCAACCTGGAGAAACTATATTTGATGTCCAAAAACGTTTCACTCACATAGTGAACCACTTGACTGGTTTGGGTAAGACTTTTGACACTGATGAATTAAATGTCAAAATATTGAAATCATTGGACAGGTCTTGGCAACCAAAGGTGACTGTTATTTCTAAGTCACAAAACCTCTCTCAAATGACGATGCCGATTCTCTTTGGAAAGCTCCGTGAGCATGAACTTGAATTAAAAAGATTAAGTGCTGAAGAGGATCAAGGTAAAAGGAACACACTTGCCTTCAAGTTCGAGATCTCAAAAGGCAAGAGCTCTAAAAAGTTTGAAGATAATGATTCTGATGATGAGGAGAACATAAGTCTCATGATAAAGAAATTTGAAAAATTTATGAAACAAAAAGGTAAGGATAAATTCCGTAAAGAAAGGAGAGAAAATCAAGAATCTCTTCAAGTGTTAAATGCTACGGATGTGGAGAAAGAGGACATATGAAAACTGAATGTCCAAAGAGCAAGAAAAGTGAAGAAAAGAAGGAAAGAAAGTTTCCAAAGAAGAAGAAAGCTTACATAGCTTGGGAAGATAATGCTTCGAGGTCAATTAGCTCAAGTGATTTAGACGACGAAGCAAATATATGTCTAATGGCCGACTTAGAAGATACTGGAAGCCAAGTAAGTGATTCTAGTTTTGAATCTAGTGAGTTAGACATGCAAAATGCTTTCTTTGAATTTATGAATGAATCTGAAAAACTTGATGCTGCACATAAAAATCTTAAGAAAGAGCATAATGAATTGAAATTGAAATATGAAAAACTGCTTGATGAAGAAGTTGTTTTGAGAAACAAAGTTAGCAATTTAGAAACTAAATTTTCTGATTCAAATGCAAATGTTGAACCTATTGAATGTTTGTCTTGTAAGAGTCACATGTTTGACATAGATATTCTTGAAAATTTGCTTGCTAAAGCCACCAAATCTATATCACATGTTCAAAATGGTTTTAGAATGAAAAATGTTAAAAACAAGAAAATGCATCAACATAGGAAACCTCAAATTAAGAGAACCCGTAGAGTTTGGGTTGAGAAGGGGACTATTGTGAAAAACAAAGTGAATTATGTTTGTTGTTGTTACTGTATGAAACATGGACATACATCAAACAAATGCAACATTAAACATTTTGGAGTTCCAAATGGGAAATATGCTTGGATTCCTATCGTAAAGTAATGTCTCTAACCTCAAGGACCCAAATAAGATTATAGGTATCAAAAACTCTATTGCTTTGTTTTGCAGAATAAGTTTTTCAAAAGGAGAAGAGAACTTTATGATATTCTGCTTTTGGAATTGATGCTCCAAGCCAGGAAGTAAATCAATCAAGTGATATCCAAAGCCTTGGTTCGAGCACCACATGACTGAGCTAAGTGTTGTTTTGATCTTCCATTACTTGATTACTGTCATATTCATCTTTGTTTGAAGAAATGATGTGTCCATCACTGCTTCATTCATCTTGTGGTCTGTTCTTGTGTGTTTACACATTTTAATAAATGAAATTAATCTATTTGAGACATTCATGTACTGAATTTGATCTTTTGGTATGATTAGTCATGTGCTTTGTTATTTCATTGCCTTGCTTTTAATTGTCAATTGAATCTGTGCTTAATTGGCTTAGTATTCAACTTCGATATTGAAACTACAATCTAGTTGAATTTTCAGCATTCTGGTTGACTGGTTGACTTTTGTTGTTGACTGGTTGAATTTTCTGGTTGATTGGTTGACTTTTCTGCACTCTAACCATTTGATACTTTAACTATTCTTTCAATTCATTCCAATAGCCTATAAAATCAAGGGAATTTATTAATAAAATCATCAAGTATATCCTCAACTCTCTTATTCACAAAACTAAAGCAAAAACATAAGTCAAGGCAAGTTTCTAAGCCATTAAGGGTGTTTTTGATATCAAAATTAAGTATAAAAATAACGGTTTTTCAACCGTTATCATTGACCTACAAATCTGTCTTATATTTTATAATATGTAAATATTAGAAGATAAATTTACACTAAATTTATAAAACAAAAATTTAAAAAAGATATGTAAATCATATGTTAAAATATAATAGTTTTAAAGAGATGTTAACGTCATGTATCCGTAGAAATCGACGTAAAACACCAGTTCTTTGCATCATGGTACTCAATATTCGACGTCAACAGTATAAGTAGATTCAAAATTTAAATTTTCCTTAAGTTGTCTCCTTCCTTAGAAATTAGATTGCTCTGAAATCTATCGGAGGAGTGCAACTTACAGACAATTTATAAAAAAAGAATCATACATCGTTAAAGAATGAAGCTAAACAACTTTTGTAGATAAATATTTTAGAGCTTAAAACTGTTTCAACACTAAACATATTGTGAACCATATTTCTTTTTCCTAAGCACTTTCCTTTCAGTAAGATATCTTAACCATTTCTGTACTATAAATAAAAACATTTTGTTAACTTGAACTTGAAAGACTCATTCATATGAAATGACGATGAATGAACCACTTTCATGTTAAAGTTATCAAAATGGAATATGAAGAACAAAGATGCTTAGAAATCTAGGAAAAGAAAATGCAAACGAAATAAAAAATATGAATCCTAATATGTTCAATATGGAAATAGGAAGCAAAGGAATACGTGAAATGAAAGCTATATTTTATAGATGAACCGATGACGTACTGATAACACTCTGGCAAGTGTACCAGATAGTTTCAAGTAATATAATTGGTAAACCCAATATCGTTCTTCCCAAAGGACTCGCAGGCCTTATCGTTCGTGCAAATTGAAATCGTAAGACTTATGAAGAGAAATTAATTGGTTTAGATGTAAGAAACAAAAAGTAAACATGCAAATGCGATTGATTCAATTGACGAGAAAAGACTATGGATGAATGGAGTTGTTGGGGTTTAAATTTTTATCTTTTCCGCTCTCTCTTATTTAATTCGCTTTGTTATCTAATTATCATGCACACTTTCTTAGTCTACCCTTAACCTGATCCCTCGGCGAAAGACCTTTAATAATTACAGGCTTGCTATCCCTAGCCTCCCCTAGTAATTAATAATGCATTATAACCGGAATCGAAAACAATTGATTGTCCTACCCCCCTATCCCTAGGTGGTATTGCTTAATCAAGGAATTTCCCCCAGTTCATGACAGTACCATACGTTCCCGTATCAATAAAGACAAACAACAATTATCGAATGAGTTAAACTATAAAAGCATTAGGCGCAGGTGAGAAACCAGATAATTGATAATCAAAGCATACGACAAGCATATAAATAAATAAGAGTTTCAATAAAAGAGAGTTTCAAAAGATTACATTGTTCCCCAACAACAAAAGGGTTTAGTTCACCATTGTCATGGTGAAACTAGATGAAAAATGATGGAAGAATGGAAAAACAAACCCTAAATTGGATAAAAAGGAGCCTAAGCATCCAAGAGATCTTCTCCAAGGAGTGAAAACTAGGTTTGGCCGCCCCTTTCTGTCAAAAGAATACATCTAAACTCGCACTAGGGATATTTATAGCTCAGGAGTGTCACAAAATTTAGGCCCAAGCCCAGCAGACAACCGCCCGGCGTCACACTTTGGCACCCGGCGGTTTCCTCTTAATCGCGCCACCGCCTGACGGTGAGTTGTATCACCCGGAGGTTTGCCTCATACCGCAAAACCGTCTGGCTGCACCGCCTGGATGCCAAACAATGGCTACCCCTCACATTTGGTCGCCCAGCGTTGGATTTTGGCGTTGGGCGATTCCTAGACTCTTCTTTCTTTCATGTTTCTTCTTCTTTATTGAGTCTAAGACCTTCCATCTTTAATCCATTTTTCATATTCATCAAAGAAAAAGTAATAATTCTAGTTTTATTCAGATAAGAACAAATTGATTTCTCGCAACCCAAAAATGTCTATTTTCAATCACCCACGAAGAAGGTGACATTTGGAGGGATCAAAGTTAAAAAGTTTGATGTGCCCTCTATATTCATATAATTCCACTCTCAATTTTACTACATTAATATAATCGATTCTAAGTAATAAAGAATCGATTCCAAGCGTTATAAATTAAGAAATGCAAATGTGCTTTTACTGATTATTTATGGTGACATTAATGACAACATGGCCGGATATTGATACATGTTTGTTAAAATCCTAAAATTTTAATCATAGTATGTTTTAAACCTTAATCTTTTCTACTAATTCCTTTTTATAACTATTAAATTTTTTCAAAGTAATTTATATGAATGTGACCAAACAAAAGGTCTAAGAGTTTGTTTGAATTTTTAGGATAATGATACTTTGACAACAGTTTAACACCATCTAAGTGTCATTCTGTATTGGTCCAAAATCACTCCACAATCAATCATATAATCATAAAAACAAAAATGGACCAATAACAAAATGACAACATTTGGCCGACCTTCAACTTATGTTAGAGATGTCAAAACGCGTAACCCGGCCCACTACGAGCCTGACTCACTTAGCGAGCTGAAAAAATTCGAACCCGGCTCGACCCATCACAGGTTGGCTCGCGGGTTACTACCCATTTTGACAACTCTAACTTATGTTAGTTTATCTCTACCTTTAGTTTGAATCAACCCATCCCAACATTTAGTTTGAGTCAAACTTAACCTGCCTTAATCTCGACCGTTAGTCAAACTTAACCTCCTTAATCTTCGACCCAACTTATTCTGTGTTAATTTTTGGCCTAGATGTCTTGACCTTTAATTCAGGTCGAGTCTTGTACTTGAATACAACCTAACTATTTTCGATACACATTATCTCTTCACGATCTTTGGCTATTGGTTTAATGCATCTCAGTTGTTAACTTGTTTCAATTTTTGCTACACACCTTCCTATCTCAATAAGGGCATCAAGTTAATACTTGACCTTAAATCAATTAAAGCTTTTCCTATTTTCACACATCCAATGGTGCAAGGAAGTGCAAAGCTTCCTGGATCCTTCACTTTCGGAGGATGTTTTTTCTTCAAAGGGTCACTACAACCTTCCTGTTCATCAGTAACTGTTTCCTCAAGATTTATCTTTTCTCCAAGATACTGCTTAATACGTCTTGCATAAATAGGAACTTGTTGAAGTGCTTCAGTCAACGGTATATTAATCTCCATTTGATTGAAGATTTCTCTAAAGCGCTCACACCTACTCTCTTTTCTCTGTTGCCCCTTTAGGTAAGGGAGAACTCTATCATCTTTATCAATTTTATCTCCTTTTTCTATTTTTTTCTCTCCCCTCTTCTCTTTTTCTTCTCCAATCTCTCGCTCACATATTTCTTCTTTTTCATCTATCTTTTCTAACTCAACACTTTCTTTTTCCACTATTTCCTCAACCATACTCACCACAACCTTAGAATCTTATTTAGGGTTAACTTCAGTATTTGCCCCAAATTGATTTTTCTCTGTGACCTCCACCCTTGTGGCTAGCTGACCCATTTGCGTCTCCAAACTTCTGAGGGTAGCCTCAATGCCCTTGACTGTGGATTCATGCACCTTCAAAAAATTTTCAAACCTCTCATCAAGGCTGCTAACTTTTTCAGTCAAAGCAGATACCTGTTGCCATAGTGGTGGCCGTTGTGGTCTATTAAATTGTCCTCCAGCTTGTCTAGTTTGATTGTTCTGGCTTTGCCTAATGCTTGGGTGATTCTTCCAACCTTGGTTATAATTACCTTGATTGAAATTACCCTGGCGATATTGAAACTGATTGCCCATATAATTTTCGTCTTCTTGGGTTTCCTCTGGAAAAGCACATTGACCATTGATATGATCACCACCACAACGATCACAGAGTTGTTGTTGTACCTACGAAAAATTCTTTAACTCGTTAGGCAATTGAGCAATAGTCCTTGCAAGATTCTCCAATTGTTGAGTTAAAAGCTTGTTCTGTGCAAGCAAGGCATCTTCAGTAGGCAATTGAAGAACTCCCCTTTTTTAAAGTGGCATGCTCCTTTCACTATGAGTTTCATTCTCATTAGCTGCCATGCTGTCTATGATGGAATCCGTTTTAGGAACTAAATGGAGATCCATGAAGGGAGCATCAACTTAAGCTAAGGCTAGGAGATTGGAAGAAGAAGAAGGACTTTCAAGCTTGTTCTTGCTTTCCCTTAAGCCTTAGAAGGCATTTGAACTCTCATAAAGAGGCATGGTAAAAGAATATGGAAGAAGAGGATGGAGCTTGAAGGATTTTACTCTTGTGGAGAATCACTTACTAGTCTTCTTCTTTTATCTTCGTAAATATGTAAAAATTTCTTTTAGCTTTGTTTTAGAAGCTTAGTAGCTTTTAGAGTAAAAGTAGTGCACCATAAACCTTGATGTAGGTGAATATGTGCTTAAAATGGGCCATAAGAAGCCTTTGGAAGCCTTTGGAACATGTCAACATCAAGGAAGGCTCCTATACATTGAACTTGGACGGTAGTTAGGGGAGAAGGCTCCTAGATATTGAACTTGGATGGTTGTTAGGGGGGAAGGCTCCCATTCATCCCCCCTTGCCATAGGAAGCTTCTAGTTCCTTTCTAGTGCATTAAATGCTAGCCTACTCCTTCACCTATAAAAGGAGAGGCAACCTTGCATAATTTTTTAGAACTATTTTGAATGCTAGAGTTTGTTTGCCAAAATTGCAAGTCTCCTTCTCCTTAGTTCTCATTATAAGAAATGTCTTTCTCTAGACTTCTTCTTACCTTCTCCTTCATGGTTGGCCTTACCTCCTAGAAGGACATCTACCAAGACCATACAACACCAACATCTTCATATCTTCATCTCTATTTGCTTCCGCTACTTTCATTGATCATCATGGAGTCCACCCCTTTCAAGAAGCTTCCTCAACTCATCATGGAGATCATCTTATGTTGAAGGAGCCTCCTCAAAGCAATCTCCATCATTTGGTATCAAGAGCTATGGTCACTATCTTGGAAGTCTTCAAGAGATAAGTGTCCAAAAGTTCTTACCCATTTTTCTTACCCATTTGTGTTCTTGTGAATTGCTTGTTGTTTCATCTTTTCCAACATGTCTAATATGTTGTTTGAGTCATGAGTATGTGTTGTATGTCTTGAAATATTGATTCAAATTAATTGTTCTTCTTGAATCATCCTTGTTGTGTGCCTAGGATTTCCAATTTTTCTATTTGCATGTGTGCAGAGTTTATGGGTTTGTGTCATGGGTTTGGGTCATTTTTTGATTCATTTTCTTTGATTTTATGATCCTATTGTTTTGTCCTAAGTATTGTATATCCATATTTGTCATCACATCTTTGTTGAACTTGAAAGAAAAATTGAAAACATTGAAAACTTCAAATCTACCCATTTTCTGAAATCTGGTGCAAAGAGCTGTCTGGACTCGATTTTAAACAAAATAACTGCAACCCGACCAGAGGTCCAAATTTTACTTTTTATATGTCAAATGAAAGATATTTGAGTCTATTTTCCAGGAAAAAAAACCTCATCTCATTTAGAGTTCTGTAGAAAACTTTATGGGTCAAACATTGAGCAAAGGTCAGAGCTGTCCAGTTCCAGCGTGAAATTTCGGATTTTTGTGTTTTGGGTTTTTCTGGGTTTTCTTTGAGCTTTATGAGTGTATTCATACTTGTTTTTAGTTCCTAAACAAGTTCTTAGTATTTTTTAGTTGTCAAAAGATCATTTGATTCCTTAGGATTTCCTTCATACAAACTTGAATTAGCCTTGTTTTCGAATATGAGTTGTGCAAAGATTATGATGTTTGTTGTGTTCTGAAAAATTAAGTGATAAAAACAAAAGATCTCTCAATCAAAAACAAAAGAAAAGAAGAAAATAAAACAGGGACAAAAGAAGTGAAAAAAAATTGCCAAAAGAAAAGGACACAACAACAACAAGAAAATCAATTTTAGACTTGAATTTTAAGTGTTGTTTGCATTTTTCCAGAAAGTGTTTTGCCTTGGCTAATCTGGTTATTCTTGTATTCTTAGTTTTGTTTTGGTATTATTCATCTATTCTAGCACATTTCTTTAAGAATTCCATTTGAGTGCCTTCCTATTTGACTTGCCTTAATTTTTTAATTTTTTTGCTTGTCATTCTTGGCTTTCGTTGAAGTATTGTCTCCTTTACTCCCTTTGAGTTTAGCTTTTCCAATTGTACTTTTATTGCTTTTATTTTTGGCCTCTTTGGTGTTGGAAAAACAGATTTGGTTGGTGGTTCTTTTTGGAGATTGACTAAACTTGAAGGTAGCATTTTTGAAGTCTAAAAGGAAGGCTAAAAGAAGCATTTCTCCTTGGACTTTGGAGGGAGATAACTACATTGTTTTGGAGTGAATCAAGAGAGGACAAACACTTGAAAGAAGCAAGGAATTAGGGGCTTTTTTTGCACTTTTATTGGCTATTAATTTTGTATCACGGAACCTTTGTGTTCTTGTAATTTTTTTAGTTGATTTCATTTTCTATTTGCTTGGTGTCTTGGGAAAATGTCTTTGGTACAATCCCATCTCCATTGCTAAAATTGTGTAATAGTTTAGTTTCCACTCTTAGAAGTGAAGGTGTGTCAAGTGGCTCTTAAGTGTCATTTGCATCTTCACATAGGACCGATAGTTTACTTGTTTACATAACATTCAATTCTTTCTACTTTCTTTTTATACATTGTCTTGTTTATCTTTTAAGTCTTCGTGGTACTTAGGTTGTTTGAAAGCATCTTATATAAACCTTTCTTTGGTTTTAGGAGCATTCATTGCATTTGCATTTAAAAAAGTTTTGGAAGATTCGTTCTTAGAAGCTTAGGTAAGGCTAACTCAAGGACACTCTGTCTAAGAAAGACTTGGTTTCTAAGCTTGTCCATTGTGACTCACCTCTCTTTCCTGGGAGCTACTTGAAAGATCCTTACTCTATTGTTTCTCTTTGAAATCATCCAAAAAACACAAAAAGTTTAATGGTGAAAACCTTTCTCTCTCATAGTTGTAAAGTGTTTTGAAAACCTTTGTGAAAATATTTTAAACTTTACAACATGATTGATCATTCTCATTCAAGTGTTCATGGGAGTGTTAGGGATAGTCAATAGGGCATACATTGGAGGGATGAACTTACACAAAAAGTAAGCAAGTTAGAGAGTATGTTTACTGAGTTTATGATGGAAAAAAGGAGAGAAAAACAACAAGCTGAGTCATCTAATAGAAGAAGGTACACTATAGAAACATCCACCTCTCATGGTAGAAATGAGCTTCAAAATAGTCACCACAATAAAAAATTCTACCATTCTAGTTTGGATGATAGGTTTTGGGATCATGACCGTTTCTATTATAAGTATACTGAGAATGAGTTGCGTTTAAGAGCTGAGAATGACATTCCACATTTTGGTAGAGAAGTTGATCCGATGTCATTCTTAGCTTGGGAAGAAAAGAATGAAAAACTTCAACCATTCATCATTAAGTGTAGTAAGTTTCACATAGTTTGGTTGTGTTCTTCTAGATTTGAGAAGCATGCATACGATTGGTGGTATCATAGGCAAAACGATGTTAAAAGTGGTATCAAATCACCAATTAGAGATTGGACTGATCTAAAAGCTTGTATGAGAAGAAAATTTGTTCCACCTTCTTTCAAGAGAAATCAAGAGCTTAAACATGAAAAGAGAGAACTCATGGAGAAAGATAAAGAATCTATTAGAGGTGAAAAAGAGTTCTTTCTTAAAGAGAAGGAGATTCAAGGGAAACAAGAGAAGCTCTTGAGGGATAAGGAAAGAAGAGAAAGGGAGGAGAGAGAAAAGAAAGAAAAAGAAGAAAATGAGAAAAGAGAAAGGGAGGAAAGAGAAAAGAAAGAGAAAGAAGAAAATGAGAGAAGAGAGAGGGAGGAGAAACAAAAGAAAGAGAAAGAAGAGATTGAGAGGAGAGAAAAAGTGAAGGAAGAAATCCTGCTCAAAGAAGAACTCCTACTCAAAGATGAAGTATTACTCAAGGCAACTCCTACTCTCTCAATCATAACTGATTCAAGAGTTCTAAAGGGAGTTTTCCAAACATTGAAATCTTATCTTTTCATTAATGATTCTCCTTTCTTGATTTCAACCTTTGCTTTTGAAAGTCTTTTACCTCTACTTTCACTCCCCATTATTTTTAACACCTTAATAACCTTTGAAAAATCACTGTTTGAGTTGTTGTTACCTCACAAGTTACAAATAACTCAAGGTGAGCAAAAAAGATTTTTGTAAATTAGGTCTTGTAACTTTTCAAGAAACTAAAACAAGAGATGTCCAATACTTTAAGTGTTTTGAGAGAAGGTACATTTCTTTTGAATGTCCTCCCAAAAGAACATTACTTTTAAAAAATCAACACACTAAAAGCTTGGATAACTCTCATTCTTCACCTAGTGCAGAAAAAGTTTTAGATTCTGTAGAAAATATAAATTTTTCTCAAGAAAATCTTTTCAAAAATAAAAGGCCTTATTTCTTTCTTCTTTTGTATATGCTTTTATCACTACAACAACTTATTGAAATAAAGGCCAATAACCTTCTTAACAGAAACTTTTCCAAAAACAGAACACTTTCTTTCTTTGTTCTTTTGTTTAGTTTTATCCTTTTAGTAATAATCCTATTTGTTATTTGTTGTAGGTACATTTTTGATCCAAGAGCAGATCATTAACCCAAAAGTTGTGCTTCCTCAAATATCTTTCCGATCTGAGGACATATCGTTTTCAAGAGGGAGGATATGATGGAATCCGTTTTAGGAACTAAATGGAGATCCATGAAGGGAGCATCAACTTAAGCTAAGGCTAGGAGATTGGAAGAAGAAGAAGGACTTTCAAGCTTGTTCTTGCTTTCCCTTAAGCCTTAGAAGACATTTGACCTCTCAAAAATAGGCATGGTAAAAGAAGATGGAAGAAGAGGATGGAGCTTGAAGGATTTTACTCTTGTGGAGAATCACTTACTAGTCTTCTTCTTTTATCTTCGTAAATATGTAAAAATTTCTTTTAGCTTTGTTTTAGAAGCTTAGTAGCTTTTAGAGTAAAAGTAGTGCACCATAAACCTTGATGTAGGTGAATATGTGCTTAAAATGGGCCATAAGAAGCCTTTGGAAGCCTTTGGAACATGTCAACATCAAGGAAGGCTCCTATACATTGAACTTGGACGGTAGTGTTAAACCCCTGGCAAGTGTACTAGATCGTATCAAGTAAAGAAAATAGGTAATCCAAATATCGTTCTTCCTAGAGGACTCTTAAGGCCTCATCTTTCGTGTAAACAAATTGTTTAAGACTTGAGTAAAAGAAAATAATTTGAATGGTTTGAATGCAAAACAAAAATAAACATGCAAATGTAGGAATTCAATTGACTAAGAGAAACTGTAAATGAATGAGGTTGTTGGGGTTTACAATTTCATCTTATCCATCCTCATATATCTACTCTTCTTATTTACTTTGCTTATTTATCATATTGCCATGCAAATTTTCTTGGTCTACCCTTAACCCAATCCCTTGGTGAAAAGAGCCTATTACTAATTACCGGCTTGCTATCCCAAGCCTCCCCTAGTAATTAATAATGCATGATAAGCGGAAGCAAAATACAATTGATCGTCCTACCCCTATCCCTAGGCGGTATTAACATAATCAAGGAATTCTCCCCAGTTCATGACATTATTGTACGTCCCCTTATCAATAAAGACAAACAACATCTACCGAATGAGTTAAACGGTAAAAGTATTAAATACAGGTAAAGAACCCAACAATTGATAAATCAAGAATATGCAAGCATATAAAGTAAACAAGAATTTCACTATATGAGTTTCAAAAGATTACATTGTTCCCCAACAACAAAGGGTTTAGTTCACCATAATCATGGTGAAACTAGATGAAATAAATGGAACAATGGAAAAAGCAAACCCTAGATTTGATAAAGTGGAGCCAAAGCATCCAAGAAATCTCCTCCAAAGGTGTAAAGCTACTGTGGACATTGTTCTCTGCCAAAAGAATTACATTTGGATTCGCACTAAGGCTATATATAAGCCAAAAAGATAACAGAAAGATCTCAGAATCTAAAATATAAAAACAGACAACCGCCCAGGTGTTAACACTCTGGCAAGTGTACCTCCGGAAAAGAATTTAGCCACAATTTAGCATTGCCTCCCAATGAGAAAGGAAACAAGCTAAGCTTAATTGCTTCACCCGACACTCCGTTGATCTTCACTGTGTTACAGATCTCATTGAATGTGGTGAGATGATCTGATTGCTTTGCACCACATGTATCAATGTTGGTTTAACTTCCATGTTCAATGCATTGACCCTCGACCTTGCAATGTTGTTAAAATGTTGAGGGTCAACCACATTGGTTGCATAAGCCAGAGTACGCTAACAGGAGTTCTCTCCTCCGCCATCTCTTATGTGCTCTGGATAGATGCTTCTGGTGAGGGCTGCAATAGTCTCTCAGGAGAGGGGAATAATTATCTAGATGATCTTCGACCTTTCCCTCTCCTTTGAATTGCACTCAAACCTTAAAGAAAAGGTTGTTGATTTTTCTTTCTCCTAGTATGAATTGTATCCTTCATACACAAGAAACAAAACCCTAAAAAGCACTTTTATATAAAAATAAAACACAAAAAAAAAAACAAAAACAAAAATCAAGTCAAATTCAATCAATAATCACACTACTAGAATAGTTAAACCACGAGTCCCCGGCAACGGCGCCAAAAACTTGTTAACACTCCGACAAGTGTACTAAATCGTATCAAGTAATAAGAAACGGTAAGTCCAAGTATCGTTTCCCTATAGACTCTTAGGCCTAAACGTTCGTGTGAATTCTTGATTTCTTAAGACTTAATGGAAAGAAAATTAGGGTTTTAGATTCAAAACAAAAAATAAACATGCATGCCGAGATTGATCATTGATCAATTGAACTATGTGGATGAATGGTGTTGTTGGGGTTTATGATTTCATCTTAATCCACTCTCATATATTTACAAATTCTACTTAATTCTACTTCTTTATCATTGTTAATGCCACTTTCTTAATTCCTCTACTTCCAATATCTAGGTGAATAGACTCTACTCCTAATTACTAGTTTACTATGTCTAGTCTCCCTAGCAATTAATCATGCATTACATAATTCGCACAGAAGCTTAAGGCAATCGGTCCTCCTATCCCTATGTCTAGGTAATATTGCTACCAAGAGAATTCCCTCATGTCTGGACCTATGTTAAACCCCTGGCAAGTGTACCAGATCGTATCAAGTAATAATAGATGGTAAGACCAAATATCGTTCTCCCAAAGGACTCTTAGGCCTTAACTTTCATGTAAAGAGATCGCATAAGACTTGAGAAAAGAATTAAATTTAGGTTTTTGAATGCAAGACGAAAATAAACATGCAAAATGCAGTGAATCAATTGGCTAGAAGAAACTATGGATGAATGAAGTTGTTGGGGTTTACAATTTCATCTTATCCACCCTCTTATATGTACTCTTCTTATTTAATTCACCTATTTATCATATTGTCATGCAAACTTTCTTGGTCTACCGTAAACCCAATCTCTTGGCGAATAGAGCCTATTACTAATTACTGGCTTGCTATCTCTAGCCTCCCGTAGTAACTAATAATGCATGATAAATGGAAGCAAAATACAATTGATCGTCCTACCCCTATCTCTAGGCGGTATTAGCTTAATCAAAGAATTCCCCCCAGTTCATGACATTATTGTACGTCTCTGTATCAATAAAGACAAACAACATTTACCGAATGAGTTAAGCGATAAAAGCATTAAGCAAAGGTATGGAACCCAACAATTGATAATATAGGCATATGCAAGCATATGAATAAAACAAGAATTTCAATATAAGAGAGTTCCAAAAGATTACATTGTTCCCTAACAACAAAGGATTTAGTTCACCATAGACATGGTGAACTAGATGGAATTAAATGAAAGTATGGAAGAATAAACCCTAAATTTGGTAGATTAGAGCCTAAGCATCCAAGGAACCGCCTCCAAGGAGTGTAGAACAGCTCTACCAAAAGAATATTTTGATAATCGCACTGAAGCTATTTATAGCGCATAAACGTAACAAAATTTAAGCCCAAGCCCATCTGATGGACGCTCAGCGCCTAATTTGGCCGCTCAGCGGTTTGCCTCTAATCGCAAAACCGCTCAGCGGTCCAATACGCCGCTCAACGGTGGCCCTCTAATCGCACATGACGTTCAGCAGTGCCGCTCAAGCGAGAAGCAGTGACTTCACCCACGAAACTGGCGCTTAGCGCTAGAATTGGCGTTGAGCGGTGCACTTGACTCTTCTTTTCATCCTTTTTCTCCTTCTTTCATGAGTCTAAGTCCTCCCTTCTTTACTTCCATCTTCAATTCTCATCAAATCCTTGCAAAACAATGCAAATATCTCTAAAAACAACTTTTGACTCTCATATGACTCTAACTTAAACAAAATGCATGATTTCAAGCTAATTCTAAGTCATAGAGGTTGTGTTTTGATATCAAATTAATGTATAAAAATAACGGTTTTCCAACCGTTATCACAACTCCAAACTTAAAACTTTGTTTGTCCTCAAGCAAATAAAACAAAACTAAGCCTTCTACCTATCATCAAAATGGTTCAACGCTTTTAAAAACACATCCTTTCACAATAAGTAACTACTCAATTCATCTCTTCAATGGAATCCAATCAAGATGCAAACATGCTTCAATTCATTCAAGTTCACAGATTGCTTACATAATCACATACTCTCCAACAGATGCTATTTTTGTGAATGACCAATCCACTAAGCACATATGTAATCATGAAATTTATCAATCCTTTCCAAGCAAAGTGTTTCACTCAATCATTCAAGTGTTTCAGGAGGTCACTCTTCTCTCTACTATTCATCTGTCACATGAAACAAAATTGACATTCATCTACTACAATCAACATCTTTACATACAAATGCCATCAGAAGGACTTTTAAGGCTTATAATGCGGTTGGGCTAACAAGAAACATTGGTTTTTCATATCACAAAATCCTTGAGTTAAGAGAGTTATTCATCATTCATAGTTCAAGCACAAACTCTCTTTTTACCAATCTCACTCATTCCCAACTTTCCCTTTTTCCTTTTCTTTTATATTGAGCTCACCTTTCATGCTTGTTCTTTGCTTTTCTTTTCTTTTCTCATGCTTTTTCATTGAACACTTGAGCTCAATACCTTTCTTTTACCTTTCAATTTCCCCCAACAACTCCAAACTTGAACCTTTATCAACACCACAAAATATTTCTCATCCTAACTCAAGGTGAAGATTTTCAAAACAAGGATTTCATCGTGTTTAAGGCTTAGGTTCAAAAAGGGTAGAACATCAAATGTTCCTTTTACTTTGGGCGAAAATTTGGCTAGATAAGGGCTACCAAAAATGGCCTTGATCATATGACATAAACATGTAATTCAATCGATCATAAAGATTCAGGCATTGTCATTCATGCTTTCAATTGAATAGCAAATATATCAACAAGCACTCTGAAGCTCAAAACCTCACACAACTGTGCTTACTTAATCATTCAATCATACATCCTGCTTAGCATCATAACCACAATCATAACTCATCATACATTTGTTCACACAGCTTGTGAACAATTCACCTATATAGAAGCATATATAGCAATCTCAATCATCATCCACATCAAGCATCATCAAGCATACTCATCATGCAATAACAGTCAAACCAAACCATAGTCAGAAAAGGTGTTCATGCCAAGCACAGACACCTACACTACTCAACAAAATTCAACCTATTCTAAAAATTCAAACTACAAAAATGAAAGATAAAACCCATGTTCTAAGCATTGGCATCCATCAGTAGATGCCATATCACTCCATGTCGTCATCGGAGTCCTCATTCTCTCCAGCCTCTGCATCCTCAAAGTTATCATCCTTGTCATCATCCTCCCTGATTGGAGCTTCAGCTGCTCCAGCTCCACTCCCGTGTGCCTGCTCTAGCCAAGCCACTCTGTTGTTGAACTCATCCATCGTCCACCTACGAGCAAGAGGTGTGTCGTACATGCCTATGATCATCTAAGCAATAACAACCTATCCTTGGGGTGGAAAGACCTTAAATGTATGCAAAATTCTTATAACTGATGATGGATGAAACCAAAATGCAGTGCTCTCTCAAAAACCCCAAACTTGGATTATGAATGATGAAAAAGTGCAGAGAATGGATTTTCTAAAATGCAACAATTAAACCCTACATAAAATTCCCACTCACTTTACTCACTTATGCAACAATTAAGCCCTAAATGCAACTAGAACAATATTAAAACATGCAACAATAATAAATCAATCAACTGGTTGCCTCCCAGGTAGCGCTTGTTTAACGTCACAAGCCTGACCCAAACCTTTCTAGCACCCATCAGTAAGTGCAATCCTTACCAACACCCATCAGTAGGTGTACCTTTCTGTACCCGTCAGTAAGATACATAAAAATTAGCATCCCTCAGTAGATGCTACCCAAAAATTGTTTAAAAATCCAAGAATTACATGTCCAAAATAAAACTAATATATTACAACAACTGGGTTGACCCCCAACAAACACCCATCGGTAGGTGTTGATATTTTTTTATGTTTGTGTTCTTCCTTCCTTCATGACACCAACATCTTGAAAATTTCCTTGTCACCATCTTTAAGAACTCTGTTTGCTTTAATAGTCTTGACAACCCATAACCTATTATTGAATTTCACTTGATGTGCCAAGTTTGGGTTTGTCACTTTTCATATCAGGGTGTTGGTGAACCAATTCTCCTTTCTTACTGCCTCCTGATGATCTTGTGCTCCTAATACAAATTTTTATCCTCCACACACTAAAGAATACTGCACTAGAGCACATAATTAGCCCAAAAAAAAAATAGTAAAAGATATTATTTTATTTTAATTTTCGTTTTTTTTAAATAAAAACAGTAAAAGATATTATATTATTTTATTTTATTTTTCATTTTTTTAATAAAGAAAGAAAAATAAAAACAGAAAAATAAAAAACAGAAAAATAAAAATGGAAAGATAAAAACAGAAAAATAAAAACGGAAAGATAAAAACAGAAAAATAAAAATGGAAAGATAAAAATAGAAAGATAATCCCCTTGCTTGATATTCTTTTCTTTTCCTTCTTCCTGCTGAATTTTTTCAAACAGTTGAAAACACCAAGAAGATTTTTCCATGTCTCAATAATAGGAACTTTAATCTCCAATTTCTTGAAGATTTTAATAAAGCACTTAAACTTCTTTTCTTTCCAATGATATTTCTTTTGATGAGGAAGGGGTTTTGCATATGATCTTTTCTTCTTTCCTCTCTTCCTCTTTTTCTTAATCTCCCCCCTCAACTTTCTCTTTTTCTCTTTTCTTATTTTCTTCTTTATCTTCACATATTTTTTCTTTTTTATTTTTTTCTCAACCACTCCTTTTTCTCCCTCATCATCTTTATCTTCCTCACTCAACCTTTCTGTTTCTTCTATCTTTTCCTCCTCTATCTCTATTTTCTTCTCATCAACAACCTTATCACTTTTAGAATTAGCGGCTTGGCATTCCTCCCTAGGGTTAACTTGAGTATTAACCCTAGAATCATTCAGAGATGCAGTCACGCAGCCCAATTCTATCTCCTTCCTTTTACATCTTGCATCATTACATTCCGAAAAGGAAATAATATTTTGCATTACTTGTTGGAATGTCTCTTCACGGCTTTTTGATGGAGATGGTTGCTGCCAATGTTGTTCAGCTTCCCCCAATGTTTTTCTTGGCATAGAGAGTTGTTCCTTCCATAAACATTGTTCAGCTTCCCCCAACGTTTCTCTTGGCTTAGAGGATTGTTTCTGCCAAAGACGTTGTTCAGCTTCCCCCAACGTTTCTCTTGGCTTAGAAGATTGTTTCTGCCAAAGATGTTGTTCACCTTCCTTCTCTCTTTCTTCAAGTGTAGGAGAATATTGCTACTTTTGACGTTCTACTTCTTCAACTGAAGGACGATATTGTTTTCTTTGACGTTCTCGTAACTCCTCACGTTGTCGCATCTCCTCAATACTTCTTATGAATGACATATTCCTACCCGTGATCCGCTGAAGAAATTCGTCGTTAGAATTTATGTTCTCCTTGAGTGGAGTAATTTGTTGCTTGGCAGCTTGCCCAAATTGCCTTTGATCCATGAATGAGTGAGGTTCCCACCAGTGGTTGAAATAATTTTGGTAGAATTGAGTGCCCATATAATCAAATTCTTGTCCAAACTGCATCCTGCAAACATTAGGCACAAAACCCTAGACAACATTTATTAGAACAAAAATAAAAATAAACATAAAATCAAGTCAAATTTAATAAATTTACACTACTCGAAAAGTTAAACCACGAGTCCCCGGCAACGGTGCCAAAAACTTGTCAAATCCCTGGCAAGTGTACCAGATCGTAGCAAGTAATAATAGATGGTAAGACCAAATATCGTTCTCCCAAAGGACTCTTAGGCCTTAACTTTCATGTAAAGAGATCGCATAAGACTTGAGAAAAGAATTAAATTTAGGTTTTTGAATGCAAGATGAAAATAAACATCCAAAATGCAGTGAATCAATTGGCTAGAAGAAACTATGGATGAATAAAGTTGTTGGGGTTTACAATTTCATCTTATCCACCCTCTTATATGTACTCTTCTTATTTAATTCGCCTATTTATCATATTGTCATGCAAACTTTCTTGGTCTAACCTAAACCCAATCTCTTGGCGAATAGAGCCTATTACTAATTACTGGCTTGCTATCTCTAGCCTCCCGTAGTAACTAATAATGCATGATAAACGGAAGCAAAATACAATTGATCGTCCTAGCCCTATCTCTAGGCGGTATTAGCTTAATCAAGGAATTCCCCCCAGTTCATGACATTACTGTACGTCTCTGTATCAGTAAAGACAAACAACATTTACCGAATGAGTTAAACGATAAAAGCATTAAGCAAAGGTAAGGAACCCAACAATTGATATTATAGGAATATGCAAGCATATGAATAAAACAAGAATTTCAATATAAGAGAGTTTCAAAAGATTACATTGTTCCTCAATGATAACGGTTGAAAAACAATTATTTTTATACTTAATTTTGATATCAAATGCACCCTTGTTGACTTAGAAACTTGCTTTGACTCGTGATTTTTCTTTAGTTTTGTGAATAAAAGAGTTGAGGACATGTTTTATGATTTTATCATTAAAATCCCTTGATTTTGTAGGTTTTTGGAATGAATTGAAAGAAAGGTTGAAGTATCAAATGGTTGGAGTGCAGAAAAGTCAACCAGTCAACCAGAAATGTCAACCAAAATGCTGAAAAGTTGACCAGAGTTGACCAGAGTGCTGAAAAGTCAACCAAAATCCAAAAAAAGTCAACAGAACGTGATTTGATATATTTTGTGCGATTTTTATGATCTGTTTGGGCTTGAACCTGTTTTCTGTTATTTTTATGTCCTATTTTAAGGCCAGAATGTCTACGGGTTTGTATCTTTTGATGGCTTAGACACAAAAACACACTTTTCACCCTCTGGGGGTAGATTTGGAGATGGTGACAACTCTCCTTTTTCTCCTCTTTAGGGTTTCTATCTCTTTCATTCCATTCACCTAGTTTCTCCATGACGATGGAGAACTAATCTTATTCGTTGCTGGGGAAAGATGTAACCTCTAAACTCTCTTATATCAAAATCCTTATTTTATTTATATGCTTGCATATGCTTATCTTTATCAATTGTTGGGTTCCTTACCTTTGCTTAAAGCTTTTATCGTTTAACTCATTCGGTAAATGTTGTTTGTCTTTATTGATACGGGAACGTACAGTAATGTCATGAATTGGGGGGAATTCCTTGATTATGATAATACCGCCTAGGGATAGGGGTAGGACGATCAATTGTATTTTGCTTCCGTTTATCATGCATTATTAATTACTAGGGGAGGCTAGGGATAGCAAGCCAGTAATTAGTAATAGGCTCTTTTCGCCAAGGGATTGGGTTAAGGGTAGACTAAGAAAGTTTGCATGACAATATGATAAATAAGCGAATTAAATAAGAAAAGTAGATATAAGAGAGTGATTGGGTGAAATCTGAATCCTAGGAACAAACTCATCTCATATTATGAACATCATCCATCCACTTTTGTGTTTAACCTCAATTGATCAAATTACATTCATGTTTATTTTTCCGTACTTTATACCAAAAATCCCAAAATATTGTTTTTATAGTCTTGATTGGTTATGCAAAAGCACAACAGTTTAGTGCCACGAGTCTCTTGGGAAAACGATACTTGGACTTACCATTTATTATTACTTGATACGATCTGGTACACTTGCCAAAGGTTTAACAAGTTTTTGGCGTCGTTGCCGGGGACTCGTGGTATAACTATTCTATGTGTGTGATTCTTAACCGATTAAACTTTCTATCTTTCTATCTCTTTATTTATCTTTCTATCTTTCTGTTTCTTTATTTTAAAAAAAAATGAAAAAAAATAATAATATCTTTTTCTGTTTTTATTTTTCTGTTTTTATCTTTTTGTGTTTTTTTTTAAAAAAAGAAAAAATAAATCTTTTTCTGTTTTTATCTATCTGTTTTTATTTTTTTGTATCTTTATTTAAAAAAAAATGAAAATAAAATAAAATAATATCTTCTCCTCATTCTTCTCCTCATTCTTCTCCTTATCATTCCATCGTTCTATCTTTCTATCTTTCTATTTATTATTATTTTTATCTTTTTATTTTTTTTATCATTCTATCTTTATCTTTTCTATAAAAAAATGAAAATTAAAATAAAAAAAATATTTTTTACTGTTTTTATTTTTTGGGCTAATTCTGTGCTCTAGTGCAGTGTTCTTTAGTGTATGCAGGATAAAATTTTTGGTACTAGGAGCACAAGATCATCAGGAGGCAGATAAGGAAGGAGAATTGGTTCACCAACACCCTGATGTGAAAAGTGACAAACTCAAACCTGGCACACGAGTGAAATTCAAGAATAGGTTATGGGTTGTCAAGAATATCAAAGCAAACAAGAATTCTTGAGATTGAGGAACCTTAGAGTTGGTGATAAAGGAAATTTCCGAGATGTTGTTGGTGTCATAGAGGAAGGAAGAATGCCAAAATAAAATATCAACACCTACTGATGGGTGTTTGGGCTTTACCGGGTCAAGCTAATGACGTTAAAGAAGCGCTTGCTGGGAGGCAACCCAGTTTCTAACCCCGTTTTTGAATTATTATTTTTTCTTTTATTTTATTTGATTTGATTTTATTTTATTTTATTTAATATTTTTTAGGTTAAATGCCGCTTCCGATGGCAGTAATGATAACATCTACTGATGGATGTTAGGTGATTTGGCATCTACTAATGGAAGCCAATGAAGATAAGAAAGATTAGCATCTACTGATGGATGCTATATGGTTAGACATCTACTGATGGATGTCACTGACAACATTTACTGATGAATGCTACTAGGATAACATCTATTGAGGGATGCTAGAAGATTTAGGTATCTACTGAAGGATACCAAGAAAGTACACCTACTGATGGGTGATGGTAAGGTTTGCACCTACTGATGGGTGCTAGAAAGGTTTGGGTCAGGCTCGTGACGTTAAACAAGCGCTACATGGGAGGCAACTCAGTTGATTAATTTGTTTCCTTTGCATGTTCAAATTATGTTCTAGTTGCATTTAGGGTTTAATTGTTGCATAGGTGATTGGGAATTGCATAAAAATTAAATTTTGAAAGTAGAATTTGAAGGTTTAAAGGGTTAAAATGTTTTAAAGAGAAAAAAACAAAGGAGAGGGGTGTAAACCGAACACCATCGGGCGGTGAACTCACCGCTGGGCAGTGGTGTCGTTGGGGGTATATGTGTTTTAAAAAGATTATTTGATTTTTTTTCTACCCGTTTGAGTTTGCCCAAGCACTCTCTAATAGATCCATAACCTCTTTTTCACTTTCAAACACTTTTTCAAAGATTTCCCAACACTTCTACTATCATCCTAGCTCTAGAAAACCCTTCACTTTTTGCGTCCAAGTTTGGGGTTTTGCAAGAGCACAATTATTTGGGGTTGATTCCTGTACATTCCTTGGAAGTTTTTTTACTAATGTTTAATGAGATTCCTTGTGGTTTTGTGAATTGTACTTGATGCAGGGATGTCTTCCTCCTCATCAGGAAAAAGGATCAAGACTATGGGAAACAAGAGGAAGGAATCAGAGTTGGAGCAACTGAAGCTCCAGCTATGGAGGAAGATGATGAGATAGCATATACTGATGGATGTTATCTGCACTAGAATAGGATTTTCTATCTTTTGGTTTTGTTTTTGTAGTGTAGGATTGATGAACTTGGTTGGACACTATATCTGATGCAGTGGTTTGATATTGATATTTTTCCATGATGGGTATTGCTTGATGATGATTTGATATTGATGATGTTGAGAATGTGCACAATATGATGATATACAAGTAGTGGTTCACAAGCTGTATGAACAGATGCATTGTGATTTTGTGATTTTGTGATTGTGATTATGAGGCTAAGCAGGGTATTTGATTGAATGATTGGAATAAGCTTATGTGAGGTGATAAATTAAGCATATGCATGCATATAAAGTAAACAATAATTTCAATATATGAGAGTTTCAAAAGATTACATTGTTCCCCAACAACTAAGGGTTTAGTTCACCATAATCATGGTGAAACTAGATGAATTGAATGGAAGAATGGAAATAACAAACCCTAGAATTGATAAAGTGGAGCCTAAGCATCCAAGAAATCTCCTCCAAAGGTGTAAAGTTGTTGTGGACGTTGTTCTCTGCCAAAAGAATTACATTTGAATTCGTACTAGGGCTATATATAATCCAAAAAGATAACAGAAAAGATCTCAGAATCCAAAATATAAAAACAGACAACCGCCCAGGTGCCTAAATTGGCCGCTCAGCGGTTTGCCTCTTGTCGCTCTGGACGCTCAGCGTCACCGCTTGGGCGCCAGACAACAACTTTTCCTTGCACTAGGACGCTCAGCGGTGGAATTGATCGCTGAGCGGTTCACAGACTCTTCTTTTCTTCCTTTTTCTCCTTCATTCCTGAGTCTATGACCTTCCTAATTCATTTCCATCTTCCATTTTCATCAAAAACCCTGCAAAACAATGCAAAACAAGCATAATATCTCTAAAAACAACTTTTGACTCTCATGTAACACAACTTAAGAGTTTTACTTGATTCTAAGCTCATTTTAAGCTACAAAGGGTGTGTTTTAATATCAAATTTATGCATGAAAATAACGGTTTTGAGACCGTTATCACAACCCCAAACTTAAAACTTTGCTTGTCCTCAAGCAAAACAAAACAAGAATTGGCCTTCCAATTTTTTTTATCAAGTCGTTTTCCATTCAAAACCCTTTTCCTCAAGCATGCTTTCAATCCAATCTAGTTCACCTGCTTCAATATTTCCCAATAGATGTTTTATTCATGAATGATCAATTCACTAAGCATAGATGTAAACATGGATTTCAACAATTCTTACCAAGCAAGTGTTTCACTCAATCATTCAAGTGTTTTAAGGAATCACTCCATTCTTTATTATTGACATGTCATATAGAACAATATTGCCATTTATCTAAAACAATCAAAATCCTTACATGCAAATACCATCACATGGGTTGTTCCAAGGCTTATAATGAGGCTAGGCTATGAAGACAATTTGGTTTTTCTAGATTGCAAAATCCTTGAGTTAAGAGAACTATTTCATCATTGAAAAGGTTCAAGTTTAAACTCTCTCTATCACCAAACTCCTTTATTCCCAACTTCTTCCCTTTTTATCAATTTTGCATTGAGTTCTTTTTTCATGCTTTTATTTTTCTCTTTTTCTTCTTTACTCATGCATTTTTTTCTTTTCAATGCTTGAACTCAATGCTCTTCTTTTGCCTTTCAATTTTCCCCATACAACCCCAAACTTGAACCTTTTCATCACATAAGATTATTCTCAACCCTACTCAAGATAAATAATTTCAAATCAAGGGTTCTTCTCCTGTTTAAGGCCAAGGTTCAAAAAGGGTATAAAATTTTAAACTTCTTGGGTGAAATTTTTGGCTAAATAAGGGCTTCCAAACATGGCCTTGATCATATAACATAAGCATGCAAATCAATCAATTATCAAGACTAAGGCAATATCATTCATAATTCCCTGTGAACAATATATATATCAGTAAGAACTCTGGAGCTCAAAATCGCACACACATGCTCTCTCTCACATCATTCATTTATCCTGCTTAGCATCACAATCACAATCATGAACCACAACACATCTATTCATATAAGTGAATCATTTAACTGGATATCAACACACATACATTCTCAGTCAACCACATTTAATCATTATCCAATACTTGTCATGCATTTTTAATACTACCATCAGAACCATTGTACAAGCCAAGCATAGACACAAAATAAAAGTTCAACCTATTCTAGAAATTCAAAGTACAAAAGAAAAAATACCTGGGTTGCCTCCCAATAGCGCTTGTTTAACGTCACGAGCCTGACCCAAACCTCATGGATCCACTAACATCATCACTGAAGAAAATTGCTCCACCTTTCCTCCCAAGTAATGCTTAAGCCTCTGCCCATTTACCACCCAACTTCGCTGCTGACCATCATCATTTGGAATTTCCAATTCCCCAGCTCCATTTGGGTATACACACTTTATTACAAACGGTCCCGACCATTTTGATTTTAACTTTCCAGGAAATAACTTCAACCTTGAATTGAACAATAACACCTGTTGCCCTGGATTGAAAACCCTTTTTATCAACTTCTTATCATGATAAAATTTTACTTTCTCTTTATAACTCCTAGAGGAGTCATAAGCATGTAACCTCATCTCTTCAAGTTCTAACAATTGATTTCTTCGTTTGCTTTGAACTTCATGAGGATTAAAGTTTAAAAACTTCAAAGCCCACAAAGCCTTATGTTCCATCTCTACTGGCAAGTGACATGCTTTCCCATATACCATTTGAAAAGGTGATAATCCCATGGAGGTCTTCATAGTTGTCCTATTGGCCCAAAGTGCATCATCCAATTTATGTGACCAATCTTTTCGTGAAAAAGCAACTGTCTTTTCTAATATCCTTTTGATTTCTCTATTGGAAACTTCAGCTTGACCATTTGTTTGTGGATGATAAGGTGCAGCTACCTTATGCTTTACCCCGTAATGTTTAAGAACCTTAGCAAGCTGAACGTTACAAAAATGAGACCCCCCATCGCTAATAAGTACTCTAGGAGTTCCAAATCGTGAGAAATTTGTCTTTTCAAAAATTTAATCACCGTGTTAGCATCATTCTTTGAACATGCCAAAGCTTCAACCCATTTACTCACATAATCCACAGCCACCAAAATATATTCATTATTAAATGATGGTGGAAAAGGACCAACAAAATCAATCCCCCAACAATCAAAAACCTCAATTTCCAAGATACCCTGTAACGACATTTCATGTCTTCTTGATATAGCCCCTGTCCGTTGACACTTATCACAATTCCTAGCATGGTTGTGAGCATCTTTAAACAATGTAGGTCAATAAAATCCTGACTGCAAAATTTTTGCAGCCATTCGCTCTCCATTATAGTGACCTCCATAAGGAGAATTATGACAATGCCAAAGGATTCCTTCTGCTTCTTCCTTTGTCACACATCTTCTCAAAAAATTGTCTGCCCCAATCTTAAATAAGTACGGATCATCCCATATAAACTGCTTGACATCAGAATAAAATTTTTTTCTTTGTTGCCAACTTAGTTCCTCAGGAATAACACCTGCAGCTTTAAAATTAGCCATATCAGCAAACCATGCTCTCTTGAATATACAAAAGAGTTTCATCTGAAAAAGTCTCCCAGATTTCTTTCTCCTTACTTGTTACTTCAGTGTTAACCAACCAGGATAAATGATCTGCAATTAAATTCTCACTTCCCTTTTTATCACGAATCTCTACATCAAACTCTTGTAACAAAAGGACCCACCTAATTAGCCGTGGCTTTGAATCTGGCTTTGTCAATAAGTACTTTATGGCTGCATGATCCGTATAAATTATCACTTTAGATCCAATAAAATAAGATCTAAATTTCTCCAGTGCATAAACTATAGCCAGAAATTCTTTTTCTGTAGTAGCATAATTCAACTGTGCTTCATTTAACACCTTGCTAGCATAATAAATAGCATGAAATACCTTTTCTTTTCTTTGACCCAACACAACACCTATAGCATAATCACTGGCATCACACACAAGCTCAAAATCTTTATCCCAATCTGGAGCCACAATCACTGGAGCAGAAATCAAACTTTTCTTTAAGAAATCAAAAGCCTGCAAACATTCAGGGCTCATCTCAAATGGTGTATCCTTAACAAGCAGATTACTTAATGGCTTAGCAATCTTTGAAAAATCTTTAATGAATCTCCGGTAAAACCCTGCATGACCTAAGAAACTCCGAATTCCCTTCACATTTGATGGTGGTGGAAGTTTTTCAATAATCTCCACCTTGGCCTTATCAACTTCAATTCCTCTGGCTGAAATCTTGTGTCCCAACACATTTCCTTCTGTAACCATAAAATGACATTTTTCCCAATTCAAAACAAGATTCGTTTGAACACACCTTTTAAGAACTGCATCCAAGTTAATTAAGCATCTTTGAAAGGAGTTTCCAAATACTGAAAAATCATCAATGAAGACTTCTATGCTTTTTTCCATGAATTTTGCAAAGATTGCTTGCATACACCTTTGAAATGGAGCAGGTGCATTACATAATCCAAATGGCATTTTCCTATAAGCGAATATACCAAAAGGACATGTAAAGGCTGTTTTTTCTTGATCTTCAGGATCTACCACTATTTGATTATATCCAGAATAGCCGTCAAGGAAACAATGATATGCCTGTCCAGCCAATCTTTCTAACATCTGGTCCATAAAGGGTAAAGGAAAATGATCCTTTCTGGTAGCTGTATTTAACTTTCTGTAGTCCATACACATACGCCATCCAGTAACTGTTCGTGTAGGAATTAATTCATTTTTGTCATTATGAATCACTGTCATTCCTCCTTTCTTTGGCACCACTTGAACCGGACTTACCCATTTGCTATCAGAAATTGGGTAAATGATACCTGCTTCTAATAACTTCAACACTTCCTTTCTCACAACTTCCTTCATAACAATATTCAATCTCCTCTGTGTTTGCTCCACTGGCCTATAATCATTCTCCATAAGAATCCTGTGCATACAATATGTGGGGCTTATGCCTTTAAGATCTGTAATTGACCAGCCTATAGCACCACTATTTGCTTTTAGAATTTCCACCAATTTCTTTTCTTCATTAGAAGATAATGAAGTACTAATAATAACTAGTTTTCCTTCATTATTTTCCAAAAATACATATTTCAGATATTGTGGTAATTCTTTCAATTCAAGCTTACTTTCTTTCACTTTCTCTTCAAGATCAATTCTTTCAAAATTGGCTTCCTCTGTTACCTTCGTTGCTTCTAAATCACGAATACACTCTTCAATCATTTTCTCTTCCTCTTCATGTACATCTTCATGGTCATCAATGAGAGTTCTCTCTAATACAGATGCATTTC
Organism: Vigna reflexopilosa; assembly: GCA_027742785.1. Classification (NCBI taxonomy): domain Eukaryota; kingdom Viridiplantae; phylum Streptophyta; class Magnoliopsida; order Fabales; family Fabaceae; genus Vigna; species Vigna reflexopilosa. The sequence goes on along the minus strand of CM050926.1, from coordinate 3,234,420 downwards.
GTATTCTCTTATCTTGCAACATACAAAGTTCTTCCATAATGTCTATTTGAAAACACGACTTATTATCCTTAGGATATGACATTGCATGGAAGACATCAAAATTTACCTCTTCATCCTGAACTCTAACCTTCAACTTACCATTCTCTACATCAATTAAAATCATGGCTGTCTTCATAAAAGGTCTTCCCAGAATCAAAGGTGCATCTCCATTTTCCTCCATCTCCATGACAACAAAATCTACTGGGAATAAAAATTTATCCACCTTTACTATCACATCTTCAGCCACTCCATATGGATATTTAAGCGACCTGTCTGCCAATAGAAGAGTCATCCTTGTTGGTTTTAATTCTAATCCTCTGACCTTTTTAAACATGGAAAGAGGCATTAGATTAATACTAGCTCCCAAATCAATCAAAGTTTTTCCCACTTCTAACTCACCAATGGTGCATGGAATTGTAAACACACTTTTCACTCCTTTGGGGGTAGATTTGGAGATGATGACATCTCTCCTTTTTCTCCTCTTTAGGGTTTCTATCTCTTTCATTCCATTCACCTAGTTTCTCCATGACGATGGAGAACTAATCTTATTTGTTGCTGGGGAAAGATGTAACCTCTAAACTTTCTTATATCAAAATCCTTATTTTATTTATATGCCTGCATATGCTTATCTTTATCAATTGTTGGGTTCCTTACCTTTGCTTAATGCTTTTATCGTTTAACTCATTCGGTAAATGTTGTTTGTCTTTATTGATACGGTAATGTACAGTAATGTCATGAACTGGGGGGAATTTCTTGATTATGCTAATACCGCCTAGGGATAGGAGTAGGATGATCAATTGTATTTTGCTTCCGTTTATCATGCATTATTAATTACTAGGGGAGGTTAGGGATAGCAAGCCGATAATTAGTAATAGTCTCTTTTCGCCAAGGGATTGGGTTAAGGGTAGACTAAGAAAGTTTGCATGACAATATGATAAATAAGCGAATTAAATAAGAAAAGTAGATATAAGAGAGTGATTGGGTGAAATCTGAATCCTAACAACAAACTCATCTCATATCATCAACATCATCCATCCACTTTTGTGTTTAACCTCAATTGATCAAATTGCATTCATGTTTATTTTTCCGTACTTTATACCAAAAATCCCAAAATATTGTTTTTATAGTCTTGATTGGTTATGCAAAAGCACAACAGTTTAATGCCATAAGTCTCTTGGGAAAACGATACTTGGACTTACCATTTATTATTACTTGATACGATCTGCTACACTTGCCAGGGGTTTAACACCCAACAACAAAGGGTTTAGTTCACCATAGACATGGTGCACTAGATGGAATTAAATGAAAGTATGGAGGAATAAACCCTAAATTTGGTAGATTGGAGCCTAAGCATCCAAGGAACCGCCTCCAAGGAGTGTAGAACACCTCTGGACGTCTCTTCCCGCCAAAAGCATATTTTGAGAATCGTATTGAAGCTATTTATAGGGCATAAAAGTAACAGAATTTAGGCCCAAGCCCATCTGATGGATGCTCAACGCCTAATTTGGTCACTCAACGGTTTGCCTCTAATCGCAAATTCGCTCAGCGGTTCAATACGCCGCTCAGTGGTGGCCCTCTAATCGCACAGGACGCTCAGCGGTGCCGCTCAAGCGAGAAGTAGTGACTTCACCCACGAAACTGGCGCTCAGCGCTGGAATTGGCGCTGCGCGGTGCACTTGACTCTTCTTTTCATCCTTTTTCTCCTTCTTTCATGAGTCTAAGTCCTCCCTTCTTTACTTCCATCTTCAATTCCCATCAAAACCCTGTAAAACAATGCAAAAAAAGCATAATATCTCTAAAAACAACTTTTGACTCTCATATGACTCTAACTTAAGCAAAATGCATGATTTCAAGCTAATTCTAAGTCATAGAGGTTGTGTTTTGATATCAAATTAATGTATAAAATTAACGGTTTTCCAACCATTATCAACCTACCTACATGTGGCCATATAGATAGAATCAAAGATTATGCTATTGAATAATGTCTTAAACAAAGCTTGCAAATATTATGGAGGAAAAACTCTAACAATTGATAAAAGAAAGCATATGAATAAAGTAAGAATTTCAATATATGAGAGTTTCAATAGGATTACATCGTTTCCCCCAACAACAAAGGGGTTTAGTTCACCATAATCATGGTGAAACTAGATGAAAAGAATTGAAAGATAAACCCTATATTTGATAGGTTGGAGCTCCCGCATCCAAAATCCGCCTCCAAGGAGTGAAGAGAGTGTTTCTGCGTCCTTTCTGTCAAAAGATGACCTCTAAGGGTGGTGCAAATCTATTTATAAACTCTGAAAAATAGCAGAATTTTGGCCCAGGCCCATAAGTACACCGCCCGACAGTGGCTTCACTGCCCGGCGGTGTCTTCACCCCTTAGCGGTGCCGCTTTAGCGTTGGGCATAAAATCCTCTAACGTGTCCACCGCCCGGTGGTGACTTCACCGCCCGACAGTGGCTGCGACTCTTCTTTTCTTCACTTTTCCACCTTCTCTTGAGTCCAACTCTTACCTTCTTCAATTTCCGTCATTCAATTCCTGATAAATCCTGCCAAATCATGGGAAAACCAAGCATAAAACCAAGAAAACCAATTTTGACTCTCTTATTCTCTAACTTAAACAAATTGCATGATTTCAAGATAATTCTAAGTCATAAAGGGTGTATTTAGTGTCCAATTTAAGTATGAAAATAACGGTTTTTTGAACTTTTATCACTACCCCAAACTTAGAACTTTGCTTGTCCTCAAGCTAACAAAATGTAAGTTAGTCCAACACAAATCATCACAATGGTTCAACTCATTCCAAACCAACATTTCAAGACAAGTCATCACTCAAATCAACTCATCAATAGAACTTAATCAAGATGCACAAACACTTCATAACAACTCATCACAGTGTTCCCAAAATACATAGTCTCAAACATATGCTATTCTTATGAATGACCAATCAACTAAGCATAGATGAATTCATGGAATCATTCCTCACCAGACAAGGTGTTTCACTCAGTCAGTCAAGTGTTTCAAAAGGTTCAGTCCTTCCCTCCACTATCCAAATGTCACATAGAACAAAATTTTCGTTCATTTACCATAATCAATCATCATCACACACATATGCCATCACAAGGACTTGTTCAAGGCTTATAATGTGGTTGGGCTAACAAGAAAAATTGGTTTTTCTGGATCACAAATTCCTTGAGTTAAGAGAGTCCTTTTCACATTCATATTTCAAGCATAAACTCTCTTTTACCAATCTCACTCATTCCTAACTTTCCCTTTTCTTTGCATTGAGCTTTTCTTTTCATACTATTTTTTCTATCTTTTCTCATCTTTTTCATGCTTCGCTCAACACATTAGCTTAATGCTTATCTTTCTTTCAATTTCCCTAGCAACCCCAAACATGAACCTTTATCAATACGACCCAATAATTCTCAACTTAACTTAAGGTAAAGATGTTTCAAAAGGGTGTTTCACATACTGTTGAAGGCTTAGGTTCAAAAAGGGTAGAACACATTGTGCTCTCTTTTAATTGGGACGAAATTTTGCATTGGCTAAGAAAGGGTTTAATCCAAAAATAGCCTTGATTATATGACACAAACATGTAATTTAGCCAATCATAGAAACCTGGCCAAAATCATTCATGCTTTCAAGTAAATAGCAATCACATTATCAAAAACTCTAGACCTCAAAACCTCACATATAAGCTCTCTCATCATTCCATATGTCTCAAAATCACACCCTATTTAGCATCATAATCACAATTATAATATCATCATGCATCTGTTCACATAGCTGGTGAACACTCTACCTGTATATCAGCATATGGCAATCTCAATCATCATTCAATAACAAGCATCATCAAGTAACTTATCTCATGCAACATCAAACAGTCAAACCATCATATCAAATAAGTTTTAGAACAAGTACATTAATTCTATACTACTCAACAGAAGCAAATCCTACATTACTAAACAGAAACAAAAGATAAGAAAAATCATGTTCCATTGCATATAACATCCATCAGTAGATGTTATGTAGACTCCTCAACCCATGTTGTCGTCGGAATCCTCTTCTCCATCCTCAACTTCCTCAAACAAATCATCATCATCATCCTCCTCATCATCCTCATCCATGGTTGGAGCTTCAGTTGCTCCAGATCTACTGCCATGCGCGTGTTCTAGCCAAGCCACCACATTGTTGAACTCGTCCATAGTCCACCTATATGTGGGAAGAGTGTCATACAAACTTACAATCATCTCAAAAATGGCAATCTGTCCCCTATGAATGGACTCTAATCTGGACTCTACAAGAGACATATACATGTCCCTCATCTGAAATGTTTCAGCATCATGTGCATCTCTTGGAGCATGTGGTGGTGGAACTCTCCTCCTAGAGCGTCTTTGAGGTACTGCTTGAGCTGCCTCAATTCCTCCACAAAACTACCTGTAATGGTCCTCATCAATGGCCTTCCTGGGGCGCTCAAAAGGTTGAGTAGATGTATCCACCCCACCTGCATAGCATAACTGTGTGATCAGGGAAGGATGTCCCAAGGGTGCTTTGTTGCTAGTGGTGACTGCACAACACTTGATCTCATTTGCTATCACCTGGCCAATGTTGATGTTCATTCCTTTCAGCACATACTAAATGAACATAGCTCTTTTAATATTAATGTCAGAAATATGAGAGCATGGTGTCACATTGGCATGCATGAATGCCATCTAGTACTGAACCAAGGGTGTCAAATTAACCCTCTTTGTATGAATTGCAGCTCTACTCGGGTTCTTGTAAAAGTGCCCTCTAGGCACATAGAGTATTCTCTCCATATCATCAAAGTCAGTGCCTTCTTTAACATTCAACTCATATTGGCACTGTTCACCTTCCCACTTAGTGTTCAGGAACTTGTTAATAGTTTCAGGATCATACCTGATAACTTTGCGGCGCACATAACTCATATAATCCATGAAGTGACAATCCTCTAGTGGTGTGGCATTCGTGTAGAATTCCTTTACCACTGCTATCTTGGCAGGAGTAGGGTACGTAGCCAACTTCTCCCAGTTTCTTCCCTCAAGCTCTTGTCCAAATTGAGACACAAAGTCTGGGATACAACTTGTTTTCCTCTCCATCAATAATCGTCTCTCTTGGACAATTCTATAATACTACACATGCCTCCTGTGAAGGAACCTGTCTGAATAAAACCTATCTGGTTCTTTCCTCTTGTTTCCTAAGTTCTTAACTCTCTTTCCTGATGAGGAAGCCATTCCTGGGTAGAGAAATCTTAAATAAGTGCAAGGTGCTTGAAATTAGAACATGAATGAAGCCCAAATGCAATGCTCTCAAGAAAACTCCAAACTTTGATGGAGGAATGGGTTCAAAAGTGATGAAGAATGAGTTTCCAAGAGGTGGGATGATAGGAGAAGTGATGGGAGAACTTAGAAGACTGTTTGAAAGTGAAAGAGAGGTTGGGGATCTCAAACAGACCGCTTGGGCGAGCCCTAAGGGGTATAACAATCGTGCAATGGGCCAAGAAAGCTAGGCCCAACTTTAAAAATCAATTGAGCCCTCAGCGACGCCACCGCCCGGCGGTGGACGCGAGTTTGTTCTCCCCCTTTTTGCTTTGCTCTAAACGTCTTAGACCCTGTAACCTTTAATTTCAATTTCCAATTTTTTATTTTCATTCACTTCTCACTCACTTCACTCTCCTATGTAAGAATTAAGCCCTAAATGCAACTAGAATAGAATTAAACATGCAACAAAAATCAATCAACTGGGTTGCCTCCCAGGTAGCGCTTGTTTAACGTCACTAGCCTAACCCAAACCTTTCTAGCACTTATCAGTAAGTGCAAAACTTACGAACACCCATCAGTAGGTGTACCTTCCTATACCCTTCAGTAGATACATAAACCTTTTCTTAGCATCACTCAGGAGATGCTACCCAAGAACTAATGTTTAACAAAATCCAAATTTACATAACCAAAAATAAAGAAAATAATGTTCATAAGTCATTGGGGTGTCCTCCAGCAAGTGCTCTTTTAACGTCATTAGCTTGACCTAGTAATGCTCAAGTTCCTTCCTTCATGTTAGTGTCTCCTTTTCCTTTATCACACCAACTCATTAATTGCTTTCGGTTCACCTTCTTGACTCGCCTAGAGTCTGGAGCTTCAACCTCTATCACTCCATTTTCTTTAAAACCTTTCACCACACACAACTTCTTGTTGTATCTCACAGGAATACCAGGCTTGAATGGTGTATTCTTCAAGTCAAAATGAACTGTCCCTCATTTGTCAACTTTCTCTTCTTCCTTCACCTGCATTAAAACACAATTATTACCTTTGTTGACCGTTTTAGCAGATTTAGGTCTAGCCATCAGTGCATCCTTCTTTAAAGTTTTGTGACTGATCTTTTCACTTGAATCTGCTTCTCTTTAAAGGCATTATAGATCACCTTTTCTTCTCGGTCTTTAAGCATAATTACTCCATCATAAACATTAATGATTACTCTGCCCATCTTCATACCCGGCCTTCCAAGAATAACCAGGACCTTATCATCCTCCTTCATCTCTATCACCACAAAGTCAACCAGGAATTCAAGCGTTTCAATGCGAATTACAACATCCTCTACCATGCCATAAGGTTTCTTTGATGACCCATCCACCATGATCAAGGAAATCTTTGTTGGTTTCAATGTAAGACCACTAATCTTCTTCAGCATAGATAAGGGCATCAAGTTAATACTTGCCCTAAATCAAGTAAAGCTTTTCCTATTTTCACACTTCCAATGGTGCAAGGAATTGCAAAAGCTTCCTAGATCCTTCACTTTCGGAGGATGTTTTTTCTTCAAAGGGTCACTACAACCTTCCTGTTCATCAGTAACTGTTTCCTCAAGATTTACCTTTTCTCCAAGATACTGCTTAATACATCTTGCATAAATAGGAATTTGTTGAAGTGCTTCAGTCAACGGTATATTAATCTCCATTTAATTGAAGATTTCTCTAAAGCGCTCACACTTACTCTCTTCTCTCTGTTGCCCCTTCCGGTAAGGAAGAACTCTCTCATCTTTGTAAATTTTATCTCCTTTTTCTATTTTTCTCTCTCCCATCTTCTCTTTTTCTTCTCCAATCTCTCGCTCACATATTTCTTCTTTTTCCTCTCTCTTTTCTAACTCAACACTTTCTTTTTCCACTCTTTCATCAACCATACTCACCACAACCTTACAATCTTATTTAAGGTTAACTTCAGTATTAGCCCCAAATTTATTTTTCTCTGTGACCTCCACCCTTGTGGCTAGCTGACTCATTTGCGTCTCCAAACTTCTAAGGGTAGCCTCAATGCCCTTGACTGTGGATTCATGCACCTTCAAAAATTTTTCAAACCTCTCATCAAGGATGCTAACTTTTTCAGTCAAAGCAGATATCTGTTGCCATAGTGGTGGCTACTGTGGTCTATTAAATTGTCTTCCAGTTTTTCCAGTTTGATTGTTCTAGCTTTGCCCAATGCTTGGGTGATTCTTCCAACCTTGGTTATAATTACCTTGATTTAAATTACCCTGGCGATATTGAAATTGATTGCCCATATAATTTGCTTCTTCTTGGGTTTCCTCTGGAAAAGCACATTGACCATTAATATGATCACCACCACAACGATCGTAGAGTTGTTGTTGTAACTGCGAAACATTCTTTAACTCATTAGGTAGTTGAGCAATAGTCCTTCCCAGATTCTCCAATTGTTGAGTTAGACGCTTGTTCTATGCAAACAAGGCATCTTCAGTAGGCAATTGAAGAACTCCCTTTTTTTGAAGTGGCATTCTCCTTTCACTATGAGTTTCATTCTCATTAGCTACCATGCTTTCTATCAACTCATATGCTTCCTCAACAGTCTTTCTCTTGATATTACCTACAGCTGAGGCATCTAGCATAAGCTTTGACTGAGTGCCAAGACCTCCAAAGAATATGAGAACTGCAATTGTATCATCAAAACCATGTATAGGCGTGTTCCTTAACACACTTTTAAATTTGTCCCATGCTTGGCCTAGGTTTTCCTTCATACCTTGCCTGAAAGAAGAAATTTCCATCTTTCCTTTGTTGATTTTAGACTTTGGAAAATATTTACTCAAAAACTTTTCCATCACAGCTTCCCAAGTTGTAAAGCTATCCTTTGGAAAATAATTTAGCCACAGTTTAGCATTGCCTCCCAAGGAGAAAGGAAACAAGCTAAGCTTAATTGCTTCATCCGGCACTTTGTTGATCTTTAGCGTGTTATAGATCCAATTGAATGTGGTGAGATGATCATATGGAATTTCGTGTGACACTCCATTAAACTGGTTTCTTTGCACAAACTGTATCAATGCCGGTTTAACTTCCATGTTCAATGCATTGACCCTTGGCCTCGTGTTAGACCCTTGGCAAGTGTACCAGATCGTTATCAAGTAATATAAACGGTAAGACCGAGTATCGTTTTCCAAAAGGACTCAGTGGCCTAGACATTCATGTGATTTGATCGCATAAGACTTGAAAGAAGAATAATTTGGTATTTTGATGCAAAGATAAAATTAAACATGCAAAATGAAAAACTTAAATCAATTGGCAAATGAAACTATGGATGAATGGAGTTGTTGGTGTTTACAAATTCATCCTAATCCACTCTCTTATATCTACTTTTCTTATTAAATCGGCTTTATTATCAATGTCATGCAACTTTCTAAATTACTCTAAACCCGATCGCTCGGCGAAAAGAGCCTATTACCATAATTACTAGTTTACTATCGCTAGTATCCCTGGTAATTACTAATACATTAATCATAGAAGCTTAAAAGCAATTGACCGTCCTACTCCCATCGCTAGGTAGTATTGCATAATCAAGAGAATTCTTAACAGTTCTAGATTTCCCCGTACGTCCCCGTATCGACAAAATCAAAGATCATGACACCAAATGAGTTAAATGATGCAAGCTCTATCCGTTTGAAAGAAAACTAAAACTATTGATAATACAAGCATATGAATGAAATAAGAATTTCAATATAAGAGAGTTTCAAAAGCATTACATTGTTCGCCAACAACAATGGGTTTAGTTCACCATAGACATGGTGAAACTAGATGGAATTAATGGAAAGAATGAAAGAATAAATGCTAGAATTGGTAATTTGGAGCTCCTGCATCCAAAAGCCACCTCCAAGGAGTAAAGAAGGTGCTCTGACGTCTCTCTTTGCCAAAAGATTACCCTAAGAGTCACACTGGGTCTATTTATAATGTAGAAAAATAACAGAAATTCAGCCAAGGCGCATCATTTAGGCGCTCAACACTCATAACTGCCTAACGGTGGTCGCACAGGATGCTCAACGGTCACTTAGCGCTCAGCAGTGTGCGACTCCAATGCTCAGTGTTGAATTGACGCTGAGCGGTGGACGTGACTTCTCTTTTCCACCTTTTCTCGTCTTTTCTTGATTCTAAGTCCTTCCTTCTTCATGTCCATCATTCGATTCTCATCAAATCCAATCAAAACAATGTAAAAGAAGCATAATATCTTCTAAAACCACTTTTGTCTCTCTTGAACCAAACTAAGGTATTTGCATGATTCTAAGCTCATTCTCATCAAAACCAGCATTGATACACTTGGTGCAAAGCAATCAGTTTAATGGACTGTCACACGAAAGTCCATATGATCATTTCCACACATTCATTGAGATATGCAACACGGTGAACATAAATGGTGTGTCAGATGAAGTAATCAAACTTAGCTTGTTTCCTTTCTCATTGGGAGGCAATGCTAAACTGTGGTTAAACTCTTTTCTGAAGGATAGCTTTACAACCTAAGAGGCTGTGGTGGCAAAATTTTTGAATAAATATTTTCCTCAGTCTAAAATCAACAAAGGAAAGATGGAGATTTCTTCTTTCAAGCAGGGCATGGAGGAAACCCTAGGCCAGACATTAGACAAATATAAAAGTTTGCTGAGGAAGATGCTTGTGGATGGTTTTGATGAGACAGTTGTAGTTCTCACATTCCTTGGAGGTCTTCGCACACAGTCCAAGCTTATGCTAGATGCCTCACCTAGAGGAAATATTAAAAGGAAGACTGTTGAGGAAACCTATGAGTTGATAGAAAGCATGGCGGTGAACGAGAATGAAACTCATAGTGAAAGGGGCGTACCAGTTCAAAATAGGGGAGTTCTTAAATTGCCTACTGAAGATGCGTTGCTTGCATAGAATAAGCTTCTAACTCAACAATTGGAGAATCTGGCAAGGACTATTGCCCAATTGGCTAACGAGTTGAAGAATGTTTCGCAGGTACAACAACAACTTTATGATCGTTGTGGTGGTGACCATATGATAACGGTTGAAAAATAGTTATTTTCAAGCTTCATTTGAGATCAAAATACAACCTTCAAGGCATAGAATGAGCTTAGAATCAAGCAAAACACGTAAGTTGAGTCAGTTGAGAGTCAAAAGTTGTTTCTAGAGGTATTATGCTTGTTTTGCATTGTTTTGCAGCGTTTTTGATGAAAATGAAAAATGGGATTGAATATGGAAGGTCTTAGACTCAAGGAAGAAGAAGAAACATGAAGAAAAGAAGAGTCTAGGAACCGCCCAGCGCCAAAATCCAACGCTGGGCGGCCAAATGAGGGGAGAAGCCATTGTCTGGCACCCAGGCGGTTTTGCGATATGAGGCAAACCGTCGGGTGGTACAACTCACCGCCAGGCGATGGCACGATTAAAGGTAAACCGCCAGGCGCCAAAGTGTGACGCCGGGCGGTTGTCTGCTGGGCTTGGGCCTAAATTTTGTGACGCTCCTCAATTATAAATAGCCGTAGTTCCAGTTTAGATGCATTCTTTTGACCGAAGGGGGCGGCCAGACCTAATTTTCACTCCTTGGAGAAGATCTCTTGGATGCTTAGGCTCCTTTTTATCCAATCTAGGGTTTGTTTTTCCATTCTTCCATCATTTTTCATCTAGTTTCACCATGACAATGGTGAACTAAACCCTTTTGTTGTTGGGGAACAATGTAATCTTTTGAAACTCTCTTTCATTGAAACTCTTATTTATTTATATGCTTGTTGTATGCTTTGATTATCAATTATTCGATTTCTCACCTACGCTTAATGCTTTTATCGTTTAACTCATTCGGTAATTGTTGTTTGTCTTTATTGATACGGGAACGTACGGTACTGTAATGAATTGGGGGAAATTCCTTGATTAAGCAATACCACCTAGGGATAGGGGGATAGGACGATAATTGTTTTTGCTTCCGTTTATAATGCATTATTAATTACTAGGGGAGGCTAGGGATAACAAGCCCGTAATTATTAATAGGCTATTTTCGCCGAGGGATCGGGTTAAGGGTAGACTAAGAAAGTTTGCATGATAATTAGATAACAAAGCAAATAAAATAAGAGGAGTAGATAAGAGAGAGCAGATAAGATGAAATTGTAAACCCCAACAACTCCATTCATCCATAGTCTTTTTCTCATCAATTGAATCAATTGCATTTGCATGTTTACTTTTTGTTTCTTGCATCTAAACCAATTAATTTTTCTTTACAAGTCTTACGATTTCAATTTGCACGAACGATAAGGCCGGCGAGTCCTTTGGGAAGAACGATATTGGGTTTACCAATTATATTACTTGGAACGATCTGGTACACTTGCCAGTTTGTTAACACCATATCAATGGTCAATGTGCTTTTCCAGAAGAGGCCGAAGAAGAAGAAGCAAATTACATGGGCAATCAGTTTCAATACCGCCATGGTAATTTCAATCAAGTTAATTACAACCAAGGTTGGAAGAATAACCAAGGCATTGGGCAAAGTCAGAATAATCAATCTGGACAAACTGGAGGCCAATTTAACAGACCACAACAACCACCACTATGGCAACATGTATCTATTTTGACTAAAAATTGAATAATCTTGATGAGAAGTTCGACAAATTTTTGAAGGTGTATTACTCCAATAGAAAGGGCTATGACGCTACCTTCAGGAGTTTGGAGATACAGATTGGTCAGTTATCCAAAAGGGTGGAGGTCACAAAGAACAATCAATTTGGGGCTAATACTGAAGTTAACCCTAAAGAAGATTGTAAGGTTGTGGTGAGCATGGTTGAGGAAAGATTGGAAAAAGAAAGTTTTGAGTTAGAAAAGAGAGAAGAAAAAGAAGAAATATGTGAGGGAGAAAAGAGAGAAGAAAAAGAGAAGAGGGGAGAGAAAAAAATAGAAAAAAGAAGAGATAGTTCTTCCCTTACCAAAGGGGAAAGAGAGAGAAGAAAGTAAGTGTGAGTGTGAGATAGTTCTTCCCTTACCGAAGCACTTCAACAAATTCCTGTTTATGCAAGGCGTATAAAGAAATATCTCGGAGAAAAGATAGATCTTTGAAGAGAAAACACCCTCCAAAAGTGAAGGATCCAGGAAGTTTTACAATTCCTTGCACCATTGGGAGTGTGAAGATAGGGAAAACTTTACTTGATTTAGGGTCAAGTATTAACTTGATGCCTTTATCTATGCTGAAGAAGATTTGTGGTCTTACATTGAAGCCAACAAATATTTCTTTAATCATGGCGGATGGATCATCAAAGAAACCCTATGGTGTGGTGGAGGACGTTGTGATTCGAATTGAAAGTCTTGAATTCCTAGTTGACTTTGTGGTGATATAGATGAAGGAGGATGATAAGATCCCGGTTATTCTTAGAAGGTCATTTATGAAGATGGCTCGGGTAATCATTAATCTTTATGATGGGGTCATTGTCCTTAAAGACTGAGAATAAAAGGTGATTTATAATGTCTTTAAAGAGAAGCATATTCGAGTAAAAAAGAAGAATAGTCACAAAGCTGCAAAGAAAAATGCACCAGTGGCTAAACCTAAATCTACTAAAGTGGTTAACAAAGGTAATAACTGTGTTTTAATGCAGGTGAAGGAAAAAGAGAAAGTTGACAAAGGAGGGCCGTTTCACTTTGACTTGAAGAATGAACCATTAAGGCCTAGTACTCCTGTGAGATACAAGAAGAAGTTGTGGGTGGTGAAAGGTTTTAAAGAGATTGGAGGGATATAGATTGAGGCTCCATACTCTAGGTGAGTCAAAAAGGTGGACAAAAAGCAATTGATGAGTTGGTGTGATGAAGGCAAAGAAGACACCAACATGAAGGATGGAACGTGAGCTTTATTGGGTCAAGCTAGTGACATTAAAAGAGCACTTGTTGGGAGGCACCCCAGTGATTTATGAACATTAATTTCTTTATTTTTGGTTTTGTAATTTTGAATTTTGTTAAAAATTGTTTATTGGATAACATCTACTGAGGGATGCTAAGAAAGTTTTAGGTATTCAGTTAAGGATACCGGAAGGTACACCTACTGAAGGGTGTTGGTAAGGTTTGCATTTAATCATGAGTCTAAAAAGGTTTGGGTCAGGCTCGTGACATTAAATAAGCACTACTTGGGAGGCAACCCAGTTGATTGTTTATCTTGTTTTAAGTCTGTTCTAGCTGCATTGTAGGACTTGACTGTTGCAAATGAGAGGGGAGTTGCATAAAAATTGAAAATTGAGAGTTGAAATCGAGTGATACAGGTTGAATAACGCTCAGGCGGGCCAAATAGGGGGAAGAACTAAAACCACACCCACTGCCCAGTGTTAGACCAACGCTGAGCGGTGGCGTCGCAGAGGGGTTTTGGGCTTTTAAATAACGCTCAGCATTAAAGGCCCATTTACACATTTTAAACACCCTTTAGGTTTCTCCCAAGCTGCCTTATTCGACCTTCACTCTCCTTTTGAACTCTCAAGAGCTTTCCAAAGAGTTCTCTACACTCTTCCCTTCACCCATTCTCTTAAAACCCTCTCTCCATTATCTTTGCATCGCTCCATTATCAAAGTTAGGGGTTTTGTGAGAGCACTGCATTTGGGGTACATTCATCATCATCCAAGGAGCACTTTTCAGCATTTAAGGTCTCTCCACCCAAGTGAGTCATACATTTTTCATTCTAGGGTTTCTTAAATATGAATTTGATGAAAATGTGTGTAGAGGCATGAAAATTTAGGGATTTTGATTTCTATGCATGATTTGTTGGAAAAGAAACGTTTTGGACCGATTATAATGTGTGGTTATGGATTGAAACTGTGAAATTGACATTTGGGTGGAGATTAGAAGTGTTTAGGAGGAGTCTTGAGAAACTGCCACCGTCACCGGAACCCAAATGGTGTGGTTATTCACATCAAGAGAGCAGATTTGACACCTTTGGCTAAGTATTGGATAGCATTCTCTCATGCTAACATCCAACCCTGTTCTCATGTCTCGGACACCACAGTTAACATGGCCATGTTTATCTATTGCATGTTGAGAGGGCTAAATGTGAACATCAGACAGATTATTGCAAATGAGATCCAGAGTTGCGCTTCCACTGTGAGTAGTAAAGCACCCCTTGGGCACCCTTCTTTGATTACATAGTTGTGCCATCAAGCTGGGGTGGACATTTCTACTCCACCATTTGAGAGGCCTAGGAAGGCCATAGACTCAGCCTATTATAGGCAATATTGCAAAGGAGATGAGGCAAAGCACAGGATGGCCACAGCACATCACGCAAAGCCTTTCCAGATGAGGGACATGTATATGTCCATGATGGAGGCCAGACTTGAATCCATTCATCGAGAGCAGGTGCCCACAGTTGAGATAATAGTGGGGATGTATGATACACCTCCCACACACAGGTGGACTATGGAGGAGTTCCATAATGTGGTGGCATGGCCGCAGGCGCAGGCACAGGATAGTGAAGCTGGAGCATTTGAAGCTCCAGTCATGGAGGATGATGAGGATGAGGATGATTTCGAGGATGCAGAGGCTGGAGAGGAGGATGATTCTGACGACAACATGGGATGATATGGCTTTCACTGATGGATGCCATTTGCACTGAAGCAGGGGTTTTATTTTATGTCTTTTGATTTGTAGCTGAACTATATTTGCTTCTGTTGAGTAGTATAGGATTAATGTACTTGGTCTACAATTTATCTGATGATGGTTTGACTTTTAATTGCCTGATGAGTGTGATTGATGATGCTTGATATTGAATGATGATTGAGATTGCTATATGCTGATATACAGGTGGGTGTTCACAAGCTATGTGAACAGATGCATGATGTTGTGATTGTGATTATGATGCTAAGCAGGGTGTTTATCTAGGTTATTTGGAATATTGAGCGAAGCTTATATGTGAGGTTTTGAGCTCTAGAGTTTTTGTTAATATGATTGCTATCTACTTGAAAGCCTGAATGATTTTGCCAAGCATTCTATGGTTGACTGAATTGCATGTATGTGTAATATGATCAAGGCCATTTTTGATAAGCCCTTTCTTAGCCAATGCATAAATTTTCGTCGCAATTAAAAAGAGCACAATGTGTTCTACCCTTTTTGAACCTAAGCCTTAAACAGGATTTGAAACCCTTTTTGAAAATCTTTACCTTGAGTTAAGTTAAGAATTATTGTGTGGTATTGATAAAGGTTCAAGTTTGGGGTTGTTGGGAAAGTTGAAAAAGAAAAAGATAAGCATTGAGCTAATGTGTTGAGCAAAGCATAAAGAAGATGAAAACAATAGAAATGATAGAATGAAGGAAAGAAAAGCTCAATGCGAAAAGGGGAAAGTTGGGAATGAGTGAGATTGGTTATTAAAGAGAGTTTGTGCTTGAATTATAAATGTGAATAACTCTTTTAACTCAAGGATTTTGTGATCTAGAAAAACCAATATTTCTTGTTAGCCCAACCTCATTATAAGCCATAAAAATCCTTGTGATGACATGTGTGTGTGAGTATGTTTGATTGTGGTAAATGAAAGGCAATTTTGTTTTATGTGACATATGGATAGTAGAGGGAAGGAGTGACCTCTAAATACCTTTGAGTGAAACACTTTTGAGTGCTTGAGTTGAACACTTTTGAGTGCTTGAGTGTAACACTTTATCTGGTGAGGAGGGATTCCATGAATCTATGATTGCATCTATGCTTAGCTAATTGATCATTCATGAGAATAACATCTGTTTGAGATTATGTGAATTTGGGAACACTATGATAAGTTGATATGGAGCATGTGTGCATCTTGATTAGATTCTATTGATAAGCATAATTTAGTGATGACTTGTTGTGAAAGAAAGGGTTTTGAATGTGTTGAACCATTTTGATGATAGGTGAAAGACTAAGTTTTGTTTTGTTTGCTTGAGGACAAGCAAAGTTCTAAGTTTGGGGTTTTGATAACAGTTCAAAAAATGTTATTTTCATACTTAATTTTGATGCAAAACACACCCTTTATGACTTAGAAACTAGCTTGAAATCATGCATTTTGTCTTAGTTAGGTTATAAGAGAGTCAAAGGTGGTTTTATGGGTATTATGCTTGGTTTTCCTTATTTTGACAAGACTTAACGAGAATTGGATGAAGGATAATGAAGTAAGAAGGAATTGGACTCAAGAAAAGATGGAAAAAGGCACAAATAAAGAATCGCACCTAACGATGAGCGCCAGATCTACCGCTGAGCGCTGATTTCTTCAATTTGTACACTGCTAGACGCTTAGGCGCTAACGCTAAGGGAAAAAGATAGAGTCGCGCCCACCCTTGAGCGCCACACCTAGCGCTGAGTGTTGGCCTCTTCAGTAACAGCACTACCAGACGCCTGGGCTTGAACGTTGAGCATCCCACTTGGGTGTCGCACCTACCGCTGAGAGGTGAACCTAGCACTGAGCGCTGTACTTTGGGCTTGGGCCTGTTTTCTGTAATTTTTCAAAGTTTATAAATAGATTAGTGTGACCCTTAGAGGTCATCTTTTGGCAAAAGAAGACGCAGAAACACACTTTCTCACCCCTTTGAGGCGGATTTTGGATGTGGAAGCTCCAACCTATCAATTCTAGGGTTATCTCTTCATATCTTTCATTCTTTACATCTAGTTTCACCATGATTATGGTGAACTAAACCCTTTTGTTGTTGGGGGAATGATGTAATCCTATTGAAACTCTCATGTATTGGAATTCTTACTTTAATTCATATGCTTTCTTTTATCAATTCTTAGAGTTTTTCCTCCATTATATTTGTATGCTTTGCTTAAGACATTAATCAATAGCATGATTTTTTATTCTATCTATATGGACACGTATAGTTAGGTCTAGACATGAGGGAATTCTCTTGGTAGCAATATTGCCTAGACATAGGGATAGGAGGACCAATTGCCTTAAGCTTCTATGCGAATTATGTAATGCATGATCAATTGCTAGGGAGACTAGACATAATAAACTAGTAATTAGGATTGACTCTAATCGCCAATATATTGGAATTAGGGGAATTTAGAAAGTGGCACTAACATTGATAAAGACGTAGAATTGAGTAGAATGTGTAAATACATGAGAGTGGATTAGGGTGAAATCATAAACACCCAACAACACCATTCATCCATATAATTCAACTGTCAATTGATCAAGTCTGAAGAAATCAATTCACACGAATGTTTAGGCCTAAGTGTCCTTTAGGAAACGATACTCGGACTTACCGTTTTATTATTACTTGATACGATTTGATACACTTGTCGAAGTGTTAACACTACTGTATGACAGATCAAACTCAAAAACAGAGTGTAGACAAAAGAGACATAGTCGAATAGATTCATAATAAAGTCGACTAAAAGTCGCGAAATGTTTTTCAGAACAAATTCAATCATACGACCATACAAACAATCACAGATACTATCAGACATCAAACAATCAATCAATTAATGCATGATGCAGTGATGTAATACTTGTTACCCGTTGTAGACACTCAAGATGATTGATATAGCCAATGTAGCTCATCCTTGAGTCCTCACTGCTCATCCTTCCATCTGATTGTTATCCTGCAAAACAACTCAAATTTTTGTTGCAGGTACCCATTTGAACTTGGGTCCTTGATTGTCAGTTCTAATTAGTTGTTCCTTTCGTTTCCATACATACAATCCTTTAGGAACACCAACAGTTCTATAAAAATAGTTTCTAACAGTGTGACAAACACAATTGCAATAAAAACATGCATGCTTGACATGATTGCTTAAATCAATAAACTTCTTTGCATTGGTTCTGTTAGTTTAAGCTTTATAGCCTATTCCTTGTCTGTAAATAGCTATACTAGAAGACTTTAATACAATATTTAAATTGTCTCTACCTTGAGTGAATTTGGCTAGCGTGCTAGTCAAGTAATCTATTTGTTCAATATGAGTAGGACATTTTTCACAATCTTTTTCTACTATAGCAGACTCAATTTTAACTTCTTTAACAGATAATAGAGCTTCATCTAAATCTTTTTGCAATTTCTCATTATCAGCCACAAGGTTATTAATTCTATGCTCATAATTTCTTCTGTCATAGTTAAGTCGATTAACCTTGTATTGTTGTCGCATAACTTTAACATGGATTTCTTTGAATGCGTGTAACAGTAAGTAGTACTTCACTTCTATTGGCTCATTCTCAAAATCTGAGTCACTTTCTTCGTCAGCCACCAATGTTCCAGCCATATAGCATATGTTGGACTCCTTTTCTTGATCATGATCTTCATCACTTGGAGAGTCCGAGTCACTATTCTCCTAAGCAATGTAGGCTCCTTTTTGTTTTCTTCCTTTATCTTGAGGAAACCTTCTATTTGGTTTCTGCTTTGGCTTTAATTCTGGACATTCTGGCTTGATATCTCCTTCTTTGCCACATTCGTAGCATTAGACAACATTTGATCTGAAGCCTTTCTTTGCTTTGCTTTGACCTCCATGGTTAGTAAGTTGACTATTATTTTGTATAAGTCGACTAAGCTTCCTTACCATCATGGTCATCATTTCTTTGTCGTCCATTTCTGCATTTGAGTCATCTGACTTTGAGATTTTCTTGTTTGTTGCTTTTAGAGCAATCGACTTCTTTTCTTCAATCTGTTCATCCTTCAGCCTTCCAAGTTCCAGTTCATGTTCTCTTAACTTTCCAAAAAAGGTAGCCATGTTCATGCTTGTAAGGTCTTTGGATTCTGAGATTGCAGTGACTTTTGGTTGCCAGTTTCTGTTCAGACTTTTTAGAATTTTCATGCTAATCTCCTCTTTATCAAACGCTTTGCCAAGAGCCATAAGGTGATTAACAATGTGTGTGAATCTTTTTTGGACTTCATAGATTGTCTCTCCAGCCTTCATCCGAAAAAGTTCATACTGTTGAATCAGAGAATTCTTCCTTGCTCTCTTGACTACATCAGTGCCTTCATGTGTGACTTCCAAGACATCCCATATTTCCTTTGCAGATTTGCATTGAGATATCCTGAAAAATTCATCAATAGTTAGAGCAGAGGCAAAAGTGTTTCTAGCTTTAACATCATACTGAGCTTTTCTATTCTCTTCAGTTGACCATTCAGTAAAAGGTTTTGCAATTGTTTTTCCATCAACAGATTTAGTAGGCTCAAAAAGGCCATTTAAAGTTGCATCCCAAATTCCTCTATCCACAGATTCAAGAAAGATTTGCATTCTAATTTTCCAAAAAGGATAATTTTCACCAGTAAGCAGAGGTGGTCTGTTTCTAGATGCACCTTCACCAAAAGTTTGAAAACAGGAAGTCATCCCCAGGTCTATAGTCGATTAAAAAAAAAGTTGACTAGTTTTTCAAATATCTTATGAAAACTAGATCTGGTGCCAATTGTTGGAAAACAGGTAGGCTTCGTTTTAACACCAAGAGGGGGGATGAATTGGTGAGTTTTCAAAATCAACGTCTTTTCGCAATCTTTTACACAAAGCACAAAACTTTACAAACTTTCTTGAATTGAAAATAACATAAATTTAAGTGCAGCGGAAAATCAAAGTTGACTACGTGAAATGTAAAGTCGACTGAATGTAAAAGAGTAGGGATAGAGAATTCAAACGCAGGTTATTATACTGGTTCGTCCTCAATGCCTACATCCAGTATCCTTCCAATACCAGGAAGCAAATGCACTATAATGGTTAAGGATTTTACAACAAGGCTTTTATAGAGACCTCTACGTCAAAAATATAAAACACCTCTCTAACCCTCTAAGAAAAATATAGGTAAACCACACAGCAAGACTTGCAGCAAGATATCCCCTCTCCTTCAATCTGCAACCCACTTTTAACAATCCTCTAAATGTACCAGACTCCACAAGTCCAACCCTTGTAATCACAATAGGTACAATAGCAATCACCATGGAATGCAAACACGAATCTTGATCAACCAGAGAACACCTTAATTGTGCAGATTCTGATCAAGTAGTAAGTGCAGTATCAATCTCCTTCAGAAGCTCTTCAAAGAAAGATCACAATTGTCTTCTTGATGAGTTCTCGGAGCTCTAAATCATAGAGAAACAATCTGAAACAGAATATGAATTGTTAGATTTCCAAAAGTTCTCTAAAACAACTCAGGTCTCGTCTATTTATAGATTTTATAAATCAGATGCTCCTCTAGTCAAATACGCTACTAATACAGTCGACTATCCTTGACAGTTATAACAGATAAGTCAAATTAGTAGCAGTTCAATCAAAAAAATTAATTCCTCATTCATTACAGTTAACTTTCATTCAATGCTCAACTAACTTTTAAAAATAAAGTCATTACTGTTCATGAGCACAACAGAATTTCAAATCAAACAACTAATACAGTCGAATGCGTGGCGCACACAGTCGACTTCGACACAACAGATCATTTTGAAATTCTTTTCAATGCAAAATCTCACATAGCACTATATTTGAAAATTTATGCATAGTCACGAGCTTAATTCGACTTCCCCCATAATGAAGTCAACTTACATCTTGTAGTTATGCCACACAATGTAAGTTCATAAAAGTGAATGTGGTTTTCCTTTTCCAAAACATATGTAATGCAATCACAACAGATGTCACATATATCAGAATAGTGAATATGCATTCATATATCAGATTTCATACAAACATGTTCATCAAGATAACAATCAATATTAAAGATTGGAACATGTAACACATTACAATACATGTGTTGTCATCATAAAAAACCAGAGTGATATAGATATTGTGTTGTCAACAATCTCAACATATTGCTCCCGAGAGAATTCCCTCATGTCTAGATCTACCCACATGTGTCCATATAGATAAAATCAAAGATCACACTATTGAATAATGTCTTAAACAAAGCATGCAAAGATATTGGAGGAAAAACTCTAACAATTAATAAAATAAAGCATATGAATAAGCATCAATTCAGTATATGAGAGTTTCAATAGGATTACATTGTTTCCCCAACAACAATGGAGGTTTAGTTCACCATGGACATGGTGAACCTAGATGAAATTAATGAAAAGAATGAAAATATAAACCCTAGAACTTCTAGATTGGAGCTTCCACATCCAAAATTCGCCTCCAAGGGGTGAAGAGGGTGTTTCTACGTCTCTTCTGCCAAAAGATCCCCCATCTAGGTCGTTCAGATCTATTTAAAATTCATTAAAAATCAGCAGAAACTGGCCGAGACCCAAAAGTATAGCGCTCAGAGCTGGGTCACCGCTCAGTGGTAGGTGCGCCACTTGAGAAGAATGGTCAGCGTTGTCGCCCAGGCGTCTGGCAGAGAAGTCACCAAGATAGCGGCGCTCAACGGTACTGCTCAACGGTAGTTGTGGCATTGAATTTCTCCTCAACGTTGACGCTTAAGCGTTGGCTAGAGAAGTCCTTTAAGAGGTTGGTGCTCAACGGTATTATGGCGCTCAGCGGCGTGTGCGATTATTCTTTTAAGTAGTTTTCCTTCTTCTCTTGCCTCCATCTCCTTCCTACTTCAGCTTACTTCATTCAATTCATGTTAAATCCTGCCAAAACAAGGGAAACCAAGCATAAAACCAAGAAAACCACCTTTGACTCTCTTATTCTCTAACTTAAGCAAACTTCATTATTTCAAGCTAATTTCTAAGTCATAAAGGGTGTGTTGTGTATCAAATTTAAGTATAAAAATAACAGTTTTTGAACCGTTATCAAGCATGTTTTTATATTGCATGTTGAGAGGATTAAATGTGAATATAGGCCAAATTATAGCAAATTAGATTAAGAGCTGCGCCGTCACTACGAGCAGCAAAGCGCCTTTGGGGCATCCTTCTCTCATTACACACCTGTGTCAGCTAGCTGGGGTGAATATTTCTACTCCGCCATTGGAGAGGCCGAGAAAGGCCATTGATGAGGCCTACTATAGGCAATACTGCGGAGGAGATGAGGCGGTCTAGCCAGTGCGTCAAAGACGACCTAGGAGGAGAGTTCCACTAGAGGGACATGCACCAGCTCATGATGCAGAGCCCTTCTAGATGAGAGACATGTACATGTCTCTAATGGAGGCCAGATTGTAGTCCATCAACAGAAGGAAGGTGGCCACAACTGAGATGATTATTGGGCTTTATGACACGCCCCTTGCACACAGGTGGACCATGGACGAGTTCAACAACGTGGTGGCATGACCAGAGGAGCAGGCACAGGCTAGTGGAGTTGGAGTAGCTGAAGCTCCAGATATGAAGGATGATAATGAGGACTCTTAGGATGCAAAAGAAGGAAAGGAGGAGGACTCCGATGACAACATGGGTTGAGGAGATGAGATAGCATCTACTAATGGATGTTATCTGCACTAGAGCAGGATATTTCTTATCTTTTGGTTTTGTAAATTGAACTTATTTACTTCTGTTAGTAGTGTAGGGTTTGATGTACTTCGTTGAAAACTTTATCTGATGTAGTGGTTTGACTATTGATTTTGCATGATGGGTATTGCTTGATGAATGCTTTTATATTGATGATGTTGAGATTGCTCTGTATGTTGATATACAAGTGGAGTGTTTACAAGCTATGTGAACAGGTGCATGATGTGGTGATTGTGGTTGTGATGTTAAGCATGGTGTTTATTTGGGATATTTGGAATATTGAGTAATATGTGAGGTTTTGAGCTCCAGAGTTTGTCTTGTGAATGATTGCTATCTACTTGGAAGCATGAATGATTTTGCCCAGGTTTATATGATTGATTGAATTGCATGTATGTCATATGATCAAGGCCATTTTTTGTTACCAGTGAGGAGCATTGGTATCTTGAAGCTACTGTAACGTTTTGATGATGATAAAAGCTGAAGAATTGAAGACTCTAAGTGCATCTTTGTTAAACGCATTTTGTAGAAACAAAAGTATAGGATAAATTGTAATGATGTAAAAACTCTTAGAAGTTTTCGTATTTAGTGAGTCATTGCGCAAATAATCGATTATCCCGGGTGATAATCGATCATCACAAGCCAGTTTAGAAATGAGTTGCTCATGCAAATAATTGATTATTGCACAGAATAATCGATTATCTCTGTCTGATTCAGTATTGTCCGTGTCTTTGGAATAATCGATTATTCCTGAGGATAATCGATTATCATATTTTTGAAAACCCATAACAGACACAAATAATCGATTATCACTTATGATAATAGATTATTTGTGGTAGTTGAGAGATGTCTTTTCAGTTTCTCACCCTGGGCTTATAAATATTGTTTTACACAACTCTTAAGAATTTAACTTTTCATTTGAGAGTATTAG
Source organism: Vigna reflexopilosa (assembly GCA_027742785.1). Classification (NCBI taxonomy): domain Eukaryota; kingdom Viridiplantae; phylum Streptophyta; class Magnoliopsida; order Fabales; family Fabaceae; genus Vigna; species Vigna reflexopilosa. Next base: position 3,210,881 of record CM050926.1, on the reverse strand, counting down.
AGCTTTGTGCCTAAGGGAAGCTCTTTGTGAGTGAAAATGATCTATGCCATTTTGAGAATAAAGTTTGTCTAAGGAAGTTCTCAAAGTGATAAAGTGCTCTTGACTGGTCTTGTGAATAGGAGAAGCTCGCGTTTTGTGTGTCAAAGGTCGGAGCGATTCTTTTCAAGTTGGCAGAGTTGTTGCTTCCGGTTTATGCATCGAAGGAAGCTCTTCCATTTCATTTTTCGAAGCAGGTTACTTGCTGCATTCTTCTGGTTCGTTTGTTAAAGGAAGGTGTTTTCTATTCTTTGCTCATTTCATTATCGTGTGACCGAACACGCTTTCCGCTATCTAACTTTTATTCTGTTGCACGAGTCTATATTGGTACTAATTGTTTTCCAACATTTTTCACTAGCCCTTTCTTAGCCAATACATGAATTTCATCCCAATGCAAAAGAACACAATGTGTTCTACCCTTTTTGAACCTAAGCCTTAAACATATTTGAAAACCCTTTTGAAAATCTTTACCTTGAGTTAAGTTGAAAATTATTGTGTGGTATTGATAAAGGTTCAAGTTTGGGGTTGTTGGAAAAGTTGAAAAAGAAAAGATAAACATTGACCTAAAGTGTTGAGCAAAAAAAAAGAAAAAGATAGAAAAGTTAGAATGAAAGAAAGATAAGCTCAATGCAAAAAGCGGGAAAGTTAGGAATAAGAGATTGATTATTAAAGAGAGTTTGCGCTTGAATGATCATTGTTGACTAACTCTTTTAACTCAAAGATTTTGTGATCTAGAAAAACCAATTTTTCTTGTTAGCCCAACCTCATTATAAGCCATGAAAAGTCCTTCTGATGACATGTGTGTGTGAATATGTTGATTGTGGTAAATGAAAGGCAATTTTGTTCTATGTGACATGTGGATAGTAGAGGGAAAGAGTGACCTCTTGAAACACCTAGGGGATTGAGTGAAACACTTTATCCGGTGATGATTGATTCCATGAATTCATGATTACATTTGTGCTTAGTTAATTGATCATTCATGAGAATAAAATTTGTTGCATAGTATGTGATTGTGTGAACACCATGATGAGTTGTCATGAATCAAAGCATATGTGCATCTTGACTAAAATCTTTTTTATGAGCTGACATGAGCAATTACTTGTCTTGAAAGAAGGTTTTGGAATGTGTTGAACCATTGTGATTGATTGGTGGAAGACTGAGTTTCATCTTGTTTGCTTGAGGACAAGCAAAGTTCTAAGTTTGGGGTTGTGATAACGGTTGAAAAACCATTATTTTCAGACTTAATTTTGACACTAAACACACCCTTTATGACTTATAAACTAGCTTGAAATCATGCATTTTGCTTAAGTTAAAGAATAAAAGAGTCAAAGGTGGTTTTCTTGGTTTTATTCTTGGTCTTCCTTGATTTGGCAGGAATAAACGTGAATTAGATGAAGGAATTTGAAGTAACAAGGAGTTGAGCTCATAAGAAGTGGAAGAAAGGCACAAAAGAGGAATCGCAGCCACCGCTCAGTACTAATTATCGTTGAGTGTTGGTCTTAATGATGAATCCACTGGCCAACGCTTAAGCGTCAACACTGAGGAGAAGATCAAGTGTTTCAACCACCGTTGAGCGTAAATCCACCGTTGAGCGCCAGCCTCTTCAAAGAGTTCACTGCCAAACGTTTGGGCGGCAATGCTAGGCGTTATTCTTAAGTGTCACACCTACCGCTGATTGGTGGTTGGGCCAGTTTCTGCTGATTTTAATGAACTATATATTGATTTGCACGACACAGAGAGGGTATCTTTTGATAGAAAGAGGCGCAAAAACATTATCTTCACCCCTCGGAGGCAGATTTTGGAAGTGGAAGCTGCAATTTACAAATTCTAGGGTTTTATCTTTCATTCTTTTCATTATTTTCATCTACTTTCACCATGTCCATGGTGAACTAAACCTCCATTGTTGTTGGCGAAACGAGGTAATCCTTTGAAACTCTCATGTATTGAATTGATTCTTAATTTATATGCTTTACCTCATCAATTGTTAGGGTTTTTCCTCTATACTATATGCATGGTTTGTTTAACTCATTCAATTGCATGATCATTGATTTTGTCGATATGGACACATACATGGAAATCTAGACGTGGGGAATTCTCTCGAGAGCAATATTACCTAGACATAGGGATAGGAGGATCGATTGTCGTTAAGCTTCTGTGCGAATGTAATGCATGATAAATTGCTAGGGAGAAAAGACATTGTAAACTAATAATTAGGAGTAGGCTCTTTTCACTGAGACATCGGGTTTCGGATAAAGTAGAAAGTGGCATTAGCATTAATGAAGGAATATAATTCATAAATATATGAGAGAAGATAGGATAAAGTCGAAAACCCCAACAACATAATTCATCCATATCATTCACCTGTGTATTTTCTTGGTCAATTGATCAACCTTTGCATGCATGTTTATTTTCGTTCTTGCATTATAAACACCAAATTTTCGTTCTCAAGTCTTAAATAATCAATAAAGTCAAAGTTGGTTTTATTGGTTTTATGCTTGGTTTTCCCATGATTTGACAGGTTTTATAAGGAATTGAATGAAGGAAATTGAAGAAGATAAGAGTTGGACTCAAGAGAAGGTGGAAAAGTAAAGAAAAGAAGAGTCGTAGCCACCATCGGGCGGTGGACTCATTATAGAATTCTATGCCCAACGCCCAAGCGGCACCGTTGAGGGCTGAAGGGAAGTGTCAAACCTACCGCCAGGCGATGAAAACATCGTTGGGCAGTGTACTTATGGGCCTGGGCCAAATTTCTGCTATTTTTTAGAGTTTATAAATAGATTTTCATGACCTTTAGAGGTCATATTTTGGCAAAAAGGACGCAGAAACACTCTCTCCACTCCTTGGAGGCGGATTTTGGATGTGGAAGCTCTAACTTGTCAATTTTAGGGTTATCTTTTCATACTTTTCATTCTTTTCATCTAGTTTCACCATGATTATGGTGAACTAAACCCCTTTGTTGTTGGGGGGAACGATGTAATCCTATTGAAACTCGCATATATTGAAATTCTTGCTTTATTCATATGCTTTCTTTTATCAATTGTTAGAGTTTTTGCTCCATTATATTTGCATGCTTTGTTTACGACATTCAATAGCATAATCTTTGACTCTATCTACATGGACACGTGTGGGTAGGTCTAGACATGAGGGAATTCTCTTGGTAGCAATATTACCTAGACATAGGGATAGGAGGGCCGATTGCCTTAAGCTTCTGTGGGAATTATGTAATGCATGATTAATTGCTAGGGAGACTAGACATAGTAAACTATTAATTAGGAGTAGGCTCTATTCACCAAGATATTGGAATTAGGGGAATTTAGAATGTGGCACTAACATTGATAAAGAAGTAGAATTAAGTAGAATTTGTAAATATATGAGAGTGGATTAGGATGAAATCATAAACCCCAACAACACCATTCATTCATATAGTTCAACTGTCAATTGATCAATCTTTGCATGCATGTTTATTTTCCGTCTTGCATCTAAATCCCTAATTTTCGTTCTCTCAAGTCTTAAAAGATCAAGATATCACACGAACGTTTAGGCCTAAGAGTCTCTAGGGACACGATACAAGGACTTACCATTTAATTATTACTTGATACAATTTGGTACACTTGCCGGACCTTTAACAAGTTTTTGGCGTCGTTGTCAAGGACTCATGGTTTAACTATTCTAGTAGTGTGATTATTGATTACCTTTGACTTGATTTTTATGTTTGTTGTTATTTTTGTTCTAATAAATGTTTTCTAGGGTTTTTTGCCTAATGTTTGCATAATGCAGTTTGGACAAGAATTTAACTCTGTGGGCACTCAATTCTACCTAGATGTTTTCAACCACTAGTGGGAACCTCACTCAAACATAGATCAAAGCCAATTTGGGCAAGCTACTAAGCAACAAATCACTCCACCCAAGGAGAACACAAATTCTAACGAACTTTTTCAGCTGGTCATGGATACGAGGTTATCTTCTATTAAAAGCATGGAGGAGTTGCGACAACGTTGTTAATGGCAACAACAACCCTCTTTACCAACAGAAACTTGGAGGACGCTCAACAACAATGGTAGAAACAACTCTCTCCATTAGAAATCCTTGAAGAGACATTCCAACGAGTTATTCAAAGTTCCATCTCCTATATAGAACGCATGGAAGCAAGTCGTAAAAGGATGGAGAAAGAATTGGGTTGCATGCAAATGAGCTTTTAATGGTTATTTATGGTGACATTAATTACAACATTGCTTGATATTCATCACATGTTTGTTAAAATACTAAAAAACAAAGAAATAATGCATGAGGGGGTCAAATTTGTTTTTCTAATAAGGTTAATCATAGTATTTTTTAAGGCTTAATCATTTATAGTAATTATTTATTATTAACTATTAAATTTTTCAAAGTAATTAATTTGAATGTGGCCAAATTTTTGGTCAAAGAGTTTGTTTAAATTTTTATCCTCGTCGACTTTTTAAGTTCGACTTTTTTTATAACCTCTTATATAATAATTCATGAATCATGATTGATCAGTTTCAAATATACATACCAATAAAATAGTGACACATTGTCTATTGTCAGAAAGTTGTTAACATATCATGGTCCTTAACAAAATTTTGATTGTGGTCGAATTCTGCCAAATTTTTATCATGACCTGGCCTATCCGTCTCAACAACTAGATATTCTCATGAAGCAGATTTCTCAATTGCCAAAGGAGTTGCAGAATGTCTCACAAGTTCAACAACAACTTTGTGAGCTATGTGGTGGACATCATATCAATGGTGAATGTGTTATGTCAAATACCAAGGAGGAAGTCAACTTTAGGGGTCATTAGTTCTGTCTAGGTAATTACAACCAACGAGGATGGAAACCTCACCCAAGCATGGGTCAAGGGCAATCTGGGCAAGTTGGGCAACTTATTTTATTTCCTATATTATTCTTCAAGAGATAGTCCTCTATCATACCTTTGGCTCGGGTTAGCCCATCTTGACCTTTGGCGAAGGCCGACCCGTCTCGAACTTCAACTTATGTTAGTCTGTCTCGACCTTTAGTCTGCATCAACCCATCCCAACTTTCATTTTGGGTCAACTAGTCTAACTGACATATCTTATTTTTTGTCCACAATAATTTATCCTAACCTTCAATTGATCAATTAACATAATTCTTATTTAAATTTAAAGTATTAATTTTTAAAATTCAATTAAAGTCTTTTAGTATAATCATACCTATCTTTATCCCAAAATTAACACACACCTAGAAAGAGACATTGAAGACTTGATTTATGTTTTATCATACCTATCTTAATCATAAAAGTTTTAAAAGTAGAGAAGAAAGAAATATAAGGTTTGGGAATGTTGTTGAAACTAATAAAAAAAAATATTTACGGTGTAGACTATTTTTCAATTTTTATATGAAAAAAGTTAGTTCGGATGTTAAAAAAACATTCATTCCACATCACTTTTAATAATATAATAATATTTATTATAATTTTAATTATTGTTATCTATAACTAAAACTCAATTCTCATAAATTATTATTATTATTTTTAATATGAAATTAAAATAATATTTTAAGAAATAAAGTTTTATTCTCTTTAAATTTCACCAACAAATCTTTCTTATATTTTATAATATGTAATTATTACAAGATAAATTTACACAAATAATTAAAATAAAAATATAAAAAAAAATTAAATCTTATCTTCAAATATAATGGTAACAGGAGGCTGTGGGCGGTTTAAAGGAAACGGGAGGCAGAACAATAAAACGTCGAATAACCGTAATATTCGACGTAAAACATCTGATTTTTCTGTCAAGTTATACGTCTGATTGATCAAAAACTGATCACTAGTTAAATGTGCAAATTTCACTACACTACTAACGTGATATCAATAATGAATGACTCTAGGTCATTGCATCAAGGGTACTCAATATTCGACGTCAACTGTGTAAATAGATTCTAAATTTAAATTGTCCTTAAGTTGTCTCCTCCCTTGGAAATCAGATAGCTCTGAAATCTATCGGAGGACTACAACTTAAGGACAATTTAAAAAAAGAATCATACATTGTTAAATAATGAAGTTGAACAACTTTTGTAGATAATTATTTTAAAGCTTAAAATTGTTTCAGCACTAAATATATTTTGAACCAGATTTCTTTTTCCTAAGCACTTTCCTTTCAGTAAGATATCTTAACCATTTTTGTACTATAAAAACATTTTTTTAACTTTAACTTCAAAGGGCTCCTTCATATGTCATGATGAAGAATGAACCACTTTCAAGTTAAATTTATCAAAATGCAATATGAAGAACAGAGATCCTTAGTGATAACGGTTGAAATACCATTATTTTTATACCTAATTTTGATACTTAATGCACCCTCTTTGAGTTAGAAACTAGCTTGAAATCATGCATTTTGCTTAAGTTAGAGAATAAGAGAGTCAAAGGTGGTTTTCTTGGTTTTATGCTTGGTTTTCCTTGATTTGGCAGGAATAAACTTGAATTGGATGAAGGAATTTGAAGTAGCAAGGAGCTGAACATGGAAGAAGTGGAAGAAAGGCATAAAAGAAGAATCGTAGCCATCGCTCAGTGCCAATTACCGCTTTACTTTATTAAATTTTAATAGTTTTTCCTCTATTCTCTATGCATGCTTTGTTTAACTCATTCAATAGCATGATCTTTGATTTTGTTAATATGGACACATACGAGAAAATGTAGACATGGGGGAATTCTCTCCGGAGCAATATTACATAGACATAGGGATAGGAGGACCGATTGCCTTTAAGCTTCTGTGCGAATGTAATGCATTATCAATTGCTAGGGAGACAAGACATTGTAAACTAGTAATTAGGAGTAGGCTCTTTTCACTGAGATAATCTGGTTTAGGGTAAAGTAGAAAGTGGCATTAACATTAATGAAGTAGTAGAATTCATAAATATATGAGAGTGGATAGGATAAAGTCGAAAATCCCAACAACATAATTCATCTATATCATTCACCTATGTATTTTCTTGGTCAATGTATCAACCTTTGCATGCATGTTTATTTTCGTTCTTGCATTATAAACACCAAATTTTCATTCTCAAGTCTTAAATAATCAACAAATCACATGAATGTCTAGGCCAATGAGTCTCTAGGGAATACGATACTCGGTCTTACCGTTTATATTACTTGATACGATTCGGTACACTTGTCGGAGTCTTAACAAGTTTTTGGCGCCATTGCTAGGGACTCGTGGTTTAACTATTCTATTCGTGTGATTATTGATTAACTTTGCCTTGATTTTTTTTTTATTTTGTTCTAATAAATGTTTTCTAGGGTTTTGTACCTAATGTTTGCAGGACGCAATTTGGACAAGAATTTAACTATATAGGCACTCAATTCTACCAATGTGATCTCAACCATTGGTGGGAACCTCACTCAAGCATGGATCAAAGTCAATGGCAGCAACAACACTCTATATCAATGGCAAAGTTGGAATACATTTTTCAACAATTTATGCAAAATGTTGTCTCCGCTCAGAAAAGCAGGGAAATGGCATTCAAAAGGATGGAGATGCAGCTTGGTCACTTGATTGAGAAATTGGAAGATTCTGGGGTTGATATTGAAGTTAACCCTAGGGAGGAATGTCAAGCCACTATCTCTAGAAGTGACAAGATTTTTTATGAGGAAAAGATAGAGAAAGATTATGAAAAGATAGAAGGGAAAGAAACATAAAGGTTGAGTGTGGAAGATAAAGATGAAGAGAAGGAAAAAGAAGTGTTTGAGAGAAAAGAAAAAAAGAGAAAGTGTGTGAAAATAAAGAAGAAATTAAGAGAAAAGAAAAAGAGAAAATTGAGGGAGAAGAAAAGTAAGAAAAAGAGGAAGAGAGAAAAAAAGAAGAAGGAATGATATGAAAAACCTCATCCTCATCCAAAGAAGTATCATAGAAAGGAGAAGGAGTTTGAGCGCTTTATGGAAATCTTCAAGAAATTAGAGATTAAAGATCCTATGATTGAGACATGGAAAGAGGTGTTTGGTTTTATCAAATTTCAGAAGAAATTCAGTAAAAAGAAGAAGAAAAAGGAAAAAATATCAAGCAAGGAGAATACCAACACTTACTAATGGGTGTTTGAGCTCTATTGGGTCAAGCTAAAGACGTTAAAGAAGCGTTCGCTGGGAGGCAACCCAGTTTATGATATTTTTTCTTTTTAATTTGATTATTTGTGTGGTTTGGATTTGATTTTTCTTTGTGTGTTTGAGTTTTTTTTTTAGGTTATATGCTGCTTCTGATGGTAGTGACGAATGAAAGCATCTACTGATGGATGTTGCTACAACATCTACTGATAGATGTTGCCATGATAAGGATGAGGAATAATAGCATCTACTGAAGGATTCTATATGATTAAGCATCTACTAAAGGATGCTATGTGATTAGGCATCTACTGATGGGTGTCATTGATAGCATTTACTGATGAATGCAGATGAAGATGAGAAAGATTAACACCTACTAATGGGTGCTAATGAGAAAGATGTGCGTCTACTGAAGGATGCTGGAGGATTATTGGGTCAGGCTCGTGACGTTAAACAAGCGTTACCTGGGAGGTAACCCAATTTTCTAAACTTATCTTTTTAGTTTATGCCTTATTCGCTTTTGTACGTAGTGTAGGGTTTGATGTACTTGGTTGAAAAATTTATCTGATGTAGTGGTTTGATTATTGATTTTGCATTATGGGTATTTCTTGATGATGCTTTGATATTGATGATGTTGAGATTGCACTATATGTTGATATACAGGTGGAATGCTCAAAAGCTATGTGAACAAATGCATGATGTTATGATTGTGGTTAGGATGCTAAGCAGGGTGTTTATCTGGGATATTTGGAATATTGAGATAGCTTAATGTGAGGTTTTGAGCTCCAGAGTTTGTTGTGAATATTTGCTATCTACTTGATAACATGAATGATTTTGCCCAGGTTTCTATGATTGATTGAATTGCATACTTGTGTCATATGATCAAGGACATTTTTTGTTAGCCCTTTCTTAGCCAATGCATAAAATTTTGTCCCAATACAAAAGAACACAATGTGTTCTACCCTTTTTGAACCTAAGCCTTAAACAATATGTGAAATTTTTTCTTAAAATCTCTAGCTTGAGTTAAGGTGAGAATTATTGTGTGGTATTGATAAAGGTTCAAGTTTGGGGTTGTTGCAAAAGTTGAGAAATAAAAGATAAGCATTGAGCTAAAGTGTTGAGCAAAGCTTGAAAAGATAAATTGAAAGAAAAATAAGCTCAATGCAAAAAGGGGGAAAGTTGGGAATAAGAGATTGGTTATTAAAGAGAGTTTGTGCTTGAATGATAATTGTTGAATAACTCTCTTAACTCAAGGATTTTGTGATCTAGAAAAACCAATTTTTCTTGATAGCTCAGCCTCATTATAAGCCATGAAAAGTCCTTGTGATGACATGTGTGTGTGAGTATGTTGATTGTTGTAAATGAAAGGCAATTTTGTTCTATGTGACATGTGGATAGTAGAGGGAAGGAGTGACCTCTTGAAACACATGTGTGATTGATTTAAACACTTTATCTGGTGAGGATTGATTCCATGAATTCATGATTACATTTGTGCTTAGTTAATTGATCACTCATGAGAATAACATTAGTTGGATATTATGTGATTGTGTGAACACCATGATGAGTTGTTATGAATCAAAGCATATGTGCATCTTGACTAAATTCTTTTTTATGAGCTGACATGAGCAATTACCACTGGTAGAAAAACAACCTATTACGTCGGTTATTTTTGGCCTTTAACAACGCATCTGATGGCGACGTTATAGCGGGAGAAGTAAATTTTACGTCGAATATTACCAGGTGACGTTACTTGAACTTCTTTGCATCAAATGCATTGGTATTTGACGTAAAGTTAATGTCTTTTATGTAGATAGAAGTTAAGTTATGTCGAATAGAATAGAGTGTGACGTCCAATATCTGAATAAATATTTATTTTTAAAGAAAGATTTGTTGTTAATGTTCGGGGGAACTGACGTAATGTTGATGTCGGTATAGGATATCGTTGACGTAATGTGTACATCGAAGTGCCAAATATGACGTCAATTTTGGAATAAATATTTATATTTAAAGGAATATTTGACGTCGATTATAAGGTGATAGGATGTAAAGTTGACGTCGAACATGTTGACAATCGACGTTACTATCGTTGAGCTGTAGAGATCCTCGCATAGCGTTGTATGATTATCGTTATCCACTGCATTATATGAACGTCACTCATCGCCTTGATGGACATTAAGATACATATATTATCGTCGAACAGTGTATAATTTGATGTTACCTTCAGTGTTTTTTTTTTAAATTCGGTTCGTTTTAGCTCATTTAACCAAACCTGAAATACAGAAACCAGTTTTTGAATTTATAACTCACAGAATTAGTTAATTTAAACCATGCTATCATCAATTCATCAATTCCAATTAAATAGTAAAAATAAAAGACGCTAATGCTATCATCAAAACTTAAAAGAACTCACTTTTCCATTCATCTATTCGCAGTATACATTTATTCACAGTTAAAAAGCTGAACAAGTAAGCAAATGCTACTATCATGAATGGAAAAACCTAAAACTATATCTATTTAAAATGTTTATTCAAATATCCTGCTCATTCCTCTCTTATCGTTGTTAAACCCCTGGCAAGTGTACCAGATCGTTATCAAGTAATATAATTGGTAAACCCAATATCGTTCTCCCAAAGGACTCAAAGGCCTTATCTTTAGTGTAAATCAATATCGTAAGAGTTGTAGAGAAAATTAACTTGTGGTTTGAATGCACAAACAAAAAGTAAACATGCAAATTCAATTGGCAAGAAAAAGGTATGGATGATTGGAGTTGTTGGGGTTTACAATTTCATCTTATCCACTCTCTTATATATACTCTTCTTATTAAATTCGCTTTATTATCTAATTGTTATGCAAACTTTCTTAGTCTACCCTAAACCCGATCCCTCGGCGAGAAGAGCCTACTACTAGTTACTGGCTTACTATCCCTAGTCTCCCCTAGTAACTAGCAGTGCAAGTACCACAGAAGCAAAATACAATTGATCGTCCTACCCCCCTATCCCTAGGTGGTATTTGTTAATCAAGGAATTCCCTATCAGTTCATGACTTCCCCGTACGTCCCTGTATCGACAAAGGCAAACATCTATTTATTTATCAAATGAGTTAAATGATATTAGCTTTAAGCATAGATAAAGAACCCAACAATTGATAATAACAGCATATGCAAGGATATGAATAAAACAAGAATTTCAATATAAGAGAGTTCAAAAGATTACATTGTTCCCCAACAACAAAGGGTTTAGTTCACCATTGACATGGTGAAACTAGATGAAATACAATGAAAGAATGGAAAAACAAACCCTAGATTGGATAAAATGAAGCCTAAGCATCCAAGAAATCTTCTCCAAGGAATGTAAAATAGCTCTGGACGTCCTCTTCTGCCAAAAGAATAATATTTGAATCGCACTAGGGCTATATATAGGGCATAAAAGTAACATAATTTAAGCCCAAGCTTAGCAAACAACCGCTCAGCATCCAATTTTACCGCTCAGCGGTTCCCTCAAGCCGCACCACCACTCAGCGGTCAGTTTCACCACTGAGCGGTTTGCCTCTAATCGCTCTGGACGCTCAGCGTCACCGCTTGGGCGTCAGACAATGGCTTTCCTTCGAATAATGGCGCTCAGCGGCGCATTTTGACGCTGAACGGTGCATAGACTCTTCTTTTCTTCATTTTTCTTCTTCTTCCTTGAGTCTAAGACCTTCCTTCTTCAATTCCATTCTTAATTCTCATCAAATCCTTGCAAAACAATGCAAAACAAGCATAATATCTCTAAAAACAACTTTTGACTCTCAAATGACTCAACTTAAGTGTTTTACTTAATTCTAAGCCATAAAAGGTTTATTTTGATATCAATTTAAGCATGAAAATAACGATTTTTAGACCATTACCAATCGCCTTTATTACTGCATTGGGCAATGCAGAGGTAGTGTTGAATTGGTGCAAAATCAAGGAAGGAAACCTTACAATTATATTCATTTTAATGTCAAAACTTTATTGATATTTTTAAGATTTTCAAATGTAAATTTCTACCTCAGTCTAATCTCCTCTAATTCCTGCTCGGATGATTGCCTTCATCCATGACATGATGTAGTAGCCACATGCCCAGGAATTATTCTGCTTATTACACTAAACATCTGAATGAACTAAGTCAAATGAAATGGTTTAAAATTGACTACGAAAATTAAAGGCTAAAGATCAAAGAATTCCAACCTTAGGATATATAATATCAATTTGTTGTCCTCTAGTCCTAGTTAGAACTCTAAACAAATTTGAAACATTTGAAACATTAGAAACATAAGTTAATATATTAATATCATTATGAATTGATAAGAATGAATGTAATACTTACGTTTGTATCAAGGACTTCAACTACGGTTTCATCTTCCTACGAAGAGAACAAGACCATACAACTTTTAATTTTTTTGGAATGATCACCATGAGTTGCCAATGGCCCCTATCATGTAGCAACAACCACTGATTTTATTGATTAAAATTTGATAAAAGTTGACAATATTGGGAAACACATACACATCAATGTATGGCGCGATATAATTCTAGATGGTTGAGTGGTCTGAGGTTCAAGAAAGCCATAAACTGACGCCCAACCTGATTTAACTACGATGGTGTCCATTTACCTTGATGGGTGTCGCACCCCATGAAAATTTAATGTGCATAAAGAATGCAGTATAGACTAGGAAGTGACTCCTAGGTTGTCTCTCAAGGACCAAACTGTGGTTCAGGAATTAGGTCAAACATGTAGTGGGGGGGTTTGTGAAAGGTTTGTAAATGCAGATGAATTAAATTAAAACACAGATGCAAACAGAAATGTAAAAATAGAGTCAAATACAGAATAAAAACGGTTGGTCATTAACTTAATTACAATGCTTCTTATCACAGATCAACAAAATAAAGCAGCGACTCAAACCTCTAATCCAACACAGCTAACCAACTAAGCGAATGCAGTTTCATCAACTAAGCGAAGACTCAACACCAACTGGGCAACTAAGTGTATACCCAAGTGCAAGTGCAAATACATATTTAACATTAACCAAGTCAGAGTGACAAACACAATTACAGTCCAGAAATCTCAAGGAAACATTATAATATCGCTAATGACCAACTCAATTAACTCAAGCTAGCATGACAGTTAAATTATCACTACAAAAAATGCTAGACAACATTAAAGCAAAAGAAAATATTAAACCCAACACTGTAACAAACAAATATCTAGCACAGTTAAAATTATTAAAATGCACCCCTAAATTAAAAAGATAAAAAAAACCATTCAACATTTAATGTAAATATTTTAAAGCAAAACAATTAAGAAAACACAAAGTTAATTCTACCCTTTTACGTGACCTCTTGCACAATTCTTCCCATTCAATTACAATTGAAGAGAACGTTGCCTTCCAAAACGCAAATCACAAGCTTGTTTCTCTTCCCAATACACCGCACACCATCTCCAATTCAATCTCAAAACTAAATTGCTAGCATTGAATGTCGTTTCTCCCAATCACCACCGTACACCCCTTTGAATATAAAATGCAAATTAAAATAAACAATGTACCAGCATTGATAACGATCTAAAAACCGTTATTTTCATGCATAAATTTGATATCAAAACACACACTTTTGGCTTAGAACGAGCTTAGAATCAAGTAAAACACTTAAGTTGTGTCACATGAGAGTCAAAAGTTGTTTTTAGAGATATTATGCTTGTTTTGCATTGTTTTGCAGGGTTTTTTTATGAGAATTGAAGATGGAAATGAAGTAGGAAGGTCATAGACTCAAGAATGAAGGAGAAAAAGGAAGAAAAGAAGAGTCTGTGGACCGCTGATGGGTGTCGTACCCCATGCAAATTTAATGTGCATAAAGAATGCAGTATAGACTAGGAAGTGACTCCTAGGTCATCTCTCAAGGACCAAATGTTGTTCGAGAATTAGGTCGGACACGAAGTAGGGGGGTTTTGTGACAGGTTTTGTGAATGCGGATGAATAAAATTAAAATACGGATGCAAACAGAATGGTAAACAGAAATGCAAACAGAAATGGAAACACGGAATCTAATACAGAATGAAAACGGTTGGTCATTAACTCAATTACTCTACTTCCAATCACAAATCAACGACAAGTACACACTACTCTAATCCAAATCCGACACGAATCACCCAACTAAGCGAAGGCTAATTCGGTCTTCAAAATTGCAGACTAAGCGAATGCAATGAACAAATTTAATCAGTTAAGCACCATACAGTCTAATCAACTAAGCGAAGATTAAACACCGATTAGGCAACTAAGCATATACCTAATCGCAGGCACATAATAGATTAAATATTGAGCTATATCAGAGCAGCAGTATGACAATTAAAGTACAAAGGTCTCATGAATAAAAACTACTCTAGCCTCTAATCCAGCACAGCTAACCGACTAAGCGAAGGCTAATCATGCTATCATAATCACAAACTAAGCGAACGCAATACACCTATTACATCCTATGTGTTCTATACAGATCGATCAACTAAGCGAAGATGCAATCACCATTGGGCAACTAAGCGTATACCCATTGCAAGAACACAGTCAGACTTCATAGAGTGTCAGGCGGAGCATAATAAACACAAGAACAGTCCAATAAATCTCAAGAAAACACTATAATTTTGCTAACGTCCAACCAACTGACTTAAACTAACATTGGAATTAAATTAAGGAAAAGTTGCATGGCCACTTGAATTGAAATTGCTAAATCAGAAATCGCATAAATGAAAATGAAATTGCTAAAAGGCAAAATTACCATAGCAACAGGAATAAAAAGGAAAAATGCGACATTTAAACTAATAATTGAAATATCATTGAGTGGAAGTAAAGAAACAAGGCTTAGCTAAAAATGAATTAAACAATGCAGCAACTTTCACACACATTCATCACGGAATTCAACGAATTAAAATTCTTTCTGAATGCATTAAATTTGCATTAAATTTTATAGAATATAAAATATACTTCTTTGGGTTTAAGCGTGAAGAAGAAACCAATCAAACACCTCTTGGAGCTTGGCATGTCCTGGACGTAACCTAGCAGCTCCCTTTGGACGCAACCCACGTGCACACCAAAAATGAAATCAGCGTTTTTCTTTTTCATGAAAGAAAAAAATAAAGACCAAATGTGCTTAAGGGAAATCCCATCCAGACCGTAAACATGATTCCAGCAAAAGTGTTTATGCAAAAAACGTTAAACCAAAGTCCCATCAAACCACCACTTTTCCGCATTCATCATTCTCCAAGAAAGTTGAATTGCTTTTCACTTCCAAAATAAAAATTACCGTGAACTGCTGCTTGCTTTCTGCTATTGAAAAGAAATGACATTGCATCACCGTAACCACACCATGTGCATCACATCAACAACGAATCAGCATCTAAATTCTTTAAAGCAAGCAACATAATAAAATGAAAATTAAACCCTCCGCTGGATGCTTCTAAATAAATTGAATCAGCCCCCCTTTTAGAAGAAAAGAAATTGCTGCGAACATGAGCACACATCTCTTGCTTCAGCACTGCTTTATTAAAAGGAAAAGAAAAATTGCTTGTGGAATAATAAAAGGAAAACTTAACAGCTGGATGTATCCTAAATCAAAGAAAAGTGTGGATGTGGCGGCCAGAAAAGTGTGCGCCTCTCCTTGCCGTGACACCACCTTGTTCAAGCAAAGAAAGTAAATGCAAGAAAGATAAAAAAATTTGAATGCACCGTGAGATCTTTCCATTGCAAAGTAATTGCTAATATATGCTAAGTAAAGGCAACGTTCATTCATCCAAAATCCAAGAAGATAAACATGGTTTTTTTTTTTCAAAAAAAAATAGAGAACTTCCAGCCACCTCCTAAAGTGTGTGTCCGTAAAGTGTGTGGCTGCAGCTGTCTTAAGGCCGTGAGTGCCCTTCTCAAAAAGGGTGGGGTCCACCAAAATCCTTAGGTGCCATGTGTCTTACAATCTTTGAGCCCCTCATATTTTTAATGGCTCAATGTGCAAAAGTTTATCCAAAAAGTTTAAACAATTAAATTACAATATAACTAAAATTTAAAATGTCTAATTGGAGAGTCTTGAATTTATTTGACAGCACTCCAAATGTCCCAAATTGTATTTCCAAAATTTTCCCTGAAAATAATAATGCAAATAATTAGCTCAGAAAATTCAAATTAATTAAAATTAGAATTTCCGGTCAAATTAAGCACCATTAGCAAAAACGGGAAAATACCGGACAATTAAACACAATTCCCTGATTAAATCCTGTACAATAAACTAAGTGCAGTTAATAAAATATCAACTCATCAAAATAGACCACACTTAGTCTTTTGCACTCCTGGGCAAAATCAAGACGCTAATCAGGGAACAAATCTGAGGACATCGGAGAAGTGAAACAGACTCAACACATGGAAAAACAAAGACTAAGAAGGAAAGAAATAGAATTACACAATCCTCAAGAAATCTGGACAAAGAAAAGGAGTAGACAGTATCTAACACGAAATCAGAGAAAGCAGATACTCATGAAGTTATCCAAGCAATTCAAGACATGGCAAAATGATCAGTCAACTTAAGAGGTGAATCAAAAATAACAGAACCTCACAGATGCACACTATTAGTGTTTCTCTCAAGTGTCTAGGGTAAACAGTCTCAACTCAATGCACTCAAGAAAGCAAACACAATCAGACTTGGCAAGCCTCTAATATCAACACTAAAAACATATGCATGTTCAAACCAAAAGGTCTTTTATGGGTGAAATGGGGCCAAGGACAAGGGAGGATAAAATATGGATGAGAATCTATAAACCAAAAGAAATAGAGGAGCAATGGGGAACAAGTGGAAACACAGTCAAATCACACCCAAAACCTCTAATTCAATCCTCTTCTTGACTCCATTATTCACAACTTTTTTTTTTCATTTTTCTCTATTTTTTCTATTTTTTTTTCTTTCTCATCTTGTCTCTTTTCTTTTCTCTCTTTTCAGAACACAACAGAGACAAGATGTACACAACATATTTACAAAAACAAAAACAAGAAGAGGAACCAACTAGCCAATTTCCAAAATTTCCTAAGGTTAAAGTAATCATGGTTTTTCACTTAGGGCTAGTGTATGAGCTTCAAAAAAAAGAAATGGGAAAAGTATAGGCTCAAAAGGGGTTATCAAGGGATTAAAAATAAGGTAGGCTCATCTGGCTAAAGAGGCTCAAGAACAAAACTGCCTTTATCACTTTCAAACATGCATATCAATCAAGAATTATCAACAAGAGTCAAGCCAAGCCATATGTGCAAGCAATCAAAAGACATACCACACACAAGAAAGAATATCAAGTGGCTCAACTCTCACACAGGGTATTTCTATTACAATCAAATCACCCTCTCAAACATCATAATCATCTTTCCAAGCAAAGAAAAGCAAGGATTTAAACAAATCAGAGTATCAATGAAGTGAAAGAAAAACTAACAACCTAAACCAAGTCCAGAAATCAAGAGAAACATGCAAAACTGTACACAAGACACAACAAAAGCTACCTAGAAAACAAAAAATTTAACGCACAAAACATAAACTAATCAAAGAAAAATAGAAATCTCCCCCAATAGATCAGATCAGAAATCAGAACAGTCAACAAATCATGGACAAGTGTAATAAAAGCGGGAAACGAGGAGAAGGGAAGAGGAAAACTCCCCTGATCATGGTGGCAGTTGCCAATTTTGGACTTTCAGGGAGATCTCTTCCACCACCGGATCCAACAAAGAAATCTTGAGGAGGAATTGCTTCAGTCTATAGATTTGATCAAGCAGGGAGATGTCCTCCACAGCTGGATCTAAGAAGCAGTGATTGTTGATGAGTGGGTTCAGCTGGTGCCCATTGATATTCAAGATTTTGTGTACACTGGCACTCTTGTCTTCCACCGTGGGTGTTTGTTGATCAAACTCATGTGTACCTCCTACAACGTGGTTAGTGCAATGTGGTTCTACAGAAATAACATGCAGAGGTATAACACCCAATCTTAGTGTAACAAGCTGACCCTTAGATATACCCTCAGAACATGAATCAAGTTCAAATTTAGAAGTAGTATTAACAACAGAATCAGATTCATGTTCAGTGCATGGAGAACAAACATTCATATGTGATAGAAAAAAGTGGTTCTCATCATGCAAAGAGGGAGAATTAAAAGCATGCTCATCAACAATACAATCATCAGCATACCCATCATCAAGATAATCATCAACAACAGAATCTATCTCAGGTATGTTTACCTCCACTTCCCTGGATGTGGCTAAAGTGGTGGAAGGTGAAGCTAGTCTACCTATCTCAAAAGTGATGCTCATATTTGCCTGTTCCTCAACATTTTCATCATATTCACAGTTAGTATCACCAGTCATAAAGTTGGAAGCTGGTTGTATCACAGAATTAGTTTCAACACAAATAGAGCAAGAACCAACTTCACAACTACATTTAAAATTTTCAGAAAATTGTGAAAGATCAAAATTTAATCCTAAGTCTAAAGCATCTTCAGTTTTCATAGTTTCTATATCAAAATCAACACTAAGATGTGAATCTGCAGCAGAATCAATAATATTTGAATGCATAAACAACTCAGGCAAAGAAAGTGGGATTTCAAGTTTAGAGAAAACATGTGTTGATTCATGATTCATCTCACCAATTCTTCCGCTGAACGCTAGAGTCTATTGTTGAGTTCACTATTTCTCGCCTGGGCGCCAACGCTGAGCGTTATTCTGAGTGTCGCATTTGTTGCTGAGCGTCAATTTGGCGTTGAGGGCTGTCAGCGTGGGCTTGGGTCAGTTTTCTGTTATTTTTTTAAACTATAGAATGATTTAGTCGACCTAGAGGGTCTATCTTTGGATAAAAAGAGGCGTAGAAAGACTCTTCTCACCCCTCGGAGGCGGGTTTTGGATGCAGAAGCTCCAATCTACAACTTTTAGGGTTCTATCTTTCATTCTTTTCATTATTTTCATCTAGTTTCACCATGTCTATGGTGAACTAAACCTCCATTGTTGGGAAAACGATATAATCCTTTGAAACTCTCATGTATTAAATTGATCTTTATTATATATGCTTTACTTCATTAATTGTTAGAGTTTTTTCTCTACATTCTATGCATGCTTTGTTTAACTCATTCAATTGCATGATCATTGATTTTGTCGATATGGACAGATACGGGGAAATCTAGACTTGGGGTAATTGTCCCAGGAGAAATATTACCTAGACATAGGAATAGGAGGATCGGTTGCCTTTAAGCTTCTGTGCGAATGTAATGCATAATTAGTTGTTAGGGATACAAGACATTGTGAACTAGTAATTAAGAGTAGGTTTTCTTCACCAAGACATTGGGTTTAAAGTAAATTAGAAAGTGGCATTAACATTAATGAAGGTGAAACTTGGAGGGCCAATGCTGGAAACATGGAGGTGAAACCGGCGTTGATACAATTGGTGAAAAGCAACCAATTTAATAAACTGTCTCATGAAAGTCCATATGAACATCTGACCACATTCAACGAGATATGTAACACTGTAAAGATCAATGATGTGCCGGATGATGCTATAAGCTTAGTTTGTTTCCTTTCTCATTGGGAGGCAATGCTAAACTATGGTTGAATTATTTTTCGGAGGGTAGCTTTACTGACTGGGAAGCGGTGGTTTCAAAGTTTCTAAACAAGTACTTCCCGCAGTCCAAAATCAACTAGGGTAAGCAAGAAATCTCTTCTTTCAGGCAAGGCATGGAAGATACCCTAGGTCAAGTGTGGGATATATATAAAAGCCTACTTAGGAATATGCCCACACATGGCTTTGATGAAGCAACAGTAGTCCTTGTGTTCCTTGGAGGTCTTGGCTCTCACTAGTGCAAAAATAGGCTATAACGTCACGTGGTCAACATCGAAGCGCTCAATATCCAAGGTTAAAAATGACTGGTGGCATTTCCGTAAATAAATTCAATCACTCCACGTCCATTAATAAAACAGTTCGCCATCTAATATTTGTTAACACCAAACAAGGCCCATATTGACGTAACCTAAAAAGTGTTCACATCAAACAACGCCCAGAATGACGTAAAACAAAGTCATGGGAATCATATAACGTCAAATTAAGAAACAATTGACATTCAATTTAAAATAAAAAATAACGAAAAAGTGTTTTGCTTCCAACAGTGTTACCCCTTATAGGAAACAGGTAGGCTTCGGTTTTACACCAAGAGGGGGGTGAATTGGTGTTGTTTCAAAAACAAAATCTTTTCTCAATCTTTAATTAAAAGTATAAAGCTTTTTTATCTTTCTTGAAAGGCAAGTAATGAAAATTTCGAGGCCGCCACTTTTAGTCCCCATTCTTCCCAAGCACTCTCCAAAGCATTCTTGATAACGGTTTCAAAACCGTTATTTTCATGCATAAATTTGATAATAAATCACACCCTTTGTAGCTTAAAATGACCTTAGAATCAAGTAAAACTCTTAAGTTGTGTCACATGAGAGTCAAAAGTTGTTTTTAGAGATATTATGCTTGTTTTGCATTGTTTTGCAGGATTTTTGATAAAAATTGAGAATGGCAATGAAGTAGGAAGGTCATAGACTCAAGAATGAAGGAGAAAAAGGAAGAAAAGAAGAGTCTGTGAACCGCTCAGCGGTAAATCCCACTGCTGACCATCCTAGTGCAAGGAAAAGTTTCTGTCTGACGCCCAGGCGGCGATGCTGAGCGTCCAGGACGAGAAGAGGCAAACCGCTCAGCGGTCATTTTCGGCGCCTGGGCGGTGGCGTGTGTTGAGGCAAACCGCTGAGCGGCCAATTTTGGCGCCTAGGCGGTTGTCTGTTTTTATATTTTGGATTCTGAGATCTTTTCTGTTATCTTTTTGGCTTATATATAGCCATAGTGCGAATCCAAATGTAATTCTTTTGGCAGAGAACAACGTCCGCAACAGCTTTACACCTTTGGAGGAGATTTCTTGGATGCTTAGGCTCCACTTTATCAATTCTAGGGTTTGCTTTTTCATTCTTCCATTTAGTTCATCTAGTTTCACCATGATTATGGTGAACTAAACCCTTTGTTGTTGGGGAACAATGTAATCTTTTGAAACTCTCATATATTGAAATTCTTGTTTACTTTATATGCTTGCATATGCTTGATTTATCAATTGTTGGGTTCTTTACCTTTGCTTAATGCTTTTACCGTTTAACTCATTCGGTAAATGTTGTTTGTCTTTATTGATACGGGGACGTACGGTAATGTCATGAACTGAGGAGAATTCCTTGATTATGTTAATACTGCCTAGGGATAGGGGTAGGATGATCAATTGTATTTTGCTTCCGCTCATTATGCATTATTAGTTACTAGGGGAGACTAGGGATAGCAAGCCGGTAATTAGTAATAGGCTCTTTTCACGAAGGGATTGGGTTAAGGGTAGACCAAGAAAGTTTGCATGGCAATATGATAGATAAGCAAAGTAAATAAGAAGAGTAGATATATGAGGGTGGATAAGATGAAATTGTAAACCCCAACAACCTCATTCATTCATAGTTTCTCTTAGTCAACTGAATTCTTGCATCTGCATGTTTATTTCTGTTTTGCATTCAAACCATTCAAATTATTTTCTTTTACTCAAGTCTTAAACAATTTGTTTACACGAAAGATAAGGCCTTAAGAGTCCTCTGGGAAGAACGATATTGGGATTATCAATTTTTATTAGTTGATACGATCTGGTACACTTGCCAAGGGTTTAACAAGGTTTTGGCACCGTTGCCGGGGACTCTTGGTTTAAGTTTTTCGAGTAGTGTTAATTGATTAATTTTGACTTGATTGTTGATATTTGTATATATTTTATTTTTTTATAAAAGTGCTACTAGGGTTTGTGTTTCTTGTACATGCAACAGGAGACTAGACATACTAGAAGCAAGAAAAATATCCAACCTCTTCTTGAAGGCTTAAGTGAGACAAGGGGAAGGAGGAGAGTCAGACGCTCATCTAGGGATTTATTTCCTTCTCGAAGCAGATTATTGTCACCTTCACCAGATAGAAGAACAGAGGAGATGGCAGAACATTCTCCTCCAAGATGCACATTGGCAGATCAATCTAATGTTGTTGGTCCTTTTCACTTTAACAGCATAGCCATGCCTACGGATCAAACGACCAACATGGTGATCAATCCAGCACTAATACACGTAGTACAAGGCAACCAGTTTCACGGCTTGTCAAATGAGAATCTGTATGATCATTTGACCATGTTTAGTGAAATCTACAACACTATGAAGATGACAGGTGTATCAGATGAACGAATAAATATTAGTTTGTTCCCATTCTCATTGGCGGACAATGCTAAGGCGTGGCTTAATTCCTTTTCTGAAGGAACCTTCACAACATGGGACAGTGTGGCTACAAGATTTGTTAAAAAATATTTTCCACAGTCTAAAGTTATTCAAGGAAAGCTGGAAATATCGTCATTCAAGCAGGGCATGGAAGAGACTCTTGGGCAAGCATGGGATAGGTATAAAAGCCTATTAAGGAAGACCCCAGTCCATGGATTTGATAAAACAACTATAGTTCTTTCATTTCTTGGAGGGGTAAACATGCAATCAAAGATGGTGTTAAATGCTGCAGCTGGAGGGGATATAATGAAAAAAACTGAAGACGAGGCTTATGAGTTCATTGAGAACATGGCAGACAATGAAGAAACACAGAGTGAAAGCACTGCGTTTGTTCAGAAAACTTCAGTATCACAGGATCATAGTGTAATGATGGAGTAAAACAAGATAATTGCTCAGTAGTTGGAGACAATCATTATGAAATTGTCTACTTTACCACAGGAGATGATAACACCATCAAGAGTTTCTGAACAACCTCAATTTATGGCAATACAAAGAAATGAAGAATCTGAAGAAATATTTCAGAGAATTATGAATAATACAGCATTTTATGTTGATCAAGTAGAGAAAAAGGAAACATGTGAGATGATTACCAGAAGTGGGAGAGTGTTGAAGGAGAGGAGAGTTGAAAAAGAAAGCATAAAAAAAGAGAGTGATCAAAAAGAAAGAGAGAAAGAAAAAAATGAGGGTAATAATCAGGAAAAAGAGGTTGAGAAAGAGAATGAGTATGTTAAACCGTTGCCTTATCCAAAGACATACTCAAGAAAATAAAAAGAAAAACAGTTGGAGCGTTTATGGAGATTTTTAAGAAGCTGGAAATAACCATACCATTTTCTGAGGCACTTCAGCAAATGCCGTCATATGCCAAATTTCTAAAGGAACTTCTCATAAAAAAAGGAAGTATGCTGAGAAGGAGACCATTGAAGTGAAAGGAGATTGTAGTGCAGTGATACAAAAAAAATTACCTCCTAAATTGCAAAATCCAGGGAGCTTTACCATTCCATGCACCATTGGAGAGTTAGAAGTGGGAAAAGCTTTGATTGATTTGGGAGCTAGCATTAATCTGATGCCTCTTTCCATGTTTAAAAAGGTCAAAGGATTAGAACTAAAACCAACAAGGATGACTCTTCAATTGGCGGACAGATCGGTTAAATATCCATATGGAGTGGCTGAAGATGTGATAGTAAAGGTGGATAAATTTTTATTCACAGTAGATTTTGTTGTTATGGAGATGGAGGAGAATGGAGATGCACCTTTGATTCTGGGAAGACCTTTTATGAAGACAGCCAGGATTTTAATTGATGTAGAGAATGGTAAGTTGAAGGTTAGAGTTCAGGATGAAGAGGTAAATTTTGATGTTTTCCATGCAATGTCATATCCTAAGGATAGTAAGTCATGTTTTCAAATAGACATTATGGAAGAACTTTGTATGTTACAAGATAAGAGAATACAAAATGCATCTGTATTAGAGAGAACTCTCATTGATGACCATGAAGATGTACATGAAGAGGAGGAGAAAATGATTGAAGAGTGTATCCGTGATTTAGAAGCAACAAAGGCAACAAAGGAGGCCAGTTTTGAAAGAATTGATCTTAAAGAGAAAGTGAAAGAAAGCAAGCTTGAATTGAAAGAATTACCACCATATTTGAAATATGTATTTTTGGAAAATAATGAAGGAAAACCAGTTATTATTAGTACTTCATTATCTCCTAATGAAGAAGAGGAATTGGTGGAAATTCTAAAAGCAAATAGCGGTGCTATAGGCTGGTCAATTACATATCTTAAAGGCATAAGCCCCACATATTGTATGCACAGGATTCTTATGGAAAATGATGATAAGCCGGTGGCGCAACCACAGAGAAGATTGAATCCTGTTATGAAGGAAGTTGTGAGAAAGGAAGTGTTGAAATTATTAGAAGCAGGTATCATTTACCCAATTTCTGATAGCAAATGGGTGAGTCCGGTTAAGGTGGTGCCAAAGAAAGGAGGAATGACAGTGATTCATAATGAAAAAAATGAATTAATTCCTACACAAACAGTTACTAGATGGCGGATGTGTATTGACTACAAAAAGTTAAATACAGCTACCAGAAAGGATCATTTTCTTTTACCTTTTATGCACCAGATGTTAGAAAGATTGGTTGGACAAGCATATTATTGTTTCCTTGATGGCTATTCTGGATATAATCAAATTGTGGTGGATCCTGAAGATCAAGAAAAAATAGCCTTTACATGTCCTTTTGGTATATTCGCCTATAGGAAAATTGCATTTGGCTTATGTAATGCACCTGCTACGTTTCAAAGGTGTATGCAAGCAATCTTTGCGGAATTCATGGAAAAAAGCATAGAAGTCTTCATGGATGATTTTTCAGTATTTGGAGACTCTTTTCAAAGATGCTTAATTAACTTGGATGCAGTTCTTAAAAGGTGTGTTCAAACGAATCTTGTTTTGAATTGGGAAAAATGTCATTTTATGGTTACAGAAGGAATTGTGTTGGGCCACAAGATTTCAGCCAGAGGAATTGAAGTTGATAAGGCCAAAGTGGAGATTATTGAAAAACTTCCACCACCATCAAATGTGAAGGGAATTCGGAGTTTCTTAGGTCATGTTGGGTTCTATCGGAGATTCATTAAAGATTTTTCAAAGATTGCTAAGCCATTAAGCAATTTGCTTGTTAAGGATACACCATTTGAGATGAGCCCTGAGTGTTTGCAAGCTTCTGATTTCTTAAAGAAAAGTTTGATTTCTGCTCCAGATTGGAATAAAGATTTTGAGCTTATGTGTGATGCCAGTGATTATGCTATAGGTGCTGTGTTGGGCCAAAGAAGACTAAAGGTATTTCATGCTATTTATTATGCTAGCAAGGTGTTAAATGAAGCACAGCTGAATTATGCTACTACAGAAAAAGAATTTCTGGCTATAGTTTATGCACTGGAAAAATTTAGATCTTACTTAATTGGATCTAAAGTGATAATTTATATGGATCATGCGGCCATAAAGTACTTATTGACAAAGCCAGATTCAAAGCCACGGCTAATTAGGTGGGTCCTTTTGTTACAATAGTTTGATGTAGAGATTTGTGATAAAAAGGGAAGTGAGAATTTAATTGCAGATCATTTATCCCGGTTGGTTAACACTGAAGTAACAAGCAAGGAGAAAGAAATATGGGAGACTTTTTCAGATGAAACTCTTTTGTACATTCAAGAGAGACCATGGTTTGCCGATATGGCTAATTTTAAAGCTGCAGGAGTTATTCCTGAGGAATTAAGTTGGCAACAGAGAAAAATTTTTATTTTGATGCTAAGCAGTTTATATGGTATGATCCGTATTTATTTAAGATTGGGGCAGACAATCTTTTGAGAAGAAGCGTGACAAAGGAAGAAGCAGAAGGAATCCTTTGGCATTATCATAATTCTCCTTATGGAGGTCACTATAATGGAGAGCGAACAACTGCAAAAATTTTGCAGTCAGGATTTTATTGGCCTACATTGTTTAAAGATGCTCACAATCATGCTAGGAATTGTGACAAGTGTCAACGGACAGGGGCTATATCAAAAAGACATGAAATGCCGTTACATGGCATCTTGGAAGTTGAGGTTTTTGATTGTTGGGGGATTGATTTTGTTGGTCCTTTTCCACCATCATTTAATAATGAATATATTTTGGTGGCTGTGGATTATGTGAGTAAATGGGTTGAAGCTTTGGCATGTCCAAAGAATGATGCTAACACGATGATTAAATTTTTGAAAAGACAAATTTTCTCACGATTTGGAACTCCTAGAGTACTTATTAGCGATGAGGGGTCTCATTTCTATAATGTTCAGCTTGCTAAGGTGCTTAAACATTACGGGGTAAAGCATAAGGTAGTTGCAGCTTATCATCCACAAACGAACGGTCAAGTTGAAGTCTCTAATAGAGAAATCAAGAGGATATTAGAAAAGCCAGTTGCTTTTTCACGAATAAATTGGTCACATAAATTGGATGATGCACTTTGGGCATATAGGACAACTATGAAGACTTCCATCGGATTATCACCTTTTCAAATGGTATATGGGAAAGCATGTCACTTGCCAGAAGAGATGGAACATAAGGCTTTGTGGGCTTTGAAATTTTTAAATTTTAATCCTCATGAAGTTCAAAGCAAACGAAGAAATCAATTGTTAGAACTTGAAGAGATGAGGTTACATGCATATGACTCATCTAGAAGCTATAAAGAGAAAGTAAAATTTTATCATGATAAGAAGTTGATAAAGAGAGTTTTCAATCCAGGGCAGCAGGTGTTATTGTTCAATTCACGGTTGAAGTTATTTCCTGGAAAGTTAAAATCAAAATGGTCGGGACCGTTTGTAATAAAGCATGTATACCCAAATGGAGCTATGGAATTAGAAATTCCAAATGATGATGGTCAGCAGCGAAGTTGGGGGGTAAATGGGCAGAGGCTTAAGCATTACTCGGGAGGAAAGGTGGAGCAATTCTCTGCGGTGATGATGTTGATGGATCCATGAGGTTTGGCTCAGGCTCGTGACATTAAACAAGCGCTATTGGGAGGCAACCCAACTTACTTTTTCTTTTGTACTTTGAATTTGTAGAATAGGTTGAACTTTTATTTTGTGTCTATGCTTGTCTTGTACAATGGTTTTGATGGTAGTATTAAAATGCATGACAAGTATTTGATAATGATTGAATGTGGTTAACTGAGAATGTATGTGTGTTGATATCCAGTTAAATGATTCACTAGCTATATGAACAGATGTATTGTGGTTTATGATTGAGATTGTGATACTAAGCAGGACAAATGAATGATGTGTGAAAAAGCATGTTGTGTGAGGTTTTGAGCTCTAGAATTTTTACTGATGTATGTATTGTTCACAGGAATCATGAATGATATTGCCTTAGTCTTGATAATTGATTGAATTGCATGTTTATGTTAGATGATCAAGGCCATGTTTGGAAGCCCTTATCTAGCCAAATTTTCACCCAAAAAGTTTAAAATTTTATACCTCTTTTGAACCTTGGCCTTAAACAGGATGAAAACCCTTGATTTGAAATTATTTACCTTGAGTAGGGTTGAGAATAATCTTATGTGATGAAAAGGTTCAAGTTTGGGGTTGTACGGGAAAAATTAAAATGGCAAAAGAAAAGCATTGAGTTCAAAAATTTGAAAAGACAAATGCATGAGTAAATAAAAAGAAAAAGTAAAAGCATGAAAAAGGAACTCAAAGCAGAATTGATAAAAAGGGAAGAAGTTGGGGATAAAGGAGTTTGGTGATGGAGAGAGTTTAAACTTGAACCTTTTCAATGATGAAATAGCTCTCTTAACTCAAGGATCTTGCAATCTAGAAAAACCAAATTTTCTTGATAGCCCAGCCTCATTACAAGCCTTGGAAAAGTCCTTGTGATGGTATTTGAATGAAAGGATTTTGATTGTTTTAGATACATGGCAATATTGTTTTATATGACATGTGAATAATAAAGAGTGGAGTGATTCCTTAAACACTTGAATGATTGAGTGAAACACTTGCTTGGTAAGAATTGTTGAAATCCATGTTTACATCTATGCTTAGTGGATTGATCATTCATGAATAAAACATCTGTTGGGAAATATTGAAGTAGGTGAACTAGATTGTATTGAAAGCATGCTTGCATTTTGGTATGATTACACTGAAAATCAGAATTGGAAAATAACTTGTCATGAAGAAAAGGGGTTTTGAAAAGTGTAGAACTATTTGATGGAAAATTGGAAGGCCAAGTTTTGTTTTGTTTTGCTTGAGGACAAGCAAAGTTTTAAGTTTGGGGTTGTGATAACGGTTTCAAAACAGTTATTTTCATGCATAAATTTGATATTAAATCACATCCTTTGTAGCTTAAAATGAGCTTAGAATCAAGTAAAACTCTTAAGTTGTGTCACATGAGAGTCAAAAGTTGTTTTTAGAGATATTATGCTTGTTTTCCATTGTTTTGTAGGGTTTTTGATGAAAATTGAGAATGGCAATGAAGTAGGAAGGTCATAGACTCAAGAATGAAGGAGAAAAAGGAAGAAAAGAAGAGTCTGTGAACTGCTCAGCGGTAAATTCCACCGCTGAGCATCCTAGTGCAAGGAAAAGTTTCTGTCTGGCGCCCAAGCGGCGACGCTGAGCGTCCAGGACGAGAATAGGCAAACCGCTCAGCGATCATTTTAGGCGCCTAGGCGGTGGTGTGTGTTGAGGAAAACCGCTAAGCGGCCAATTTTGGCGCCTGGGTGGTTGTCTGTTTTTATATTTTGGATTCTGAGATCTTTTCTATTATCTTTTTGGCTTATATATAGCCTTAGTGCGAATCGAAATGTAATTCTTTTGGCAGAGAACAACCTCCACAGTAGCTTTACACCTTTGGAGGAGATTTCTTGGATGCTTAGGCTCCACTTTATCAAATCTAGCGTTTGCCTTTCCATTCTTCCATTATATTTCATCTAGTTTCACCATGATTATGGTGAACTAAACCCTTTGTTGTTGGGGAACAATATAATCTTTTGAAACTCTCATATATTGAAATTCTTGTTTACTTTATATGCTTTCATATGCTTGATTTATCAATTGTTGGGTTCTTTACCTGTATTTAATGCTTTTACCATTTAACTCATTCGGTAGATGTTGTTTGTCTTTATTGATACGGGGACGTACAATAATGTCATGAACTGGTTGAATTCCTTGATTATGTTAATACCGCCTAGGGATAGGGGTAGGACGATCAATTGTATTTTGCTTCCGCTTATCATGTATTATTAATTACTAGGGGAGGCTAGGGATAGCAAGCCGATAATTAGTAATAGGCTCTTTTCACCAAGGGATTGGGTTAAGGGTAGACCAAGAAAGTTTGCATGGCAATATGATAAATAAGCAAAGTAAAAAAGAAGAGTAGATATATGAGGGTGGATAAGATGAAATTGTATACCCCAACAACCTCATTCATTCATAGTTTCTTTTAGTCAATTGTATTCCTGCATTTGCATGTTTATTCTTGTTTTCCATACAAACCACTTAAATTAATTTTCTTTTCTCAAGTCTAAAAACAATTTGTTTACACGAAAGACGAGGCCTTAAGAGTCCTCTAGGAAGAACGATATTGGGATTACCGATTTTTATTACTTGATACGATCTGGTACACTTGCTAGAGTCTTAACACAAAGTAGTTTGAAATACCTCAACCCATAAGAGAAAACCAACCCTCTAGTTAAACACTAGGACAGAAAAACCCTAGAACAAAAGAAAATCTATCTGAAGAAATTTGAGGAATTAAGTCAAAACAAGAAGAACAGAAAGCCAAAAGACAATGAAATCATAACTTCACAAAAGTAGGATAAGAAACAAATAAGAAAGAAGGATTAAAAGAGCAAAGAAACTTAGGATAAAACACCAACAAAAAACTTAAGTACTAAAACAATAAAAGCATAGAGCCAAAACCCCAAACAAAAAAAAATAGAACCTAAACCTCAAACATAGAAATTATAGGTAAACAAATAGAAAAGCATTTAGGCTAGAACAACCAGACGCTTGACTAGATGATGTCTTATCTAAAAGTGTCTAAGAGAGAACTGAGTTAAACCCTCAACGCTCAAAATACCTGAATTAGGTATTTGAATTCTCTAGAAAACAAAACAGGTCGGGACGATGTCTTTGCCTAAAACAATTAAAAGACTTAACTGTTAAAAGACACAAGAAAACTTGACCAAGCTAAACGTTATCTGTCTACAAAGAGACAAAAACAAAAGAAGTGTTTACTTGAATCAAGATGATACCATGAGCGAAACAAACATATCATTTTATGATGAAGTATCTATATGTTTGGTATCTTCAAACTAAAAGTGCTTAATCATAAAATGCTACCTAACAGTAGGAAATCAAAAAACACTTTGTTGTTCTGAACAAGCATTGAATGTTCTTAAATGCTTAACGTTAAAAAACAACAAAAGTGATATCTGATTAACTGATTGCACGAGAAGTCCAATCAGAATTAGGTAAAACTGAAAGACATTCACGATATGTTTTACTTATAGGAAATAGGAACATAAACTCACGTATACAAGAAACACCAAAGAAGCAAAACACTAAAATACTCTCAAACAATAACAAGACATAAGAAAACATGAAACTCTAAACAAAGGATAAAAACATTAAAAGATAAATAGAACTGCCATATATGTAGGACAATCACTATGAACATACATTTTAAAAATATCAAAATGAACGTTGGAGAAAAAGGCAAAGAGGAACGCTAATCAGACTATCAAAAGTTGTACCAAATGTCAACTCTAAATAACTTTGATAAAAGCTCTGAAAAGCACGACTACTTTGATGAAAGTCACCGTCATACTCCTAACACCTACACAAATAGCTAGAAAGGAAAAAATCTCAAGACAAGTTTCGTCAATGATCATAATACCCAACTCGAAAGACAAAGCATCGTCACAATGGCTATACTCACAACATGTATAAATAGAAGAATAGGAGAAAGAAGAAAAGAGATGATGAAGAAGAGAGAAAATATGAAGATATGAAGATATCTCTGTTGGAAAACAAGTTGGCTTCGTTTTTACACCAAGAAGGGGGGTGAATTGGAGTTTTGTCAAAAACAAAATCTTTTCGCAGTCATGCAATCAAAGTATTAAACTTTTTTACACTTTCTTGAAATGCAAGTAATGAAAAATCATATGCAGCGGAAAAACGTAGTTGACTGTGTGAAAAGTAAAGTCGATTGCAAAGTAAAAGTGTAGGGATAGAGAAAATCAAACACTGATATTTATACTGGTTCGGCCAACAATGCCTACATCCAGTGTCATTCCAACCCAGGAAGCAAATGCACTATTATTAATGTGGTTTTTACAACAAGGAATTTATAGAAGACCTCCACGTCAAAAATATAAATCTCCTCTCTAACCCAAAACCAAAATATAGCTGCAAATAAATACAACCATACTTGCAGCAAGAATCCCCTCTTCTGCAATCTGCAACACCACTTTGAATAATCCTCAGAGTGAACAATATCCTGTAACCAACAGGTTCAAATACCAGCAGTGTTTACAGATGCCAAGCCAGAAAAACAATGCAGCAGTCTTCAAGGATGCCAAGCCTGAACGTGATCAACTCAGAAGCACCTTCTTGTGCATATACTAATCAATCTTTGTGTGTGCAGAAGAACCTCCCTTTGAATCTCTTTCAAGAAAGATCACCACCGTCTTCTTGGAGAATTCTTGGAGCTCTTACAACAGAGAATTCAATCTGAAGCAGAAATGAAATTGTCAGTTCATCAAAAGTCTCTTCATTGATTCGTGATCAGTCAATTTATAGATTTCTGTTAATTAGACAGACTCTCAGTCGATTATTCTACTAATTCAGTCGACTAGATTATGACAGTTATAACAAACAGTCAACCTGGTAGGATACAGTCAACCAAATTCTTCATCGCTATCACTTTCATCTCTTGATGTTCCAGCCATGTGGCAGATGTTGGATTCCTCTTCTTGATCAACATCCTTATCACTTGAGCTTTCAGAATCTGAGTTCTCCCAAGCAATGTATGCTCATTTCCTTTTCATGTTTCTACCTTGAGAAAATCTCTTCTTTCCTTTCTTCTTAGGCTTTAGATCAGGAGAATCAGGTTTGATGTGACCTTCCTTTCCACATTCGTAACACTGGATAGCATTTGTACTGAAGCTTTTCTTTTTGCCTTGACCTGCATGGTTAGTCAATTGACTATAATTATTTAACAGTCGACTAAATTTCCTTACCATCAAGGTCATCAATTCTTTCTCGTCCATGTCTGTTTCTGTGTTATTCTTGCTTGTAACCTTCAGAGCTATGGACTTCTTTTCTTCAATCTACTTTTCATCCTTTAATCTACCAAGTTCTAATTCATGTTGACGTAACTTGCCAAACAAGGTAGCCATGTTCATCGTTGTGAGGTCTTTGGATTCAGAGATTGCTGTGACTTTTGGTTGCCAATTTATGTTCAGACTTTTCAGAATCTTGATATTAATCTCTTCTCTGTCAAATACCTTCCTGAGAGCAATGAGATGATTTACAATATGAGTGAATTGTTTCTGCACATCATAGATGCTTTCTCCAGCTTTCATTTTGAAAAATTCATACTCTTGTAACAATGAATTCTTTCTAGATCTCTTCACTTCATTTGTGCCTTCATGAGTTACCTCTAAAACATCCCACATTTCCTTTGCGGATTTGCATTGAGATACCCTGAATAAATCATCAACAGTTAGTGTAGAGGCAATAATATTTCTAGCTTTAATATCATACTAAGCTTTTCTATTTTCATCAGCAGTCCACTCAGTAAAAGGTTTCAAAACAATTTTCTCATCAACAGTTTTTGTAGGCACAAAAAGACCATTTAAAGTGGCATCCAAAATTCCTTTATCTTGCGATTCAAGAAAGATTTGCATTCTAATTTTCCAAAAAGGATAATTTTCGCCAGCAAACAGAGGTGGTCTGTTTGTTGAAGCACCTTCACGAAAAGTTTGAAAACTGGAACACATCCCCAGGTTTATATAGTCGAATCAGAGAAAAATAGAGTCGACTAGTTTTTCAAATATCTTATGAAAATCAGCTCTGGTGTCAATTGTTGGAAAACAGGTTGGCTTCGTTTTTCCACCAAGAGGGGGTGAATTGGTGTTTTGTCAAAGTATTAAACTTTTTTACACTTTCTTGAAATGCAAGTAATGAAAAATCATATGCAGTGGAAAAACGTAGTTGACTGCGTGAAAAGTAAAGTCGACTGCAAAGTAAAAGTGTAGGGATAGAGAAAATCAAACACTGATTTTTATACTGATTCGGCCAACAATGCCTACATCCAGTGTCCTTTCAACCCAGGAAGCAAATGCACTATAATGGATGCAGTTTTTACAACAAGGAATTTATAGAAGACCTCCACGTCAAAACTAGAAATCTCCTCTCTAACCCAAAACCAAAATATAGCTGCAAAACAATACAACCAAACTTGCAGCAAGAATCCCCTCTTCTGCAATTTGCAACACCATTTTGAACAATCCTCAAAGTAAACAATCCCCTGTAACCAACAGGTTCAAATACCAGCAGTCTTTACAAATGCCAAGCTAGAAAAACAATGCAGGAGTCTTCAAGGATGCTAAGCCTGAACGTGATCAACTCAGAAGCACCCTCTTGTGCAGATACTGATCAATCTTTGTATGTGCAGAAGAACCTCCCTTTGAATCTCTTTCAAAAAAGATCACCACCGTGTTCTTGGAGAATTCTTGGAGCTCTTACAACAGAGAATTCAATCTGAAACAGAAATGAAATTGTCAGTTCATCAAAAGTCTCTTAACTTTTTCGTGATCAGTCAATTTATATATTTATATTAATCAGACAGACTCTCACTCGATTATGCTACTAATTCAGTCAATTGGATTATGGCAATGATAAGAAACAGTCAACCTGGTAGCATACAGTCAACCAAAAACAAAACACATTTAATACAGTTGACCATGATATTAATGCTCAACTAACATTTAAAAATATAGCCGTTAGAGTGCAAGAGCATAACAGAATTTCAAATTAGATAATTAATACAGTCGAATGTGTGGCGCACATAGTCGACTTCAATCATGTAAAACATTTTGAAATTCTTTTCCTCTCAAAAAATCACAGAGCACTGATTCTCAAAATCTGTACAAAGATTTTAGCACAGTCGAATCCATTAATAATGTAGTCGACTGCACTAGAACTTTGTCACACAGTTATAAGTTCATGAAAGTGCTTGTGGTTTTCAGCTTTAAAACTTGTGCAAAAAAACATATGTAATGATGCATTGCACATAGCACATAAAGCATATATACACATTCCACATATATATCAATCAATCAACATAGGAACATGTAACACAATACATAAGCATGTTCACAGATATAACAATCAATTTGCATAAGAACATGTAATAATAGCAAACAACATATGCATGTTATTAAGCAATGTGTTTTCATCATCAAAAACTAGATTGATATAGAAATTGTGTTGTCAACAATCTGAACAATCTCATCATCCATTGAACAAGGAAATCTCTTTGAGCGATCCAAGCTAAATCACTCCTATCAAAGAAATGGAGAAAGGGAAGAACTCAAGAAAAGAATATCACTCTCAAGCTTCATCCGAATATCCACCTGAAGAAAGAGTGAAAGTGTGAAAAATATGAGAGTTTCTCAAGTTTTATTATAATACCTACTTGTGCATGACATAAGAAAAAAAGAAAGAACGAGAGAAAGAACAAAGTAAAACATCTCCCTTATACTTCATTGTATTATATGCTTACTTTTGTAAGAGAGAAAAAAAGAGATGAGTGAAACACCTACGAGTGTTTAGACTGCATTGTATTGTAATCAAATCCTCTCTTATAGAAATATAGTCTGAATAGCTTGTAAGCAATCTATGATTGCAATTTTGAAGAGAATCAAAACACTTACAACTTAACTCTTTAAAGTTAAGGAAATCGAGGCGAGATTGTCTAGTACCAAGAGTGGTTCTAATACTCAACTGATCTAGCGTAACTGAAGGTTATTCATTGATCAAGAATACCATGAGTGGTGAAGAATATTGCACAACCAGGAGTGGGTGAAACTCAAAGGAAATCTCGGCGAGGTGGCTGAGTACTAGGAGTGGTGCGAATACTCAAAGGAAATCTCGGCGAGATAGCTGAGTACCAGGAGTGGTGCGAATATTAAACTGATCTAGGGTAACTGGATGTTATTCGCTAATCAGGGATACCAGGAGTGGTGAAGAATACTGCACAACCAAGAGTGGGTGAAAGTCAAGGAAATCTCGGCAGGGAGCTAAGTACCAAGAGTGGTGTGAATACTCAACTAATCTAGGATAACTGAGGGTTATTCGCTGATTAGGGATACTAGGAGTGGTAAAGAATATTGCGCAACCAGAAGTGGGGGAAAGTAAACTAAACGAGTCTCAAAGGGATTGATAGAGTTTAGGGATACCAGAAGTGATGAATAGTACTACGCAATCAGGAGTGAGTTAAACTCAACTTTACTTCATTGAATATCTAATGGAACCCTATAAGTTATTTTTAGAGGACAACTGGATGTAGCCCTAACAGGTGAACGAGTATAAAACATCTTATGTGTTTTCATCTATTGATAGACGATGCAGTTGTTAAGTTCTTTAAAGCTCACTCCCGCATAATGTGTTTTACATTTATCTATTGTTTACTCTTTAACCTGGATGCATTAAGTTGGTTAAGTAAATGATTTAACTAAGATAGTACTTATTAACTGAATAAAAATATCCTACAATATGACGTACACCATAATCAGATCATAAGTTGCAAAAAAGTTGAGAAACACTGTTCAACCCCGCTTCTAGTGGTTCTCTACACCTTCAATATATAGCAGATCTATTTGTTATTAATTTTTTATCTTTTCTTTTAGGATTCTTGTGTTTTCTTGTGTCTTGTTATTACTTTAGCTTGAGTGTCTTTTAGTGTTTTACTTCATTGAGGATTGTTTCTTCACAGGTTTTATTTTGTTGTTTTCTAGGAAGAGATCATTCCGTGAATTTCATTCCTTTTACCTACTTCTAATCTGATTTTGATTTATGATCCGTTTATCAAATGTTTTTTTTGTTGTTTGTGAAAGTTCAACATTTAGTATCATTTAATGCTTGCTCAAAACAACAAAGTGCTTTTGATTTCCTACCATTAGGTAGCATTTTACATTTAAGTTCTTTTCTTTGAAGATACCAAGCATAGATACATACTTCATCATAAGATGAGGTACTTGTTAAGCTCATGGCATCGTTTAGTCGAGTAAATGCTTCTTTAAATTTTTTCTATTTTAGATAGATAGTGTTTAACTTGCTTAAGCTTTCTTTTATTAAGTCTTTTAATATGTTTTGTTAGAAACATTGTCTCGACCTATTTTTTCTTCCAGAGAAGCTAAATACCTATTCTAGGTATTATAAGAATTACGCATTTTAACTCAATATCTCTTAGACGTTTTAGGCACAACAACGTTTAGTCATTCATCTGGGTGTTTTAGCCTAAATGTTTTTCTATTTCCTAAGACCTAGGTGTTTTCCTAAGTTTTTTTGTGTTTGGAGCTTCTAAGTTTTGTGTAGTTTCTTTGTGTTTGAGGATTTTGATTATGTGTTTTTGGGTATCAGGTTCTAAGTCTTTTGTTTTTACCCTAAGTTTTTCTTATTGTTATCCTAAGTTGTTTAATCCTTCTTCTAGATTATTATCTATAGCTTTTGGATATGTTCTTCCTGGCTAGAGTTTTATCCTATTTTTTCTATTTTATTTTTTGAGCAGTTGTAGTTTCATTTCCCTTTCTTGCCTTATGGCTTTCTGTTCATCTATCCAAGCTTCTCTTCTTCTACCTTATAGTTGGTTTTCTATCTTAAGATTTGTCTTTTAACTTGGGTTTTCCTATCCAAGTGTCTAACTAAAGGTTGGTTTCATAATTTAGGTTTGGGGTTTTTTGACTTAGTGTTTTACTATCCTAAGGGTTTTCATTTCCTTAGATATTTTAACCTATTTGGTTTGGTAAGTGTTTTTCTAGTTTTGGAGTTAGTTTTCCATGCTCAAAGTCTTCTTTGTTTCATGTTATTTAGTTAAACTTCAAAACCAACGCTAAAGTTTCTATCATACGAGCTTGTCTTGTTGTTACAATAATAACCAAGTTCAATTACTAGCATTATTCATATGTTCACTAGACTGTTTATTGTTTGTATTAGTTATTGATCGTTATTGTATGAGCTTCCTTATATTTCAGCTGCACAAAACTCATGTTAAAATGTTCAAAAAGTATTTATGTATTCAACATATAAGTCACTTACAATCAAAACTCATAGCTCAAAGACAATACATCAAACCATACAATAATGCTCAACAAACTAGACCATCTACTATCTACCAAGACTTAAACTTACATTAACAATTTTAGTTAAAATCCAATTAACCCTAATTGGACAAATTTTAATTAAATTAGTGTATTTATAGTTAATTATAATCCAAGAAATTTATGACTAAATGTTCCAAATGTGATTGAAAGTTTGATGATTAGTTGTACATTGGTGTTGAGTTGCTTAACATCATTAAGAAGATCTTTCATGCATGTATTCTTAGCCATTATGAGAAGTCTAGATGAAAGCACTAATATCAATAGGAACATGTATACTAAAATAGAGAATAATTGGACAAAATGAGATGCTTAATACTATCTTAAAAAAAAGGTGTTTTCTAATATTTGCAATTAGTCATAAAAGAAAAAAAAAATAGTTATTCTCCCAAATAACAACAATAGAGAAATGAAAGGTCGTGGAGGTTCACTAGGGAGATATAACACTAATGAGATCTGAGCTTAATCGCATAAGGGATTGACACCACTCTCTACCCAAAACCTTAAGGCAATGGGTTAATGGATCTTCAACCTTATATGGTGCTCTACTTTCTCAATCTATCCAATGTGGGACTTAGACTCACACTTAGAATTCTAATAACTGACACATAGCAAGGTCATGAGAAGATGATCATACAATAATTATACAACAAATTCTAATTGTATGAAAAAGAAAGGATGGATCCCAAAGATATCGCGAGACATGATGGATGAGAAAAAGAAAAAGAAAAGTGATACATTATTTTGAATGTATTATTTAGGTAATATGCAACATCGCGAAGAGAAAAACATAATTGACCAAGGTAGACTCAGAAAAGTGACTCTAAGGTCACATGCAAGCAAGGAATACTCACATTCAAAGAGGAAAAGAGAATTAAGAGAGAAAAGAGCATAAAATCAACTTACTCAAACGAAAAAACTCATCAGTTGGATTGGAAAAGCACGTTGTGAGGATCTCTTTAACGATTTTCATTTTTCAAACTGATGAATGGAGATTGAAAAACTTAGAAAAAAAATCAAAGAACTCTTGAAGAGTGATTTCGAGAGAGAGATAGTATGTTTTTAAGTAATGGAGGTTGCTTATAAAATTTTTATACCGAAACATTTAAATATTAAAAT
Source organism: Vigna reflexopilosa (assembly GCA_027742785.1). Lineage (NCBI taxonomy): Eukaryota > Viridiplantae > Streptophyta > Magnoliopsida > Fabales > Fabaceae > Vigna > Vigna reflexopilosa. Next base: position 3,172,355 of record CM050926.1, on the reverse strand, counting down.
AATTAAGTCTCATTATTTCAAAAACATTGTCAATTATAAAATATCATTTTCTAAACCCTTATATAATCCATCACAAATTATTTTCATACCTCTTTATTATATTTACATGATTATCTATTAATAATTAACATACAATATTTTACGAATTTTGAATATTAATATATTTAATATAATTTTATGTTTAACTAGCTTGAACATTACATAGTGATATTTTATAAACAACATTTTTTATTTATTTTAAAAGTGGTAATGTTTTATATACGAAAGTTATTTACATAAAATATTTCTAATATATATTTAATTTTTTTTTTGAAATATGCATTTATCTTTTATTTTTATTTTTTTTGAAATATTCATTTATCTTTTAAATTTCTACAAATTTTGATTCGGTTATAAATTTTGACTTGATTTTAAAGTCTGACTCATTATAACATTTGACTAGATTACAAAATCCAACTTTTGTTACAAAATTTTATTACATTACAAATTTTGACTCAATTATAAATTCAAATTAGTTACAAAATTTGATGTAGTTATAAAATTTGACTTAGTTATAAATTTTGTCTTAGTTACAAAATTTGACTCGGTTTGACACTCAACTTAAGTGGGAGTCGATTTATTAGTTTAAATTTGACACCTAAACATAGATGGGATTGATCTATCAATCAAAATAAACTTTGACACTCTATCTCGATTGAAAGCTAATTTAATGAACAATTTAAACTCGATAATCTAGTTTGGCTACGGCTTGACTCGATGATCAATTTAAACTTACATTCTAGCTTGGCTAGGAGCTTATTGTTAAACCCCTGGCAAGTATACTAGATCGTATCAAGTAATAATAATTGGTAAACCCAATATCATTCTTCCCAAAGGACCCTTAAGGCCTCATCTTTCGTGTAAACTAATCGTTTAAGACTTGAGAAAAGAAATTAATTTGAATGATTAAAATGCAAAACAAAAGTAAACATGCAAATGCAGTGATTCAATTGACTTCAAGAAAATATGGATGAGTGGAGTTGTTGGGGTTTACAATTTCATCTTATTCACCCTCATATATCTACTCTCCTTATTCACTTTGCTTATTTATCTTATTGTCATGCAAACTTTCATGGTCTACCCTTAACCCAATCCCTTGGTGAAAAGAGCCTATTACTAATTACCGGCTTGCTATCCCTAGCCTCCCCTAGTAATTAATAATGCATGATAAACAGAAGTAAAATACAATTGATCGTCCTACCCCTATCCCTAGGCGGTATTAGCATAATCAAGGAATTCTTCCCAGTTCATGACATTATTGTACTTCCCCGTATCAATAAAGACAAACAACATCTACCGAATGAGTTAAACGGTAAAAGCATTAAATACAGGTAAAGAACCCAACTATTTATAAATCAAGCATATGCAAACATATAAAGTAAATAGGAATTTGGATATATGAGAGTTTCAAATGATTACATTGTTCCCCAACAACAAAGGGTTTAGTTCACCATAATCATGGTGAACCTAGATGAAATATAATGAAAGAATGGAAAAGCAAACCCTAGGTTTGATAAAGTGGAGCCTAAGCATCCAAGAAATCTCCTCCAAGGTGTGTAGAGCATCTCTGGACGTTTCTCTCTGCCAAAAGAATGTGTTTCAATTCGCACTGGGGCTATTTATAAGACAAAAACTGACAATCGCCTAGGCCCCAATTTAACCGCTCAACGGTTTCCCTCTAATCGCAGGACCGCTCAACTCCCAAAACTGCCGCTCAGCGCCAAAAACTGACCGCTCAGCGCCCTGGTCAACCGCTCAGTGCTCTGGTCAACTTTTCTGGTTGACTGGTTGACTTTTCTGGTTGACTGGTTGACTTTTCTTGTTGACTGGTTGACTTTTCTAGATTCTGGTTGACTTTTCAGCACTCCAACCATTTAACACTTCAACCTATCTTCTAATTCATTCCAAACACCTACAAAATAAAGGGAAACAAAGCATAAAACCAAGAAAACCAACTTTTGACTCTCGCATGACTCAACTAAGTGTTTTACTTGATTTTAAGTTCATTCTAAGCCATAAAGGGTGTGTTTTAATATCAAATTTAAGCATGAAAATAACGGTTTTTAGACCGTTATCACAACCCCAAACTTAGAACTTTGCTTGTCCTCAAGCAAACAAGACAAAACTTGGCTTTCCACTTTTTCATCAAATAGTTCAACACTTTTCAAAAATCCTTTTCTTCACAATAAGTAATTTTTCAATTCAGATTTTCAGTGGAATCAAATCAAGATGCATGCATGCTTCCAATCCATTTCAATTCACATAATCACCTATTTCCCACCAGATGTTTTATTTATGAATGATCAATCCTCTAAGCAAAGATGTAAACATGGATTTCAACAATTCTCACCAAGCAAGTGTTTCACTCAATCACTCAAGTGTTTAACAGGTCACTCCACTCTCCACTATTCACATGTCACATAGAACAATATTTCCATTCATCTAAAACAACCAAAATCCTTTCATGCAAATGCCATCACAAGGGCTTTTCCAAGGCTTGTAATGAGGCTGAACTATCAAGAAAAATTGGTTTTTCTAGATCCCAAAATCCTTGAGTTAAGCGAACTATTTCATCATTGAAAAGGTTCAAGTTTAAACCCTCTCTTTGTCACCAATTTCACTCATTCCCAACTTCTTCCCTTTTCATTAATTTTACATTGAGATCATCTTTCATGGTTTTTTTTTCTTTTCAATACTTGAGCTCAATGCTTTTCTTTTGCCTTTCAATTTTCCCCATGCAACCCCAAACTTGAACCTTTTCATCACATATGATTATTCTCAACCCAACTCAAGATAAATAATTTCAAATCAAGGGTTTTCATCCTGTTTAAGGCCAAGGTTCAAAAGGGGTATAAAATTTTAAACTTTTTGGGTGAAAATTTGGCTAAATAAGGGCTTCCAAACATGGCCTTGATCATATAACATAAGCATGCAAATCAATCAATTATCAAGACTAAGGCCATATCATTCATGATTCCCTCTGAACAGTACATATATCAGTGAAAACTCTGGAGCTCAAGACCTCACACAACATGCTTTCTCACGCATCATTCATTTATCCTGCTTAGCATCACAATCACAATCATAAATTACTACACATTTGTCCACACAATTAGTGAACCATTCACCTGGATATCAACATGCAAAACAGTCTCAACCATCATCCACATTCAATCATCATCAAATAACTCATCATCCATTTTATATGTCAAACCATCATCAGAAGCAGTGTACAAGCCAAGTTCCTCAATCCTACACTACTTAACAAAAACAAATAACTTCAAAAACAAAAGATAGAAAATCCTATTCCAGTGTAGATAGCATTCAACAGTAAATGCTATCTCATCTCCTTTTACAAAATCATGATCCTCAACATCTTCCTTCATAGATGGAGCTTCAGGTGCTCCAACTCTGATTCCTTCCTCTTGTTCCCCACAGTCTTGATCCTTTTTCCTGATGAGTAGGTCATCCCTGCATCAAGTATAATTCACAAAACCACAAGAAATATCATTAAGCGTTAGTAAAACACAAAACTTCTTCCAATGAATGTGGAGGAATCAACCCCAAATAACTGTGCTCTCACAAAACCTCAAAATCTGATGGAAACATTAATAAAAATTGGGTTTTCAAGAGAGAGGATGATAGGATGATAGGAGAAGTGATGGGAAAACTTTGGAAGAGTGTTCGAAAGTGAAAGAGATGTTGGGGATCTTAAAGTAAACATTTGGGCGAGCCATAAGGGATATAAAATTTATGAAATGGGTCAAGGAAACAAATACCAACTTAAAGAAAAAACACTTTGACCTCTCAGCGTCGCCACCGCCCAGCGGTAGGTGATTTGGTTTCTTCCCCCTTTTTGCTTTGCTTCAAATGTCTTTGACACTGTAACCCTCAATTTCAACTTTCAAATTTCAAGTTTAATGCAATTCCAAATCTCTTATGCAACAATTAAACCCTAAATGCAACTAGAACAGAATTTGAACATGCAAAGGAAACAAATCAATCAACTAGGTTGCCTCCCAGGTAGCGCTTGTTTAACGCCACGAGCCTGACCCAAACCTTCTTAGCACTTGTCAGTAAGTGCAAACCTTACCATCACCCATCAGTAGGTGTACCTTCCTGTATCCTTCAGTAGATACTCAACCTTCTAGCATCCCTCAGTAAAAGATAATTTTATTTTAATTTTCATTTTTTTTATAAAGATAGAAAAATAAAAACAGAAAAATAAAAACAGAAAAATAAAAATAGAAAATAAAAACAGAAAAATAAAAACAGAAAAGTAAAAACGGAAAGATAAAAACGGAAAGATACTCCCCCTGCTTGATATTCTTTTCTTTTTCTTCTTCCTGCTGAATTTTTTCAAAAAGTTGAGAACACTAAGCACATATTTCCATGTCTCAATCATAGGAACTTTAATCTCCAATTTCTTGAAGATTTCAATAAAGCACTTAAACTTCTTTTCTTTTCTATCATATTTCTTTTGATAAGGAAGAGGTTTTGCATATGATCTTTTCTTCTTTCCTCTCTTCCTCTTTTTTCTCAATCTTTCCCCTCAACGTTCTCTTTTTCTCTTTTCTTCTTTTCTTCTTTATTTTCGCATATTTTTTCTTTTTTTATTTTTTCTCAACCAATGTTTTTTCTCCCTCATCATCTTTATCTTCCTTAACCACCTTTGATGTTTCTTCTTCCTTAAAATCTCTCTCTTTCTTTTCTTCCTCAATCTTCTCCTCCTTTTTCTCTAATTTTTTCTCCTTTATATTCTCCTCTATCTTTTCCTCCTTTCTCTCCATTTTTTTCTCCTCTATCTTTTTCTCATCAACAACCTTATGAATTTTTGTCTCTAAATTCCTGAAGGTAACTTCATAACTCTTGGAATCGTACTTCTCCAAAAATTTGTCAAACTTTTCATTAAGGCTTTTGACTTGTCCCGTCAAATCAACTATCTGATGATAAACTTGTTGATCATCCTCCCACGTTTCTGTTGATAAGGAAAATTGTTGTTGCCATAAACGTTGTTCAGCTTCCCCCAACGTTTCTTTTCGCAAAGAGGATTGTTGCCCAAATTGGCTTAGGTACATATTTGAATGAGGTTCCCACCAGTGGTTGAAATCATTTTGGTAGAATTGAGTGCCCATATAGTCAAATTCTTGTCCAAACTGCATTCTGCAAACATTAGGAACAAAAACCTAGAAAACATTTATTAGAACAAAAATAAAAATAAACATAAAAATCAAGTCAAAGTTAATCAGTTTACACTACTAGAAAAAGTTAAACCAAGAGTTCCCGACAACGGTGCCAAAAACTTGTTAAACCCCTGGCAAGTGTATCAGATCGTATCAAGTAATAACAATTGGTAAACCCAATATCATTCTTCCCAAAGGACTCTTAAGGCCTCATCTTTCGTGTAAACTAATCGTTTAAGACTTGAGAAAAGAAATTAATTTGAATGATTAAAATGCAAAACAAAAGTAAACATGCAAATGCAGTGATTCAATTGACTTCAAGAAAATATGGATGAGTGGAGTTGTTGGGGTTTACAATTTCATCTTATTCACCCTCATATATCTACTCTCCTTATTCACTTTGCTTATTTATCATATTGCCATGCAAACTTTCTTGGTCTACCCTTAACCCAATCCCTTGGTGAAAAGAGCCTATTACTAATTACCGGCTTGCTATCCCTAGCCTCCCCTAGTAATTAATAATGCATGATAAACAGAAGCAAAATACAATTGATCGTCCTACCCCTATCCCTAGGCGGTATTTGCATAATCAAGGAATTCTTCCCAGTTCATGACATTACTGTACGTCCCCGTATCAATAAAGACAAACAACATCTACCGAATGAGTTAAACGGTAAAAGCATTAAATACAGGTAAAGAACCCAACTATTTATAAATCAAGCATATGCAAACATATAAAATAAATAGGAATTTGGATATATGAGAGTTTCAAACGATTACATTGTTCCCCAACAACAAAGGGTTTAGTTCACCATAATCATGGTGAACCTAGATGAAATATAATGAAAGAATGGAAAAGCAAACCCTAGGTTTGATAAAGTGGAGCCTAAGCATCCAAGAAATCTCCTCCAAGGTGTGTAGAGCAGCTTTGGACGTTTCTCTCTACCCAAAGAATGTGTTTCAATTCGCACTAGGGCTATTTATAAGCCAAAAAGATAACAAAAAGATCTCAGAATCCACAAAATAAAAACTGACAACCGCCCAGGCCCCAATTTAACCGCTCAGCGGTTTCCCTCTAATCGCAGGACCGCTCAACACCCAAAACTGTCGCTCAGCGCCCTAGTCAACCGCTCAGCGCTCTGGTCAACTTTTCTGGTTGACTTGTTGACTTTTCTGGATTCTGGTTGACTTTTCAGCACTCCAACCATTTAACACTTCAACCTTTCTTCCAATTCATTCCAAAAACCTACAAAATCAAGGGAAACAAAGCAAAAAACCAAGAAAACCAACTTTTGACTCTCGCATGACTCAACTAAGTGTTTTACTTGATTTTAAGCTCATTCTAAGCCATAAAGGGTGTGTTTTAATATCAAATTTAAGCATGAAAATAACGATTTTTAGACCGTTATCACTTATCAAGCGATTAGTTTAAACTCAACACTCCAAATCGACTAGGTATTGATCTAATGATTTATTTAAACTTCATACTCCAGCTCATCTAGGGTTGATCTAACGATCAATTTAAACTTGACACTCTAGCTTGATTGGTGATAACGATTGAAAATACCGTTATCTGTGATGGAACGAACCGACGTCGAAGGGCACTATAAATGTCGAACATGGCATTAACCGACGTCTACTTAGTTTTCGTTGTGTTTTAATGCAATTTTGCTCGTGTCTTTGGGTAGCGTAGTAATACCTCCTTCCTTTGCTAGTTTCTTCATAAGAAAAAATTGCGTCTTTTAGAATCTGGGTCGTTGCCTAGTTCCATTCCAATCGCCAAAGAAAAAGAATACGGTGACATCAAAACTAGGCAAGGACCCAAGTTCGGCTTTAGGTTGAAATGTCATAAGATGTCTAAAAGACGCAAGCTTTTCTTACGAGGAAACTAGAAAAGGGAGAAGGTGCACTACGCTACCCAAAGACATGAGAAAAACTACACAAAAACACAATGAAAACTCATTTTAATCGGTTCAAACAAAAGATAATACAACAAAGACTACTTTAATCAGAGTAAAAGTAAGTTTAAACGGTTCAAAAGAGATAAAGCTCACCTGGAAATGCAATGTCGCAGAGAGAAAAGGCGATGGAAGACGATGAAGTGCGCGTAAATGTTGGTTCCCAATGTCTTATTTAACAGGAAATAAGACGTCGGTTGCCCTAGAGACCGAAGTTTATTCTCGAATATACGTCGGGGACCCACTAATGTGATGTCCATTCGATTTAAAATTTAATATTGGTGGTATATATACAGACATCGGTTGTAAGGGGAGCTGATGTCTATATGTGATTATAGACGTCGGGGTTGAGGGATCATATGTCTAGATGGCAGAAAAAAATGACTTTTCACTTATCTGTCATACATATAAACGTCGATCGGAGGGGCCCTGACATCTATAATATAATAGATGTCGGTACCCCTCCTAACGGACGTCTATATGGTGGAAAGAAATGACTTTTCACCTACCTGTCAAACATATAGACGTCAGTTAGTAGGGGACCCGACATAGACGTCGAGGCCCCTCCTAACTGACATCTATATGGCCAACTTATTTACGAAAATACTACTGGTCATTAATTTACATCAGGCCCCCTAACTAACGTCTAAGGGGTGACGTTAAAAGTCAATTCTGCTCTAGTGAACGTACTTTATATGAGTATTTATAATTTATAATTTATGATATCGATTTAAGTTATAGTAATTCTTGTACTAATTTGTCAAAAATTAATTTTTAGAAATACTAGTTAAAAAAGTTAAACAATGACATTTCACATAATATATTCACAAAATATTTTAAAGGTAGCGAGTAATGATTAATATGTGTTGAGGGAAAATCACTTCTATTGTCTTAACATTATTTTAAATGTTATGAGTTTTGATAAATGATATTTCATAATAATATTTTATGTTGTTAAAATTTATAAATCTTAATGTATAGGTTAAGTATATTTATTCCATTATTGGGTATATGAATATTTAAACTGCTTTTTAAGAATATACTGTTTTTACATTATTTAGTTTGTTTTAAGTCATTGGATAATAAAAATTGTTAAAAAAAGTATTAATGATTATCACTTGTCTTTAATTAAAATGATTGTAAACTGCTTTTTAAGTATATACTGTTTTTACATTATTTAGTTTGTTTTAAGTCATTGGATAATAAAAATTGTTAAAAAAAGTATTAATGATTATCACTTCTCTTTAATTAAAATTATTGCAAACTGCTTTTTAAGTATATACTGTTTTTACATTATTTAGTTTGTTTTAAGTCATTGGATAATAAAAATTGTTAAAAAAAGTATTAATGATTATCACTTGTCTTTAATTAAAATTATTGTAATAGTGTATTTTTACAATTGAATTTACACCTTAAGAAAAAGTAATAGTGTATTTTTACATATCTTCATAAATATCACGAATCACCTAAGTCAACATAAGATGTCGTTACGTCCATCAATTGTGCAAATGCTTGCATCCTACTAGTATAAATAGATGACTACGCTTGTGCCTTAGGATAATAGTGAGTTAAGGTGATGATATTCACCATGGACAAAGGACAACCTTCTTGTAGCTTAAATTGCATTATACAAATTACAATAGTTAATTGAGTCATAAGTAATTTTCAAATTAAATCAAAAAATAATACAATTACTTGCACGAAATGACATACATGAACATGTCCTATATAAGTTAAGCGATGTTGAGTTATATCAGAAGGTGGTGTGGAATGTAGTGGGAAGATAATATAATTTTGAGAGGATGGCATACACACTAAAATGACATTATATCGGTTAGCAATTGCATAACCAATGTCTAGTAATGTCATCCACTTGTTCCTGTTACTTTGTTATGAATAAAACAAGTTGTTAGATTAAATAAATATAATAAATAAAATACATAAAACGGGAAACACTTACTGTCGACTGTGACTGCACCAACAAAGAGTTCCTCAGTTCTTTTAGTCTATCAAAGCCTCCTACTAGGCTTGCGTATTCATCACGCCATTGACTGAGTTCTTTGTAAAAATCATTTCTAATAACGGGCCATGAATCTTCTCTGAATCCTAACGACACAACAATGCATCTATATCCATGGTGACCATCAGCCAAAACATCAACAACATCCACAATGAAGGGATGAGTAGTAGAATCAAATTGGTCTATCATTGGAACTCTTTTTTTCTTCACTGCATTTAGCTTTAATTGTAATTTACTTTTCACAAATGAAGATTCCATGGTTGAATGAAAGGCGTCAATATACTCAAAATATGATGGATCCCACGTAGTAGAGCTTTCTGTTCGTTGAACTTTTTTTTTTTACTTTGATATTGTTTTGTTGGCATCTTTTTTCTCAAGAGTATGTTCTCAGTTGTTGTAATATGCACAACGACGTTATCTAATTATAATAGCAATAAATGGGAAATAGATCGTTACTAATAAAATGGAGATATACAATGTCTTCCATATTTCTTGTTTCATGAACTTAGTTCAACATTAGAAGAGTATTGACATAAACTCGATTTTTCAACAAGGAAAACATTGCTATATGCCCAACCAAACATACCAAAGTTAATGTGGACAACAATCTGATGACGATGGAACATATTAGGACATTGCTATACACCAAGAAACAACATTGTTGGTTACATCAATTTCACTTTGCATCGTCCATTTCATCTTCAGTTTTCCAAACAACATCCTCCAAGCGTGTTGAAAGCTTGTTGTAGAACTGCATAGTGTCAAACAGGCAAATTATTTTCAATTAGAATTAGACGGAACACAAGGGTGTTAAAAGCCACACCATTCTGAATGTCACTAAGCAAAAACTTCTTGTTATGGTTTGATCAGCACTCAGGTTATATAGTGTCGAAGATTACAAATATTACTTGCAATAGTATTTCACAAAGATTACATTTCAAATTTACTATTTCTAAAGATGCAGAAAAGAGACAACAGAAGGTCATGGTTGTCATAAATTCAAGTTTAGTTTGATTATGTGGTTGTCATGAAGGTTTCAAAAGTTCAGAACAGAAGAATTATATTAACATTGTAGGAGATACTATAGAAATCAATTCAATGAGAATTGAGAGACAAAGATACCTTAAGGAACTCCAATGTATCACCTTTTGCCTTATTAATCTTAACCACGTGAAGAGAAGGTGCCACTTGAAATATCTGTTTAAAATGTCAAGAGTACATCAATATTCAATATTATGAGAAACGAGGCTATAGCAACGATGTACCTCTGTGGCAACATTGAGGTTTCCCTTCCTTCCAGCTTTCACATTTTTAAGCTTCATCTGTGAATGACTATTTCTTAATTAAAGAAAATTAACATGAATGGAACTAAACGAGTGCATGTACATAATAAGTTGCACAAGCTTGGCTTACCTTGAAATTTTTCTTCTGCACATCAAAACCAAGAGCTTTTGCAGCTTCTTCAATCTTGTTGATTATCTCATTGGCAGAGCATTTTGATGTGAACCTTATTTCTCTTTTAAATCCCTGTAACCAATAACTTCAGATTAACAATCAGCACATTAATTTAAAGTAAGAAACCTCATAAATTACGCATTGCAAATCAGAGGTTCTCATCCAAACCAGGTTGCAATAAAGTTAACTAGGTGATGTTTGGACCAAATTTTTGTCTTCAAAGTTAAATATTAAGAGTTTTAAATTTATTTGTTTGGACATTTTTAGCTAAACACTCCTTTTAAACCAAAATCTTTGTTTATTTTAAGTTTCTCGTTAAGAAAGAAAGAACACAAAAGACTTTTTGAAGTAAAGTATTATATAATAAACTCTCGATACTGTACACAAAAGAACTTGTGAAGTGTTCTTTTGTGATTGAGAGAAAAACTATGTAATGCTTCACGTGAAACTTTTCTAAGTGAGCTTACTTTACACTCAAGGAAACCATTGCTTTTGTAAATCTTCCAAACCATGCTCTAGGGGATTGCTTAAGACCATACAATGCTTTCTTCAAGAGCCATACCTTGTTTCTTTAATTTTTCACTTCAAAACCTGGGGGAATCTCAATGTACACTTCCTCATCTAGATTTCCGTGAAGAAAGGCATTCTTCACATCCAGCTGATGTAAGTCCCATCCAAAATGGGTAGCCAAAGCGAGAATAACTCGAACTGTATTCATCTTTGCCACTAGGGCAAATGTCTCCTCATAGTCAAACCCATATGTTTGGGTATATCCTTTTGCCACCAATCTAGCTTTATATCTTTCTATTGTCCCATCTGCCTTATGTTTCACTGTGAATATCCATCTACACCCTAGTGCCTTCTTGTCTCTTGGCTTATCAACAATCTCCCAAGTTGAATTTCTTTCTAATGCATTCATCTCTTCTTTCATGGCTTGATTCCAATGTTCAAGTTTCATGGCCTCCTGGATTGAGTTAGGAATTTTTGTGGCATCAATGGCAGAAATAAAACTTCTCTAATTACCTCCTCCTCATTGATATCTTCAGGGATCCTCACCTCCGGATTAGACAATTTTTCTTGCTCGAGAGTCGTAGTGGGTTGTTCTCTTCTTTCATATTTTTTGCCAAAAAATTTGTCTTCTTCCTCTTCTTCCTCACTGTGGACTATGGTAGCTTCATTGCTCAGGTCTTGGGCATCCTGCACAGACAAACATGGTAATGACAAGAAGGAGAGTTCATCCACTTCAATTCCTTTCTCCCCCTGAAGTGGTGGACTGACATAAAAGGATTGTTTTTCATGAAAGGTGACATCCATGGTGATAAAGATGCGACGACTCTGAGGATGATAACATTTATACCCTTTTTTATTAGAAGGATACCTAATAAAGACACATGTAAGAACTCTGGGATCTAATTTACCACGGTTAGGATGATGAGAGTGAACAAAGACAACACATCCAAAGACTCGACTAGGTAGACTCATTAGTAGGGAAGAAGAAGGAACAAAAGACAATAGAGACTCTATAGGACTAATGTCATTTAAGATAGGAGTGGGTAACCTGTTGATGAGATATGTGGTAGTTAACACAGCTTCTCCCCAGTAATGTTTTGGAACAAGCATTTGAAAAATAAGAGCTCTAGTTACTTCAAGAAGATGACGATTCTTTCTTTCTGCAAACCTATTTTGTTGAGGGGTGTTAACACAGGTTGGTTCATGAATAATACCATTATGAGACAAAAAATTGAGAAAAATTCATGATTCACATATTCAGTACCATTATCAGACCTAATTCTTTTGATATTTTTTCCAAATTGATTTTGGACAAGATGGAAAAAATTAACAAAAATTTGAAAAACTTCGGATTTGTTTTTCATAAGGTATGTCCATGTGACACGGGTACAATCGTCAATAAAGGTAACGAACCATCTGGCTCCAGAAATAGAATCTATGACAGGACCGCAAACATCAGAATGAATTAAATCAAATGGAGAAATACTCCTTTTATGACTAATAGGATAAGATGCACGATGGTGTTTTGAAAATTGACAAATATCACAATTAAAAGACTCAACAGATTCTTTGGTAAACAAGTGAGGAAATAAGGACTTGATAAGACTGAATGAAGGATGTCCAAGCCTTTGATGATGTAATCATATTTGGGATTTTGCCCACGTCTCAGATGTTGCTTGTTGACTCACGATTTTCATGTTGCTTTGGTCATCAAACTCTAAAAAATACAACTCATTCTCCTCCTTAGCAGTTAAAATTGTCTTCCCCATGACAAGGTCCTGAAAAACACAATAAGTTGGAAAAAATGTTACTGAGCAATTTAAATATTTTGTGAGTTTTTGCATAGAGATAAGATTGTTAGCTAATTGAGAAACATGTAAAACATCCTTCAATACAATAGATGAGTCGAAAATTATATTCCTAGAGCCACATATAGGTATACCCTGCCCATTCGCAACTGTAATAGTTGTTCTTTATTTCTTTTACCATATGAGTCGAAGGACACACTAAAAGGTGTCATATGATCAGTTGCACCGAAATCAAGGATCCAAATACCTTGAGATACATGATCAACAATATTGAGGCAAATCTTACCTTTTTATGGACAAAGTACATGATCCAGAGGGCTTACTCATTAATTCATCCATTGCTTTCAAAGGAATAATTTTTACTTCAGACATCCCGCAGAATGCAACCAGGAGTCTCCAAGACGACGACGGCGTATGGGTCACACTGAGGAAAAAGGAGAAAAACTAAAAAGCTCAGATCTAGTCAAGAAAAGGTCAAACGGTTCGTCACAAACCCTAGGAACAGACTCAGGACGCTTCGACGACTCTGTTTGTGGCAGCGGCGGCGAGTGGGTCACTCTTAGAGAAAAAGATAGCAGAACTTAAAACTTAGATTTACTAAAATATAGGACAAACGAGTCGTCACCGACCCTAAGAACAGACTCAGGAGTCTCCGGCAACCCTTTCTATGGCGACGTTAGTGAGTGGGTCTCGCCGGAGGTGGGTGCATGGGCTACACGCGCCGGTGACGGTGGAGGCGCGTGGCGGCTCCTCTCACGGAGCGACTTCCAGCGTTGTGGTCGTCGGAGTTGGGCGCACCTTTCTCCCCTATCAACGACCCCAACCAGCGACGACGACAACGGTAGAGGCGGTGGTCGGACATCGGCGGCAGTGTGACTTGCAGCGGAACGGAGCTCCAAGATCGGAAGCTCTGATACCAAGTAGAAAATAAGACTAAAATTTATTATTCAGAAATAATATAAAATACATTCTCATATTTTCTATTTGTAATAATCTAATTCTCCTAAAAAAGGGAAATAGGGAAACTAGGAAAACAAAATAAAATAAATAAAATAGAAGATTGTATATCTATTTTCTCTAATTAGGAAGATTCTAAATATATCTTCTCTAATTACAACAAAAAGTGGCAGACCCATTAACCCATAGCTTTAAGGTTTTGGGTAGAGAGTGATGTCAATCTCTTACATGGTTGAGCTCGTATGTCATTGGTTTTATGTCTCTCGGTGAACCTCCTCAATAGACCAACAGATAATACCCTCCAAATTCTTTTCAGGACAATGATGCCCCTAGACTATATGCTCCTCCCAATTGAAATATCTCTCATCTTCTCTTCTAACATACTCAGGGTAAGGAAGGCTTCTTGATCCTTGGTTCCTCAAACCCATTGTTATGTTTCTTCCTATCCTTGAACCATATGTTGTCTTGAGTGACCCTTTTCTTGGATTGTTGTCCATATTAGAAATAGCTTGCATATATCTAGTACTTCTAAAGGTTTAAGCACATGAAACTATTCTAGCTACTTCCTGATACCAAAAACTGGTATTGTTATTTCGATATGAAGTTCCTCCTACCTGCCTTAAGTCTTTCATAGTGTCCTCCACATCCTATGCAATTTCCATGACCCTAATCGAATCTTTAGGATCATGTGGCCTAATTTGATTCCAAATATTATTCTGCAGCACAGTAAAGAAATATCTAAACAATTGTCCTTCAAACATATGCAACATTTCAAACTCTTTGATATAATCGTCCACCTTATCATTTTGTTGTTGCTAATCTTTCAAACAAGGTACTTCGCTACCTGCATCCAAATCTCCTATTCAACGCTGCTGCAAACCCTTTCCAAGATGGATTCTTGGACTTTTGACACCAAAATTTATTTGGCTTGCATTCCCTTCCATGCTAATGATAGCCAAACGTAGTTTTTCCTTTAAAGTGACATTCTGAACTTCAAAAAATTGATCCGTTCTTGTTTGACATCCTAAGCGATTATTCTAAAATGTGGTAATTTCACCCTTTTAGTTCAAGTCTTTAGTAATTCTTCTCCTTCCTCATTTGATCTGCTAACATGTATCGATCTTTCTTTCTTTTTCTCTTCATCATCAATCGAGTTCTCCCCTCCTTCAAACACTTTCTCACTTTTCTTGATTTCATGTACTAGTTCTTTGATTTCTTTCATATCTGAAAAACTTTCTTTCGTTATGGTCATATCAACTTTCAGCTCCACAACTACCTTTCCTTGCTCACTTCCCATCACTCAAGCTTGCTTAGCCGACTCTCTATTTGGTTCCTTTGCTTTTAGATCCATCAGGTCAGACCAAATTATTACATTCCAGAAAGAACAAAACGCCAAAAATGTAGGCTTGAGAACTTGTGCAATATTGTATCAGAAACTCTCAATATTGTACACAAACAACCACATACAAAGGAAGATACTTCCTTTCACACAAGGTACTCCCTCTTACAACAGAAAAATAAAAAAAAGAAAAAATAGAAAATAAAACTCTCCGTACTACAAAAGAGTCCCAACACCTTCCAAAGGTAAACTATATACAGACTTTCTCATAAAGTCTCTCTCCCAAAAAACTAACTCCATAACTACATTTTATTTTTAAATTTCCTTCTAATGAATATAATGAAAATTAAGTTTAGAGTCAATCTCCATTGTCTAGAAAATATACATAGGACAATGTATTTATAATAATGAGAATTTAGGCTAAGCCCAAATACAGATGAATATGTAAAAATAACAATTAACATATGATTATGTTTCCCTAATTAACATTAAACGCAACACTTCCCCTCAAGCTGGTGTATATAAATCGTATGTACCAAGATTATTTCAAATATAATCAATTCTTCACCTCGTAAAGATTTAGTGAAAATATCTACTAACT
The DNA here is from genome assembly GCA_027742785.1 of Vigna reflexopilosa. Classification (NCBI taxonomy): domain Eukaryota; kingdom Viridiplantae; phylum Streptophyta; class Magnoliopsida; order Fabales; family Fabaceae; genus Vigna; species Vigna reflexopilosa. Next base: position 3,156,485 of record CM050926.1, on the reverse strand, counting down.
AATCATTTGAGTTGAAAATCTTAGTCTTAATGTCTCCAGATACAATCTTCTCTCAAATGAAATGATAATCAATCTCAATGTTTTTAGTCCTCTCATGAAAGACAGGATTAGAACTGGCATGAAGAGCAGCTTGATTGTCACATATAAGTTTGAGTTAGGCTTAAAGTCCATTTCTTAACATGGTTTCAGATTCATAGGTTAGAGTCTATCCAAGAAAAAATTGATGTTTGTTGGGTCTATTGTTCCACTCACTATCAGATTGCTATCACACCATCCATTAATGTTTAGTCGCACACTTGAGAAGAATATATCTCAAAGTGAAGAGGGCGTTAGAAGTCCCACATCGACTAGAGATAAGGCCAATTTAAAGTATATAAATAGGTGCAAACCTCACCTTACAAACGGTTTTGTGAGTTTGAATTAAGCTTCAAGTCCATTTCTTAACACCTTTTATAATACACCTTCCACTCTTTCTCATTATTTCCCTTCCTAACAGTTTCATGGAGTTGTTTCCAGTTAGCTTTCTTTCTTTCTTTTCTCAAAAACGCTACTGTTACCACCCTCATTTTCAAAACTAGTCTCCTTAATTTTATTAGAATTTTTCTCCAAATGTATGGTTATAGTCCTTTTATGAAAAGGAAAAATAATTAGGCTAAAAAGAACTAGCTTCTCCTTAATTCAGTATGTTGAAATTTATATAACTTAGTAGCAATTCATGTTTTACTATATTTTATATTTTATTACTAAATCCTAAATAAAAGGTTAAACTTCTCACACTATATAATTTGTGTTATGAATAATAAATAATATTGAAAAAGATAATTATAGAGAGCAACCATGTGTAATGGCTCGACAGCTTGATTATGATTAATCGATGGAGTACTTAAGGGGTAATTAGGAGGTAAACAGATGCTAATTTGCATCCAATAACCACTAACTAACTTCAAGCCTGGTCAATGTTAAATCAACATGATTATTGTTGACTATATATTCTAACATAAATGATGATTTTACTATTATAGTAAATAAAAACCTGAGTATCCAATGAGACATGCCTGTGGGGCTACACTCATTTCCTTGGTATCTGGAAATCCTTTCCACATCTCAACCAGATTCTTGGTGGATGAGAATTTGAGAGAAAAACAATGGATGCTAAAGATTCATCATTATAATAAAAACAATCCTATCATATGAAGTTAAAGACCTGGTCTACGTCAAACAAGTTTTCTAGGTTCAGCCCTTTGGACAAGGATATCAATTCAAATGCATTCATAGGTGTTGGCTGATCTTCCTTCTCTCTTACATTGTGTACCTGCATTTTTTGGAGAAAATCCTTAATATGAAACTACTGTTGTGTGCAATACTACAATGAATACGGAAAACCAACACCAAATACATACAGGTCATCTTCAACATACTTCATAGTCTTTAAATATGGCTGTTAGATATTGTGTGTTTATGTTAATTAGGGAAACATAGTACCTATATGTTTATTAGGGAAATATAATCCCTATGCTTATTATTTTATTTTTACATATTCATTTGTATTTGGGCTTAGCCCACATTCTTATTATTATAAATACATCACCCTATGTGTATGCAAAGACACACAAGGGAGATTTCTCCTAATCCTTTTTTTCACTGTTTCACATGGTATCTAGAGCTTAGGTTCGGTTCTAGCTTGTTCTACAGTCTCCGGTATGCATCACCACCACAGTCGCCGCAGCCACCGCCGTCGCCGCAGCCACCGCCGTCGCCGTCGCCGCCGCCGCTGCCGGAGTTCCAGAATGGACCGGCGACCACTCCATCTGAAGCGTCTCGACCGGGCGACCACCGCGGTCCAAAGAGCGCGGTGATCGGAGCACCCACGCGCCTCCACGCGCCGCCACAGCAGTTCGCAGATCCGCTGCTTCCCGCAGCGAGTGCCAGCACGTCGCCGGAGCCCACCGCCGCCGACCAGCATCGCCGTGATCGCCTCCTCGCCCTCTTTCTGGATCTATGGTCGTTGCGTCGATCGGAGCACGTTGGATTTTTATGGTTTCTCCTTCTCCATGGCATCTTTCGCGTCTACAAACACCTCTGCTAGTGCCCCATCTTCTTTTGCTGATTCCCCAATCTACACCAATTTTGTGAATGTACACTTGTCCATTGACAAGTTAGATGGCACGAATTATGCAACATGGGCGTCCGACATCAAACTTTGGTTGAAGAGTCAGGGGTATGTAGATCACCTTACTAAAGATGTGACTAGTGCTACCACAGATGACACTTCTCGCTGGATGAAAATTGATGCCCAGTTATGCATCGTCATAAAGTCCACCATTCACTCCTCTCTGAAACAAATGTTTCGTTCCTATGAAACATGTTCAGAAGTATGGGCTCAAGCAAGGCTATTATACACAAATGACACCTAGCGTCTTTATGGTGTTTGTCAGGACCTACTCATTGTCATTGGTCCGCGCAGTCCTGGTCCCATGGCAGAATATTTGGGTAAAGTTCATGCCCTCCTTCATGATTTTAATGAGCTATTACCTCCTGCTTCCACTCTTGCTGAAGAACTGGAACAACGATCAAAGTTCTTCATGTTGTTGGCATTATACGGACTCTTTGATGATTCCTCCCATGTCCGTGATCAGATTTTGGGTTCTCCTGTCATACCCAACTTTACTTCTACTTGTTCTGCTCTTTTGCGTATTCCGAGCAAACCAGTCGTTGAGGCATCTCCTCATACTGATGATTCCTCAGTTATGGCTGTCCAACATAGTGATCGAAGTCGATCTCACAAGCCAAGTAAAGGACGTTATAAATGTGACCACTGTGGCAAGCTAGGCCACAAAATTGATAGGTGTTATTCGCTTCATGGACGTCCTCCTCGATCTGTAGCAATGGCTAATTCTGATCCACCTCCTCGACCTCCCTCATCATTGTCTGCAGACCATCCTACTTCATCAAATATTGTAGACAACCCTGTAGTCTTCAACGAATTTCTCCGATGGTATGAGGATCGTCAGCACTCTAGTTCCACTACATCTGCATCTGTTGCCCGCACAGGTACACCTTTTGTTGGTCTGACTCACTCCCTCGGATCTTGGGTCCTTGACTCAGGCGCCACCGATCATATAACTGGTAACAAGTTCTTGTTTTCTTCCTTGTCATGTCCGGATAATTTACCCTCGGTAACAATGGCTGATGGGTCTAGAGTCTCATCTCATGGTATTGGTATTGTTCATATTTTCCGTCCATATCCATTGATAATGTACTCTGTGTCCCTGGGTCTCCTTTCAACTTATTGTCCATAAGTCGTCTAACTCATTCCCTTAATTGTATTATTTCATTTACCAAAGATTATGTTTGTTTGCAGGACCGGAGTTCGAAACACATGATTGGCACAGGATGTGAGTCTCATGGCCTATATCTTCTCCGCCCTTCTCCACATGCTGGCGTAATCATGGAGTAACCATCCCTTCTTCATGCTCAGTTAGGTCATCCCAATCTTGCCAAATTGCAGCAACTTGTTCCGAGTTTGTCGAAGTTATCAAGTTTGTCATGTGAGTCTTGTCAATTAGGAAAGCATACTCGTAGTTCCTTTCCTCGTAGTGTTTCACAAAGAACGTCATCCCTTTTTTCATTAGTTCATTCTGATATTTGGGGACCTAGTCGTGTTAAGTCCACTTTAGGATTTCAGTATTTTGTTACTTTTATTGATGACTATTCCAGATGTACTTGGTTGTTTTTAATGAATAATCGTTCTGAGTTGTTTTCTATTTTCCAATCTTTTTTCAATGAAATAAAAACACAGTTTGGGGTTTCTATTCGAATTTTACGCAGTGATAATGGTCGTGAATACCTTTCTCAACAGTTTAAACATTTTATGGCTTCTCATGGCATTCTTCACCTGACCTCATGTGCTTATACTCCTCAACAAAATGGGGTGGTTGAGCGCAAGAATAGACACCTTATTGAAACAACTCGTACTCTTCTCATCCATGGCTAAGTACCCTCGCATTTTTGGGGTGATGCAGTTCTCACTGCATGTTATCTCATAAACTGCATGACATCTTCTGTCCTAGATAACAAAATCCCTCATTTTGTCTTATTTCCTCAAGACCCTTTACATCCATTACCTCTTAGAGTTTTTGGGTCTACATGTTTTGTTCATGATTTTAGTCCTGGTCTTGATAAGTTATCTCCTAGATCTCACAAATGTGTCTTCTTAGGATTTCCACGGTCACAAAAGGGCTATAAGTGCTTTTCCCCTTCCCTCAATCGCCATTTTATCTCTGCTGACGTCACTTTTGATGAATCTTCGTTTTATTTTTCACCTCTATCTTCTAGTTTTGTACCTCCACCTATTACTGTTGATATTCCTATTGTCTGTGATCCTTCTCCTCCTTTAGCCTCTCAGGATCGTCCTTCAACTACACCCCTTCAGGTTTATAGTCGCCGCCCTCATCTCTGTCATGACTCACCTCCTGTGTCGCCTCCTGTGTCTCCTCCAGCTCCAGCAAATGAGTCTGACCTGCCTATTGCCCTCTGTAAAGGTATACGCTCTATTCGTAACCCTTTCCCCATTATATTGTTCTTAGTTACCACAGGTTATCTCCATCTTTTTACACATGTCTCTCATCCATTTCTTCTGTGTCCATTCCCAAGTCTGTGGGTGATGCCTTAACTCATCCTGGTTGGCGTCAAGCCATGCTGGATGAATTAAGTGCTTTTCAGAAAAGTGGAACTTGGGAGCTTGTCCAATTACCATCTGGAAAGTCTGTTGTTGGTTGCAGGTGGGTTTATGCTATCAAAGTTGGCCCTGATGGTACAATTGATCGTTTGAAGGCTCGACTGGTTGCCAAAGGATACACACAGATTTTTGGTTTGGATTATGGTGATACTTTTTCTCCAGCGGCGAAAATGACTTCTGTTCGCTTATTCATTGCCATGGCCGCTCTTCGACAATGGCCTCTTTACCAACTTGATGTCAAAAACGATTTCCTTAATGGTGATTGGCATGAAGAAATTTATATGGAGCAACTGCCCGACTTTGTTGCTCAGGGGGAGTCATCTGGATTGGTATGTCGTCTTCGCAAATCCTTATATGGCCTAAAACAGTCTCCTCGGGCCTGGTTTGGTAAGTTCAGCTGTGTTGTTCAACAATTTGGTATGTCTCGCAGAGAAGCGGATCATTCAGTGTTCTATCGCCACTCAAGTGCTGGATGTATCTACTTAATAGTGTATGTCGATGACATTGTTCTCACAGGAAGTGACTATCTTGGCATCTCTCAGATGAAACAACACCTTTGTCACCATTTTCAAACTAAAGATCTTGGCAAACTCCGATACTTTTTGGGTATTGAAGTAGCACAATCCAATGATGGTATTGTCATATCTCAAAGGAAGTATGCGTTAGACATCTTGGAGGAAACAGGGTTAATGAACTGTAAGTCTGTTGAGACACCTATGGATCCTAACATCAAGCTTCTACCAAATCAGGGGGAGCCTTTCTCAGATCCTGAACATTACAGAAGATTAGTTGGTAAATTAAACTATCTTATTGTTACGCGTCCTGACATTTCCTTCGCAGTTAGTGTGGTGAGTCAATTCCTTAACTCCCCATGTGAAGACCATTGGGATGCAGTTGTTCGCATACTGAAGTATATTAAAGGATCACCTGGAAAAGGTTTGCTATATGGTCCTAACAACGATACAAAAATCGTTTGCTATTTAGATGCTGATTGGGCTGTTTCCCCTTCTGATAGGAGGTCTACTTCTGGATATTGTGTCTCTATTGGTGGCAACCTGATATCTTGGAAAAGTAAGAAGCAAAGTGTTGTGGCTAGGTCCAGCGCAGAAGCAGAATATAGAGCTATGGCATCAGCTACTTGTGAGCTTGTGTGGCTTAAACAATTACTTAGTGAATTATAATTTGGAGATGTCACTCACATGACACTTATATGTGATAATCAAGCTGCTCTTCATATTAGCTCTAACCCTGTCTTCCATGAGAGAACCAAGCACATTGAAGTTGATTGTCATTTTATTAGAGAAAAAATCATATCCGGAGATATCAAGACTGAGTTCATTAACTCAAGCAACCAGTTGGTAGACATATTCACTAAGTCCTTGCGAGGACCTAGAATTGACTATCTTTGTAACAAGCTTGGAACATATGATTTATATGCTCCAGCTTGAGGGGGATTGTTAGATATTGTGTGTTTATGTTAATTAGGGAAACATAGTACCTATATGTTTATTAGGGAAATATAGTCCCTATGCTTATTATTTTATTTTTACATATTCATTTGTATTTAGGCTTAGTCCACATTCTTATTATTATAAATACATTATCCTATGTGTATGCAAAGACACACAAGGGAGATTTCTCCTAATCCTTTTTTCACTGTTTCACAATGGCCTCAATGTCATCAGTGTTTCTCTCCTTTGTCTCCTCGAAAACTGGAAGTTTGTATTCTTTTTTAAACCATTCATCGTGCATAATCTCCGATATAGTGATACACTGCCATAAAGTTATATAAAATCAGAAAAAAGAATGAAACAATGAAACTAATTTGATTATAATTATCATCTATTAAATATTTGTGGTTTATTTAACAAAAAATAAAACATAAGGAGATTCCAAATACGTGAAAAATAGTGAATCGATCAAATGACATAGCTAACTCAGTTTCAAAAATTACAAATGTTACAGGTGAAATGGCTCTTTTACTTTAGGAATAAGAATGAAATTTCAGTTGTAATGAGTTCAAACTTTTCAAAATGTCCAGAGCTATGTCATTTGACTAAAAGGGTTCATTTGCATCTTACAGTCACGGGGTTGGGATTCAAGATTCTAGTTATCAATTTCCTGGCACTAAATGAAAGCCAGGGGGGGCAAGTATACACCAGCTGAAATCTGCAAACCAAGAAATGAAAATAATAAACACAATATTCAGGACAATATTAATTTATGCAAAACCAAAAATGTCCTTACTTTTTTATACAGGTTCAAAAGATTGGTGTCATCAAAAGGCAAGTAGCCTGCAAGCAATACAAAGAGAATCACACCACATTACCACAAATCTGCAGCTGCCCCATCATAGCCTCCATCATTAAGGACCTACTAAACAAGAATATATGATTACAGGAATGATTTTCAATGTAGAAATTTTGTATTTAGCATATAATTTGTCTGCACCTCAGGAGCAACATAGTTTGGAGTTCCACATGTTGTATGGAGCAGTCCATCATCCTGCCAGTTTGTCATTAATATTCAAAATCAGAACATTTGGATATTATGAGATTGTCTTTTGAGAGATTCAAATTTTCAAGACTAAGTTCCCTACTAATATAACTGAAACTTGTTTGATTTTGTATGTCAATTATATTTTAGTTTTCTTCCCCAAACATACTGAAAAAGCAAGTCTAGTCCTTGTGCTGTGCTACTAATGCGTGCCATAGTCGGACTTCAAATTAACTTACAATTGCCAAAGTCAGGCTAAATTTACCATTTTTCCTTATATAAAGGCTAAGTTAACCAATGCTGCAAATTTTAAATTGCAAAATGATGTTTTACCCAAATTTAATTCAGAAGGAAACAAATCATTCTTACCCTGACTTGTTGGGAACGTGCACTCAATCCAAAATCAGAAATTTTAAGCTTCCCAAAAGAATCTAATAGTAAGTTCTCTAGCTGCAGAACAAAGTTATATGAATAACAATGAAATTAAAGTAAGTATTTTTTTTACCTTCTGTAATCAAAACAAAATAAATTGAGGAATCAGCATATTGCTAATAGGCTTACTTTCAGGTCTCTGTGGTAGACACCCCTGCTATGGCAATAGTCAACCGCATTTATAAGCTGCTGGAAATATCTGCGTGCTTCCTTTTCACTCATCCGTCCACTGTTTAACTTCACAAGAAAAAAAAATACATTTAATAAACAGTTTTTCCACTGCAACAAAATTGCAACTCACGGACTAAGACACACAACACCCTTTTACATCTCAACTATGATAGGAGTGGGGATGGAAGGAATGAGCAAGCACGAAATTGCTAGAGCAAAACTATAGAATTATAAGCCAAATGGAGTGGGAGAACCCAAAATGTAATCCAATATGTACCCACTTTATATTTTCCTAATCAAGTTCTAGAATCAATCGTAAATTAAAGAAAATTATAACCAAATAGGATCTAAGAAAAAATTATTTACTTACAATTTTATGAAAAAGTTCTCCCCCAGTCACAAACTCTAAAATAATGTATATTTTTGTCTTGCTCCCCATGACCTGCAAATGAGATATGAAAGCTTGCATGATGCACTTTAAGAAACGAATTTAGTGCATAAGGATTTGTTTGATAATTAATTTGGTAATTTGTTTCGTGCATAAGAATTTCAATCTTTGTTCTTTGAATATCAGCTAGAAAGCAAATAATGAGAGAGGTCAATTAGTTTGATAAGGTATTTGTTATGAGTCTTGAGTATTAGCTCCAATGGAATGTGTGCAAATCACTTTTGAAGGTCTTCAAACCAGCAGCGGCAAGGATGATTGACATCAAATTAAGTGCTTAATTGATCAGAAAGATAATCATATTTATGGGGCAGAAAGTTCACCTGCAGGGTGAAGAAATATCAAAACAAGACAGCAAAATTGATATGAGATTTCCTTTTGTTAGATGGGGTGAATAAACATGTTTAGAACCTCAAATGAAGGAGGTTATTTTCAACATTTAGAAAACTTTTATAATCCTTTGACTTCAAATATTATTTCATGACACTTTGACAAATTTTTTGAACGGTAAGCTAAATTCTTTGTCAAACAGACTGTTTTTAAGTTCTATGCCCAAACAGTGGTTTTAAAAATAGGACAAATTCAGGCAAGGTAAACTTTTAGAAACGATTAAATGCAATGAAAGATACAGTAAAGATATCAAAACATAGGCCAGTAAATTGAGTTGATCACTCTTTCCATCAGCAACATTTGAGTCAAAGTTTATCTGTTCCTAATAAAAAGAGAAGAATATATGTCAAAAAGTGAGAGGCAAGATGTCGGTTGTGGGTGTAATATTATATATATATATATATATATATATATATATATATATATATAGAGAGAGAGAGAGAGAGAGAGAGAGAGACCTCATATAGTCGAACAACATTTGGATGCTTGATCAACTTCATTGTGGCTATTTCTCGCTGGATCTGTGAAAATACATCAAGAAAACATACAGGCTCCCCAGTCTCAGAGTTCCTAGCAAATTTCACCTTTGCAAATGTTCCCTCCCCAATGGTCCTCCCTACCTCATATTTACCCACTCGGTGCTTAATTTTCTGCCCATTCATCCTCTATGATGGTTCAACTTTATTACAATTTCTGCCAAGATATGAAGTATCCTCCTGAAAAGCACGTCACAATCAGTTCCTAAGCAAACTTTAACAACAGATAAGTTTTTACCCAATGGTTAAAACCCGTCTTATTCTTTGATGAGAGGTTAGAAAATCCCATTAGTCCCTATGGTTTCAAAAACACTAAATCTGAAGTCTTATATGCAATGCAACTTAGCCACTGACTCCTCAATTTTTATTATTTTTTTCAAAACACCCTCAAGATTTTATCTTTGCCCCACTTTAGAATGGTGCACGATCAATTGCAAAACAAACCAATACCATTTTTTAAGAAGTAGTTAATGCAGAAATGCACCAGAAAGAGATCGAAGAGAACCATGTTTCCAACTGTAAAGAAGCCATGAGATCTTACAGCAACCAAGCCTTTCAGTTAAAACTAGTCTCAAAACCAGAATTCAACCGGAATAGGAAATTTACCACAACATCACTTTAACAAAATATAAATTTCGGAGACTGCATTTGTGATAAAGTAATCAAATCTTAAAAAACAAAAATAATTATCAAACCAGAGATTCTCCAGCATTTCAGAATGCAATAATTGTAGAATCATGTCATGTTGATGCATCACTTAAATCATTTAACAATAGCAAAAGGGTACTTGTAAGAAGGAGAAAGAGGGAGAGAGAGGCAATACCCTAGTAGGTATCGCCGGGAAGTGAGTTTCGCTCTCGCCGGGAAGTATTTTCTCTCTCGTCCAGAAGTATCTTCTTCCTCCTTTGTCTCACTCACTCACCAGCCACTGCTGTCGTTGTTGAAGGAGTTCGGAGTTCGCTGGAGGCTTGCCGTTCACCGCAATTATTCCGCCGTTCACCGTCACTGCAAGCTAGAAAACGTCATTGGAGGTCGGTTTTCGAAGCTTTTTTCCATTTATTTCGCTATTATTTAACTTTTGTTCGGTGGATTTCATTTTTTTAAAATTTTTTTGGACATTTAGATTTTGTCTTAAAGTTGAATGCTTTTGAAGTTTTTGTTGAACATTTCGTCTAGATGTGCTTTAATGGTGGAAAGTTTGAATTTTTTGTTAAATATTTTATTGGGCATTTAGGATTTTTTTTGTTGAATATATATATCTTTTAAAGTTACTAATGGCATTGAAAGTCATTCTTTCTCCTCTCAATAAGCTTGTGATTAACTTATTTTTGGAGCATCCGTTTGTCATAATTGAAAGGTACTCGGCGGAATGAGAGGAATGATAGTTTTAGTGTGGCTTGGGTCAGTTATTGATCCAGATGAGGTAAATATCTAAATTAACTCAGTCTTCACACTTCAGAGGATTATTAAAGTGCTTAGCTCTTGCTTTGGACTAATTTGATTAATCTGTAAAATCTTTATTGCAGCACTTTTTTGCTAATGTTTATTGTTTACCAAAGGGTTCTTTGAGAGCAACCTGTTATGTCTTATAGGGAATTCGCTTTAGGGAAATGTCCATTCCTGAATGCCAGAAAAAGCTTCCAGGTGCAACTTTGAACTTTGTTTTTTTGTGACATAATGTAGCACAATTTGTACCAAGGTGTTTTAATATCTCACTACTACATAATTAGTCATAGATAGCGCCTAATAGATAGCGCTTTTTTAAAAAAGCGCTATCAATGAATACGTAGAACTATAACGCTTATTCAAAAAAGCGCTATCTATTCCTATCACCATAGATAGCGCTTGTTTAAAAAAACGCTATCTATAAATAATTAATATTACTTTTTTAATTCATAATCTAAAATAGACTAATAGATATCACTTTTTTAAACAAGCGTTGTCTATTGTTATGAAAAAAAAAATTTGAAAAGAAGTTTTGGATCTCCTTCATATGTGTATTTTACGTTTCTTCTTCTTTTTAGTCTCATTTTTTCAAAATTTTCCCCCTTTTTCCTATTTACTATCCTATTTTCCAAAAAAAATTCCCTTTTTTTCTAACTTTTCAATTCACTTAACGTTCAAATTCATCAATCCCGCTATTCCTAAATTTCATTTTTGATTTGCCCCTAAAATTCACTTGGTGCTTGCCTCCAAATTAGGCGTTTTGATGAGATAAGTGATTATGTTGTTGAAGGCATCACCAACAAACCACACCTTGAGTCAGTGCTCTCCTTTGCCACATCTGCATTGTGCTCGCGTCAACGCTTGCACCTCATCTTCAGTTTCGCCTTGCTTCTCTCATTCTCGCGAAGCATCACCAAGAAACAACACCTCGTGTTCTCTCTCTTGCAACAGCCACAGTTCTTTATAGATCCACCTTTTCTCCTCACATTTATATCTTATTTCAGCCATTTCGGCCTTAGAAACACCATCTTCACCGATTAGTTCTTTGATTAATGGCCTCCGCTAGGGTTTCCCTCATCTTTAATATTTTTCTTTGATCTCAACCGTTTAAATCCTTTTTTACTCCGATTAAACACTTTTCCACCGTTTAATCTTCATTTTGATCCATTTAATCGGTTAACATAGTGTTTTAGGGTTCTTTCACCATTTGATTTAGGGTTTCCTTACTTCATTCACGGTTTTGGTTCGTTTGCTCTAAGGTTCGTGTTTTTCCCTTCGCATCTAGGATTTCATTCGTTCTCCTTCGAGTTTTCCATCATTCCGCTGCGTGTCACTCTTTGAGGAAGCTTCAAAGGAGTCCATAGTGTTTTCGTTTGGAGTTCTTCTCGGAGCTTATTCCATCACCTCCCTTCGCCAAGGTATTACATTTTTCTGTTTGTAGGTGGTTTATGATTAATGTATTTGAATTGCAAGTTTGACTAATTCGTAGCTTGTGTTGTCAGCAAGGACGTATGTGTTCAAGCTGGTAGATTCATCTTTTTATTTTATTGAAACTCAATATGCACTGTACTTTTCAACTGAATGCCCCAATCATTTTAGGCAAAGCTATTGATAATACTTTCACTGAATAATTAAATGGCTGTTGTTTTTTATTTTGTTTTCTTGTGTTCAACTACCCAAGTGTTCGTGCATTCAATGCTCTACTCATAGTTACAGATCAGTGTATCTAATTTGTCAAAAATACAGGGCTAAATATGATTCAGAACGATACTTAAGAGAAAAGGAATTTAGTACACATTTTTTTAAAAGCTAGATAGATTATCTTCTTTTGTTTTCTTATAAACCCTGCAGCTCAAGAATTCTAGACGGTATACCTTAGAGTCTAGTCATTATCTACCTTCACCTTTGCTTCAAGGTATTTCTCTTCCTTGTGTTATACATTGCCAGGGAAATAGGTAAGTCAACTTTTAGGAATATTGTTATCACGCTATGACCCAAATGTTGCTCACAAGAGTTATTCCTTTCATCTCACTATGAAAGTTTGTTTAGTTTAAGAAAATATCTTTTGTATCTATTTTTATTTGTTTTCACAATATAATTACAAAAATGGCACTTTATTTACATAATGTTTCTTGTTTTCACTGTTCTTGTGCAAATATTTGAAAGTAGGATGATGCTTGTAAATACTTATGATTACAAGAAACAAAATATAAGATGTTCTTTGAAGTAGGTATTGGGAGTGACATTATAGAGGAGTCTGCTATTGATATTGTTATATTTAAGGTGACACTGTCATTCAACAGAATGAAAATTAGTTAAAAAATTGTATGATGGATTCCCCAACAGTGAGTATTTACTAAAGTGTATTAAACATTTATCAAATCAAGCTTTAAGTCAGGATTTGTTATTGATGGGTGCTATTGTATACCTAATTTCATAAATATTAGGCATTCCTGCACATCTTGGTGCATATTATCATTTTTGCAGTTTGTTTCTCTTTATCTTGTAACTTATCTATTAATTCCTCTAATCCAGTTGAGTCACAGTGGCACCTTTGAATATGAAAAGAAGAAAAACATAGAGCTAGTGGATTACATGAAAGCAAAAGAGAAGAATTTAATAGCAATGGCAAGAGAAGTAGAAATGTTATGAGCTGAGATTTTGAATGCCGAGAAAAGAGTACATGGTAACTTTCTTGATTCATTGTGTTGAAAGTATGAAATATAAGGATCAAAAGGAATTTTGCTTTTATTCATTATGAATCACATAAGGATGCTACTAGAGCTTTAGATGCGACCAACCTGAGGTTTCTAACATGTTTTGAATTCACTTATATGTTTCTTTTTTGTGTAGGAAAGAGGCTTCTATATTGTATGATTACCTTGTGATGTTTGTTCTGAAATATACACTTCTGGTCACATTGTAGTTGCTATATGACTATCATTTTCTGGCTTGCAATCTGTGGTGTCTTGTATTTTCTGTTGAGATGCATACCTTATTGTGTGAAAAGTTTACCATGGTTCTCGATACTTGGAATGATGATGAACCTGCCAATATCAATTGGACCTCACGGCTTTGTTGGAGTGTGTATATAATTGTTTCATAATCTTTCTTTGAGCCGTGATATTACTCTAGACGTCCAAACGAGATAATAAAGGAAAGAAAAAGGAAAGTGAACCATTCTATTTTAAGAAATTATGAAGGCCATGTCAGTTGGCCATACTAAATTACTCTTCCAACTTTAAAATTTTAATATCCCAATTTAGATACCTTGGCAATGACTTTTGGCCACTTTAGTTTATCTCTTTTAACTACTATAATTTACAAGCCATGAGTTGTTGAAGCAACTTTTCAGTGCATGTTTCTTTTCATAACATCGTGAGCATATTTTATTTTCCCAAAGACTGCAACATCTGTTTTAAGCTTTCATTCTTTATTGACTTTAATGATTTCTATATCAGACTTAAATGAAAATCATTGAACAAACCCTTCCCATACACAAATTAATCCATCTTGCCTTGCACCATTGTGTTGTCTAATCAATCCTTAGTCATACATCATGACTTTCTCTTTTCGGTGTAGTTGGCCTTATTTACTTATATCATAGAAAACATGGGCCAAGATATTATTTCATTTTACAATAGTTATTACAATAGCTATGTTTGTTTTCCAAATGGATTATTAAATGATTCTTTAATATTTTACGCCAAAGTTGGATACCTATCATTTACTTTTCCTATGTTACACTTGTAATATACTCCTATCTAGATCAAATTTCATTACCCATACTTTATATCCACCGAATGAACCATTCTTTCCTGGTGATTAACTTGTTTCTTCTAGTTTTCCCTTCCTATTATTATACTAATAAATAAATAAAAAACGTTAAAAGCTGCATTAGTTTTCAAGACTCTACACATTATATTGGCAGCTTGGTCCTTGGTTCTCTACTCCTTCCAGAGGTGCACGTAATGAAGCCAAATTCTTGCTTCATTTTCATTCCACAAAGGCCACTAAAACCAACTCCTCTTCTCTTCAATTCTTATTTTCTATTTGTAATTTTCCTATTGGATTCTTTTCTGTTGTAGCTTGCAAATTGGTTGAATGCTTCTTAGGGTTTGTTTGGATGAGCTTGTAAAGAAAAATGAGAAGTAAAGAATGAAATTTACTTCTCTTTATGTTAAAATTATATCAAGAATAAACTGATTTGTAGAAATTCTCTTATAGCTTATAAATTTTTTTATTTAACTTGCGCGTGACTATTATAGGATGCTTATGACACAACTGGTCGACAGCTTGAAGACATATGTGGACATATTGAACTAAGGAAGGTTTGCTTTAGTTATCGTACAAGACTAGACGAACATGTCTTCAATGGATTTTCTCTTTGTCATTATTTTTGGTCTTTACTATTGAACCTTGGCGAGTTGTGATTCTTATAAAAGTCTCAATTTCTTATTCTCCTTACATTTTTGTTGAAAGATAGATTTATTGGTTTTACTACAGTGGGAAGCTCTTGCTCTCTTGCTCATTGGTAGAAGCGTTAATCAACTCAGATCTTTACTTGAGGGAACTACAACTCTAGGTCTTCCTGCATATAGCTATACATTGATGTTTGTAAGTGATTTGTTATTTATTTGTTTGATATATTATTGGTATCATTTGACCACGTCACACATTTTTAATTTAAATAAAATTAAAAGAAAATTATTTCTGCCTCTTTGGGATAACTTTCCTCTTATGGGGTCCTCCCTACTTGGTTCATGAAGGCATGGAATCTTGACCTCAGGAACTGGTCAACAAGCCATGACTTTCAGCTGCCAAATATCTTGATAAAGCATAGTGAATGGCATACAAGAGCTTTAGGCATATCAATGTTGATTCCATGTACTACATTTTTTTTCTTGGACATTATTTTGTAGTAAAAACTTAATTAACTAATTTTTTTTTTTTGCAATATTTTTCTAGTTGCAGATGTCAACAATATCGTGATAATCAAATCATTGAAGTTAGGAAAGATTGTTGTTTACATGTAATTAGTAAATACTTATAGGTTATGTTATGATGATGTATATGGTTATAGGTACACATAGCATATATATGTTATACTTGTATATATTGTTCTATAAAGCAGTGTAATGTCATGATACATATTGAATGATTCAATGATTATATTTTGAAATATTATTGTACCAATGGTTTTTATTCGTATATTAAAATAATGAAAAAATTTTCTCTATCTTATTGTCATATTTTTCTTAATATTTTTTATTTTTTTTGTTATAATAGAACCAATAAATAACCTAGGTTTGTACACAATAAAATTAATATTTTATATTTTCTTTTGAAAAAATATTATAAATTTTTTGAAATATTTTATTAAAAATTTATTATTATTTTTTAAAAAATTTAGACAAATAGATAGCGCTTATTTAGAAAAGCGTTATCTATTGGTGTTTGACAATAAATAGTGCTTTTTAAAATAAGCACTATCTATTGGTGTATGAAAATAAATAGCGCTTATTTATAGAAGCGCTATCTATTGTCAGACACCAATAGATAGCGCTTATTTAAAGAAGCGCTATCTATTGTCAGACACCAATAGATAGCGTTTATTTTAGAAGCGCTATCTGCGTTATCTATTAATAGATAGTGCTGACATAGATAACGCTTAAAAAGCGCTATCTATGATAAAAAAAAGCGCTATCTATGCACTTTTTTGTAGTAGTGTCTGCTCTCAGTTAAGATTATGTTGTATAATCTTTGACTCATACACTTTGTCACAGATACCAAACAAAGAGCAAGTTGACTCATTATCCCAAGAATTACGAAGTCGTGCAACTATCCCAGGTTCAGTTTCTTTTTCTGTCATAACTTGGTTATCTTGAAGCTACGTGTTACTCATCATTTCGGTATAATGGTTTGTCTTAATTAAGTGAATTGACACAACATTATTAGGGCATTATAATATGTTCAAGATTATATATATGATTATAACTTAAATTCTTTCTTGGTAGCTTGTGTGTTGTTTAGAACCGTGGTGGCAAAGGAACCTTATGTCTTGCATCTCAATTGTCTTTGTTTTGTATGTTTGGTTCTCTTTTGACGAATTGTACATTTGTAATTTCTTGTTGCGTAAAATATATGGACATGCTTTGTTGCATTTTGTCTGGGTTGTGAACATTCACCCTTTGCTTTTGCTCTTGTACAAATGTCACTCAAGATGTGTCTAGAAGATTTTAACATAAAATTTGCTGGCTTGTTTCTTGTGTACTTGAGTCTGTGTTTATTCTTGGACTTATTATTAGATTTTATTGTAGATTATGCTTATAAGGTAATTGATGCGTTACCTTTTTCTGCTCATCCAACGACTTAGTTCACAACTGGTGTCATGGCACTGCATGTCAAATAAAATATTCTTTCATGATCTTTTAATCTATGTTTTTTCTCTGTTCTTTTGAGCTATAACTTTTCTTCTATAATTCAATTGGTTTATCAATCTGATTGATTTGCTCATACTTAATAATATCAAGACTGAGCAAAGAATTTTGTAAAAATTTTCATTAGGATGACAATGAATCAAAGTTTTGCTCATAAAAAGCTAAAAATGGGAGGGAAATCATTTGATAAATTTAAGCTATATTTGACTGGAAATTCTTGATTAACATGTCTAACATGTGCTTATTTTTCCAATCTCCATTACTTTGTTGTCCGTGTTTATATTTGTTTCTAAACTGCTATTGTTGTTGGAACTTCTTGTAAAAATTTCATGGTGTATATTAGGAAAAGTTCAACACCTAATACAACTGGTGAACAAGTGATGAAGGAAGAAAAGGATACAAGAATACATCTTTATTTGAAACTAGTTTTGTTTTAACTCACTGCCATAATTTTACCTATTTTGTTATGAGCAACTCTATTTGTCTTAATTTTACTTGATATTTATGATTGCTAGATTCTGGAGAAACATCTAGAGAGACCTAAAGATGAATTAAAGAAGGAGAAGGAAGAAAGTTACCTTTAGAGAGGGAGACAACTCGAGTGAAAACGCCATAAAGAACTTTTACAACAATGTTGAGCATGCCCAATTGTCCTTTTGTGCCCAATACCATTTCAGTGTGAATTGTTTGCTTTAATGTCTTGTAAAGCAATGTCTTCTCATGATATGTACTTGACGACTCAATGTAAAGTAATGAATATTCTTTTTGAGATCTTTGTCTGTCATTTTTTTTAATATTTTATATATTTTTTTGTATATAATAGAACCAATAAATAGTGTAGGTTTAAACCAATATTTTTTATTTTCTTTTGAAAAAATATTTTATATATTTTGAAATATTTTTAAAAAAAATTATATATATATTTTTTTAAAAAAATTAGATCAATGACATGAGAATAAACAAATTATAAAGTGAATTTACATAAATACTAAGAAAAGCAATTAGTACTTGTAATTTTCTTTGTATAAGAAATTAAAATCATTTCAATAATATGAAACATTTACGTTAACCTATTGTCACGCTCAAGAAATAAGTAATATTTTTATGTATTAAATTGTACACTTCAAAATCAATGGCAATTTCAAAGTTTTACAAAGAATGGTTCATTGGAGTTGGATATAAATGTCATAATCAATGGTTGAAGATCATTTGTATGTCCAATAGGTGTTAAAAAAATTGTTCATTAAAAAATCAATGCCATTTTGAAAGTTGACATGTCTGTGCAAAAACTTTGCTTGAACTCCCCACTTATTTGGTCTTTGCTCCCAGTATTATTTTTGCACCACAATGAGTTTTACAAAGAATTGTTCCTTGGCCATGAAGTTTGATATAAATGTCATAATCAATGCCTGAACATCACTTGTATGTCCAATAAGTCTTAAAAAAATTGTTCACTTAAAAATCAATGTTATTTTCACAGATAACCCCGGTGTGCAGAAACTCTGCCTGAACTCCCCACTTATTTAGCCTTTGCTCCCAGTGTTGTTTCTGCACAATGAGTTTTACAAAGAATTCTTCCTTGGCCCTAGAGTTGGATATAAATTCATAATCAATGCTTGAAGATCACTTGTATGTCCAATAAGTCTTAAAAAAAATTGGATCACTTATAAATCAATGCCATTTTCACAATTGACCACTGTGTGCAGAAACTTTGCCTAAACTCTCCACTTATTTGGCCTTTGCTCCTAGTGTTATTTCTGCACAATGAGTTTTACAAAGAATGGTTCCTTGGCCATGTAGTTGGATAAAAATGTGATAATCAATGCCTGAAGATCACTTGTATGTCCAATAAGTCTTAAAAAAAATTGGTTCACTTAAAAATCAGTGTCATTTTAACAGATGACCCTTGTGTGCAGAAACTTTGTCTGAACTCCCCACTTATTTGGCCTTTGCTCCCAATGTTGTTTCTGCACAATGAGTTTTACAAAGAATTGTTCCTTGACCATGGAGTTCGATATAAATGTGATAATCAATGCCTGAAGATAACTTGTATGTCCAATAAGTTTTAAAAAAAATTAGTTCACTTAAAAAGCAATGTCATTTTAACAGATGACCCTCGTGTGCAAAAACTTTGTCTGAACTCCCCACTTATTTGGCCTTTGCTCCCAATGCGTTTTCTGCACCATGAGTTTTATAAAGAAAGGTTCCTTGGGAATGAAGTTCGATATAAATGTCATAATCAATGCCTGAACATAATAAATAACAAACTTGTGAATTTTTAACAACTTATTTATGAGAGTTTTAATTAAACACTTTTTGTTTATCTTTTAAGAAACAATTTAAATATTTATTCATATTTATATTAAAATATTTAAGATCCACATGATTATGTAATCAATAAAAGTTTCAAGAATTAAAGTTAGTGAACTAGTAAATATAATTTCGAGTTTAAAATTGTAAGAAGAATTCTATGTTTTGTTTTGGTCAAAATTAAAGCACTTGAAGGACATCGCCCTGAAAGGAAAGGAACACCACAAGAGCATAAAAGAAGTAAAGTAAAAAATTAATTAAAAATACATTACATAAACTTTTGTAGTGCTATCTTCATGTGGTACCAAAATGCAGCAAACCAAAGAGGATAATTCAAAATGTAGCACCTAAGTATAATGTGCTAAATCTCCCAAACCAGATTCATACTCTCTCACTCAACTTTTCAACAACTTCACATTAATTTTTTCTTTTACTTAAAGAAAAGACTATTTTTCTTTTACTTAAAGAAAAGACTATATCATTTATCCTTTGTTATTAATCTTCTGATAATAATAGTGTCACATATTTTTCCATGGATAATAATTACCGATAATAACTAAATTTCAGAAGAGTAATGAAAAATATGAGAAAGAATGAATGAACAAATAAAGTTTCTCTTATATTAATATAAAAAAAAACTGAACTTAACTAACCCAATTCATCTATACTAAAAATAAATAATCCGAAATCACAAGAACCACTTATGCTTTCAGAAAATACATGTTTTTCCCTCTTTAGTCTTTGGATGGAGAAAAGAAACGTTGAGGGTGAAAGGGAGGGTGTAGAACTCTTCATTTCAATTGTCTCCTTTAAATGTTCTGAACTTAGTCCACCATGGCATTCCCCTATCTTTGACATTATCCTTGTAGTCAAGAGTGTTGTCCAAAAACACAGTAACAATCAATGCAACCATTGGAGAAGAAAAAAATATAGTATTAAGGAAATCATTGAACTGCAAAACCATGAAAACAATGACCTGTTAGTTTTGTACTTAACTAATATAATGAAGGAGATAAAACAATGAACTCACCCATCCGACATTGGTATGACCAAGGCCATGAAAGGCCCTGATAACGTATTTTCTGAAATGCTCAAGAATGGACAAACCTAAGAAAACGAAAACACTATAGATCAAGAGGTTCCTCATTGAGTTCATGTTATAGTGAATTGCAAAACAAAGATTTAATCATCAACAAACTAAAAAAATCTAATCAGAAATGGGAGAGCAAATAAGGGTAACGAAACTATCCATAGTGCAATTATTTCTAGTTTAGGTTCATGCTTGTATGACCACAGTTTTCCATCTACTAAGCTATCTGAGTTAGATGTATAAATGGAGAAGAATAAATGAATAGACCGCATCCTGATAAAAATATGCTAGAAAGGGAGAATTGTACCACATTTATCAGACCATAATAGAAAGCTATCATATAAGAAATAATTAAAAAAAAAGTTGTTACAACCCAAATACTGCACTAAATATATATATATATATATATATATATATATATATATATATTTCTAAAATCATCATGGCTTAAATAAAATACACCACTAGTTAAACTTTCATGCTTCAAGTTTACAAAAACAATTATATACACTGTTTGGTTCTTCACGTGTCCATCTAAAAATTTAGAGTGATAGAAATCTTATATGTCATAAGATATGAAACATGCCAGACCTACTCAGCTGCATTTATGTGAACCATTCTCATCTTAGAATAGTCATGAATTATTACTTTCAGACATCCATTCAGTGGTAAGAAAAATAATATTGAAATAAATTGTATTCAAAATAAAACTAGTACTTGGAAGGTATGGACAATCATGACACAGGTGCACGACTTATGGGAAAAAAACATGCTAGACTAATTAAAATCAATAACTTTAATAAATTAACAAAAGAGTGCCTAAAGTATGGCAACATACAAACGTAAAAGTAAACAAGATCCAAGAAGGAATAACATTCTACACTCTTCTATAAGAATCAGACTTTGTACTGTGAAAAGTGTCTAAAGTGAGATACTAAATTTTAAAATTTGAGAAGCAACACGGCATGGACAATTTGGGATCTATGTCATTTCTTTTCAATTATTTATTCCTCCTTTGAACATATATCTCAAAATTTTGCAATACACATACCCTTACTAAAACAAAACGTGAAGTTCAATTGATATTAGTAATTAAGCTCATGCGTATTTCACATCTCACAGAAAACGTGTAGTAGTACTTAGATGGCAGCCAAGCTCATTCACTCATTCACAAATCACGGATCAACATATAGTTATAAGGGCTACATCATTCAGCAATCATATGTACCCAATTTCTTTAGAAAACACACCAAATTTTCAACATAACACCAGGTAAGATGCAAACGATGGCAATAAATTTCAGAGTTACATTTCAGATACAACAACTTCAAAGTATGGTCACCCAAGGACATGATGTGTCCATGAATTTTAAATAGTTGGCTAAAAGAATTATGGTGCAACAAAGAAGCAAAAATTAATTTGCGTACATAAAAGAATTTGGCCAAACAAGGTAGCAAAATATGGTAGATCAGCTTTAGCACAGCATGGTTCAAGAAAATATCATACACCGAAAATAATCTCACTACAGCAGACCGAGATGTTCATTCATTTCTTTACAAACACAGATTAACAATATGTATATAGGACTACAACTCTCAACAAACATTACAAGGTATTTATTATCTATACCAAGATTAACTCCCCTATCTCGAATAAACCAAGAAACCTAGACTTCAAAGGTTTATCTCCAGCTCCCATCTAAGGTAGTTCCTACTTCTCCAGATCTCACAGAATTCCTCCAATCCTCTCTACCCTTCAAGCACTCTTAATCCCCTCTCAGATCCCTTTTCCCCTTCACTGTAAAACGTAAGCACCAAACAAGATTCAACACCGCAACCTAATAACAAAACAAATCCTAAATGCCCAATAAAGTATTTAACAAAAAATTCGAACTTTCCACCAATAAAGCACATGCAGGATTGAATGTTCAACAAAATCTTCAAAAAACATTCAACTTTACCAAGACAAAACCTAAATGCCCAAAAGTTTTAAAAGAATTAAACCCACCGAACAAAAGCTAAATAATAGCGAAATAAACGGAAAAAAGCTTCGAAAACCGACCTCCAATGACGTTTTCTGGCTTGTAGTGACAGTGAACGGCGGAACAGTTGCGGTGAACGGCATGCCTCCGGCGAACTCCGAACTCCTTCAACGACGACAGCGGTGGCTGGTGAGTGAGTGAGACAGAGGAGGAAGAGGAAGATACTTCTGGAAGAGAGAGAAAATGCTTCCCGGCGAGAGCGAAACTCACTTTCCCTGTTTTTTTTTTTAAATCCATCAAATGAGACCCGTGGGAAACGAAAATGAAAATCATTCACTGTCTTCTATTTCCACGTCATTTTCTCTTTTTTTAAAAAAATTTCACCTGATCCAATGACAATGTGACACGTGTCTGGTGTAAAAAATTTGTCATTTGAAGGTGTCAAAGAAAGAAAAAGAAAAGAAAACGTGCAAACATACTTGAATTTAATATACAATAACAAGTGTATAACAGATTTTGTGACAAATTTTTGACACCGCCACGTGTCACATTCTGGGTGGTCCACGTGTTTTAAAAAATAAAATGACAGAATGACGTGGATTCACTGTGCAGTTCAAATCAAGGGTCAGATTCAAAGATGCCCTCTTGGTGCTAAAAGTTAGCCTAAACTACCAAGTTATTTGTAGATTGCTACCACTTTCCTTTCTGCACCATCACTTTAAAGAAAAATGTTTCCTTCGGGGTTGGACTTCGATATAAATGTGTTCTTAAATGATAATTAATGAATTTTATTCAATAAAATTGGTTAAAAATAAACTGTGGAGTTCAAAACAAGTGGTAGATTCAAATATACCCCTCGTGCTAAAAGTTAGCCTAAACTACCCACTTATTTGTACATTGATCCCAGATCTGTTACTACACATTGAATCCACTTCATTTTGTCATTTTATTTTTTAAAACACATAGTCCACCCAGAATGTGACACGTGGCGGTGTCAAAAATTTGTCCCATTCTGAATGTCAAAGTATCATTACCCATTAAATTATTGACATCCATTCAACATGACGATTTCTTTCTTGTGTACCAAATACGTTTTCCTGTCTTTTGACTATAAAATATTTGCTTACAAAGCTGTATGATTCATCATCAAATCAGAATGACGGTTAAATAAAGTTCTGTAAACAAAATTGGTGAAGCTTATGAATTCAATAAAAATAAAAATTTGATATTATTTTTAATTTAAAATTAAAAACAAATAATTTTTTTGATTTTTTATATAATATTGAATTTTATTATTTTTATTTAATGTTTGTTATTTTTATTCAATGTAAAATTTAATTTATATTTATATTTAAAAGAAATTAAAAATCTTAATAATGGTTGATGTAGACAATTTGAAAAATATTGTGATAAATAAAATTGGTATCCATTGATATTATGTGTCAAATCATTTAATTCATTAGATTCATTGAAAAGAAAAAAAAATATATGTATCTAAGAAAAAAAATGTATAATATCAATAAAATATGAATGCAATTTAAATAAAATATTAATATTGTTTTTAATTTAAAATTTTAAAATAATAAATTTATGTGTTTTTTTATATTAATACTATTTTTAATTCAAAATTTAAAATCAATAAATTTATGAATTTTCTTCTTTATATAAAATTTAATTTTTTATTTTTTTTAATAAAAACTTATATTTACAAGAAAAAAAAATCTCAATAATTGTTGATTAGATAATATTGTGATAGATGATACTATTATTTTTCATGTGATTGTTTGTGGGATCGGTCAATTTAGGTGGGCATGAAGTTACGGAGCCTAACTTTCCGTTTATGTAATTTTCCTAAATTATATACAGAAAACGAAATTCTGAGGTGAGTCGTTTTCAGTGGGCGAGAAGAAGATAGAGATACACCTAAGGAATGTTTGTTTAGCTGGAATTATTATTGTCTTTTTCGGTAATTTTACTTTTTTTAATTAGTTGTCAATTCAAGTCAAATAGAAGTTTTCGATAAAAAGGACTAAATTGAAGATAAATTATGTTTTTTAGAACTACATTGAACAGAAAAATGACTAAATTGAACATAACTTACATTTTTTAGAACTATGTTCAACAGAAAAATAAAATGGGAACCATTTCGAATATTCTCAATCAAAACTGGGACCAAAAAAGATATTATACCTTTTAACAATTATATTATTGCAACATTTATTTTATTATTTTGACATAAAACTTCTAGATTTTTTATATTACATCTTCAATCGTTATATTAATTAATATGAAGAAAGGAACAACATCCACCTAATATATATTTTAGTAATGTTGACTGGGTTTTAATAGACAAAAATATTCTCATGGATTTTAAGTTTTAAGATAAGGGTATTTCAATAATTTTTATTCTTAAAACTAAAGAAACTCGAAACCCTTACTCAGCTCGTTCTTTTCTCTCAACCATTTCTCTTTCATCTTTTTCACTCCGACATTTTCTTCACTTACCTAACTCTAATCTATCTTCCTCACTTATCCAATTTGTTTCTCTCTCATCTCTATACTCTCTCCCACCCACACACAACAACTTGTGACACCGCAATCGCAATTTGTTGCTCTTACTTTGTTCGTTAATTTATTTTTTCACTTTAATAACAAAATAAGTAATGATGTTGATGTTGATTTTTGATTAGAAGATTGTGTTATATCTTTTCCAAATAATTAAACATTCATTATGTTTCTATAGGAGAAAGAGATATTTGTAACCTTGTAGCAAATAATAATAAAGTAAGACATAAATTGTTTCCTTTCAATCCTTCTTATAAAAGAGAAAGAAGGATTTCAGATTATTCAAAAAATAATCAAATCATATATGTAAAGATCATTGTCATTTTACACATCTGCTATTTTTCATGATACTATGGATTTATTAGCAAAGAGGTGGAGAAATCGATTCATTATTCCATTTCAATTCCAATCGATTCAAGAACAAGACAAAGCACTAATGTTAGCTTCCAGTATCTCGATTGAAATACTAATCCATGGTATTTTTCGTAGAAATAGTATTTTTGCTTATTTCGATGATCTCAATACTGAACACAGAGCTCAAATATTACTAAATATAGAACTATTGATATAAATTACATTTTAAAAAAAGAGGACTTTTTAATCAAGTATCCACGAGTTAAAGAATTGAAGACAAAATACGAAATTAAAGTAGATATTTTTTTTCATTCCTGATAAAGTGTATATTTTACCAAAAAATTTTTCCATAATAATATAGAACAATAGTATCATTGAAGTAGATACACCATAGGAGGTCAAGTAAGGGGGTTGGTTTTATTGGAGAAGAAAAAAAAATTCTTTCATTACTTTCTAACATTATGTTATTTGAAATATTACATTTCAACATCAACTTTTAACTTCTATTTTTTCATAATTATTACACTTTTATCCGTTAAACTATTTCTTAACTTTTAATTTCAATATTTTCTCTCTAAAAAATATATTCCTCCAACTTTTAACTTCAATTTTTATTAACTTATTGTAGAGATAATTTTTGTTTTACGTTTACCTTTTATTACATAAAATATTCACAATTACAACAATTATATTATTTGTAACATTTATTTTATTATTTTGACATAAAACTTCTAGATTTTTTATATTGCATCTTTAATCGTTATATTAATTAATATGAAGAAAGCAACAGCGTCCACTTAAAATATATATATATATATATATATATATATATATATACATATATATATATATATATGTATATATATATATACATATATATATATACATATATACATATATATATATATATATATATATATATATATATATATATTAGTAAATTAAATTTAACAAATACAATTTTTAAGCTGGATTTGACAAGTAATTCTTCTATAATAAGCAAATTTTGTGGGTGAATGCGTTAGAAGCAGTATAAGTGTGACCGCTGGTTCGTGATAGTCAAATTTGGTTGGATAGTTACGAGAAGTATTTTCAAGGATTAGAAGACGATGTTGGGGACATGTGGATGGGCTGTGGGGAATGGGAGGCAGATTCGTTTTTGGTGGGAATGTTTACGTTGTTGAATTAATAATTATAAACAAAATGTAATTAAAGATTTATTTAATTCTATGTTCAGTTTCATAAAATTAATGGACTATTAGTCATTCATTAAATTATTAAAATGAAAAATAACTAAAGGAAATTATTTAAGAAAATAAAGTTAAAAATGAAATTAAAAAGAACCAAATAGTATTAAATACAATAAAACCAGGAAAGTGTGAGGTGTTGTAATAATGTTATGTTATTGGAAAAGAATATTTTGTAACGTTAATATTTTTATTAATTAGCAACAGTCAAAGTACTGCAACGGTCAAATTATTTATTGTTTTTTCTATTGATTTTATTCTCTTGTCTTTTTCTCCTCTTCTAAAAATATTATGGGTTTATTTTATACTCTTTTTAGATATCCTTGCTAGTTGTGAGATCCTCAGAGATATTCTAAGAAGTTCCTATTGTATCCTGGGAGACTTGCGCAATACACCGCAGATACGTCCTTAGTGAAACTACACGCCTCTGGAAATTTTGTTCGTGATTCTGTCAATTTTTTATCCAACAATCTTAAGGACTTATAGCTGACATCAACAACTCAATCCCAGAGGATCAAAACTTTGTTTTCAGAACTCAGACGGGACTTCAGATGAGGATGAAGAAGAAGGAGACGAGGTGACAACTTAGAGTTCGTTGGAGTTAGGATGATGAACCCTAATTTTCATGTGTCATGCCTTTGTAATGTTTGAGAAAAGGTGGAGAAATTTTCTCTCTAGAGAAAGGAAAAAAAATAAGAAGATGAGGTACTAGATTAAATTTTCGTATACTTTACCTACAAATAAGAGAAGCACAACCATGTATTTTCTCGTTTACCAATCTTAAATGTTTTAAAATTGTGGGGTGTAGGTAATTTTATTTAATTACTTGAAGAAATAAATTTGGATTTTCACCTAATGATATTGATTGATAATATTCTAAATATGAAAGTAGAGAATATGTCATTTTGTATGTGAATGATATGTTAATTTCTAGTACATGCAATGAGATTGTCACTAGAACTAAATTGTTTCTAGGATCAAAATTTGAAATGAAAGACATGGGTGAAGCCAATGTGATTTTAGGTATTAGAATCATAAGGAAGGGAGATAGTATATTACTATCTCAAGAACAATACATTGAGAAACTTCTTAAGAAGTTTGGGTTTTATGACTTAAAACTAGTGAGTACCCCTTATGATGCTAATTCTAAAGTAATGAAAAATAGAGGAGGATCATTATCTCAGCCTCAATATGCCCAGATAATTGGGAGCTTACTGCACTTGATGAGCTTTTCTAGACCTGGTATTGCTTATGTAGTAGGTAGACTGAGTAGGTACACTCAATGTCCAAATCAATAACATTGGGATGTACTTGCTAGACTTATGAGGTACTTAAGAGGTTCAATGGATTATGCTATTAAATATATAGTGGATTTCCTGTTGTACTAGAAGGGTATAGTGATGCTAACTAGATCTCTAATTCAGATGAGACAAAATTCACTAGTGGTTATGTATTCACACATGGGGGTAGTGCGATTACATGGAGATCAGTCAGGAAAACAATTATTGTAAGATCAACAATGGAATCTGAGATTGTCGCTATTAAGATGGCTGGTAGTGAGGCTGGGTGGTTGAAAAACTTCTTAGCAAACATTCCACTAGGAATGAATCCAACCCCATCAGTGTCAATACACTGTGATTGCCAATCAGCAATAGCTATAGTTAAAAACAAGAATTACAATGGAAAGAATAGACATATACAATTGAGACACAATTTGGTGAAGCAGCTGCTAAAGGGTAGAACTATTTCCATTGATTATGTGAAGTCAGAACGAAATCTAGCAGATCCTCTGACAAAACCCCTGGGAAGACAAATGATATTAGAAACATCGAGGGGAATGAGAGTTAAGCCACTTGCAAACAAACAAGTGATGGTAACCCGACCTTTGTAATTGGAGATCCCATGAATATGGTTCATATGGGTAAAATCAAGTCACTTGTTAGTTCTGATAGCACTAAATTGATTTTAATCAACTATGTCCATTCCTATGCTGTGTGTGAAAGTGCTAAAGATTGCATTATTGAGATGTTAAACTTTGTCATTAAAATTCTATGTCGTGAAAGAATTTTAGTTTAAACAAAGTTTTTAATGATCTTCATATCCCTTATGGATGGTGTATGATTTGCAGCATACACTTGATGAAATCACCTATATGAGTGTCGAGTGGGGCCGCTTGCATGAAATCTTGGCGTGATCTCTAGAGCACTCATGAATACCGGGCACACACATGGCCTAGTAAGTACAACACAACGATAACAGCAAGGATAGTGGGGGTGTATTGTGATTGATAAACCTCTAACACACGTCAAGTGTCTTTGGTTCATATAGCTTGCTATACCAATTACATTATGTGTAAAGTTTCTAAATCTAAGACTAGTTCATATAGCTTGCTATACCAGCTTTTATGCATTACATCCTATGAGACCCAAAATAAAAGTTTCTTATCTTTAATTTTAATGTTTGAACTATTTGAGTCAAAGATTTTTTCTTTCAACTTTCTTTTGCAATAAGTGGGGGATTTTTGTAATAATGTTATGTTATTGCAAAAGAATATTTTGCAACGTTAATATTTTTATTAATTAGCAAGAGTCAAATTTTTAAGTGCTGCAATGGTCAAATTATTTATTGCTTTTATTATCTTTTATTGATTTTATTCTTCCCTAGCTCTATAAATAGAGAGCTCTTTGTCCATTCCAAAACACACCAAAAAGAAGTCTTCTCTCACTCTCTTGTCTTCTTTTCCTATTCTAAAAAGATTTTGGGTTTATTTTATACTCTTTTTAGAGATCCTTGCTAGTTCTGAGATCCTCAGAGATATTCTGAGAAGTTCCTGTTGTATCCTGGGGGACTTGTGCAATACACCGCGGATAAGTCCTTAAGGACAGTGAAACTACACGCCTCAGGAAATTTTGTTCGTGATTCTATCAGCTTTTTATCCAACATGAGGTAGATTAACTATTATGGTTCGTTAACTTATTTAAGTCCATCTTTTATAATCTACAAATTGCATGAGTCCATGATAGGATTAGGTTTATCTACGTAAAAAAAATACCATACTTTTATCTCTAAGTTATATAAAACTTATATTTTATTTTGTTATTATTTTACTCTATGCTTGAATCCTTAAGTCAGTTCTCTTATCTGCATTTAATATGGAATAATTATTATAATTTCTTTTTAGTGTTGTCTACATTTAACAGTGATCAATTGCTATAATTTCTTTTCAGGAAATACTTTACTCTTAGGGTTTAAGATGTTTGTAGGATATAAACTAGAACATTAAATTGAAATTCGTCTATATCTCAAATTTTGATACATTTTGGTCCTTAAACTTTAAACATCAATGGGTATAATCCTTTTAACCCATCGTTAACCAGTCTAGGTCCATCTTGCATAAACTATAGTTCATATGAGTCCATGATGAGAACAAGTTTATCTACATAACCTAAAAAAAACAAATATATCATACTTTTATCCCTAAGTTATATAAAACTCATTTATTTTATTTTGTTATTATTTCACTCTATGCTTGAATCCTTAAACGAGTTCTCTTGTCTACATTTCACATTGATTAATTATTATAATTTCTTTTTAGTCTTGCCTACATTTAACATTGATCAACTGCTGTAATTTCTCTTCAGCTTAGACAATAATTTACTTTTAGGGTTTAATATGTTTGTAGTATCAAAATTTGAACACGAAATTGAAATTCATCCATATATCAAATTTTGATATATTTTGGTCTCAAACTTTAAACATTAATAGGTATAATTCTTTTAACTCATCGACATTAAATTTTTCTTACGTGTGAAACAACATTATAAGATGACATTTGAGTTAGAACATATCAAGTTTAAGGATTAAAAACCATACTTAAACCATGTTTTCATGTTTCCTTGTTCATGAAAGATTTAACTTTCACACATTATTTTATGTGAATCTTAAGTTTATGTTTATTTCACTTTTAGTATTAATGATAGACTCATAGGATGCAACAAAGATGTTAAACATTAAAATATAATTTTTATTACAATATTAGTATAAAGTTCTATTTAAAGATTTTATTTATAGAGGTTGTTCACGGGTTAATCACTATAGGATAGGCCAACAAAATTAATCCATAATCTTATCTCAATTCTTAATCTTGGAGTGCAAACAAAACAGATTTGACAAAATCTGAAGAAGATGAGTGAGCTAAATGGTATGGGGTGAAAATAAATGGAATGTCAGAATCGCTAAAAAGATTCTTGGGGCTCGGGTAAATTGAAACCTGACTGCAACAGAAGATTCTTGGGGCTCTGGTAAAATGAAAGTGTCGCATACAAGATTCTTGGTGCTCTGATAAATTGAAAGTTGACACAGTCATTGACAAAAGACTCTGAGGATTGAAAAATCACTCCTCAAAATGGAAAGAAACTCATTTCTGAATCTACTTCCCTATAGTTTCACGTTCATATTTTGGCTTTTGCAATTCTGGCTGATAATAATACGTCAATTAGCTTAAGCGATCGACGTACTATTGGTGATTTTTAAATTGAAACGTTTAAGTATTACAACTCTTCGTTTATTGTTGGATTAAAGAGGGAGTAACTCTTCATTTATTGTTGCATTAAAACTAACAGGAAATAAAAAGGGAGAAACTCTTTGACTTCTGGCTGACAAATAATACGTCATCCAACTATTACAACTCTTCCTTTAATGTTGGATTAAAGAAGGAGTAACTCTTCATTTATTGTGACATTAAAAATAAAAGGAATTAAAAAGGGAGAAACTCTTTGGCTTCTGGTTGAAACTCTTCGTTTATTGTTGGATTAAAAAGGGAGAAACTTTTCGTTTATTGTTGGATTAAAAAGGGAGTAACTCTTTATTTATTGTTGCATTAAAAATAAAAGGAATTAAAAAGGGAGAAACTCTTTGGCTTCTGGCTGACAAATAATATGTCCATCCCCGTAGAATTTAATGTAGTCTTGGTGGTTTAAAAGAAAAAAGAGAAAAAGAATTAAAAAGGGTAACTCTTTTTGGTTCTGGCTGACAATAATACGTCGATTGGCTTTAGAAAACGACGTACTATTGGTGTATTAAAAGAAAAAAAAAGAATAAAAGAGTGACACCCTGAAATAGTTACTGCCAATGAACGTCTGAACTTATATTAAAACTGTAACCTTCCCCTAAATCTCTAATCCTATTCTCAAATAGCTTCTTCATCGAATACCCTTAGTAGTCAGATTAAGTCAATAATAAAGAATAGACATTCACACTCATTGATTTAAAAGGGAAATCTGATTTCATTCACATATTCATAATGATTACAATCAGATATAAGCAAAATGATGTGGCATATAATGCCGATAGCAAAACAAACATAAACCAAATAATAAACCAAAACAGACACAGAACAAAAACACAAAACAAACTTCATACTAAAATTTTAAGCCTCTATTCTGATTCAGAAAATTTCCATGGAATCCTCATCACTAGACTCTTCTTCACTTGAATCTTCAGTTGGAGAATCATTGTTATTCTTTTTTTGATGCATAACGTCTATCTTCTGTTCGAGTTTGTTGAGTTTTTCCAAAACCAATCTTTCAAAATTGCTTCCAGAACTTTGAAGCATATTCACTTCATCTTTAAAGCACCATGTGAAACCCTTGGCAAGTGTACCAAATCATATCAAGTAATAAAAATCGGTAATCCCAATATTATTCTTCCCGAGGACTCTTAAGGCCTCATCTTTCATGTAAACTAATTGTTTAAGACTTGAGAAAAGAAAATTAATTTGAGTGTTTCAAATGCAAAACAAAAATAAACATGCAAATGCAGGAATTCAATTGACTTAGAGAAAATATGGATTAATGGAGTTGTTGGGGTTTACAATTTCTTCTTATCCACCCTCATATATCTACTCTCCTTTTTTACTTTGCTTATTTATCATATTGTCATGCAAACTTTCTTGGTCTACCCTTAGCCCAATCCCTTGGTGAAAAGAGCCTATTACTAATTACCGGCTTGTTATCCCTAGCCTCTCCTAGTAATTAATAATGCATGATAAGCGGAAGCAAAATACAATTGATCGTCCTACCCCTATCCCTAGGCTGAATTAATATAATTAAGGAATTCTTCCAAGTTCATGACATTATTGTACGTCCCCGTATCAATAAAGACAAACAACATCTACCGAATGAGTTAAACGGTAAAAACATTAAATACAGGTAAAGAACCCAACAATTGATCAAGCATATCCAAGCATATAAAGTAAATAAGAATTTGGATATATGAGAGTTTCAAAAGATTACATTGTTCCCCAACAACAAAGGGTTTAGTTCACCATAGTAATGGTGAAACTAGATGAAATATAATGGAAGAATGGGAAAGCAAACCCTAGATTTGATAAAGTGGAGCCTAAGCATCCAAGAAATCTCCTCCAAAGGTGTAAAGCTGTTGTGGACGTTGTTCTCTGCCAAAAGAATTCATTTGGATTCGCACTGGGGCTATATATAAGCCAAAAAGATAACAGAAAGATCTCAAAATCCAAAATATAAAAACAGACAACCGCCCAGGCGCCAAAATTGGCCGCTTAGCGGTTTGCCTCAAAACACGGCACCGCCCAGGCGCCTAAAATGACCGCTGAGCGGTTTGCCTCTTGTCGCTCTGGACGCTCAGCGTCATCGCCTGGGCGCCAGACAGTACTTTTCCTCAAACTAGGACGCTCAGCGGTGGAATTTACCGCTGAGCGGTTCACAGACTCTTCTTTTCTTCCTTTTTCTCCTTCATTCTTGAGTCTATGACCTTCCTACTTCATTACTATCTTCAATTTTCATCAAAAACCCTGCAAAACAATGCAAAACAAGCATAATATCTCTAGAAACAACTTTTGACTCTCATGTGACACAACTTAAGAGTTTTACTTGATTCTAAGCTCATTTTAAGCTACAAAGGGTGTGATTTAATATCAAATTTATGCATGAAAATAACGGTTTTGAGACCGTTATCACAACCCCAAACTTGAAACTTTGCTTGTCCTCAAGCAAAACAAAACAAAACTTGGCCTTCCACTTTTTCATCAAATAGTTCTACACTTTTCAAAATCCTTTTCTTCATGAAAACTTATTTTCCAATTCAGATTTTCAATGGAAACCTACCAAAATGCAAGCATGCTTTCAATCCAATCTAATTCTTGTTAAACCCCTGGCAAGTGTACCATATCGTATGAAGTAATAATAAATGTTAAGTCCAAGTATCATTTTCCCAAGAGACTCACGACACTAAACTGTTGTGCTTTTGCTTAACTAATCAAGACTATAAAAATAATATTTTGGGATTTTTAATTATAAAGTACGGAAAAATAAACATGAATACAATTTGATCAATTGAGGTCAAACACAAAAGTGGATGGATGATGTTGATAATATGAGATGGGTTTGTTGCTAGGATTCAGATTTCACCCATTCACTCTCTTATATCTACTTTTCTTATTTAATTCGCTTATTTATCATATTGTCATGCAAACTTTCTTGGTCTACCCTTAACCCAATCCCTTGGTGAAAAGAGCCTATTACTAATTACCGGCTTGCTATCTCTAGCCTCCCCTAGCAATTAATAATGCATGATAAACGGAAGCAAAATACAATTGATTGTCCTACTCCTATCCCTAGGCGGTATTAACATAATCAAGGAATTCCCCCCAGTTCATGACATTACTGTACGTTCCCGTATCAATAAAGACAAACAACAGTTACCGAATGAGTTAAACGATAAAAGCATTAAATACAAGTAAGGAACCCAACAATTGATAAATCAAGCATATGCAAGCATATGAAATAAATAAAAATTTGGATAAATGAGAGTTTAGAGGTTACATCTTTCCCCAGCAACAAATAAGGTTAGTTCTCCATCGTCATGGAGAAACTAGGTGAATAATGGAATGAAAGAGATAGAAACCCTAAAAAGGAGAAAAAGAGAGTTGTCACCATCTCCAAATATACCCCCAAAGGGGTGGAAAGTGTGTTTCTGTGCCTAAGCCATCAAAAGATACAAACCCTAAAACGTTCTGGCCTTTAAATAGGGCATAAAGATAATAGAAAACAAGCCTAAGCCCAAAAAGATCATAAAAATAACATAAAACAGGTCCAAGGTCGCGTCCAAACCACTCAGCGGTCAAAAACGGCGCTCAACGGTTTGCCTCTGATTGCCGGACCACTCAGCGGCCGCTCAGGCACCGCTCAGCGTCGGTCAACTGCACTCTGGTCAAGTGGTTGACTTTTCTGGTCAACTCTGGTCAATTTTTCAGCATTCTGGTTGACTGGTTGAGTTTTTTGGTTGACTAGTTGACTTTTCTGCACTACAACCCCTTGATACTTCAACCCTTCTTTCAAATCATTCCAAAAACCTATAAAATCAAGGGAATTTATTGATAAACTCATAAAACATGTCCTCAACTCTCTTATTCACAAAACTAAAGAAAAATCACGAGTCAAAGCAAGTTTCTAAGTCAACAAGGGTTCATTTGATATCAAAATTAAGTGTGAAAATAACGGTTTTTCAACCGTTATCAGTTCACCTACTTCAATATTTCCCAACAGATGTTTTATTCATGAATGATCAATCCACTAAGCATAGATGTAAACATAGATTTCAACAATTCTTACCAAGCAAGTGTTTCACTCAATCACTTAAGTGTTTAAGGACCCACTCCACTCTTTACTATTCACATGTCACATAGAACAATATTGCCATTTATCTAAAACAATCAAAATCCTTACATGCAAATACCATCACAAGGAATTTTCCAAGGCTTGTAATGAGGTTGGGCTATCAAGAATATTTGGTTTTTCTGGATCGCAAAATCCTTGAATTAAGAGAGTTATTTCATCATTGAAAAGGTTCAAGTTTAAACTCTCTCTATCACCCATCTCCTTTATTCCCAACTTCTTCCCTTTTTATCAATTTTGCATTGAGTTCCTTTTTCATGCTTCTACTTTTTCTTTTTCTTCTTTACTCATGCATTTTTCTTTTCAAAACTTAAACTCAATGTTCTTCTTTTGCCTTTCAATTTTCCCCACACAACCCCAAACTTGAACCTTTTAATCACATATGATTATTCTCAACCCAACTCAAGATAAATAATTTCAAATCAAGGGTTTTCATCTTGTTTAAGGCCAATGTTCAAAAGGGGTATAAAATTTTAAACTTTTTGGGTGAAAATTTGGCTAAATAAGGGCTTCCAAACATGGCCTTGATCATATAACATAAGCATGCAAATCAATCAATTATCAAGACTAAGGCAATATCATTCATGATTCCCTCTGAATAGTACATATATCAGTGAAAACTCTGGAGCTCAAGACCTCACACAACATGCTTTCTCACACATCATTCATTTATCCTGCTTAGCATCACAATCACAATCATAAATCACTACACATCTTTCCACACAGTTAGTGAACCATTCACCTGGATATCAACATGCAAAACAAACTCAATCGTCATCCACATCCAATCATCATTGATAAAACTCATCATGCAATAACAATAAAACCATAATCAGAAACGGTGTTCAAGCCAAGCACAGACACCTACACTACTCAACAAAATTCAACCTATCCTAAAAATTCAAAGTGCAAAAGTAAAAGAAAGATAAAACCCTGCTCTAATGCACTGGCATCCATTAGTAGATGCCATATTACTCCATGTCCTCATCTGAGTCCTCATCATCTTCAGCCTCTGCATCCTCAAAATTATCATCCTCGTCATCTTTCTCCATGATTGGAGCTTCAGCTGCTCCAGCTTCATTCCTTATGCCTGCTCTGGCCATGCCATTCTATTGTTGAACTCATCCATCGTCCACCTATGAGTAGGAGGTGTGTCGTACATGCCTATGATCATCTTGGCCATAACAACCTGTCCTTGGAGTGGAGAGACCTTGAATGTATGCAAAATTCTTATAACTGATGATGAATGAAACCAAAATGCAGTGCTCTCTCAAAAACCCCAAACTTGGATTATAGAATGATGCAAAAGTGATAGAGAATGGCTTTTATAAAGTGCAACAATTAAACCCTAAATACAATTCCCACTCACTTTACTCACTTATGCAACAATTAAGCCTTAAATGCAACTAGAACAGTATTAAAACATGCAACAATAATAAATCAGTCAACTGGGTTGCCTCCCAAGTAGCGCTTGTTTAACGTCACGAGCCTGACCCAAACCTTTCTAGCACTTGTCAGTAAGTGAAAATCCTTCCAACACCCATCAGTAGGTGTACCTTCCTGTATCCTTCAGTAGATACATAAAATTT
This sequence comes from Vigna reflexopilosa, assembly GCA_027742785.1. Lineage (NCBI taxonomy): Eukaryota > Viridiplantae > Streptophyta > Magnoliopsida > Fabales > Fabaceae > Vigna > Vigna reflexopilosa. The sequence goes on along the minus strand of CM050926.1, from coordinate 3,119,547 downwards.
AGCATCCCTCAGTAGATGCTACCCAAAAATTGTTCAAAAATACCATTATTTACAAGTCCAAGTAAAAGAAAATTAATGTACAACAATCACTGGGGTGCCTCCCAGTAAGCGCTCTTTTAACGTCATTAGCTTGACCCGGTAAAGCTTAAACACCCATCAATAGGTGTTGATACTCCCCTTGCTTGATATTCTTTTCTTTTTCATCTTCCTGCTGAATCTCTTCAGAAAATTAAGAACACCAAACACCTGTTTTCATGTTTCAATCATAGGAACTTTGATCTCCAATTTCTTGAAGATCTCCATAAAGCACATAAATTTCTTTTCTTCCCTATGATATTTCTTTTGATGAGGAATGGGCTCTTCATATGATCTTTTCTTCTTTCCTCTCTTCCTCTTTTTCTCACTCTTCTTCTACCTCAACGTTCTCTTTTTTTCTCTTTTTATTTTTCCACATTTTCTATTTTTCTTTCTTCTTTCAACCACTTTAATGGTAAAGCTCCCTAGATCTTGTAATTTAGGAGGTAATGTTCTCTGTATGACTGCACTGCAATTTCCTTGCACCTCAATATTTTCCTTCTCAATATACTTCCTTTTCTTCATGAGAAGGTCTTTCAAAAATTTCGCATATGATGGCATTTGCTGAAGTGCTTCAGAAAACGGTATGGTTATTTCCAGCTTCTTAAAAATCTCTATAAATCACTCCAACTGGTTTTCTTTTTCCTTCCTAGAATATGTCTTTGGATAGGGCAAGGGTTTTTCATACTCCCTCTCTTTCGATTTTACAACCTCTTCTTCTATCTTTTCTTCATCTATCTTCTCCTCAACAACAACCTTTTCTATTATCTCTTCTATCTTTTTCACCTCTCTCTCTATCTTGCCCTCATCAACAACCTCATCAATTTTTGTCTCTAAATTCCGAAGGTAACTTCATAGTTCTTAGAATCGTACTTCTCCAAAAATTTGTCGAACTTTTCATTAAGGCTTTTGACTTGTTTTGTCACATCAACTATCTGATGACATAGTTGTTGATCATACTCCCACGTTTCTATTGGTAAAGAGATTTGTTGCTGCCACTGATATTGTTGCATCTCTTCCATGCTTCAATGAGAAGAAAATCTTGTATATACGCCCTGTGGAAAAAATTCGTCATTCTTTACACTCTCCTCTATGCTTTTGACATGGTATACTTCCAAATTCATGATCCTCTGAAGAAGTTCATCAGAATTTGTATTTTTCTTAAAAGGAGTAATTTGTTGCTCATCAGCTTGCCCAGATTGGCTTTGAACCATGTATGAGTGAGGTTCCCACCAGTGGTTGAAATTATTTTGGTAGAATTGAGTGCCCATATAATCAAATTCTTGTCCAAATTGCATCCTGCAAACATTAGGCACAAAACCCTGAAAACATTTATTAGAATAAAAATAAACATAAAAAAATCAAGTCGAATTTAATCAATTTGCACTACTACAAAAGTTAAACCAAGAGTCCCCGGCAACGGCACCAAAAACTTGTTAAACCCCTGGCAAGTGTACCAGATAGTATCAAGTAATAAAAATCGGTAATCCCAATATCGTTCTTCCCAGAGGACTCTTAAGGTCTCATCTTTCGTGTAAACTAATTGTTTAAGACTTGAGAAAAGAAAATTAATTTGAGTGTTTCAAATGCAAAACAAAAATAAACATGCAAATGCAGGAATTCAATTGAATTAGAGAAAATATGGATTAATGGAGTTGTTGGGGTTTACAATTTCATCTTATCCACCCTCATATATCTACTCTCCTTTTTTACTTTGCTTATTTATCATATTGTCATGCAAACTTTCTTGGTCTACCCTTAGCCCAATCCCTTGGTGAAAAGAGCCTATTACTAATTACTGGCTTGCTATCCCTAGCCTCCCCTAGTAATTAATAATGCATGATAAGCGGAAGCAAAATACAATTGATCGTCCTACCCCTATCCCTAGGCGATATTAACATAATCAAGGAATTCTTCCCAGTTCATGACATTATTGTACGTCCCCGTATCAATAAAGACAAAGAACATCTACCGAATGAGTTAAACGGTAAAAGCATTAAATACAGGTAAAAGCATTAAATACAGGTAAAGAACCCAACAATTGATAAATCAAGCATATGCAAGCATATAAAGTAAATAAGAATTTGGATATAGGAGAGTTTCAAAAGATTACATTGTTCCCCAACAGCTAAGGGTTTAGTTCACCATAGTAATGGTGAAACTAGATGAAATATAATGGAAGAATGGAAAAGCAAACCCTAGATTTGATAAAGTGGAGCCTAAGCATCCAAGAAATCTCCTCCAAAGGTGTAAAGCTGCTGTGGACGTTGTTCGCTGCCAAAAGAATTAATTTGGATTCGCACTGGGACTATATATAAGCCAAAAAGATAACAGAAAGATCTCAAAATCCAAAATATAAAAACAGACAACTGCCCAGGCGCCAAAATTGGCCGCTCAGCGGTTTGCCTCTTGTCGCTCTGGACGCTAAGCGTCACCGCCTGGGCGCCAGACAGTTCTTTTCCTCAAACTAGGACGCTCAGCGGTGGAATTTACAGCTGAGCGGTTCACAGACTCTTCTTTTCTTCCTTTTTCTCTTTCATTCTTGAGTCTATGACCTTCCTACTTCATTACCATCTTCAATTTTCATCAAAAACCCTGCAAAACAATGCAAAACAAGTATAATATCTCTAGAAACAACTTTTGACTCTCATGTGACACAACTTAAGAGTTTTACTTGATTCTAAGCTCATTTTAAGCTACAAAAGGTGTGATTTAATATCAAATTTATGCATGAAAATAACGGTTTTGAGACCGTTATCACACCATCCCTTTGTGGTCTTCACAAGGCCAAGGGAAGTCAAGGTGTTTCGATTTATCAGATTTGAGCAGTTACAATAGCATTTCTTTTCACCACTAACATCCACACCTTGAAGGGTCAGGATTTTGCTGATAAACAGAGCATATGGTAGATGTCGTTTATGTTTGATTCCTGCATCAATCATATGATCTTTTATTACTGCCACCCAATTGGTAGGAACATCATTCTTCATGGCATACAGTAGAAAAACATCTTCAGTTGTCATTCTGTCTCTTAGAAATCTAGCAGGTAAAATTACCCGAGCAAAAATGTGTGTTGTTATCTTTTCTTCTTTATTCAGTCCCTCATGCACATATAATCTTTCAATTTGGTGTCTCCCAGGAAACCTTAACCAGTTACTGTACACGTCCTTTTTCTTCAGCCATTTGTTTCTTTCTGAGTACCGTGAGAGAATAAACCTTCAGCTTTTAATCCTGCAACTTGAAACCAGACATCATTGTCAATGTGAACATTTACTCCTTTTACGCGATAATGAAGGACACCATCTATGTTTCTCATATTGTTGTAGAAGACCCTTACTAAGTCAGGGTACCAATCACCCTTCATCTGGACAAGTGCAGAGAGACCTTGAGTTTCAATCCATTCCTGGAAGTGAAATCCCTCTTTTTCAAATAAGTCGAGGTTCAGATATTTGTGAGGAACAATATGTTTAAACCTCACCCGCCTTAGAAACTTTTTACGACTCTTCTCATCACTGATCCACCCGGAGAGATCATCATTTCTTGCAGCCTCAACAACCTTTCCTCTGTCGCTTGAAGGATGTGATGAAGAAGCCATTTGAATTTGGACACCAGATAATTTTCCTTAATACAAGAGTTTAGTATCTTTGTACTTACAGAATAATGAATCAGGGATTAGAAACAATTCAGTGTGCATAAGATTTTCAAATTCATTATATATAAGGGTGGATCAACGTCGAGTGGTACCAGTATTTGACGTGGATCTCATCGTTTCAAATATTACGTCAAGTGGCTTTAGAATCGACGTAATATTGGTTGTTTAAAATAAAAAAAAATAAAAGAATGGCGCAGTTGTTTATATTGAAACTAAATCTATTACTGAACTTATATTGAAACCGTATCCTTTCTGTAAATCTCTAAATCCTTTTGTCATATGGCTTTTTTATCTTCACGGCTTGGAAAGAAGGCTGCACTGGTTGTAAGAAATGCTAGTCAGAATGGTTGAATAAGTGATGATGAAGCACGATACAAATTTGGATGATATAGAAAACACTTCTTGGTGGTCCATCACAAGTTCTTGGATCTGGAATTATTTAGAAGTGAAGGGTTTCTTTTTCAAGAATGGTTTGTCTTTCAAAATGGTTTCTTTTCATCCAATGATCTCAATATTCATCGTCAACTGTGTGAATAGATTCAAAATTTAAATTCTCTTGAAGTTCTTTCCCCCATAAGAAATCAAATAGGTATGAAATCTAACGGTAGAAAACAAATCGAAGACAATTTAAAAGAAGAATCATACATTGCAAAATGATGAAATTAAACAAATTTTTTATAAATATATTTCAGTTCTCAAAATTGTTTCAGCATTAAACATATTGTGAACCATATTTCTTTTTCTTAAGGACTTCCCTTAAAGTAAGATAACTAAACCATTACTGTACTATAAAAAGCATTTTGTTGACTTGAATTTCAAAGGCCACCTTCATATGAACTGAGGCCTGAATGCGGCATTTTCAAATTCAAGTCAGCAAATTGCAATTTGAAGAACAAAGATGTTAAGAAATCTAAGAGAAGGAAAATGCCAAGGAGATAAAAAACATGAATCCTAATATGTTCAATACGGAAACAGCAAGCAAGGAATTATGTGAAATGCAAGCTATATTTATATATGAACTGATGACGAACATTAGATGCTCACTTGAATGAACGTCGAATTCCTGTAGACTTCGACGTTCAAACATCATTCAGTGAAAAAGTAAAAAATCTCTTTGGATACTGATAATAAATGCTTCTGACGAAAAATACGTCGAAGATCTATGAGTCTTGGACTTTAAAGTGAGAGTTTAAAATAAAAAAGAAAAATTAATCAAAAATGAGCTCTGGATAAAGATTAAAACGTCCCAGCCCCAGGGAATTCGTCGTAATTGGTGCTCTGGTCAAATCGTCGCCACCACTCCAATGCCCTTCATGTCGATGCCCGTAATGTCTATTCCCCTAGAGGCTTCGACGTTTGATTGATAGAAAAATGAAATATAAAGGAAGTTACCGAAGAAATAAGTTAAACAGATTTTGATTTCATTTGAAGTTGTACAATTTGAAAACCTACCTTACATACCTTCCCTAACCAAATTCGTGTTAAACGATGAAGTTGAAGAACTTTTTTTTATATAATTATTTTAGTTCTCAAAATTGTTTCAGCATTAAACATATTGTGAAATAAAAAACATGAATCCTAATATGGAACAGGAGGCAAGAGGGATTATGTGAAATGCAAGTTATATTTATAGATGAACCGATGACGTACATCGTGTAATAATGCTTAGTAATTGACTGCAACCATCTCTTTTTATGTTTAAACATCAATCAGAGAATAAGTAACAATTCTCGTTTGATCATCCCGTCCCGCCCCCCAGAAATTGTCTACTTTTCAATTGTCGAGGTGAGATTTGGATGGATCGAAGTTAGAAAGTTTGATGTGCCCCTCTATATTTATATAATTCCACTTTCAATTTTGCTAAGATAATATAATCGATTCTAAATAATAAAGAATCGATTCAAAGCGTTATAAATTAAGAAGTTCAAATGTGCTTTTAATGATTATGACCTGATGACATTAGTGACAACGTAACTGGATATTGACTTTATATTATGAATTTATTATATCTATTAACTTTTTCAAAGTAAATTATTTGAATGTGACCAAAGTTTTGGTCTAAAAGTTCGTTTGAATTTTTATCATCGTCCCTTTTTAAATTTGACTTTTTATAACCGCTTATGTAGTTCGTTTGAATTTTTATCATGGCCCTTAACAAAATTTTGGTTGTGGTTGAATTCTGCCTATTTGCTATTGTTACCTGGCCTGGCCGTCTCGACTATTTGCTTGGAGTGGAGGTTGATAAGATAGAGATGGAGACGTCACAATAGCAGATTGACAAGTAAAGGTAGAATCGCCACAAAGATGTTAATCTTTATAAGAATCAGAGTTCTAAACCAATAACCAAGATAATCCTCTCTAAAAAATTTAAATGCATATTATGACTTCCAAAGTGGCTACAAATGTATTTAAGGTTAACCAGTCTCGACCGTTAGTCAAACTTAACCTGCCTTACTCTTCGACCCAACCCATTTTGTCTTAATTTTTGGCCCAAATCGGTCTGTCTTGAGTTTTAATTCATGACAAGTCTTGTACTTCGATATAAACTGACTATTCTCGATATGATATGTCTCTTCGCGATGTTTAGCTTTATTTGATGCATCTTAATTGTTAACTTGTATCAATCTTATCTACTAACTAATCTATCTCAATTTTTCCCAACAATAATCTATCTTAACCTTTAGTTTATCACTCAACTTAATCGTTCTTGAAATTTAAAGTATTATTATTAAAAATCAATTAAGTTCTTTTAGTATAGTCATACCTATCCTTATCATAAAATTCAATTAAAGTCCTTTAGTACAATCATACCTATCTTTATCCTAAAATTAATACACACCTACCTAGAAAGACACATTGAAACTTGATTTATGTTTAATCATATTTATCTTAATCATAAAAGTTTTAAAAGGAGAGAGGAAAGAAATATAAGGTTGGAAAAATTGTTGTTGAATCTAATAAATTTTTTTTTTTTTACTATGTACATTATGTTAACTTTTTTATATGAAAAAAAGTTAGTTCAGATGTTAAATAACATTCATTTGAAATAACTTGTAACAATATAGTAATATTCACTATGATTTTAATTCTTCTGATGTATAACTACAACTAAATTCTCATAATTTTATTATTATTATTATTTTCCATATGAAATTAAACTAATATTTTAAAGAAATAAAGTTTTACTCTCTTTAAATTTCACCGACATATCTTTCTTATATTTAATAATATGTAAATATTACAAGATAAATTTACATAAATTAATAATACAAAAATAAAAAAAAATGTACATCTTATCTTAAAATATAATGATAACTTGAGGTTATGGGAGATTTTATAAAGGAAAAAGGAAAGAAGAAAACGTCGCATAACGGTAGAATGCGACGTATGCTTTGTCTTTTGTATAAAAATCAAAATTAGTATCAATATTCGAATCACTCAATACGCGAAGTTAACTGTATAAAACTAATTTGTATTGAAGTTGTTTCAAACAGTTCGACATTATATTTGATGATTAAAAAAAGAAATAATATAAAAAGGGCACGACATTTGGCTTCTGGTTGAAGACACGTCGAAGACCTGAACAAATTCACAGAATATTAATTTGTTATAGAGTCGAGCGAGTTGTTATCCATGAAGGCTTGGGGAAAAACCAGAGATGTTAACACTTATGAATTTCAAATTGTTTCAGCATTAAATGCTTCGAAATCTGAGGAAAAGAAAATGCAAAGGAAATATTATTATTATACCTAATATGTTTGATAGGGAGGCAAGGGATTACGTAAAAGGCAAGCTATATTTATAGATCAACCAATGACGTACATCGTGTAATTATTGCCACCATCTTTTTGATTCATATAAGAACAAATTGACTTCCCATCCCAAAGAAATTTTTTACTTTTCAGTCACCCGCGAAGAAGGTGAGATTTTGATGGATCGAAGTTAAAAACATGAAGCAAGGACTTTAGTGAAATGCAATCTATATTTATATATGAACCGATGACGGACATTAGATCGTCTAATTATGGTCAGTAACTTGTATGAACGTCAATTCCCATCCGATATGACGTTCAAACATCATTCAATATTAAAGTAAAAAATCTCAAAAATCTCTTTGGATACTGATAATAAATGCTTCTGACGAAAACTACGTCGCATATCTTGAGGTTACGACGTTAAAGTTTTTTGTTTAAAAGAAAAAACAAAAAATAATCAAAATGGATCGACGTTCAAACATCTTTCAGTATTAAAGTAAAAAATCTCAAAAATCTCTTTGGATACTGATAATAATTGCTTCTGATGAAAACTACGTCACATATCTTGAGGCTACGACGTTAAAGTTTTTTGTTTAAAAGAAAAAAACAAAAAATAATCAAAATGGATATATTCTCAAACATCTTTCAGTGAAAAAGTTCAAAATATCTTTGGATACTGATAATAATTGTAAAAAATCTCTTTGGATACTGATAATTGACGAAAACTACGTCAAAGAACCATGGGACTAGGACGTTAAAGTGAAGTTTAAAAGAAAAATCAAAAAATAATAAAAAATGGATTGACGTTCAAACATCATTCAGTGAAAAAGATAAAAATCTCTTTGGATACTGATAATAATTGTAAAAAATCTCTTTGGATACTCATAATTGACGAAAACTACGTCGCAGAACAATGGGACTAGGGCGTTAAAGTTAGTGTTTAAAAGAAAAAAATAATAAAAATTTGAGCGACCAAAGAAGATGAAAGTCCAGATGACTTAATGGAACAAGATTCAGACAGTTCAAACCCCAATCTCTAACACAATTAATGCTCCCAACCACTCCAATGCCCTTCACGTCGATGCCCTTAACGTCTATGCCCCTAGAGGCTTCAACGTTTGATTGAAAGAAAAATAAAAGAAGAATAAAAATTGCAATACCTTTGGCTTGTAGTTGAAGAAGACATCACATGGACTCAATATGCGATGTCAACTACATAGGAAATCAAATAGCTCTCAATCTAATGGTAGAAGACAAACCCAAGACAATTTAAAAAATGATTCATACATTGTAGAATGATGAAGTTGAACAACTTTTTTATATAATTACCTTAGATCCTAAAATTTTTTCAGCATTAAACATATTGTGAACCATATTTCTTTTTCCTAAGCATTTCCCTTTCTGTAAGATATGTTAACCATTTCTGTAATATAAATAAAAACATTTTGTTAACTTGAACTTGAAAAGGCTCCTTCATATGAAATGAAGATGAATGAACCACTTTCAAGTTCAAGCTATCAAATTGGAATATGAAGAACATAAATGCTTAAAATTCTTAGGAAAAGAAAACGCAAAGAAAATAAAAAACATGAATTCTTATATGTTCAATATGGAAACAGGAGGCAAGGGAGTATGTGAAAGGCAAGTTATATTTATAGATGAACCGATGACATACATCGTGTAATAATGGTTGCCACCATGTCGTATGAATGTCGAAGACCTGCCACGTTCAACGTTCAAGCATCAATCATACAAAAAGTAATATATGTCGTTTGATTAATAACAAATTGACATCCCGCCCCCTAGAAATTGTGTACTTTTCAATTACCGAGGTTCGATTTGGAGGGATCAAAGTTAAAAACTCTGATGTGCCCCTCTATATTTATATTATTCCACTTTTAATTTTGCTAAGTTAATATAATCGATTCTAAATAATTAAGAATTGATTCAAAGCGTTATAAATTAAGAAATGTATATGAGCTTTTAATGAATATGACTCGGTGACATTAGTGACAACATGGCTGCATGTTGATCACACATTTTTTTAAATATTAAAAAGCATAGAAATAATGCACGAGAGAGTTCAAATTTGTTTTTCTAATAATGTTAATCATAGTATTTTTTTTATATCATAATCATTTATATTAATAACTTATTATAACTATTATATTTTTCAAAGTAATTTATTTGAATGTGACTAAATTTTTGGTCTAACTTTTCGTTTGAATTTTTATGGTCGTTGCCGACTTTTTAAATTTGACTTTTTATAACTGCTTATGTAGTTGTTAATATATCATGGTCCTTTGGTCGTGGTTGAATTCTGCCTAATTTCTATCGTGACCTGGTCTGGCCTGGCCGTCTAGACTATTTGCTGGAGACACCACAATCTAGCAGATTGATAAGTAAAGGAATAATCGCCACAAAGATGTTAATCTTTATAAGAATCAGAGTTCTAAACCAATAACCAAGAGATTCCTCTCTCAAAAATGAAAATCCATATTATGACTTCCAAAGTGGCTACATATGTCAGTATGTCTCGACCTTTAGTGTGAAACAACCATCCCAACATTCATTTTAGGGTCAACTAGTCTAGACTGTTAGTCAAACTTAACCTGCTTAATCTTCGACCCAACCCATTCTGTCTTAATTTTCCCCATATCGGTTTATCTTGACCTCTAATCCACGACGAGTCTTGGACTTCGATAGACCCTGACTATTCCTTATACACGCTATCTCTTCTCGATCTTTGGCTTGGTTTGATGCATCTTAGTTGTTTGTCTCAATCTTGTTTTCTAAACTGACATATCTTATTTTTTGTCCACAATAATCTATCATAACCTTCAGTTTATCACTCAACTTAATTTTTATTTAAATTTAAAGTATTATTTTTTTATAATCAATTAAAATCTTTTAGTATAATCATACTTATCTTTATCCTAAAATTAACACATACCTAGAAAGATACATTGAAGACTTGATTTGTGTTTTATCATACCCATCTTAATCATAAAAATTTTAAAAGGAGAGGAAGAAATATAAGGTGTGAGAATGTTGTTGAATCTAATAAAAAAATTTATTTACGATGTAGACTATTTTCATTTTTTATATGAAAAAAGTTAAATAAGATGTTTTCACATAACTTATAAAATATAATAATATAATAATATTTATTATGATTTTAAGTATTGTGATCTATAACTATAACTCTACGAGTTTTTTTCATTAATAACACAAATTACTTTTTTAATTTCACATATAGCATACTGTTTATTATATTTACTTGTATAACACAATTTTTAATAGGTTCACAATTTTTTTCTTATATAACATAGTTTTATTTTAAATTTACGTAGATAGCACACTGTAGTTCATATTTACATGGATAGCACAATTTTATAAAAGATTAAAATTCGATTTCTGGGAAACTGAATTCTCACTTCTTATTTTAAATTTTTTTACAAAAAAGTATGTTAGAATTCGGTTGTTGGGAAGCCAAATTCTGATTTTCAAAAATATATACTGAAATTCTTCAACGGTTTATGAAAAACAATTAAGACTTTAACCATTTTTAAAAATCGCTGAGAGCTTAAACGATTTTCTTTGAAAGCTTAAATGATTTTCAAAAACCGTTGAATATATTAACTTTTAACCTATTTTTAAATTTTTTCTTTCAATTTAAAATTAACAAATAATTAATTTATTTTAATATTATTTAATACGTTACACTATATTAAATAAAATTTTACATTATTATTATTAATATTATTATATTTATTTTTAAATTTTGTTTTATTAATTTTAATTTAAAAACAAAATTTAAAAAAATTGTTAAACGATTTTTTGAATTTGAATTTTTAAAATGAGTCTTTGCATGGTTTGTTCGCACCCTTTAAATATGTAATAACTAGCAATGACTCAAAATCACACTTGCCGAAAGCAAAACCCTAGACTGCTTATCTTTGCTAAATAGCTGCATCCTCTTCTAAGCTCACCAAAATCTCTACATCAGCTGAGAGAAGTACTAGTCCTACAGGATGGATCAGTGAGGATGGAGTTAGAGAAAGGTTCATCCATGGAACAATCAAAATTGTTGTCACTCCGAAGTATCTTGATCTGAGCTTATTTGAAAGGGAAGGGTTTATGTTTCCTGGTTGGTTGAAGTCTCAAGAACTATTGTCCTTGGTTCAACAGAAAGGATATTGGTATCCTGATCTTGTGAAAGTGTTCTACCACAACCTGAAACTGGTAAACAGTGATATTCACTCTAGAGTAAAGGGGTTTGACATTGTGATTGACAACGATACATGGCTGCATGTTGTCGGTGTAAAATTTGAGGGTGTATCATCTCATCTACTTAACTCGAAAACAAATTCGTTGTTGAAGAAGAGAAATGTCTACAAAGGGTGGCTAAGATATTCTGATAACAATTCAAGGTTATCCGAGTTGCTTGAAAAAAGACTTCGCTCATGAAGGACTAAGGATGGAAGAAAGAATAATGGCTCATATACTTGCCTTTATGATTCTACCTGGAAGAATGCTTGAACCAAATATGACAGCTGAAGATATCTACTTGTATGCTCTTAAGAATGATATTCCAATCAATTGGGTGGATGTGCTAAAAGAGCATATGACTGAAAGTTCTCTAAACAAGTCTCATCATATACCTTATGCAGTATTAGTCAGCAGAATTCTTGAAAATCAAGGTGTGAACACTGATGGTGAAAGGAGATTTCCATGCAACTGCACAAATGAGATTAACCAAAACACTCTGATCTCATTTGGATTAATAAGGACTTTAAGAGGATGGTGCTTCAAAGGAGAAGAAAAATTGTTATATCTTTATGGAAGCACCTATGTCACAAGTGAGCAAAGAAAGCTCGTATATTCTGACAGCAACTGCATACATCTTGCCACGAATCATCTTCAGAACATTGTTGACAAGCACTCAATTCTACCAAGATGATTTCAACCACTGGTGGGAACCTCACTCAAACATGGATCAAAGCCAATTTGGGCAAGCTGTCGAGCCACAAATCACTCCACTCAGGGAGAACACAAATTTTGACAAAATTTTTCAGTGGGTCATGGATACGAGGTTATCTTGTATCAAATACATGGAGGAGTTACAATAACGTCAATGGTAGCATCAATCCTTTGTACCAAAGATGGAGGACGATCAGCAACTATGGCAACCGGTATCTGCTCTGATTGAGAAAATCAACAGGTTGGAGGAGATGCTTGAACAACTTATGCAAAATTTTATATCCACTCACAAAAACAGGGAAGCGACATTCAAAAGGATGGAGATGCAAATTCGTCACTTAAATGAGAAATTGGATAAATTGGATTCTAGGGGTAATACTGAAGTTAACCCTAGGGAGGAATGTCAAGCCACTATCTCTGAATGTGATAAGGTTGTTGATGAAGAAAAGATAGAGATAGAGGAGGAAAAGATAGAGGAGATTGACACAGAAAGGTTGAGTGAGGAAGAAGAAGATGATGAGAAAGAAAAAGAAGTGGTTGAGAGAATAGAAAAAAATAGAAAATGTGTGAAAATAAAGAAGAAAGTAAGAGAAAAGAGAAAAAGGAAATTGAGGGAGGAGAAGAGTGAGAAGAAGACGAAGAGAGGAAAAAAGAAAAGTTCATATGAAAAACCTCTTCCTCATCCAAAGAAATATCATAGGAAAGAAAAGAAGTTTAAGTGTTGTATGGAGATCTTCAAGAAATTGGAGATTAAAGTTTCTATGATTGAGACATGGAAACAGGTGCTTGGTGTTCTCAACTTTCTGAAGAAATTCAACAGAAAGAAGAAAAAGAAAAGAATATCAAGCAGGGAGAATGTCAACACCTACTGATGGGTGTTTGAGCTTTATCAGCATCTACTGAGGGATGCCAGGTTGATTATGTATTCACTGACGGGTACACGAAGGTAGACCTACTAATGGGTGTTGGTAAGTTTGCACTTACTAATAAGTGCTAGAAAGGTTTGGGTCAGGCTCGTGACTTTAAACAAGCGCTTGCTGGGAGGCAACCCAGGAATTTTATGTTTTGAATTTGTAACTTGAATTAAATTTGTTTCTGTGAGTAGTGTAGGTTTGTATGGTACTTGCTTGAACACCTTATCTGATGATGGTTTGACTTATTGATTGCATGATGAGTGTGCTTGATAATGCTTGATGTGGACGATGATTGAGATTGCTTTACATGCTTATATACAGGTGCAATGTTCACAAGCTGTGTGAACAGATGCATAATGAGTTTATGATTGTGATTATGATGCTAAGCATGGTGTATGATTATGATATTGGAAATATTGAGCTTATGAGTGAGTTTTTGAGATCCATAGTTTTTGTTGATATGTTTGCTATCTGCTTGAAAGCATGAATGATTTTGCCTAAATCTTTATGATTGATTGAATTGCATGTTGATGTCATATGATCAAGGCCATTTTTGGAAGCCCTTACTTAGCCAAAATTTCGTCCCAAAGTAAAGAGAACAATGTGTTCTACCCATTTTGAACCTTAGCCTTAAACACTTTATGTGAAAACCTCTTTGAAAAATCTTTACCTTGTGTTGAGTTGAGAATAATTGAATGGTATTGATAAAGGTTCAAGTTTGGGGTTGTTGGGAGAATTGAAAGGAAAGGAAAAGCATTGAGCTAATGTGTTTAATGATAAAGCATGAAAAAGATAGAAAAGAAAGAAGATAAGCATGAAAAGAAAAGTTCAATGCAAAAGAAAAAGGGAAAGTTGGGAATGGTGAAATTGGTGAAAAGAGAATTTGTGCTTGAATATGAATGTTTGAATAACTCTCTTAACTCAAGGATTTTGTGATCTAGAAAAACCATTTTTTCTTGAAAGCCCAAACTCATTATAAGCCTTGACAAGTCCTTGTGATGACATTTATGTGTGAGAATTTTGATTGGAATAGATGAAAGGAAATTTTGTTCTATGTGACATGTAGATAGTAGAGGGAAGGAGTGACCTCTTGAAACACTTGAGTGATTGAGTGAAAAACTTTATTGGGTGAGGATGAGTTCATGAATTCATGATTACATTTGTGCTTAGTTAAGTGATCATTCATAAGAATAGCATCTGTTGGAGACTATATGATTATGTGAGTACTATGTGAGTGGTAATGAATTGGACCATGTGTGCATCTTGATTAGATTCCATTGAAAAGCTGAATTGAGTAATCACTTGTTGTGAAAGAAAGAGGTTTTAAATGTGTTGAACCATTTTGATGATAAGTGGAAGCCTAAGTTCTGTTTTGTTTGCTTGATGACAAGTAAAGTTCTAAGTTTGGGGTTGTGATAACGGTTGAAAAACCATTATTTTCATACTTAATTTTGATACAAAACACATCCTTTATGACTTAGAAACTAGCTTGAAATCATGCACTTTGTCTTAGTTAGGATACAAGAGATTCAAAAGTGGTTTTATGGGTATTTATGCTTGGTTTTCCTTGTTTTGACAGGACTTAACGAAAATTGGATGAAGGATACTAAAGTAAGAAGGGATTAGACTTAAACGAAGATGGAAGAAGGCACCAAAGAAGAGTCGCGCCTACCGCTGAGCAGCAGATCCACCGCTGAGCGATGGCCTCGACAGTTATAGCACCGCCAGACACCTGGAAGTGAATACTGAGCGGTGGACTCGAGTGCCGCACCTACCGTTGAGCGGTGTACTTGGGTTTTGGGCCTGTTTTCTGTAATCCTTCACAGCTTATAAATAGAACAGTGCAACCCTTCTCTTGACGAATACATATTACCTAGAGATAGGAATACGAAAGTCAATTTCTTTAAGCTTCTGTGTATATTGCATGAGTGATTACTAGGGAGACTAGAGATAGTAAACTAGTAGTTGTGATTAGGCTCTTTTCGCCGAGAGATCGGGTTTAGAGTAAAATAGAAAGTTTCATGAACATTGATAACAAAGTTGAATCTAATAAGAATAGTTGATATTTGAGAGTGGATTAGAATGAAATCGTAATCCCCAACAACTCCATTCATCCATATCTTTTTCTTGCCAATTGATCAAAACCCTTGCATGCATGTTTAATTCTAATTTTGCATTTACAACTCAATTTATTATTTACTCAAGTCTTATGATTTCCATTAATCACATGAACGTTTAGGCCTAAGAGTCCTTTGGGAGACGATACTCGGACTTACCGTTTATTTATTACTTGATACGATCTGGTACACTTGCCAGTGTGTTAACACCACTCAACCCGAGATTGGAAGCCAATGCAATATAAAGATTTGAGTTTTTACAAGAAGGGCTTTACAACGACCATACTGACAAAATGTAAATCACCTCTCTAACTCACTAATCTAATAAAGGCAAATACAAAAACGACTAGCAACAAGAACATTCCTCTCTTGTAGTCACCCCTTTAAGACCCTTCTTAAAGTCAAGAAGCACATTCTTGTTCTTGTATACACCACAAGGAAACAAGAACTCTCATTATTTGCAAAAGATCCTGATCAAGCAGTAAGCACCTTTGTTGTGCAGAACAATCAGACTTTACGAATCAATCAATCTTGCTTCTCAAGAAATCCTCAAGACTTGAACACCACAACAATTCTTGTTTCTTGGAACGTCTCTCTCTTCTGTAAAACTTCAAAGCTTTAATCTGAAACAGATATGAAAGTGTTAAACTCAATTATCTTACAAAATTTCAAATCATGCGTCTATATATAAAGTGATTCAAATCAGACGCGTTTTAATCCATTACGCTATTAATCTAATCGAATTCATTTCACAGTTATAACAGATTAACATCAGTCAAAGCAATTAATTGAATGCTCAATTGATGTAATCAATTTGCAATAAATGTTTGGTCAACATATTTTAAAATATGACCGTTGAGAGAGTTATGTGAAGCAATGAAACAGTTTTCAAATCTTTAACAGACTTAATTAATACATAATCCATGTAGTCGATTCAGTTTCAACACTTAGCATATTTTTTAAAACTTTTCTTCTCATAATCCATCATAGCACACTTGAAAAATATTTGTGCAAACACACGAGTTTTAATCGATTTCACCATTAACGTAATCAACTTAAAACTTGTTGGTTTGCCACAGTTTAAAACTTCAGCTATCTAATGACCTTAATTTATTAAAACACCATTGTAATCGATTAAGTCATACAGATATGCTTGGTGCATGTGGTTTTTCCATTTCCAAAACTCATATTATGCATACATAGATATAATCACATTTCAAACACAATAGTATGCAATAATCAACACAATATGTCCACAACTATGCTTGTACAAATCTCACAGTAAGCATAAGCATATATATAACATATATAACAGTACATATGTGTTGTCATCATCAAAAACAGATATCAAAGAGATTGTGGGTTCAACTAACACTGTGCTCCCCTTATCAACAATCTCAACAGAAAGAGAGAAAGAGAAAAGAGAGAAACACCTGTGAGTGTTTAGACTGCATTGTATTGTAATCACAACCTCTTTACCAGAGTAATAGTTTGAATGACTTGTAAGCAATCGTTGATTGCAATTTTGAAGAGAATTAAAACACTTGTTGAACTCTGTGGAGTTAAGGAAATCTAGGTAAGGTTGTCTACTACCAGGAATTGTGCAAATACTCATCCAGTCTAGGGTAACAGGAGGTTATTCGCTGAGTAAGAAGACTAGGAGTGGTGTGAATACTCATCTAGTCTAAGCTAACAAGAGGTTATTCGCTGACTAAGAATACCAAGAGTGGTACGAATGCTCATCCAATCTAGGGTAACAAGAGGTTATTCATTGACTAAGAATACCAGGAGTGGTGTGGATACTCAGTTGTAATATTGTTGAAAATTATAGTGGAACCCTCTGTGAAGGAGCCTCGACGTGGCTTAGTTGGAGTGAACCAGTATAGAAGTACCTGTGCAATTATTGTTCATCTTTTTGTCTACAGATTTTCTCATGAAACTTGTAGCTGCATTTGTATTTCAATGTACAAGAAACTTCCGCACTAAACGATTCTTATTCAACTGAGGAAGTTCTTATAAACACAATAGTTTACGTTCTGAATATCATGTTAAAACAACTATTATTAAAAATCATTTACAAGGTTGAGCGTTTAAATATTCATTTGTTAAATCCAAAATTCGATAAGCATGTTATATTAGAAGGCTTTTGAAAAGAATTTTTCCATTAACATTATTCAACCCCTTCTAGTGTTTTTCAAGTACTTCAAAGTCAAGGGAAACTACTAAATTAAAGAAACCTCTTTACAAAACTATTTTCTCATGGTAGAACACCTGACAAAATATTTTGACGAGTTCTAAATCAACCATGTGTCGCGAGAAGAACACAACAGGGAAGACGTGCTATCTAAACTCCTCAGCACAAAGAAACCCAGTCAACATAGGACCCTCATCCAATAAACACTCTTGAGTTTGAGCTGGGATCTTGAAGAAGTCCTTAAGATCTCGTCAACTTCACAAAGCTGGATAACCCCAATCATGACTTATCTGACCTCATATGTACTCCTTACTGACCCAGTACATGAAAAACGCATACAATGACAAGCAACATTTTATACCATACAGAACGGGGGAGAAAATGTGGAACTTAGAAATGATATTGTAATAATACCTTAGTATGTTTTCTTATGGAAATCGCATGTTTTCACAAGGTGTTATGTAACTTAGTTGGTGAAAGCTCTTTGATGGGATAAATGGTCTTGTGTTCAAGTCTTAGTTAGAACATAAATTCTATGTTATTTATTTATTTTTGTGATGTGTGTTATTATCAATGTTATGATATGGTTGTTAAATTTGGGATGTGTGTTATTATCAATGTTATGTGTTGGCTTGTTGATAAAGATGGTTTTCTAGGTTTGAATGAATGTGGGTTCAAATCCTATGGAGAGAAGCTTTAAGGGAAACCTTTTATTTTATTTTTTTCACATTTTTCTTTAAGGTCAAGAAGGTCTTTTTCCATTGAGGTGCAAAAATTAGAAATAAGGGGTAGGAAGAAAACACATGCATTCTTAATAATATAAGCTGAAAAGGATAAGAGATAGAACGTGAATCTTAGAGTATCTAGCAATTTTAGTTTTTAAAAATTAGTTGAGGAAAGATAAGAGCATGATCTAGATGGTTTTAAAATATTAAAAATAGATCTTTAATGAAGTATTTGATGAGTTATGAATGAAAGGAAAGTGCAGTAGAGAGAGGGTAACGTTTTGCAAAAACCAGAAACCCTACGTAAGTTTGAGAGAGAGAGAGAGACATTTTTGCATAATTGAAATCTAAAGGTTGGGAGGAAGAGAGAGAGAGAGAGAGAGGGTGACAAAGAGGCTATAAGGGCGTGAGACTGAAGGAGAGTGTAGGCTTGTTGTGAAATTTTGTGGAGAACAAGAATTATAGTATTGACCAAGGTATGGGGAAGCTTACCTAGTATTTAATTTATGAAGATAACATGTATTTTGCTAATCTTTTTGACAAATCAGTATGTGAGGGTATAAAGGAATTATGTGTTGAAGTATTTTGTGTATGGTTGTTGTTATTCTTGTTCCCTTATGTTTGATGTCATTCTTATGAGAATCATGCTAACTCATGTGCGGGATGGTGATTTTGTAAGATGGAAGAACATGTTCTGCTGGTGTTGTATGAGGAATGAGTTTAGGTTGTACTTTTGCCTATGTATTAGGAGGCATGAGTATAGACTTTATATATGAACCTTTGAGTGTATGGTTAAGAGTCCTAATATGCAGGTTAGGGTTGTATTGGTTTTCTTTAAGTGGTCATATTCAGTAGTCATATTATGCAAGGTGTTTGGCATCTAATATGCATTGTAATGGATTTTGGATGATTCTTGAGGTATGATGTAAGTATCTAGGTATTTTTCCATCTATCTAGGATTCTTAATGTGTGAATGATGTGTTAATCCTGTTTTCACAAAGGTTAGTGATGATGAATAAGTGTTATAAGCCATTTGAATCCTTCTAGTGTGAATTTCGTTTCTAGAATAATCAATTATCATTAGTCATAATCAATTATCTGCGAATCAGTTTTAGAGTTGTTTCTAAGATAATTGATTAACACTGATGATAATCGATTATTTGTGAATCTGTCTTCAAAGATAATCGATTATTTGTGAATATGTCTGTAGAGACAATCGATTATCATTGATGATAGTCGATTATCTGTGAATCTGTCTTCGGGGATAATCAATTATCATTGATGATAATATATTATATTTGAACATGTCTTCTATGATAATCAATTATCACTGATGATAATCAATTATTTGCGAATTTGTCTTTTGAGGTAATCAATTATCACTAATGATAATCAATTGTCCAAGTGTAAATTTTCCGAAAATGAGTCTTCAAGAGAGATGAGCGAGGATGTTAGTGTAATGGACTTTAGGATGACATGTGTTAAAATAGAATGGGTCAATTTCTCACACCAAGAGGGGGGTGAATTGGTGAAACGTAAAAACAAAGACTTTAAAAATCTTTTTCACAAAAGGTGATGCCTTTAAAACTTTCTTGAAACGCAAGGAAAAAGATTTTTTAATGCAGCGAAAACTAAGTCGAATGAAAACAATACAGAGTCGATTAAATGTAAAAGAGTAGGGATTAGAAAATTCAAATACTGCTTTTTATACTGGTTCGGCCAACCTGCCTACATCCAGTGTCCTTCCAACCACGGGAAGAAAATGCACTATAATGATCAAAGTTTTTACAGCAAGGCTTTTATAGAGACCTCACGTCAAAAATATAAAACACCTCTCTAACACTCTAATCAAAATATAGGCAGTACAATAACTAGACCAACGACAAGAATCCCCTCTATTGCTGTCTAAACCCTTTGGGAAACAAGATTGTAGACTCTGATCTCGTAGTTACACCTAATGTGCATAATTGATCAGCCCTTTGAATACACAGCAAACTTGCTCTTCAAGAATCCACAAGTAGATGATCACAACGGTCACTTCTTGTTTCTTGGAGCTTTTTCACGCTTTTTGTAAGCTAGCACTTTCTGAAAAAGATATCACAAAACGTTAGATTCACAAAATTTCTTACAGAGATCAAATTCGCGGCAATTTATAGAATAGCACAACTCTGACGCATTTATAGAATAGCACAACTCTGACGCATTTTAATCGATTAGGCTACTAATGCGGTCGAGTATAATAATTTTGTTAAAGTAGTTAGCAGCAGTCAAAGCAATTAATTAAATTCGCAATTAATGTAGTCGATTAACATTTAATGTTTGGTAAACCAAATTAAAAATATGAACGTTACAGTTATGACAAGCATTAACAGAATTTCAAAACAATAACAGACTTAGTCGAATGCAACACGCATATAATCGACTATGTAACCATGTAAATCATAGTTTTGAAAAACATCCTCTTTGAAAAATCTCACATCACACTTTGAAAAAGGTTTGTGCAAAGACATCAGTTTTAATCGACTCATCCCATAATGAAATCGACTTAAAACTATTGTTTTGCCACACAATTAAAATTCAACATTAGTGCTTGTGGTTTTTCTTTTCCAAAAACATGTGCATGCATTCATGTATAAAATCACATATATAACATAGTGAAATGCAATGAATAACACAACAACAACATAATCATGTTCTCATATAAGCATATAACATGTAAGCATAGAACATGTAACACATAGTACACATGTGTTATTAATTATGCGTTGTCATCATCAGAAACTCGGATATTACTGAGATTGTTGGTTCTTGAACTTTTCTTTCCTTTTACAGGACTTGCATAGTCAGTGGTGGAACTTTTATTTTTCATAAATCGATTAAACTTTCTTACCATCATGTTCATTATCTCTTTCTCATGCAGTTCTATTGTTGAGTCAGCTTCAGGTTCAAGATTCTTTGCAGCTTTCTTGCTTGTGGCCTTTAGAGCAATTGATTTATTTTCTTCAATTTCTTCTTCCTCCTTTATCCTTCCAAGCTCTAATTCATGTTCTCTGAGTTTTCCAAATAAAGTGGCCATGTTCTTGCTGATCAAGTCTCTTGATTCAGACATAGCAGTGACTTTCGGCTGCCAGCTTCTGTTGAGGCTTTTCAATATTTTGATATTGATTTCCTCCTTGTCAAACACTTTTCCAAGAGCCATAAGGTGATTGACTATGTGTGCGGATTGCTTCTGTACTTCATA
Organism: Vigna reflexopilosa; assembly: GCA_027742785.1. Lineage (NCBI taxonomy): Eukaryota > Viridiplantae > Streptophyta > Magnoliopsida > Fabales > Fabaceae > Vigna > Vigna reflexopilosa. Next base: position 3,097,891 of record CM050926.1, on the reverse strand, counting down.
GATGGTCTCTCCTACTTTCATTTTGAACAACTCATATTCTTGTATGAGAGAATTCTTTCTAACCCTTTTCACTCCTTCATGTGTGACTTCAAGGACTTCCCACATCTCTTTGGTCATCTTGCATTGTGATATCCTAAAAAATTCATCCATTGTTAGTGCTGATGCAATCACATTTCTAGCCTTAACATCATATTGAGCTCTGTGGTTCTCATCTTGAGTCCACTCAGAAAAAGTTTTCAAAACAACTTTTCCATTTAAAACATGAGTGGGCTCATATGGACCGTTTAGAACTGCATCCCAAACTCCTTTATCCATCGATTCGAGAAAGATTTGCATCCTTATTTTCCAAAAAGAATAATTTTCTCCAGCAAATAGTGGTGGTTTATTTGTCAAAGCACCTTCACCAAAGGTCTGAGAATTGAAAGCCATTTTCCAGGATCAGTCGATTTAACGAAGATAGTAATCAACTATTTTTTCAAATATTTTATGAAAATGCTCTAGTGCTAATTGTTAAAATAAAATGACTCAATTTCTCACACCAAAAGGGGGTTGAATTGGTGAAACGTAAAAACAAAGTCTTTCAAAATCTTTTTCACAAAAGGTGATGCCTTTAAAACTTTCTTGAAATGCAAGAAAAAAGATTTTCTAATGCAACGGAAACTAAGTGGAATGAATACAGTACATAGTCAATTAAATGTAAAAGATTAGGGATTAGAAAATTCAAACACTGCTTTTTATACTGGTTCGGCCAACCTGCCTATATTCAGTGTCCTCCCAACCACGGGAAGCAAATGCACTATAATGATCAAGGTTTTTACAACAAGACTTTTATAGAGACCTCACGTCAAAAATATAAAACACATCTCTAACCCTCTAATCAAAATATAGGCAGTACTATAACTAGACCACCAGCAAGAATCCACTCTCATGTTGTCTAAACCCTTTGAGACACTCTCATAGTCAAGAATGTCTCACACTCTTCTTCATATAGTCAAAACAGGGAACCTCAATCCAATCCTCACAAGATTGTAGACTCTAATCTCGCAATTGCACCTAATGTGAAGAATTGATCAACCCTTTGAATACACAACAAACTTGCTCTTCAAGAATCCACAAGTAGATGATCACAATGGTCAGTTCTTGTTTCTTGGAGCTCTTTCACACTTTTTGTAAGCTAGCACTTTCTGAAAAAGATATCACAAAACGTTAGATTCACAAAAGTTCTTACAGAAATCAAATTCGCGTCAATTTATAGAATAGCACAACTCTAACACATTTTAATCGACTAGGCTACTAATGTAGTCGAATATAACAATTTTGTTAAAGCAGTTAGCAGCAATCATAGCAATTAATTGAATTCACAATTAATGCAGTCAAATAACATTTAATGCTTGGTCAACCAAATTAAAAATATGACCGTTAAAATTATGACAAGCATTAACAGAATTTCAAAACAGTAACAGACTTAGTCGAATGCAACACGCGTATAATCGACCATGTAACAGTTGTTAAGACTCCGGCAAGTGTACCGAATCATATCAAGTAATAATAAGTGGTAAGACCAAGTATCGTTTGCCTAGAGACTCATAGGCCTAGACTTTCATGTGATTTGTTGATTATTTAAGACTTGAATAATGAAAATTAGGGTTTATAATGCTAAAACAAAAATTAAACATGCACATGCAAAAGTTGATCAATTGGCAGTTGAATGATATGGATGAATTGTGTTGTTGGGGTTTCCAACTTATCCTAATCCACTCTCATATATTTACGAATTCTACTTTTTCATTAATGTTAATGCCACTTTCTAATTTACCCTAATCCCAATGTCTTGGTGAAGAGAGACTACTCCTAATTACTAGTTTACAATGTCTTGTCTCCCTAGCAATTGTTCATGCATTACATTCGTACAGAAGCTTAAAGGCAATCGGTCCTCTTATCCTTATGTCTAGGTAATATTGCTCCCGAGAGAATTCCCTCATGTCTAGATCTACCCATATGTGTCCATAAAGATAAAATCAAAGATCACGCCATTGAATAATGTCTTAAAGAAAGCATGTATAGAGAATAGAGGAAAAACTCTAACAATTAATCAAATAAAGCATCAATTTAATATATGAGAGTTTCAATAGGATTACATCGTTTCCTCAACAACAATGGAGGTTTAGTTCACCATAGACATGGTGAAACTAGATGAAATTAATGAAAAGAATGAAAAGATAAACCCTAGAACTTGTAGATTGGAGCTTCCGCATCCAAAATTCGCCTCCAAGGGGTGAGAAGTGTGTTTTTGCGTCGTCTCTGCCAAAAGATCCCATCCCTAGGTCGTTAAAATCTATTTATCATTCATTAAAACAAAGCAGAAATTGGCACAGGCCCAAAAGCATAACATTCAACGCTGGGTCACCGCTCAGCGGTGGGTGCGACACTCAAGATGGACGCTCAGTGTTGACACCCAAGCGTTTGGCAGTGACTTCACTGAAGAAGCCAGCGCTTAGCGGTAAGGTAGCACTCAGCGGTGGGCGCAATAGTCAAATTCTGCCCTCAGCGTTGGCGCTTGAGCGTTTGACAGAGATCCATTCAGCAAAGCTAGCGCTCAGCACTGTCCTGGAACTCAGTGGTGGCTGCATTTTTTTATTTATGTAATTTTCCATCTTTTTTTGAGTCCAACTCCTTCCTACTTCAGCTTCCTTCATTCAATTCATGTTAAATCCTGCCAAAACAAGGAAAACCAAGCACAATACCACTAAAACCACCTTTGGCTCTCTTGTTCTCTAACTTAAGCAGAATGCATGATTTCAAACTAGTTTCTAAGTCATAAAGGGTGTGTTTTGAATCAAATTTAAGTATAAAAATAACAGTTTTTGAACTGTTATCAACAGTTTAAATCATAGTTTTGAAAAACTTCCTCTTTGAAAAATCTCACAACACACTTTGAAAAAGCTTTATGCAAAGACACGAGTTTTAATCGACTCATCCCATAATGAAATCGACTTAAAAATGTTGTTTTGCCACACAATTAAAATTCAACATTAGTGTTTGTGGTTTTTATTTTCCAAAAACATGTGTCATGCATTTATGTATAAAATCATATATATAACACAGTGAAATGCAATGAACAACACAACAATAACACAATCAAGTTCTCATATAAGCATATAACATGTAAGCATAGAACGTGTAACACACAGTACACATGTGTTATTAATTATGCGTTGTCATCATCAAAAACTCAGATATTACTAAAATTGTGGATTCAACTAAACTTGTGCTACCCCTATTAACAATCTCAACAAGATGTTTCAAGTGTGGCCAAGCTAGATACTATGTTTTTGTTGTTATTTATTGTTGATTGATGGTGAAACATGGATAAGTGAAGGAATTGTAACACATTTTGGGGTTGACCAATGGGCTTGTTGTACCTATTTTATGAAAAGGCTTTGTGAAATCTAAATACCATGAGAAAAGTTTTAGTAAACGTGTCAATACATGAACCTGCTAATCGATTTTCTTATTAAATGTGTCAATTAGAGTCTTGCCAAGCACACTCATGCTATACTCTGTTAAACAAAGCTAGACGAGCTCTTACTATTATTTATAAAATGACGTTTTTGATAAATATACTAAAAGCTACAAACATTGTCCTAAAAGCATGTTGAAAGATATGTCACTAAACACGCTCTAGAATCAAACGAGTACTTACTAAGCAAGGCACTATTAGGAAAATCCTTTCATAGGCTAAATGATACCCTAAGCTAAACGAAGTTTCATTCGATGATGAAACTCTCATGAATTGCTTGGTATATGCTCTAGAATGCTTAAACGATCAAATGTTGATTGAGAAATGAAAATTTGAAATGCTTATAGTTGTTCTGAACGTGTATTAAATACCATTAAATCAACAATGTCTCAAAACAACAAAAGTGATAAGAAAAAGGACATATCTACCTACATGCATATCTACTCTACTTTGTGCAAATTGCCTATGCTAAGTATCCACTTGCTCCATCATATATACAAATCATAAGTGGACGTTAGAGACAAAGAAGACATTCACAAAATGTTCTCTTTATCAAAAATCGTGCCAGAAAGTTTGTACATCCTACTTTTAATAAAGATCTAAAAAAGCACGTTTGCTCTGACAAGTTGACTTTAACCAATAGTTGCTACCTATGACAAGGTTAAGAAGATTTGAAGATCAAAGCAAAATACTATCTAATGGACATTTTCTTGAAGCCTGTATATTGAAGAATTTTGAAGAACAGAGCAAGAGAATAAGCACATGAACACGAAAGAAAATATTTGTGAAGAAAAGAAAAAGAAAATACTCTCAAGCTTCATAGAATCATAAACTTATTGTTGTAAGAAGAGAGAAAAATGTAAGAGTCTATTAGATTGAATTGTATTGTATACACATCCTCTCTGCGAGAGTGATCGTCTAAGGACTTGTAAGCGATCTATTTGATTGCAAATTCGAAAGAGAATTCACAAACTTAACGCTTAACTTGGTAGGGTTAAACGATAGCTAGACAAGTTTCTCTAACCAAGAGTGGGTGAAACTCAACTACATAGTGTATTGGAAAGATACCGTGAGTGTCTAGGGATACCAGGAGTGGTGAAGAATATTGCACAACCAGGAGTGGATGAAACTCAGTTCTAGTCAGAGTAACAAGAGTTACTTGGATTGATTAGGTGATACTAGGAATACTCAGTTGTAATCTTGTTGAAGATTAGAGTGTAACCCTTTAAGAGGTCTTAGAGGAGAATTGGACCTAGCTCGATGGAGCGAACCGATATAAAAATACATGTGTGTTCATTACTTCAATTATGCTAAATGCTTTTCTCACCAATCCTACAATTATGTTTTATCTTAACCATTACAAAAGCTCTTGTCACCAATTATTATTTTTATTTAGAGCTAGCTTTATCAAAACATTGCAACAAATTTGATTAAACAATTAAAAAATATTTGTTTGAGAACTTATAGTTTGAATAGAACTTTCAAGTCAAACATTTAACACCTTATATAAATATTTTAATCATTGACAAAGCTATTAAAATATTTCTTTTGCTAAAAGTTTCCTATAACACTATTCAACCATTCTCCTCCTTCTAGTATTTTTCAAGTATTTTATCCCCTACTTTTCAACCCTAAAAAACATATGTCAAGATTTTTCCATCCAATGATATCTTACCTCTTGTCTGAAGGACCATTCTCTATATTCCAATAAGAACAACCTTTTAAACACACTAAAACATTTATGCAAAAGAAACTTAATTATTAATAAAAGACAAATAATGGTAAAATTTTATCAAATCTAACATATGAAAGACACACTTATTGTGTATGTCATTATTGTGAAGTTGGAATCTAGAATTTATGAATATATGGCTTCACAAATGTAATTATGGGTGAACTTTAGGTTGTAGCTTTACCTTATTCTCGGGGATTTGTAAAGACCTGAACTATTACATCACACACATTAAATTCACACACACACACATCAAATTCACAAGCTTTATGAACACACATCAAAGTCGCAGGCTTTAGATGCTACTTGTGTGTAATGGGTGTGTATATTTTAATTATTCTGTTTGATAATGAGGCGAGTACACAGATATCATGGTATCTAACCCGTTGATTTTATAGTTTTTATTTAGACATATGAAATTAACATTATTTTTAAAATTTACAAATTAGTTGGAGTCATTCAAATTTTGTTTTTGATAAAGACCTTTATTTGCATTAATAATGCATATTATTAATCTGGAACTAATATCAAAATGAGAGTTCTACAAAATTATAAGTTTTGAAAAAACATTTTTGATAATGCGTCTATCGAAATTGAAGAAACCCCTCCCAAAAAAAACCCAAGGGATGAAGAAGATGTTTTGATGATGTTTTAAGGATGCTCATATTGAATATTCAAGTTTTAACATTTAGCTTTCTTTTCGTTCATACAAGTTATTCACCAGGACTTTTTAATTCAGCCTACAATATATATCAAAAGGATAAAATGTTTTTATAAAGTAAAAATCAAGCTTAAAATATTTTTCGACATTTTTAATTGATTAGTTCGCTTTATGATTGATTAATCTGTTCTTGAGAGGTTTTCATAATAGAATTATGGAGTTAAATGACAAATAATATAGAGACTGCTTTCCATACTCTCAATATAGTAATCAATTAAGATCTGGTTTAATCGATTAAACTTGTTTTGTGCCATTAATGATAAACATGTTTACTTTATTAAAATGTGTAAAAAATCGATCATTACATAAAAATGTTGAAATTATTTTTCAAAATTTTGTTAGAATAATTTATTCAAAACTTCATTTAACCGACTAAATGTGTTGAGAAAATATTTTAAATAAGAAGTTTGAAAACTATATATGACACCGGTTTAGGATGCTATTAAAATATTCAGTAAAATTTGTAAATTTCAAAATAAAAAAATTCGCAACTCTCGCACCACGGTTTAAGATTAAGAATAACAAGAACTAACATATTCATTTATTTGTTTAAACAATTCAAGAGTAAAATTTTTAAATTCATAATTAAAATCAAAATGTACATTGTTTCACAAAATCTTTCGTTTATATAACATGTATTTACGAAACAAGTTATTTCCTAGAAACAACTCAAAGCTCCTCGATATTATATACTCAAATCAACATGCATCATAGTTAAAGACATAGTTAAAGAGAGACATGCAAGGGTAAACTAATAAGAACATAAGATATCATATATAACCAATACATCAATAATAATATAACAACTCACTCAAATCTTTCATAACTCTAATGTCTCATAACACCATCAAATTTTATTATATGTCTCACCTATTATCTCAAACAACAATTTAAACATATCATTGTTAAGACCCTGACAAGTGTACCAGATCGTATCAAGTAATATAATTGGTAAACCCAATATCGTTGACTAGTTGACTTCTCTGGTTGACTGCTTGACTTTTTTGCACCTCAACCTTTCTTTTCATCCTTTTTCTTCATCGTTCACGTGTCTATGTCCACCTTGCTTTACTTCCATCTTCAATTTATTTCAAAACCCTGCAAAACAATGCAAAACAAGCATAATATCTCTAAAAACAACTTTTGACTCTCATGTGACACAACTTAAGAGTTTTACTTATTCTAAGCTCATTCTAAGCCAAAAGGGTATGTTTTGATATCAAATTTATGCATGAAAATAACGGTTTTTAGACCGTTATCAATTATCACAATTTCAAAAACATGTCATTATAACAATTAATACAACCATGAGCGATAAAACATCAAGAGTTGATTTATAAAGAAAATATAATAATCACGATTATTATATTTTATATAATTTTTAATTAATAGCTTAAAAATTATAAAATACATTTAACATTTTTAATATTTTTTTATTTGTAGGATAAAGCCATTGTTATACTAAAAAGTATATCAAAATTAAGAAAAAATAATTATAATTTTAAAATAATACAAAAAAAGTAAATTGTTATATATATTATTAAAAAATTAAAAGTAAGTATTATTCGTATATTAAAATAAAATAAAATCATATACATTTGTTGTATAAAATAATAAAGACGTAATTTAATTGCATCACACAAGTACAATAATTTAATTGCATTCTTTTTTTATTGTCTTTATTTTCTTAATTATTATATTTTTTTAGTTAAATATAATTTTAGTTGAAATTAGAATTCGTTTATATCAAAGTTTATATAAAATTTATCTTTATTTATATTTTAATAATGTATGAAATATGTCATGCAAAACTTTTAGGTTAATTATATTTTTAGTTTTCTATTTAGATATGAAATTGTAATTTATTCTTTTGATGACAACTCTTTTAGGGACTTCTCATCCAAAGAATTATCAACATAGAATAAGACTAAGAAAGGGAAGTAAATAAAGACTTTCAACAAAAGCTTTCTTTCTTTATCTAAGTCTTAGATGGATTCTCTTTGCTAAATAACATTTGCATTGTTTTGTAGGTCTTCAATAAAGGTTGAAGACCATGGACAATTACCTAAAGAAGCTTGGTGAGCCAAAGGAAGCAAGGGAAGCAAAAGAAGTGAAGAAAAGGGTGTTTTCTGGATTTGAGCAAGTACCTTCCAGATTAGGATTACAAAGGGAATTGGCTTCCGGATTGTAAAATCACTCAGCCACCAGCAGCTTGCACTCAGCATTGCGAACCAGATTTCAGCCTTCAAAAGATGCACGTTTTTAATGTTTTTAGCATGGAACTTGCAGCCCAAGCTTAGTAGCGTCTTAGATACTCTTCTTTAGTGATCTTAGAAGCTTGCAAAGTCAGATTTAGAGTTCTCTCTTCACCTATAAAAGAGAGACTCTTCTCCATGTATTTTCCAACTTTGAAGAGATAATGAAATGTTGTTGAGTTTTCTCGAGACATATCCTAAGAGTTCAAACATTATAGTGCCAATTTCGCACTCCTTCCTCTAGCTTCCTTACGCTTTGGAAGGTTGTCTGAGCTTGAGAAACCTTACACACTCATCCAACCTCCACTGAACCATTTCACAAACACTTGGCGTGCACCAGAAACATCCTTCATTTCTCCATTCCGCTACGTCCATTTTGAATTGTGGAGCACTCACTTGAAATGTGGAGCCGCTTCCGTCATTTGGCATCAAGAGCTAGTACGTCCACGTTTATCTACAAGAGCTAAGTCAAGTTTTCACTTAGTTTTTGTTTTCTGTCATGTGTAGTTCGTATGTGCTCACTGTTTCATCAATTTTTCTATTCTATTTTGCCTTACTTCGTATTTTCTATTATTGTTTGTGAGTTTTAAGTATTCCTTTGTGCTTGTTGTTCATTTTAAACGGTGCAAATCAATTGTTTTTGGTTCAAATCAGCTTGCATTTCATTTTCCAGTTTTGTTCAAAGTCATGTGCAAAAGTGTTGCAGTTTTCATTCTGTCAAGTGTTTGATTTTGTTCAGCCTTTAATTTTTTTCGTTTTAAGTGAGTTCAGTGCAGTGATTATTAATGTTTCAATTTTGTAGTAATTACTCCTAAGAGCAACTTTTAATATTTTAGGGTTTTTAGTTTTAGGCATTTATGATTCTGTTAAGGATTATAACTAATCCATTTTTCTGTTTCACCGGAACCCTATATAAAGAGGGATTCCAACATATTATTTCACAAGATACAGAAAACAAACTTTTATTCATCCGTTTTATTCACTCTTGGAATATACAAGAAACGTTGTTACTTACCTCTGTTGCGAGTCTCTTCCCTTCTTCCTTCTTTGATCTTCTTCTATTTCTCCGTTTGGTCACCATCAAAGCAAGGTCCAGTGCAAGCTCCACTGCAAGCCATATTATTAACATCGCCCCTGGAGTGTTCGCTTTTCTTCCACTCGCGTTTGTCTCCGTTCAAGGCCACCTACCAACTAACACATGAGAACGTTCTAGCAAAAGTGTTATTTCACACTTTTGGGCCGCAGAAGTTTTGGGCCTCAGTTTTGACTGTGGGCTGATTTTATTACGGTACCAGAGCAGGTCTTGTACCTGTTCTGCCTCTGTTTCCGCTGCATTCACCTTTCTTTAGTTGTTTTTACTATTGTTCTTGCCACCATGAAAAACAAGGACAAGGATCAATCCAACAATCCTTCTAGCCCTTTTTATCTCCATCCAGGAGAAAACCCAGGGATTTCTCTTATCTCTCAAATTCTTCATGAATCCAATTACACTTCTTGGAGCAAAAATATGAGAAGAGCTTTTCTCTCCAAGAACAAGCTAAAGTTCATAGATGGAGGGATCAAGAAGCCTCCAAGAAATGATCCCACTTTTGATTCTTGGGAAAGAAATAATATAATGGTGTTGTCTTGGATTATCAAGACTCTCTCACCCCAAATAGCAGAAAGCATTGTATATGTGGAAGATGCTAAGGAATTATGGGAAGAATTGAAAGAAAGATTTTCAAAAGGGGACTACTTTAAATTTTCTGATTTACTCCAAGAGATTCATTCTATTAAGTAGGGAGAGAGAAGCGTGAGCCAATATTTCACTGATTTAAAGATTCTTTGGGAGGAATTGGAATTTCTTAGACCCATCCCACGGTGTAACTGCAAGTTCCCTTGCAGTTGTGATATTTCAAAAGTCTCTCATAAGTACAGGAAAATGGAACATGTTATCTGCTTCTTAAAGGGCCTAAATGAATACTACAATATTGTGAGAACACAGATTTTGTTAATGGAACCATTACCCAACATTAACCGTGTCTTTTCCCTCATCATATAGCAGGAAAGATAGGAGAAACATGGCTCTGGTCTCACCAACCAGAATGACATCAAGATTCTTGCAAATACTACTGAAAAGCAGAGTCAATGGAAGAATGATCAAAGTTGGAAAAACAATGGACGTGGATTCACATCTCGTGGACAAGGAAGAGGAAGAGGAAGAGGAAAAAATCCTAACTATGGGAAGCAATGTTCCCACTGTCACAAGATGAATCACACAGTAGATGAATGTTACTCTAAACATGGATATCCACCATGGTACAAGAAAATTGACAGTAGCAACCAAAACAGTATAGGACAAAATGAATGGGGGTCCGTAAGTGTTTGTACTGCTCCTGGTGAGAAGTCACAAACCAACCAGCAAAATAACACAAATGTTGCCCAAAGCTTCTTCACTCCAGAACAAATGCAGAAAATACTACAGATGCTCAAAAAAGATGACAACACTTCTCACACTATCAGCCAAATGCATAAAAACACTGCAAAGGACAGACAAGATATGTTCTCATGGATTATAGGCACCGGGGCCACTGACCATGTGACCCATGACAGAAATCTATTCATGACTTTCAATAAAATCAAACTTATATCTATTAAGTTGCCAAATAACTCCACTGTTACAGCCCACTATGTTGGAACTATACAATTCTCACAGGATTTCATAATTTTTAATGTTTTATACATACCTAATTTTACTTTCAACCTTATATCTATCCAAAGGTTAACTAGAGATATAAACTGCACACTAACTTTTTCCTCTAATATGTGCCAGATCCAAGACAACTCTACATTGAAGATGATTGGATGTGCTAAGGTGTTTAAAGGACTTTACTACCTGGACGCTGTTGGAAGAGATCTAGCACCTATAAATCTATGGCATTATAGGCTAAGCCATCCTGGACATAAAGTTGTTGAAACAATGTGCAAGACTTTCCCTTATATTAAAACTATTACTGATAGTGCTTGTGACATATGCCATTATGCAAAGCAGCATAGATTACCATTTCCTAAGACTAATTCTTTGTCTAAAAATTGTTTTGATATTATACATTGTAACATATGGGGTCCTATATCCATTTCATCTGTACATGAGCATAGGTATTTCCTTACTATTGTTGATGATTGCAGTAGACACACTTGGGCTTTTCTTATGCACAATAAGGGTCAAACTAGAGAACTTCTACAATCTTTTATCATGAAAATTAAAACTCAGTTTAATAAAACCATTAAAACTATTAGGACTGACAACGACCTTGAGTTTAATTGTCCCAACATATACAATTCTTATGGAATAGAACATCAAACTAGCTGTGTTGAAACTCCACAACAAAATTTTGTTGTGGAGCGCAAACACCAACACATATTGAATGTTACCCGTAGCCTAATCTTCCAATCTAATGTTCCAAATGCTTATTGGTCTTATGCCCTATCCCATGCCATATACCTGATTAATAAGCTGCCTTCTCCTGTTATTAAGAATAAGACTCCTTATGACATTCTGTATAAGAATCCTCCCACTTATCTAGACTTAAAAGTTTTTGGGTGTTTGTGCTTTGCCTCTACCTTAGAGAGAAACATAAATAAATTAGACTCTAGAGCTAGAAATAGTGTTTTTCCGGGATATAGAAGTGGAGTAAAGGGGTACATTGTTCTTGATATCAACACCAGAGAAATTTTTATTAGCAGAAATGTTATTTTTTATGAAGACATCTTTCCTTATAAGAATAAGCAAGGGAATGGGAATGAATCCAGTAACAATTAAAACAACATTTCTTTTCTTGATAATTTACCACGCATCTATGAGGAATTTTTGATTGAAGGTAGAGGGGGAGATCAAAGACCTGCTGACAACACTGATACTAGTGCTGAGAACACTAATATGATAGAAGAACAAAGAAATAATCAAAGGAGGTCCAACAGAGTTAGGAGGACCCCTGAACATCTGAAAGACTATGTACATCAAGCTGGAGAATCCTCATCTACCTCTTTGTGCATCAAAAATGGTTTGAAGACTCCTTACCCTATCATTAGTGCTTTGTCTTATGACTCTTTGTCTGATAAACATTTAAGGTACACTCTTGCCATAACTACTAGCAAAGAGCCAAATTCCTATGATGAGGCTAGGAGCAGCCCTAAATGGGTTGATGTTATGCAGAAGGAAATTAAAGCGGTACAAGACAACCGTACTTGGTTTTTAACACAGCTCCCTCCTGGAAAGAAACCCATTGGATGTAGGTGGGTCTACAAGATAAAACACAAAGCTGATGGCAGCGTGGAAAGGTATAAAGCCCGTCTGGTTGCCAAGGACTATACTCAACAAGAGCGTGTAAATGTGTGTAAATATTTTTATATTCAAGTTTACATATTATATTACTATTATTTTAATGACTATATTATTACTATTAATGTTTACATTGTAATAAAATAAATAATTAAAATAATGATAAAAAATTAATATATTAATTTAATATTTATTTATAAATGTTTATTTATTATAAAAATAATTATAAAACAATAAAATAATACATAAAATAAAATACAATTAAATAATTTCATTTTTATTAATATATATACATATATCTTGTAATAAATAGATAATTAATATAAAAATATTATAAAAATAATTAAAGTATAATAATTTAAATTTTCATATTATAGAATAATTTATTTTATAATATTATTTATTATAAAATATAATTTTTTTATTTATTAAGATTTAATAATAATTGTTGTGTTAATCTAAATATTATCTTAATTCCAATTTACATTTTAATAATTAATTTTATATCAAATTATTTAAAAAAGTATTTTAAAAATTAGTTTTTAAACATATAGCTAAATTTTTCGTTATTTAAAAGAGTAAAAACGTATTTAAGGAAAATAAACAAAAACTCCTTGTTCAGTTTGCAGAAAATAAGGTTGGGCCCATTATAGGATTAATGTTGGGCTCTGTGTATGTATATTCCACGAGCCTTCTTGACTCTCTCTCTCTCTCACTCTCCTTCTCTTTGGTATTCTCTCACTCACCGTCACCGTCCATGGCTACTGCATACGGATCTGTATAGCCTAACCCTTATCACTCTCTTTTACTACATGGGAATGAAAAGTTTGAGTTAGTAATCACTGTTCTTCTATCGTTTCAATTACTGGGTATGTCTCAAACCTCACTTTAGTCCTCAATCTTACAGTGCCGCCAATGCCACTTCTGAAATTTCCCTTCCACACCTTGAATTTTCGCTTGGTTTTTCAGCTTCCATGAAAATTTTGATTTCCGAATAGGTGGATGGTTGTTACAGGTACTGGGTAGAACCCTTTATGTGGCAGTATCATAGTTTAGTTGAGTTGGGTTTGGAAGTTTCTCTTGTTTCCTGCACAGGAATTTTGTTTTTGAAATGGGCGTAGGGTGCTGGTGGAAACCCATATTTTTGTTTTTTGATTCTTTTCTTTTGAAGTATCAATTTGATGACTTTTGTTCCATTTCTGCTACTGTATTAGTGCCTAGGATAGGTGATAGGTATATGTATATGTTTTTACTGAGCGACTTGTTTTCTTTATTTGCTTTAGGAAAATGGATCTCTTTACTGTTCTCTGCTTTGTGTCCAAGTTAAAGAAAGAAGCAATTATTATTGGAATTAATTGGTTCCCAAATACAGACATTTTGTCTTCAATCTCAATCTATTTTTGTGGATTATTTTTTTTTGCATATCTAATTCAATGTTGGCTCCATTTTAATCAATTTGAGTTTTCATTCAATAATTACAGTTTATAACCATCGGAATCGAGTTGTGTTGTCTTTCTTTGTTGACTCTTGTTTTTTCATCTCGTTTTGTCTCTTAATTATGCGAGTATGTTTTATCAGGGTTTTGTGATTTTTTATTTGTAAGGCAATTTTTGGCTGCTGGAGTCTTTTTTTTTTCTTGACTCATTTCCTGCTCAACATTCAGAGGTATTAGTCCTTGTGAGTTAGAACGTTTGGTCAAAGATGATTAAGAACTATCAATTGCATGCTTCAACTTTGCCAAGTGCTTTATCTTCGACCCAGATTACTCTACATGGAATTTCTGTGAATTGTATGCCCTGCCTTCCCTTTAGACCTCTGAGAAAAATCAACACCATAAGAGCTACATCAACAGATGGAGGCCACATTGAACAATCGCCAGCTTCAGGATCAACTAATCCTCTTGCTGTTGTTTTGGACATTCCTCGTACCCTTTGGAGGCAAACGATGCGTCCATTAGGCGATTTTGGATTTGGTGGAAGGAGCATATGGGAAGGTGGGGTAGGATTGTTTATATTTTCAGGTGCAGTACTGTTTGCTCTTAGTTTGGCCTGGTTGAAGGGTTTCCAAATGCGATCCAAATTCAGGAAGTACACAGCAACATTTGAGTTTGATCAGGCTTGTGGAATATCCACTGGAACTCCTGTGAGGATCAGAGGGGTCACTGTTGGAGATGTCATTCGTGTAAATCCTTCCCTAAGAAGTATTGAAGCTATAGTTGAGGTGCCTCTTTATATTGTCTCTGGGATGGATATGAAACCTTGTTTCAATTGAAATATTGTTTAGCTTTGAACTATGTTATTTTAGTTCGTGTGTTATAATATCAGTTTAAAACTTTGGTTTCTTTTGTTTGTAGATTGAAGACGATAAAACAATCATACCACGGAATTCATTGGTTGAAGTTAATCAATCAGGACTTCTTATGGAAACTATAATTGACATTACTCCTCGTGATCCTATTCCAATGCCTTCAACTGGACCTCTTGACCAAGAATGTTCCAAAGAAGGACTCATTGTGTGTGATAGAGAAAAGATTAAGGGTATAGAAGGAGTAAGTTTGGATAAATTGGTTGGGATTTTTACTCGTCTTGGGCAAGATGTAGAGAAAATTGGCATTGCTAATAGCTATTCATTGGCTGAACGAGCTGCTTCTATTATTGAAGAAGCGAAACCACTTCTTACAAAGGTGTGATGTAATTTTCTTATGTTACTGTGCTTGATTGATTGTAAAATATGCTCTGAAGTAGATTGCTGAATCAAGCAATTTTCTTGCCAATACAAAATGGATGGTTGCCCAACTTTGAGTTATTGCAGCACTAGAAACTAGAACAAGTTTTTTTGTTAATGCCTTAGAATTTTTTGTTTGGAATTCTTGATTTAGGAATTTATTTTTATTATATGCTCTTATTGTATTGATTGTAACATATTCTCTTTTTCAGAATAAGTTACAGATTTTACTAATTAGGATATGTTTGGTTAAGCAACATAATCAAACACTTATTTAATAAGCACTTATCACATGAGGGCTTATATGCCTTAAATTTAATCATGAAAACTTATAAGCAATATAGAGATTATTTTTATAAACTACACCAAGAAACTGATTGAAATAAGCCTAAAGGACCTTATGTAACTCTTAAGTTAATCTCATGGCCAACAGGCTTTCCTTAGCTCTTTGAAATGAAACCTTACAGCAGTTAATGGAAGAACTTATGCAAAGATGTTATTGTATTCTGGATACTCAATATCCACGTTCTTATAGATACTTTGTTATTTATTTAGTATTTTTTGGGCCATTCTCCTAAATCCCAGGGGCTGCACTTGCATCGAGTTTTTGTATGCAACAACAAACAACATATTCCATATAAAGTCATCTTATCTTTATCCAGATTCAGAGGAACTTATTATGGACTATGCCCATTTGGCTTAGTAATATAGTAATACATCTTATGTCAAGTATACTTTTCCAATTGATACCCAAAGTGATAATGAAATTATCTATGAACTTCAGTGTCTTAGTGTATATATGTATGCGTGTGTGTCTATTGTTGCCTCTTATACTAATACCATACTATTCTATCACGGATTTTCATACTCATATTTTCCATTTGATGTAGTGATGTCACAGATGAAAGCCATGGCTGAAGATGTTCAACCTTTGTTGACTGAAGTTCGTGATAGTAACCTGTTGAAGGAAGTTGAGAATTTAACCAGAAGCCTTACACAAGCATCTGATGACTTGAGGTAAGTTTGTAACCTCTCTACCATCTGTGCATCTCTAATTTGGCATTGTGACGGATAGACGTGATTGTTACTTGTAACATGTCTTATTTATATCTTTATCCCTAAATCTTACACAGGAGTGTGAGTGTGTGAAAGTATAGAATGCAGACAAAATGAAAAAGAAAATTTGTAAACAAAGAGAAAGTATTAGGATAGGAAAAGTTAGAGAATAATCTGTAGAAAGATGAACAAAATGGATATAGAATATTATTAGTTTCATTATCTGGGGGTTCTTTCTTTTCTTCTGAGATAATAAATGGTAAATGATATGTTCGTTTAGTTTCAAAATCAACTTGAAAAATAAGGATATTTATTGGGTTTTTGTATAAAAGTGTGAAATGGATTTTGTTTGAGAGTTCTCTATAAATAATGTCAAACTTCCAGGGCCATTGCTTATCCTTGAAGATCCATGACAATAATGGTTAAGATAATTGAACTGATAATATGTCCATTTAATTTTTATTTTTAAGCTCAGAACATTAAGTATAGTGAATCTTTTGCTGTATTCTAAATTCTAATTAATCCAAATCATTCAATACTTTTGCAGAAGGGTACATTCATCCATTATGACCCCTGAGAACACTGAACTGCTCCAAAAGTCTATATATACTCTTATTTTTACGCTGAAGAACATTGAGGTAGGACCCCCTAAATTTTAAATGTCTTAAAAGTGTAACTAACTGATTGATTTCTTTTGGTTGCTTTTTGCAGAATGTTAGCTCTGATATTTTGGGTTTCACTGGTGATGAAACTACCAGAAAGAATTTGAAATTACTTATCAAATCCCTCAGCAGGTTATTGTGAGGTCCACATTCCAATTAAAGTAGAATATAATTCAATTAGTTTGTTTCCAATGTGTTTAGCCTACCACAACATTGAAGGAGTAAATAGTATTTTGTGACTGCTCTGAGTTGTTTTTAAGGAGTGCCATTTTCAACTGTGATAGAAATTTGTTTTTCCCAGTCTAAAATGAGCTGCAGAGATGTTATTGATTGGGGAAGCTGATTGCTATCTACAAATTCTTCTTTTACTGAAATTGTTATTCATATGTGGATCATGTAGGTGACTCTTAATGATTGTCACTCACTTGACACACTTCAGCTACAATGCTTACAGCCTTTTGTTTCTTAAATCACCTAGAAAATGGAAATAGCCATTGGACCGGAAATATAAAGCTATGATCATCAAGTTCACATGGATGGTCATCTGATATCTATGCAACCTTTGTTTTTATTCATAGGAAGCAATCAAGTATACGTACATTTATAACTATTCACATGCACTGCACAACTATTTGATTCAGCTAAACCCCTTTTGTGATAACTGAGCATGTGATAGAGATATCAAAATTCCCTTTTTGTATATACACAATTTTATCAAGATGTTAGTGGTAGGTATAGGAATGTATAAAGTATTGAATTTTGGCTCCAATTTTTCATATGGTCAATTTTTTGGTAATAATATTCCACAGTTCTTTCTTTGTTGTTAGAATATATTATAATGAACAAACCACATAATACAATTGGGCAGAATACTACAAAAGTAGTATTGTCCATTTCACTCACTAGATCATGTAATGTAACTAGAAATCAAGTTTCGTGTGGTTAAAAATGGAGTGTAGTTCCATCAAAAAGCTGAGTGTTCTAAACCAGAAAACAAATATAAAAAATGAATAATTTGATTCAAAGATAACAAGTCAGAAAATCTAAACTCCTTATTTATAATTTTCAAGGTTTTAATGTATTGGATTATATATAGAAGAAATATGGACTATTGTGTTAAATACACATAGGGTTTTCTATTTATAATTTTCAAAAAATTATATATTGGATTAATGTTCATTGTGTTAAATATACATAGGGTTCTCTATTTATAATAGAAGAAATATGGACTAAGCTCAAAATACAAATAAGAGATATAACAAACTAACTAAAGATAAAAAATAAAGATAAAAGATAAATATAAAATAAAGATAATATATCTAACATTTCCTCTCAAGCTGGTACATACATATGTATCAAGCTTGTTACTAATATAATCCATCAAGACTTAGTGAAAATATCTCTTTCTGCACTCGAGTGACACCAAATTGCTAATGATTTGCAAGACGACATAGAAGATGAAATACCAACCCAAAAGACTCCCCTGAGCAACAAATTTGGGAGGTTGCTCCATGTAAATCTCTTCTTGTAAATCGTCCATGAGGAATGCTACCAGTGGATAAATAGTTAATTGTTGGAGAGCCACCACAGCTATAAATAAACTAACAACAAACCATCTTTTCTATGAAAGAAAAAAGCATATATGGACGGGTCAAACACAATGATGACAAAAGAGAGGTAGAAGAGACAGAAGAGAAGAAGTCATGGATGAACAGGAGAGAGAAACTATAAAAATAAAACAAATTCTCCAATCAAGGGACCTAAAAAAGGAAAAAGAGCAACCTCAATGCTCTGAATAGCTGTGAGACATGCCACCATGCATGACGGAAAAAGGAGAAGATCCACAACTTCAAAAGGCGCTAAGAGCACGTAGGAGCTCTGATGAAGGCATTGTTGATGGCATGGAGGTTGCTTGACAAAGACGATCAAAACCATGTGATCGTTGGTCGAAACTAGAACTCCGATATTGGTTGCGGTAGACGATGGCGTCGCCGCCAACAGCAATAGATGGCGTCGCCGCCGGCAGCAATAGATGGCGTTGCCGCCGGCGGATGTAGTGGTAGAGGTACTAGAAACTTTTTCCTCAAAAGAACCTGTCTCTAGATACACGTGAATATATTAAAAAAGTATCTATGAGATTAATTTCCCTTTAAATACACACATAGGGTTCTCTATTTATAATAGAAAAAATAGGCTAAGTCCAAAATACAAATAAAAGATAATAACAAACTAACTAAAGATAAAAGATAAATATAAAATAAAGATAATATATATCTAACATAGATATTTTTATAAATAAATGGAAAGTCAACTTTGTCTAATCTTTAAAATTTTAATTTCTTATTACAACAAATATTTTTTTGTATAATTTTAAAATTTTAATTTGTATATGCTAATATGTTTTATTTAAATGTTATTGTATATTTTAAATGTATTAATATCTTCAAACTTATGTTTTATTTTAATTTCAAGCATCATAATTTATATTATTATTCCATATGTTATTTAAATATTATAATAACTTCATTAATATTATTTAAACATTGAATCAGTTTGACAGATTATATAAGTATTTATTTGAAGACACTGTATTTTAACACTAAATAAATTCTTATACTCACTTAATATACTTAAAATACATTGAATTGTAAAATATAGAAAAGTGTGGGTACGTAATTTATACAATAAATTGTTTAATTATTTAAAGTGAAAAAATAAATTTATAAAAATTACAAATACTTCTATAACGATTTTTTTAAAGCCTTATAAGTGAAAAATATATAATACATTTTTAAATTTCTTTTGACTCCAATAAACTACCAGGACCAAATTCATTAAAAAAAAACATTGTGTATTATTAATATTAATTATCTTATTATAGAAATGTAATTCGAGAATAAATTTGATGGTTGTTACAAGATAATATACCTCCACCATACCCGATGTAAAATAATAAGAAATAAAGCAAATTTGATGGATTAAGTGTTATATTAAGGATAATGCAAATAAACTTGTGATAAATAATAATTTCACTAAAATATATTATCTAAGTAAATATATAATAGTTTTTAAAGTTAAGTGTGTTTAAATATTTCTTTCTTCCTTTACTTTTTGAAGTGTCTTTTAAGGCAAAACTCTGATAAAGTTTTATGGTTCAAAGCGGACAATATTTCAAATATGTGGTGATTAACCCTAATGATGATAGTTGATGAATTTGGGATCGGAATATTGACGTCCATTGTGGAGTTGAAAACGAGATTCTAAAGACGAACCATCAGTTCACTTAAAGCCCTACATTAGGAATTGACCATAATTCCTCTTAGACCTTGATTGAGGGGTTTATGTTTTGGTATAGTCCCACATCGTTTAAAAGTCGATACTAAAGGCAATTAAATACTTCATCCTCCTTTCACCCTCTAAGACGCCTTTTAAGAACAAATTGTGATGAAGCTCCAAGCTCCTAAGCGGAAAATACCTCAAATGTACGATGATCGACCTTAATGATGACTATTGACGAATTTGGGATCAAAACACCAACCATTGTGGTTTAACTACATACTTTAACATATAAATGATAAAACTATGATTGAAAATTTTTGGACAAAATATATTAAAACTTAAGAGACATTAAGACAAAATCTATCCACGTCACAACTTTCATGTTAAGGGTTGTAAAGTTCATATAAAAGATGCACAATGACATTTTTGTAAATAATTGACGTAAATTTACGTCGGTCCATAAGGGTTTTAACGTAAATTTCTTCATAGGTTCTCTCCTCGTTCCCACTACCAAAAAATATGTCAAAATGCTCTTTTGACTTAGAGTTTTATCTTTGGTGACAAAATGGTGGTGGTTTGGAAGTACTTTTCGAACATGTCATGGGCATCTCAGGGGTAGTACTTATGTCAGATAGGTTTCGTTGTGGAGGTTTGTTTACTAATGTTTCCATTTTTATTTGTGATCTTGAATTATTATTTTTTTCGGAGAACTCAATTATGGCTTCGTGTGAATGTCCCTTTCTTTTTTATATTCCATATTTATCAAAAACAAACCTTGGTTCTCATCTTGGTTCATTATTTTACTAATAAAAACTATAACAAAATGGTTTTTTTTAACGTGTTTCATTTTATGTGAATGGTTTTTTATTAAGTTGAAGGAGAGTTAGTAATTAACGAAGTCAAATTTGGGAGAGAGGTTGGGTCACTCTATAGAAGATTGAGTTCTATAGGTTGAAGGATACTTAAGCGAAGGATGAACTTCTACTTCAATGTCCTTGAACATGTACAACTCAATCTTCTTCTAGAGTGGTCAATTCTTTGTCCAACGTTTGACTTCTCTATTTACCAACTCCTCTTTAATTGATCAAAATTCTTCATTTGATAAAACACATAAAATTCTAAAGTTCCAAAAAAGCTTATTTCATTATAGTTTTTTTATTGGATGCAGAAACCAACAAAAATTTGCATCGGTCATTAGTAAGGTTCGACATAAACTTATATACCCCGTTATAATGTTGGGCCTTTAACGAGCCTTTTCTAGACGTAAAAAGTCCAAAATAATAGATGTAATGTTAAAACAAGATCGTCTAACAATCCTTATTTTGAAGTTTAATAATAGTGTCTAACGAAATAACATCTATTAAAAAGATCCTCTAGAATAAACACAGTTGTTAGAAATAGTAAATGATTGGATAATTCACTATAATGATTGGATAATTACACCAAAGGTTTTACAGTGAACACATTCTCGCAATGTAAACACCTTTCCCACTCAAATAATCAAATATAGAAATGAATACACATGTACACACAACACCCTCACGGTCTTGTTGCAGTATCCCTTTGAGAATCCCCTCTCAAAGTCCATGAGCTCCTCACTCTTCTTCTTATTGCACACGAATAGCGAACAACACGATCAACAAAGTGCAGATTTCCTTTCTTATCACAACAAATAGACCTTTAACAGTGCAAATTTGATCAGTTTGTCAAAGCTCTTTAATCTTCTCTCAAGAATCTGTCAAGGCTCTTCACAAACTTTATCTCTTGATTCTTGGAACGTATGAGTAATCTGTAATATTTCTGAGATCTAAAAAATCAGATATGAAAATGTCAAAGTGATCAAATGTTACATAAATACAAACAATGCGTCAATTTATAGTTACTGTCATATCAGACGCAAAGTAATCGATTACGTTAGTAATGTAATCGGTTACATAAAACAGATGTAACAATATTACAACTAACTCAGTTCTTAATTAAATGCTCAATTAATGTAATCGATTCACATTTAATGTTAGTCAAACATATTTAAAAATATGACCGTTAAAGCAATTATGACTAGCATGAAATCAATTTTCAAAACATAACAGACTTAATTGATTACATAAAGTGTGTAATCGATTAAGCTTAACACTTAAAAAATTTTGAAAACTTTTCTTCTCAAAAACTCATCACAACACATTTGAAAAAGATATATGCAAACACACGAGTTTTAATCGATTCAACAACTAATGTAATCAATTCAAATAAGTTGTTTTGTCACAGTCCAAAACATAAGTTGTCTGATGACCTTGATTGATTACTACAATCCTGTAATCGATTATGTCATGCAAATATGCTTTTGTGCTTGGGGTTTCAATACACAGAAACATACAATGTGCATTGTTAAGACCTCGACAAGTGTACCGAATCGTATCAAGCAATATAAAATAGTAAGACCAAAGATCGTATCCTAGAAGACTCATGACACTAAACAATTGTGTAATCACTTAACTAATTAAGACTAAAAAGCTATTTTTTTTGGTTTTTAAATGCAGTAAAAATAAACATGATAACCAAATGTAAAATTGATCAATTGGGGCTAAACACAAGAGTGAATGAATGATGTTGATAATATTAGATGATAATGTTGTTGGGATTTAGATTTCACCATCCTTACTTCCATGCATATAAAAATTCATCTTCTTCATTAAATTGTTAACATCACTCTCTAAATTACTTAGAACCCGATCTCCCGATGTAAAAAGCCTATCGTTAATTATTAGATCACAATCCCTTACATCCCTAATAATAAATTCTGCATTACGAACAGAAGCTTAAGACAACCAAACATCCTATCTCTATCCCTAGGAAATATTTCTTTTGAGAGAAATTCTCCAGATCATGGTTTCTAGGTATTTTCCAATAACAGAAAACCAAAAATCATGCTATAAATGTTCAAAACATAACAAGCATAGAGCAAAGGAGAAAATCCCTAACAATTAATGAAAGAAGCATAAAATAATTCAGAACATATTTAAATACATGAAAGTTTAGAGGTTATATCTTCCCCAACAACAAATGAGTTTATTTCTCCATTGTCATGGAGAAGCTTCGTGTACAATGGAATGAAAGTGAGATAAAAACCCTAGAAAATGAAGAGGAAAACTCCCGCATCCAATTCTGCCTCCAGAGGGTCGAAAAATATCTCTACGCTTCTACC